>OX596020.1:16778213-17423107 GCA_951394055.1 Villa cingulata | reverse complement strand
TATTTTAGAGTAAGAATTTATTTTATAATTAAGAAATTTAACAAAAATGTAAAAACATTTGATAGCAAACACAAATTTTAAGTGTAATGCATTTACAATTAATTTTGTTTATTTTAGATAAAAAATTTTAAATGACAAAATTTGTACTTTTTTTAATGAGTATACCCTGTAATAATGTTATATTTTTAAAACGGTTGGTGTTGCAGTTCCATTTTTTTTGTCTCTTTTTCGTATACAAAGGCTCTTAATTGCTATCGACTTTTAGCAAAACCGTTAAGGCCGAATGAATAACCGGACAAAGGTCTTGAGAAATTTTTGCTAACACGTGTTCAGTGTCACATCTATTTCTAGTGGTTGATCAGTGATATTTATATTCATGTAGCCAACAATACAGATTGCATAGTATCAAAGAATATATAACTAACGTAACTAGTAGATATATATTCTTTGATAGTATATGCATGCACACATGTGTTAGATACTTTCAAAACCAGTTTTAATTGTATATAATATCACAGATAAGGATATTTTTGTATGTGATAATATATATTATTATATTCATTGCCAGTCATAACATAAATTTGTTGAAAATTTAAATTTCCTTTAAAATATACGATTTTGTACATTTGCCTGTTATTTGATATTTTTTATCATTTCCAATAAGGATATAGCTACATAGATTTTTGATTTTTAAATTTGTTTTTTCTTCAAGATATACAAGATTTCAAAAGATTACAAAAGTTCTCTCATTTATTTTCCTTATTCTGATTTTATAGCTTTTTCAAAATCTCTCAAAAGCTATTTTGATGTTTACTTAATAGTTATGAACACGATTCCTGCCATAAGCATTTCACATCTATATCTAGTCTATGATAATACTTAGATGTGTTTAAATTACATCATCATGAAAAAAAAAAAAGAAAAAAATTTTTATGTATATATCATTGTATAAGGAATCATTGTATGTTCACTCTCCCATAGCTGTAAATCAAAAAATGAAATCCAATCAAAACACAAAACCTTATCAAAAATACAAAAAAAATAAAATTTACAAAAAATCATAATGTGTATAAGAAAGACAACAATAATACGCAAAACAGTTTACATTGATTTCTTATGGAAGAAAACCTACGTCTCTCCCACTCGTTTTCTTAAAAAAAAACTAATTTTTATTGTAATAGTATTCAGTATACGTCATAATTCTACCAGATTTGTCAATGTACATGCAACACTTATTTGTTACAGTATCTTTACAGTCTCACGTATACATGACTACGTCATTTAATTTTCTTAGTATATACACGTTTTAAGCGGTACGTCATAATTCCATCAGTTTTATGTATTAAGGTTGTGGAAGCAATGTATTGTGGTAGAACGAACTACGTCATACATTATACAGTAATAAATTCAAATATTGAATCGCGAAACCGTGAATTTTAACCATTTGAATCTTAACCAAAGTTTTCAATAATTTTAAATAAGGATCTTTATGTAATATTTATTTTTTTACAGGAAATAATTAAGATAACAGCTCAGGCACTATTATACATAGTAGAATAGGTTATTTATATGACACATTATGCACAGGTAATATTATAGATAAGAGTACATATAATATTGTATATAATAACACAGGTAATATGTACATATATAATAATGCAGGTGATATTATGTATAACATAATAGTACAGGTAATATTAGGCTTTGTTTGAAAACGTCAATTGACTATCAATCTACATTGGCAGCACGTTTTTTATTGCAAGCTATAACTGTCAAATGTATTAAAATGCCATTTCAGTAAAATTGACGGTCAACTGATTGGCAGATTAGCAGTATAAATATTATACTTGCACGTTGTTTTATGTTTTGTTGTACGTAGGTGGATTGTGCGTTTTATTATTTAATAATAAATATAATAATAATTTTTTATTATTTCTGCAAAAATGGATTTTGAGTAAGTAGAATAAATATTTTTTTTTTCAAATTATGAAATTTCTAAAATTACTATTTACAGGGAAAATGAGAAAACATGGACTAGGAAGGAGATAAAGTTGTTAGTTGCGGAGAGATTATGTTTTGAAAATACATATCAAAGCGGGAGAAAGTCTAAAAAATCTATATGGGGCGATATTTTAAAAGAAATTAAAAAAAAAGACGATTCGTTTTCGTTCACAGTTGGAGAAATTATAAAAAAATATACAAACCTATTCACAACTTATAAACGAATCAAAAAACGACATTCAAGTTCTGACTCAAACAGAAATAATTGGGAGTATTTTGAAGATTTTGACCAGGTATTTGGGTCGAAACATTTTATTGAACCTCCGTCAGAGATGACATACGATTCAATTAATGGCGCTGAAGAACAATATATCGAGGAATTAGATCCACCTCCACCAAAAAAGAAAAAAAAACAGGATGATGTTTTGGCATTTCTCAAAGACCAGGAAAAAGAGGAACAAAAACGTCACAATGAATTTATGAACCTGGAAAAACAAAAATTAGAATTTGAAACGCAGAAACTTGAGGTGATTCGAGAATACATTAGCATTTTACGTGAATTACGTAATTAAATTTTGTAGAAAAGTCCCTTGAATAAGAAGTCAATGAATAAGATTGTTTTTGTTTTGTTTTTATTTCTTTTAAAATGAATTTTTACTTTGTAAAAATATAAAATTCTTGAACTAAATAAGTTTATTAATCAAGCAAATAATAAATTACAAATGTTGTTTCTTTTCTCAGAAGCTGCAGCACTTGTTTCTTGAATATCTTCATTGGGTTCAGGTAGGTCAGACTGATTTTCTGTCGTTAAGCTTTGTAAGTTGATTGGTTCATCGCCATACGAAATTATGAAATTGTGCAAAATTATACACGCTATCACAATACATATATTTAATTTCTGACGTTTTCTTAAATTGAACGCGATTCAACATTCGAAATTTTGATTTTAAAATTCCAAAAATCTGCTCAATTAGTACCCGTGTAGAGCTGAGACGGTAATTAAAGGCCTTTTGACTCTCACTTAAGTTGCCATTATCCCTATATGGAACCATAAGATATGTTTTTAACGGGTATGCAGAGTCGCCAAGAATGTGTACGTCTGGAGGAATTTTAATGGTTCCATTTTCTAAGTTTTTTCCAAGCATACTTCTTTTGAACACCCAAGCATCATGAGATCTGCCAGGCCAACCAAAGAACACGTTTATGAATGCACCTTTTGCGTTACACACAGCCTGTAGAAACATAATGTAAAACAAATCTATATACAGCTGCTAACTTACTTACTTGAAGAACTAAGGAATGAAAACCTTTTCTATTATAATAGCTGCTTGGATCTTTTGATGGTGTTGGAATGGCGATATGCATACCGTCTACACAACCTACTACATTAGGAAAACTGTCACTACCTCGTAAATAATTAAATTGCTCAACATTGAAATTAATTTCTTCATTTGTCGATGGCCAAATAACAAATTTATGAATCAATTTACAAATACTCTGGCAGGTTTTTATTACAATGTAGTAGGAGGTTCCTTTAGATTTGTTGAATCTATCTCCTAATTCTCTAAAGGAATTTTGGTTTGCCAAAGCCCATAATGTAAAAAGCAATCTTTCTTTTAAAGGAGTTGTAGGACGTCCAGTAGGAAGACTTTTTTCGGACGATTGCAACAAATCTAGAAATTCCTATGGGAAAATAATGAAGTATAAAATTTATTTATACCTTTTTAATAAGCACACGCACTCACCATAAATGCCCCATGTGACATTCTGAGGTGAGAATGAAAAACTTCCTCAGGAAAACTATCTATTATATCAATATAATTAGATACTTTTGGAATTTTTAAGTGTGTAATTTGACGACTCCCAAATATTTGCAATAATAATAATTTTTGCTTTTTGTTTTTAAACTTTTTATTTTGTAAATATTTTATATACTCGTTATTATTCTCCGTCAACATATTTAAGATAGAAACTTCTACACTATTATTTAAAAATTCCATAACTCTTTAAAAAAATTTTCCGCCTGCAAACAAAATACAATAAATCGTTTTTAAAAGTCAAACTTGTGACAGTCAACTGGTAAGATTGATTGTCAATTTACAATCAAAATTTTGATAATTATCTGTATTTTTGATAGTCAATTGACGTTTTCAAACAAAGCCTTATACTCCTATATTACATATAATAGTTTTTTATAATAAATGAAAATTGTAAAAACAGATATTTTACTGATAATTTATTCAAATTTTGAAGCCTTAGCTGTGAAGTAATTGAGTTTTATTTTATTGTATTATTGAGTAATTTGAGTTTTATTTATTATTTTATTATTATTAAAAAATAATCAAAATGGCGAACAAGGAAGGTTGTTTAGAGGATGTGTCTTGCAAAAAATGCAAGAAAATAGTGAAGGATAAGGATAAGGCATTGGGTTGTGATGGATTTTGCAAAAGGTGGATGCATGTGAGATGTTGTGGTGTGGATGAGGAAAAATATTTAAAAATCATGGAATTGGAGAGTGATGTTTTGTGGATGTGTGATGAGTGTAAGGATTGGATGAGTTTAATTGTAAAATATGAACCGGGTAAACTATTGGATGCATGTTCTGGTATGAATAAAGAAAATAATTTATTATTTGAATTGGGTGAGAAAATGAAAAACATAGAAAAACAGGTGGAAATGATTAAAGAAAATAATAAAGAAGTGAAAGCTACTTATGCCTCGGTTGCGAAACAAGTCAATATAAAAATGGGTGAAAGAACACAAAACAAAGAAATATTAGGCGGGAATACATATAATAAAAGCGGTAGTGCGATAATTATAAAAAAGAAAGACAAAAACGATAAAACTAACGTAAAAAAAATAATACAAGAAAGCATAAACCCTATGAATGTTGGTGCTCCAGTTGAAGTCTTCAAAACCATAAAAGATGGAGTATTAATTAAATCCAATAGTGAGGAAAATAATATGAAAATTATGACAGAGGCAAAGAAAGCACTAAAGGAGAATAAATTTGAAATAAAGACTGCAAAGAAAAGATTACCAACCTTGGTAATAACAAAATTAAAGAAAGAATACACAAATGAAGAATTATCTAAAGAAATTGTAGCTCTAAATGCAAATATTAATAATGATGACCAAATAAAAATTAGATACACTAAAAGAAACAAGTTTGGTAATTATACGACTTACTTCAATGTTAATAATAGTATGTATAATAAAATTGCAAATAAATATGTAAACATTGGTTGGAATTCGGTGTACGTAAAAGAAGACTTTGGAATAATTAGGTGTTATAAGTGTCAAAAATATAATCATAAAGCATCTGATTGTAAGAATGAGTATGCATGTGCTATTTGCTCTGAAAGCCACAGAACTGAAGAGTGTAAGAGTAAAAAGGAAAAATGTGTGAACTGTATGAAGAGTGCAACAATGATGAATGATAGTGATCACAAATGTGGTAGTATAAATTGTCTAAGTCATCAAAAAATAATCAGGGCTGTTATAGAAAAGACTGATTATTCGATCAATAACATAAAATGATAAATAATAATAATAAGGGATGGGATAATACAACTGATATTTCTGTAATAAGATCTCATCTAAAAATTAAATGTTTAAATATTAGAAGTTTAAGAAAT
Source organism: Villa cingulata (assembly GCA_951394055.1). Classification (NCBI taxonomy): domain Eukaryota; kingdom Metazoa; phylum Arthropoda; class Insecta; order Diptera; family Bombyliidae; genus Villa; species Villa cingulata. The sequence continues at coordinate 17,417,468 of OX596020.1, read as the reverse complement.
AAATTGAATGAAATTGAGTTGATGATTGAAGAAAACAATGAAATACAGCTAATTATTTTGAATGAAACATGGATATATGAAGATGAATGTATGTATTATAAAATTAATGGATATAATGCCGTTTTCAACTGCAGAAATGAAAATAGAGGTGGAGGCTGTGCAATATATGTTAGAGATGATATAATGTTTGAAGTGATCCAAATGAAAATACAATGTAATACCATTGTCCTACAAATTAATGTCAGGGGTGAAAAAATTAAGATAGGAACTTTGTATAGGAATCCTGAGTACAATGCTAGACTGTTCATACAAGAAATTGAGGAACTGTTAATAGAGCATAAGAATATTATTTTATATTCAGACACAAATATAGACATCATAAATCCCAATAGTACTGCAAAAGAATATATAGATATGATAAGTATGAGAAATAGTACAATATTAAACACATCTAATTATACGCCTACTAGGAATGCTGAAAGCACACAATCATTAATAGATCACATAATTACAAACAAATTAAATGAACTTGAATATAATTTAAAGGTAGAAGACTGCTATTTCTCTGATCATAAATGTATATTCCTTGATTTGAAATTGCAAACATATTGCGGAAAGGTGGAAAATAAAGATAAAATATAAAATATGGTACATTGTGTTAGATGTATTATTTGTGGTATGAAACAGGAAAGAGACGAAAAAAAATACTACGGTTTTCCTAAGGACAACAACATGTAGGCCGAGTAGCAAAAATTTTGATATTTGAACAAACACGATTGTTTTAAAAAAAGGGTTTGAAAAACAATAAAAAAATTATGTAAAAATTGTTTTATTGTTAGTTTTCTGGTATTTAATGAATTCAAATTTGTCAATATTAATTCGTGTTAGTTCTATATATCTACATAAAAACATAATATTAATTTAAAAATTAAGTATTCATTCGCCAAAAGAAAATCTTATAATTCAAGAATAATTATTCACAAAATTATTTCACAAACATTGTTTTTGTAGCTACTTAAGTTTTTTAGTTTTACTCGAAAGCATTCAATAAATTTAATTTTGTTCATTTCAATCCTTTGATATTTCAAATGCATTGTGAAAGTGAAAGAAAAATGTGCATTATGTTAACAATTTTGTACATCTATTTAATGAAAAAGTAGATTAATCTTGGTCCAATGAAGGTGTACATTGGCCGGATGAATCTTGATTCATAAACTTATGTATGTGTTTATAGTTAAACGAATTATTTATCATGTTGATGAAAATGTTGTTAAATTGATTTCATGACCATTGAACTTTTAATCAAATATTTTAATATAAAATTAAAAATTTAATAATAATTTGAAATCCTTTATATAAATAATGTAGATTAATTGGTTATAGTTTTACGACTTTTTTTGACGAGACTTATCTACGGTGTTAAGATACTGATAGTTTGAAAATTTTTCTTTTAAATTGATTTAATTGTTATAAAGGAAAACTTTGTGGCTGCAAGCTCTAGGAAGAAGTGCATTAATTGGACATAAATTCCCACAAGAAGTACGTGTATGTAGTGAGCATTTCACAACAGATATGTTCACTAAGTCTGGAAAAATTTTAAAGAGTTGTGCCGTACCAACAATTGGAATTCCTGGAACGAGCAAAGATTTTCAAACTGAAGTCTTACAGACCGCTGTTGAAAAAGTTAATGTGAGTATAACAGTATTACTCAGAAAGTTATGTTCTTAACAAGACTTTTCGGGTGATCCAGTATTAAATGCCGGGGAAAATTTTGTAATGCATACATTTTCTATTAATTAGAAATTTGGAGATTTATCACCGGAGAATAAGGAAAATACCGCGTCAAACAACCAACTAGAAGACGCAAGTAACAAAATAACCATCATTTCCGATATTCCAGTATCGTTTGCACCAGAAGAAATTGCAAACATGGTAGCATATTCATCAGAACAAATGATTCCAAAAGTAACTGAAAGTGAACATTATCCAAATTTTCAAAAAGTACGCAAACTAAAAAAGCGTTAGAAGCAAATAGAGCTCACGAAAAAAAGCTTTTAAAACAAATAAAATTTTTAAAACATGAAGTTCGCAAAAAAGACACAATAATTCACGAATTAACAAAACGGAATACGGAAATTGAAAATTTTATATCAAATGCTAAATCATTTTTATCTAAGGATTTGGCAATAATGGTAGAGCATTATGTAAGAAATGATATAAGACAATCTAAAGGAAAACGCTACACCAATGAAATGAAGGCGCTCGCTTTGAATTTATTCTTTGTTGCTCCACGAGCTTATAAATTTATACAGAGAACAATAAATTTACCATCAAGAGTGACATTACAAAGATATGTTCGTTCTTGGCCTTTTGGTCCAGGTTTTCATCGGGCATATTTTTTGATAGTCTTGCTCTTAAATTAAAAGAACTGCCATCATTTGCAAAAAAGTGTGTGATTTGTATGGACGAGATATCCTTAAAAACACATCTTTTCTATGATAAAATGAGAGGTCAAATAGTAGGATTACAGGATGATGGAATAAGTAAGCAAAAGTTACCTACAAAATTTGCTTTGGTAGTTATGGCTAGAGGAGTAACCCATAACTATCGACATTTCCTTGGTTATATTTTTACCAACTCATCATGTGAAACTGGGAAATTACGAAATACCGTATATGAAGTAATACGAAAATTACAATTGGTAGAGTTAGAGCCTAAACTCGTAATATCTGACCAAGGAAGTAATTTTGTAAAACTACATGAAGTACTAAAAATTAAAATAAAAAGACCATTTATAAAAGTTAATGGAAAAACCATTTACTTATACGCCACATTTGATAAAATCAGTAAGAAACAATTTAATGAGATCCAGGATACAATATGATGAGAATAAAACTGCGGAGTGGAAATATATAAAAAAATTGTATGATGAAGATAAATTGAGAAAATTTAGATTTGCGCCCAAGATTTCTGATGTGCATATTAATCCGAACATTTTCCAGAAAATGAAAGTGAAATATGCAACTCAAGTTTTAAGTGCTACAGTAGCTAGCAGTTTGTACACCATATCATTACAACATGGAAATGAAACAGGAGCTAGTCATACGGCAGAATTCATCGACAAATTTGATAAGTTATTTGATGTTTTTAATTCATCAAAATTTAATGAAGCAAAAGAACTTCGCCGACCTCTAAATTCAGAACGTCAGCTTAAATTCGTAACTGAAATGGAAGTATTTATGAGGAGTATAAAAGTCTTTAATTATGCAAACAAAGATATAACAAAAAACGTGAAATGTTTTAATGGTTGGCTACTCAATATCAGTTGTCTGAAGGTTTTGTGGAACGAGTTGAAAAGCGAAGGAGTAAAATTCTTGTTAACAAGAAATTTGAACCAAGATGTTTTAGAAAACGCTTTTGGAACCCTTAGAAAAGGAGGCGGTAACAATAAAAACCTAACTCCTTATCAGTTTGCATGCATTTTCAATTCGTTATATGGATGTGTCGGCAAATGGTAATTGTGAAGCAGAAAAGTCAGAAATTTTGCTACCTCTATTAGAAATGAAAGACGTCAAAATATTTCCCACAGAAAGTGTGTGTTCAAACAAATTCTTATTTGAAATAAATGACAGCGAAATGGACTTTGGAGAAAAAAACGCCTTTTACTATTTTGGAGGATGGATATTGAGAAAACACATCAAGCACCACAACTGTGAAAATACTTCACTAAATATAGATGAAGGAATCAACTACATTTACACAAATTTAAAAGAATATGAGAATGCAAAACTATTTAAACCACCTCAAGTATTTATGGATAATTTAGAAATTTTGGAAAAGTGTTTTATAGAAAATTTCAATAATTTAATACTTGAAAAGAATATAGAAAATTTATTATATGAAAAAATGGAAAATGTATATACATATGAATGTTGCCCAAAAAACAATAAAGAGTATTTAGTCAGGCTATTCATTAGAAGCAGGATTTATTATTTGATAAAATTTTACAACCGAGATGTAAAAATAACAAATAATAAAAATAAAATCATATCTGTGACACATTTGTAAATAACAACAAATGCTTCAAAACATGTCGTGACCAAGAAGTTTAATAGTGTCATTAAGTAGAGGAACCGGTAAAATCAGGTATCATATGATCTAGAAGCTTTTTTCTATATATTGTAATAGCTAACCTCTATTACTAATAATCTTGAATAATATTCCTAGATTTTAAATTAAATTACTTTTTGTTTTCAATTAATTATTTGTATAGTAAAACTGTAAAACATTTAAAAACTACACAGTATTCTCATTTTTATCTATGACAATATTTTTTTGACAGTGTCTTTTACCCTATAATATTGACCAGAAAAAAATTGCGTTTTTCATCTCGCTTTCACATTAAGAGTTATCTTTTGGACTATTTCTAGCAAAATACATATGCATTTTACGCACACAATTAAATTTTTTCAAAAACTCTTATCAAAATTTATATGAAAAATTCAAAAGTGATTATGCTTTTTAGAGGTACTCTAATATTTATATGCTTTGGTATATATATAAGTGACTAAATTCAATGATCAAAAATTTAGCTTGATATTATATGTATAATCGGGACGATTATATAGTCAGGAAGGCCGATCTGTAGGCAGCTTTTATTGAAAGAAAAGAATATTGACTACAAATTGCACAGATGGTAGGCGAACAAAAGAAACTTCACTTCAATATGTCAATCAAACTCAACCTTAATACTAGTTTCTTTTTAAATAAAAGTTTGCACAGCTGCGGTCAATAAAGTATGAGTAATAACGTAAGAACCCTATGTTCTATATTTCTTTATTGTACTTATTTCATATGTATTTGTACTTATATATATTATCTATCTCACTAACGATTCCTTTTATTTATGTATATGTATCTTTTAAAATAAGTAAAGATTTGTAAAGTAATGTGAAACTGAAAGTTAGTTGAATAAAATCAGTCGAAGTGAACGGTTCTGTTTTAATTTTGTCAATCCGCTCAATCATCCTACAATTATATTCAAATTTTAATTAATAAGTAAAGATTTGTAAAGTAATGTGAAACTGAAAGTTAGTTGAATAAAATCAGTCGAAGTGAACGGTTCTGTTTTAATTTTGTCAATCCGCTCAATCATCCTACAATTATATTCAAATTTTAATTAATAATATGAAAAAAATTTGCAAATAATTAAAAAAAATAAAAATTACTATTTTCAATTAATTTCAATAATTATAAATGATTTATGTCTTATGACATAAATGATTTATGTCCAGGCAGTAAGCTCATTTCCTTCTTATGTTTTCTGCAAACACGAATCGTCAAAAGACCGTTCTTAATTAACCATTGCTCTGTTAAATCAGGATCTTTCAACTCCCGGCAAAGTTTAAAAAGATTCCATTTTGTCCTGTAAACAAGATAATAAAGAAAGTAATTATAGGAAAAAGTTAGACATAATTTTTTTCTAAAGGTTTTATATAACTTTTTGTAAAAGGTTAATGAATCAAAATTTTACACTCAACGGAGTACATAAAGGAGAGAGTTCCCAAGTGAAAAATCGTGAAACAAAATATCAAAAATGGAATAGACGGGAAACGAAGAATTGACGGTTGAATTGTTTTGAATTTTTCCGTTTATAACTGACAACACCTGAAATTTATGAAAAAACATACAGTGATTTAATTTTTTTTATGAAATTAAGTAAAAATGTATTTTTTTAAAATATTTTTTAAAATTAAATACTCTATCAAACATAATTAATCTCATAATAACAATATACTCGTATATATCCATATAAATTAATATTAATATTATATTGCTGTTGCCTGTTGTGGGCCTTATGATGAGATGTGTTTTAATTATTCGATCAGTATTACTAGCGTATCACGTCGATGTGGAAATGGTATGTTGATATTCGTGTGAAGGTGATAGAAAAATATAGTGACAGAATAGCAATTTAAAACGTTAACACTGTTCGTTGACGTTAATTTTTGACAGTCGTCTTAATACTTTAATTTAAATTTGAAATTTACATAAGAACGATTAAAATAATAATCAATAAAAATTAAATAAAAATAATTTTTCTTGTGAAAATTGTTAAAAAAAAAAAATAAAGTTGATTGAAAACAATGAGCTTCGATATTTGGTTTAGTAGTAGTGATAGTGAAGATGAAATCGAGCGTGGTAGAAATTCAATAGAATTAGTAGCCAGAAGGCGAAGATCTTTAAGAGATTTTTCAAATCCACTGGAACTACCAGGAAGAATGTTTTTATTTATTTAAGAAATTTATATTTTAATACAAATAAACAATTTTTTTTTTATAAGGTTTGTTAGATATTTTCGGGTATCAAAGGAACTGTTTCGTTTTCTTCTGGAGAAAATGGAAGAAAATTTGCCCAAACCTATTGGATCTGATGCTGTTTCTCCTTTAGTAAAACTGACTGCTTCAATGCGATTTTTTGCGGAAGGAGGATATCAGAAAGGTGTAGGAAATGATTATTTTGCAGGCTTGGCGCAGTCGACAGTGTCAAGAGTAGTTTCGCAAGTCGTCAGTTTTTTTGAGTCCGAAATTTGTCCCACTGTCATAAAAATGCCTGTGTCAGAAGATGAGAAAAATGCAATCAAATTACATTTTTATGAAAAGACAGGATTTCCTGGAGTTATAGGTTGCGTTGAAGGAACTCATGTAAGGATTGTTTCACCATCAAATGATGAAAAACATCTCTACATGAATAGAAAAGGTTTTTATAGCCTAAATGTTATGATTGTAAGTTTTATTTTTATTACATTCATATTTATTTTTGTTTCAATATATTATGTTTCAAGGTTTGCGATCACAATATGATAATTAGATACTTGAATGCAACTTATCCCGGATCAAGTCATGACTCTTTTATTTGGGAGGGGAGCTCCTTAGAGGCTAAAGAGGAGCTATGAAAATAATGAAGCGCGGTTGTGGTTGTTAGGTACTTCAGATGAAAATAATTTTCATACTATTGAAAATAACGTTTGCTTTTTATTTTCAGGTGATGCCGGATATCCACTGAAACTATATTTAATTACTCCATTCAGAAACACGATTCCAAACAGTCGAGAGGCCAAATTTAATGAAATCCACGCCAGAACTCGTAATGTTGTTGAACAATTGGGGTTTTGAAAAATTCGTTTCGGTGTATTTTGGGAGAAAGACAATTAAATTATAAAAAAGAAAAGGCGATTCAAATTAATAATTCATGCAGTGCCTTGCATAATCTACGAATTAAATTTAATGTACAAGACGAAGGGGATGAATTTTCAGATAGTCGTGTAGAAACTGATGATGACTTTAATAAAGAAATAACATAATAAAATGTAATGATTTTTAATTTACCTTTTGTTTAAATTCATTTTTTCTTTTCTTTCACTTAACTTTTGTATTCGCTAAAATTATCACTTTTAATTGACAACCATCACTTTACTACGAATCTCGGAATACCGACAGTTTCAATAATTATCGATGTATGTGATACTTATCACTTTAATCGCTTACCGGAATACCGATTCATCGTGATCACTTCACTTGACAGGTGATACGAATCTCATCATAAGGACCTGTATTTTATATTATACACATCAACTCATACATACATGCAATGTATATGTATGTATGTGTATATTTATTTTATATACACTTGTCTTGTAGTCATAAGTCATACCAATGATGTATTTATGTTCAATGTTTATATATTTTGTATATTTGAGCTTTATGGCTTTATGCATATACAAAGATAAAAACCAATATATATTTAATTTGTTATGTTTTGTTATTATTTTCATTCTTTTTGCAGTATATAATTGCATATTATTTATAATGTATAAACATTATATGAGTATGATTGGCATATCATAATATAATACCATAATGCCACATCATAATACAATACACCTTACACTATTCAATAACAATACATAGATACTGTATAGTATTATTATATGTACGAGTATGTATATTATATACCATATACATATACTGTATTGCTATGCTGTGATATTTCCTAACCGCTCCTCTTCACTTCGAACCTATATATTTTCTATTGGTTTGGTTTTGATCAGCAAATTTTTATTTTTAAATCAATGATTTCTGTTTGAATTTAATATTTTCGTATTTTAGTTTTCAGTCTACAGTAAGGGACAAAATGGTTACTCCTTTTTAACATTTTTTAAAAATCGGTAATTTCCAAAAATATAAATGCAAAATACATAATAATATAAATTAACATATTTTATATCAATTTATTATCTATTATTCACTCACAATTTTATATCTTCATTTTAACATATTTTTAAGATAAAATTAGACTGAAAAGTTTCCTTTTAAAAAAAAAAATATTTAAAAACTACAAATTAAAAATTTTAAATAAAAAAAAATTATTAAATATAATTTTTAAAAAATTATAAAGGATATTTTTGTTTACACAATGTGTTATAAAAAAAAAATTAGAAAATGTATTATAATACATAATTCTGTCGTGGACTGTAGACTGTACACTAACAAAAAACATAGCACTCATAATCAATTATCAAAGATTAAACAGCAAATAGACAACATTGCACAATTTAGCAATATAGTATGTATAAAATAAATGATAATAAATATCTAAGTATAGGTATACATAAATATAGAGTTAATTATAATAATATCTCTTTCACACAGACGTGAAAAAGTTATTGGACAAGCATAATCTTTCATCAATAGAAAACATAATCATACTGATATATGGATATTCGATATTTAGCATAAAAAAAACAAAATGTGAAAACATTGCTTTCATAAAAACTTCATAGAACATCTTTGGCCAATTAAAAAAAATGGAAAAATATATCAAAATAAATCAGTTGCTTTTTAAAAAAAATTATTACAAGAAGATTAAGAGAACAGGAAAGAATCCACAAAATTTCGCTAAAATCCTTGTGGAGTTAATAGCGACGATTAGAGGTGGTCTGTTGTATTTAAAGGTTATCATTAATTATTCAAAGCAGTTTTGTTATAATGTTTTCTTTTTGAATTGTTTTGGTATAAAGAAATTAAAAATATTTCTATTTTTTATTATATTTTAATATTATCTGAATTAATTAAAAATAAAAATAATAATTATTATAAAAATTAATTAATAATCTACATATACGTTTTAAAGTATTTTTTTTAAAAGTCTTGCTAGTCCCATAATTTTTTCACGCATGTGAATTAGCAATTTATATGTAAATACAACTGCATAATGTTAAAATTAAAACGTATTTATTTAGTATGTACACATACAAATACATGGTATAAATATACAGGGTGTCCGGTTTCGGGTGGTCATCCGGCACACAGTAGATAGGTCTCGCCGAGACAAACAAAAAATCGTTGTAGAGGGAGGGGGGTAATCTCAACCGTTTAGCCGCTAGAGGGCGATGAAGATTTTTCGCACTGAATCTACGAAACACCCTTTAATAACTACGGTGTACTAGCTAGAAGAATCTGGTCTAAGAAAAATCTGAAGGAAACTCCCCCCTCTCTTCAATGATACCTCATATGCTTCTCTACGTTCTTTGTTTCAAGAGTTATTGTGCTTCAAAGTCAGAATTTAGTGATTTTTTGCCATTTTTTTCAGAGATAATACAGGCTGTGGAATTACAGCGCCCTCAAGCGAGGCGCAGCGCAGCGAGCTATGTAACAGAGCCTTAACTCTAACCCTATAACGCAATGCTTATATTGTAGCAATAAATAAACCAGAAAACTAGTTTAGTTATGGTTATGCATATTATATATTATATATTATACACAATACAATATACATCACGATAGCAGATAAGTACTATATATATGTATGTATATGCTTTTCAATGATTATACACTGTGTTTTCTTTGCATTGTTTTGCTATGAATAGATAATATAAGTATATAATATATATTTATAATATATAAACATGTATATATATTTTGCAGTTTACTTTCCATATACAAAAAACAATCATATCCTATTCAATAAATAAGAAGTAAAATTGAGTAGAAAGAAGAGAAGTAGGATGGAATTGTTTGCATTGTTGCTGTTGGTATAATTTCTGTATACCACCACGAGTACGGTCTTCAGTTCAGCTTGAAGAATAGATCACAAACACATGCAAACTCATAATTTTGTTTGTAGTGAATAGAAATTTCAATGTAGTTGTTTTGATTTCGATTTTTTCTTTGAGTAAATGCCCCACTTAATAAGATAATGTATAATGTAAGAATGTATGACAATGTAATACAAAAATGAATAAACACTACCTATGGCATATTTACAATGTATTAATTTGATAATAACGATATAAAGCAATTGCAATCCACAAATTTTTGTGCTTTTAAAACTTTTGAAATTCTGGAAGATATAGAAAATCTAACGAATTCTGGTGATGCGATTTCAATCTGCGGAATTCAAAAAGTGGTTGTCAGTTTTCCTATGTTTTGAAAATTCTTTATTAACTTTATTATTCTATAATTTACTTATATAAAGTTTACTTCACTTGTGTATCGGCTAGCCCTTACAATACAATAAACTTCAATAAGAAATCATCGTCAAATCGCGGGGCCACGGGAACCGTAATACCTATCCCCCAAAATATTAGTGATAAGTGTAAAATTATGCTTTTCTTTAATAAGGCTATTCAAATTTCCGTTTATATTTTTTTAGAAATACATACATGATTTCAGTAGTAAATAAACTATTTTATATTACTGAAAATAAAAAAAAAATTAAATTTTAGATAAGATAAATATTTTGAATACAAATTTCCTTTTATTTTAAATTCACAAAAATACATACAATTAAATCCCTGTGAAAGGTTTCTGATTTTGAATAATATAAAAAAACAAAAATTTTAAAAAAAATCATCAAAACCGGAGCTGTTTCTGAGGACTTCCTGAAATTGCCTTTTTTTGTCTTTCTTGTCTCCACTAAGTAATTCTGTCAGACATATCGTCCAGTTGATCATCATGATTGAAATTAACAATCGACTTGGGCGAAAACGTATCTGTATATAAATACAGTGTTGGAAATTTGGATATCATATTGTATGTATTTTTGTGAATTTAAAACAAAAGGAAATTTGTGTTCAAAATATTTACTATTACTATTAGTATTATTACTATTACTGTTACTATTACTACAGCAGTTGAATTACGAACATGGAACATATAAAATGTATATTTTTTATTATGTTATTTTGTTATGTTAAAATGTATATTTTTTATTTGCATTATAATAATTTTTCCGGTTTGTAATTAACCGAATAAAATGGGAATTTTACACTATTATATAAACAACTGAAATTTATCTCACTATTTCTAATGTCTAATATATTATGTGTTCCTTTGCTATGATGCTATCTAGAAAATAATAATAATAAAATATAATATAATATAGTCATTGTATAAAGGTATATTATTATTCTATGATATAGTCGCATTTATGAGCAAAAATGTATGTATGTACTATGTACCTGCATTTATGCCGTAAGATAGATCAGAGTAGAGTAGGAGTAGAGAATACATTTTGTGATAAGACCACTAATCTAATCATTGGGTTGGGTTGGGGAGACATATTTCGATTTCTGTTACCACGCGATTTACGGAATTTCTTATACAACAGCCCAAAATAAGACGAAAAACATAAATAAAATTTTTCGATATCCCGCTTCGTTTTCGAGATATTGAGGCTTGAAGTTTTTAGTATTGCATTTACAAATTCGAATTCAAAATAATCAAAATTATATATTCATTAAGTCTATTAAAATGTAGATACATATACACATGTTATTTTTTTTTTCTCCACAAGTAAACAAGTAGGTACTTACCTAATTTTTCCTTCTAATTAATGTTAATACTCAAGATTATTAAATTTAAAATTCAAGGCAATTCCAAATTTATTTCCAATTTTTTAGTTTTTCAATATTGTACGTATATTCTTATAATTTTAATTTTTTTTTCTCACTTCACTTTACTGTAAAAATGGAAAAAGCTATGCAAAAAATGCAACAAAAATGCAAAGTACTAAGTAAAATACTAGCTACTAGCTACTAGGTTACTAGAGGTAGGCTAGGTTGCTATAATGTAATGTAATGTAATTTAATAACATGAATATTGTAGGAATAGGAATGTAGGCTCGTGTATGTATGTTAATTTACTTTGTATAGTTTGTACTTTGTACCATAATACAAATCCAATATCGAAAATTGGCGAATCAACAAGTGAAATTGCTATGCTTCAGATAGAATAGTCCGTTCCATTTCCGTCTTTCCGGTGCTTTTAGGGTGCGTTTATGCGTTTATTACAATCACTACCTAGCACCTTGTTCCATGCTCATGTTCTTATTCATGAGTCATGACCCCATTTACACAGTCATGGGCAGGACACATAAGGCCCAACTATAATCGACATACCTGACATAACAAACATAAGAAAAAATAACGAATGTTAAAACGTAACATTTGGTTAACTATAATAACATAGATAACATACTAAACATAAGCAATACGAATTTCACAAAATGAGCTTATGGCTTATGTTACTTATGTCATGTACGCTCTCGATCGTACTGCTTATGTCGAGCTTATGTTAAACGAATTTTTAACGAATGTCGGCAATGTTAATTATAGTTTAGCTCATTGATTTGGCTGTGTTCGTAGCACGACATATGTCATAGTCTATGTCAGCTATGTCAATTATAGTTGGGCCTATAGTCATGAGCGTGACGTCATAAACGTGAGAAAGAGGATTGAAGAGCTGAGACGGAGGTTGTTATGTAAGCATGCGAGAAAATTGATGGTTTGATGCATGCTTATGACTATAATGACTCATCATTAATTCGAGTGTTCACAATATTTTATGAATTTCGATTCACATGACAACTGACAACATGACATCATGACAGTCATGCCTACTTTGTAGTGTAAATTCTACGCTCATATCCATGACGAGTAATACTCATGACCATGCGTCGTGCCCACGACTGTGTAAATGGGATCCATGGAACTGAACATAAAATATATTTACAATATAGGTGACGGTCCAATGTATACGTTGAATGCGTTGCGTACGTTGCGTGTGTTGACAGTTAAATAGAAACTAACTTTGCTTATATGGTGTGTTTCAATGAGTAACGCATAAAACGTATGCAACGCATTCAACGTTGAAAATAGACAAACTTTGAACTTTCTACTTCTTGCGTTGCGTTGACTGCGTTAGCATTTGGATGTTTTGTTTAGTGTGTTTTTAATATAAAAAAAAAAGAAAAGTATAAAAGTGTATAAATGTATAGCAATTTTATTTATTTATTTTATTTTATTTAATATAAGTTAATTATTTATAGATGGATCTAAATACTATAAATTAATTATCAGTAATACAAATATAAACGCATTAATTGTAACAAGTAAAGTTCAACGCCTACATTGCATACAACGTATTAAATGTCAGAATAACGCACAACGCATTTAACGTATATAGTATACATTGGACCGTCACCATATGACCATATGACTTTCATGTTTCATGTATTATGGCTGGTACTCACATCGCAAGCTAAATTTTTCTCCATATAAAACCTATGTAAAAAAAATGTCGCTAAATTGTTAGCTAAATTTTTAGTTTCAAATTTCGCTTACTGGTACTCACTTCCAAACTAAATTATTTCGGTGGAACTTAATAATGGAGAGTTGTGGAACTCATTTTTCACAATCATTTTATATGGTCGAGCATATAAAAGGCAAGCGAAATATTGACAAGTCATATATTTTGACAAATAAATGTTTATTTATTTATTTTTAATTAATTTAATTTCATAGCCTTCGCGATTTTTTTTCGAAAAATTTCAAAACTCTATGTGCTCTACACACATTTCCTTCCACAATTTTTAGCTTGTAGAATTATATATGCAATTGCAAGCGAAAAATTTCACGGGAACTGAGTACCAGGTCTTATCAAAAAAAAAATTATAGAATGCTCAAGATACAATGATGGAAACAAACATTTTGAGGAAACAAACTTTTTTGGAATGTTTCGGAAGTGGGTACAATCACAATGAGAACAACATTCAAAAGAAACATTTTATGTCAAATTTTAGATTACTGTTGTTGTTGTTGGTTATGTTACTGTGTTACTGGAACTGGAATTGGTTTAAAAAAAATGAATACAAAAAAGTTATTATCGAGAGAAGATCCAAGATTGTTTTTTGAAACAATTCGAATGACACCAGCGATATTTGATGTTTTATTAAATATTAATTATTATATTAATTACCAGCTTAAATTTTCATTATTATTTTAAAACGTTGTTTTGCCATATAAATTATTTCTAGTAAATATTTTAATTAAAGAAAAAATAACTAACTTGTTGTAACTTGTAAGTATGTTATGTGGGGATAGGGTATATGACTCAAAGAGTAATAGATCGCGATATAATAATATTTTTATAGTGGAAGCGTTGACGGCCTATAAAAATAAAACACAAACCATTCATTTTCTTAGTTCAATATAATTCATTAACTTAAATGACATATTTAAAGTTTGATCTCTTAAAATTTAAATGTAAATTAAAAGAAGTGATACATATTTTTTATATTAAATTATGACAATTTAAAATAAATCAATATCAATTTCGAATAGCAATCAAGTGTACGATGTTTTTTCTCAGTCCATCCTTAGCCAACACAAACAAACTTGATGGTTTGCCCACGCGAGAACATGCCACCTCCATGTGAAAACATGGTGTGCCCAAATTTAAACTACAAACAGACATCGTTTGGCCTTGCGACTTATTGATTGTCATTGCGAATGCCAATCTAATTGGAAACTGAACGCGTTTGATTGAACTCAATTGGCACTTCTGTGGAATCATTCGGACTCGTAGCAGCAATATATTTTCGCCTCGGAACTTGCCATTCAAAATGCTAGCTTCGATAATGTTTTTCATCAATGACTAATCGGGTGCCATTGCACAGCTGTCGTCGGTTTAAATTCTGAATTAAAATAACCGGAGATCCAACTTTCAGTTGTAGATAGTGCGGTGGCATGCCTGGCAAATTCATTGAGTTCAAAAACTCTGTTGGATAATTTACAGCTTCGTTGGCATAACAAACTGTATCGATCGATTTATATGGCACCAAGTCGCCTGGCAGCAACTGTTGTATCTTAAAATTTAAATTGTTGACGTCCATATTTTTTGCTGCCAAAATGACTCTTTCTGCCAGCCACTCATGATTCATGTATTGTTTGTGTACATCGGGAAATATATGGTTGATAAGAGTATTTTGTGACTCACTGATTGTGCAGAAATCGTTAGATAATTTTATGCATCTAGCTGACCCAACAGAAGTTTCCCTGTCTTACTTATGAATATTCATTCATTATCAAAGAAGCTGTTAAACTACTATCTACTATACTATGGCTGTTTTCGGTAATTAAGATCTTTTCTAAGTTTCCAGCCAACTATAACTATTTGGATAATTGAAAAGATATATATATATGTGTACTTAGATCAAAAATACTCAAATATTATTATTTAATTTATTTTTGATCTAAATACACATTGTATATTTTTTTTCAGTGTCAAAATAGTTATAGTTGGCTGCCTACGACCTATTCTCAGACCTACCAAATATACACAAAAAATTTCACAAAAATCGGTCAATCCGTTTCGGAGGAATTCAGTAACAAACACTGTGATACGAGATTTTTATATACATACGTAGTGCGGTCCACTGAATCAAGCCTGATGTAGAAGGAAGGGTGGAAACGAATAAAACTTTTTTTTATTTTTTAGTCTCCCTTTATTTGAATACATTTTTCACATCTTCTGATTAGTGCTTTTATGCCCTCATAGAAGTAATTTGAATATTTGTCCTCAAAATGGCTTAAAACAGACTGCTGAAGCTCTTCGTCTGTCTCAATTTCAATTTTTCCTCTGAGGTCAGCCTTCAATTTTGAGAACAAAAAGTAATTGAATTGCTAGGAGCTAAATCGGGACTATAATGGGGATGTTGAGGTTCTGTGAATCTACATTTTATAATAGCAGCCTTAGAAATTGCCACGGTATGGACAAAAGTAGAACTCCTCAACTCATTCCTCTCCACTTATCAATAATAGCCTATCTTAATTTTCGTAATAAATCAGTATAATAGGTGGTATTTATAACAGTGTTTCGTTCCTTAAAAACCTACCAACAATATTCCTTGCGAATCCCAAAAAATTGTTGCCATTACCTTTTTTGTACTGGGACTGACTTTTGCTTTTTTCGGTACTGGCTCTCCTTTTTATGCTACTGTATCGACTCTCTTTTGGTGGTGGGATCATGATACAGGACCATTGTTTCATCTTCAGTAACAATTCGTCGTAAAAACTCCTCTTGGTTTTCTCTACACATCTCCAAAATGTTCCTACAACATTCGACCCTATAACGTTTCTGAACGGTGCTTAGAAGTTTCGGCACCCATCTAGCACTTATCTTTTTCATGCCAATATGTTTATGAACAATCCAAAGGACACTTGTTTTTGATATGCCAGTTTGTGCTGCAATTAATTTCTTTACATTTTAAGCGGCGATCAATCAACACTACTTCTTCCACTAATTCTATACTGTCTGGTGTGGTCGCCGTTGCAGAACTGCCTGGGTGAGTATCATCTTTAATCGATTCTCGGCCCCAACGACATAATTTAGACCAATGTTTTATGACAGCATATAATGGCGAAGATTCCCCATAGATTGCATTCATACGCTCTTTTACTTGCGCCGGTGATAATCTTCTTTTGTAAGGAATTTAATAACTGCACGATATTCAATTTTACTGATTTTTTCCATTACAGCAGACTTTCACTTTCTATTATCACTTCAAAAAATTAATTAAGACTCACTGATCATTGCCGTTCCTTATGTAAGCCTTGGAAGATATGTATTACCTGAATAAAAAAAAATTCTTGGGAATTCTACCTGCAAGTACTCGAGGCTTGATTTCAGTGGACCGCACTACGTACTTATATAGATTTAAAATTTTAAAATTAACTTTGATAATAAATAATAGAGGTATTCACTCTCTCTAGTATTTGGCCTTGTATATTTATACTCGAAGTATTTTTACTACATTTTGCTAATATACTACGCCTTGTTATTTTCTCCCATATAAAATCAAGTAAGCCAATCATTGTAATAAAACAATAGGGTTAAGGCATGTTTTTTCTGTGTAGTATTTCGTAGTAAATATTTTGACAGTTGAACAGACATAGTAGTCATTTGGTAAATTTTGATAAAATTTAAATTTAAAAATTTTAAAATTTTGATACAACAAGAGTATTTACAAAGTATGTTCACTCCACACTAAATTTGATTATGTATTAATACACAATAGCTAAAATACTAGCCTGAGTGAATACCTCTAATATAAATTCGAAAATGTTGACGTTATTTATTTCAATTCTCTTCGTTCACATTATTTCAATCTGTGAAAAAGAACAAGAAAAGCACGAGAAAGGAACGAAAACGGACCAGTACCAGTAGGCAACAAAATTCTGTTTCATTTAAAAATTGTTGCCGCAACTAATTTGTTTGTATAAAAGTTTATAATAATAACGAAAAGTTCATGATATAGAAAATCTTTTAGCTTCCATCAAATGAAGACGAATGGAATTCTTTAGCTAAAGAATATGGAAAAAGATGGGATTTTCCAAATTGTGTAGGTGCGATAGATGGCAAGCATATTGAAATACGGAAGCCTTATGGTTCAGGATCATATTATTTTAACTATAAAAGCAGATTTAGTATCATTTTGCTTGCAATAGTAGATGCAAATTATGAATTTATAATGGTTGAAATTGGTGCAAATGGAAGAGTATCAGATGCTGCGGTTTTTACAAACAGCAGCTTTTATGAGAAATTCACAGAAAAAAAATTACACCTTCCTGTATCTACAAAACTTCCTTCATTTGAAGACGATATGCCATATGTGTTTGTAGGCGATGACGCCTTTCCTTTATTAAACAATTTGATGAAACCTTATAGCCACAGAGATTTATCTCATGACGAAATAATATATAACTATAGACTATCGCGTGCAAGGCGCATAGTGGAGAATGCTTTTGGTATTCTATCAAGCAGATTTCGAATTTTACTAAAATGAACTTACAACCACAAAAAGCGTCAATAATTACTTTAGCAACCTGTTACCTCCACAATTTTTTGAGGAGAAAAAACGCCGATATTTACTTAAGAGGTAGTGTGGATGTTGAAAATATAAATAGCGGTGAAATTCAAGAAGCATCATGGCGATCAAACAAGAAGCAGCTGACAAATCTACAACCATCAATATCAAGAAACTCCAGCAACATTGCAAAAGATATTCGGAATAAATTTTGTACATATTTTAATACCGTAGGAGCAGTTCCATGGCAGGAAAATATTATAAAATTAAAAAATAAATCTTAAACGTACATATATTTTTTATTATACAGCTTATAAATAATATTAAAAATATATATTTATATGAATATAAAAATTTTTATCTTAAGAATACTGTGTATCATTGAGAAGTTCCTCAGCACTTGAATAAAACGCTGATTGTGATTCATCTAGCTCAGTACAAACCTCTCGTGGAATTTCAACATATAATGTTTGATTGGTGTTGGTTATTTGTGATGAAGAAGGAACAGGAACAGTAAAAACTGGAGTGTATGTTCTCGGACTAGATGAGTCTTTAGGAGTGGAAATTCCAGATGACGAAGGAGTTACAGTTATCACGGAATTGAATGTGAGATTATTCAATTGTCCCAACAATAACATCTCATCTATTGCTTTTTTCGCAAATAGTTTCTGCGTCTGAGATAATTTCCGAAACAAAACTGCCCAAGATTC
Source organism: Villa cingulata (assembly GCA_951394055.1). Classification (NCBI taxonomy): domain Eukaryota; kingdom Metazoa; phylum Arthropoda; class Insecta; order Diptera; family Bombyliidae; genus Villa; species Villa cingulata. Next base: position 17,398,551 of record OX596020.1, on the reverse strand, counting down.
AGCAAAAATGTCTGCTTCATCCTTCTGTTTTTCATTTTTGTTTTTGGAAATTCCCTCTAAATGCTCTACAGCCTTTTTCAAGAATTCGTCTCTGTTGTTTTTTTTTGTTCATTATTCGTCTTAAATTTTTTGGATGCTTGGCTCAATAATTCTTCCTACAGAAAAAAAAATTATTATACCACATACATATGTACCTATTATTATTAAATCTAAAAAACCTACTTCATCACTATCGTCCAGAAATCCCACTGTGGATAGCCCTTTCAATTGAGTTTCTTGGTCTTTCATAAACTCCAATTCTTCAAAATACCATAAAGATGGTATATAAATATCATCCGTAGATGCTCCCGATTTTTCACTTTTTTCATCTTTTTTTAACTCTCGTCTGCAGCACGTTCGTATATTATTAATTTTTTTCTTCAACATTTCAACATTAGCATTTGATTCTATGTTTTTATATTTTTCTAATAATAATTCAAATGCTTCCTTTCTTATATTCTTGTCTTTAAAATCATCACTTTTTATTTTCCATAATACTGGCAAACTTTTATAACATTCAAAAAAATCTTTCCACAATATATTGTTTACTACCGCCATTTTACTAGAAAAATATTTAATATAAAATGTTTAAATGTTAAATGTTAAATTTAAATGTTTACTCTTTGAACGTTTAATTATAATGACAAGTTGACAGAAATAGTTGTCAACATTATTATACACGATACAATCAGGTTGTCAGACATTCAGCTCCGCCTTCAAAAATCAAACGAGTTTGATTTTTATCAACTTGGTTGACAAACTTAATTTTTTAGTTGACAACAGCGCCACACACGTTCAACATGAACTTCAACTCAATCAAGTTGAACAATTAGGTTGTAAATGTATAGACCGCTTAACATAACCATCTATATCACAACTCTCGATCGTCTCGAGAATTTCTCGATATCGAACAATTTTGTATCACAAGTCTCAATCGATTTTCATTTCTCTTCATTCCAGTGGAAATGATGTCGATAATTAGTGGTATAACAACTCTCGATCGAGTCGTAAATTTTTCTTGATTTAGCTCGATAGTGATTGAGGTTGCGAACAGTGTAAAAATTGAAAATTTTATTTTAAAATTAAAAGTAACATGTGATTTTTATTAAATTTTGTTTTCATAAAATTTATTTTTGTTAAATTAAATTAATTATATAAATTAAATTAATGTTTAAAATAGAATAAAAATTATGAAAATGCCGATATACTAAATACTAACCAAAAAAAACCCATATGATATAACATTTATTTCGCTTTCAATTTATTCCATTGATACGTTTGAACATGATCTCGATCTAGACTTGTGATACCAAATTTCATCTCGATCGAGAAGTACTATCGTTCCAACGTCTCGACTCGATCGAGAGTTATGATAAGGCTGAACATGAATTTTACATTTTTGCTTCTTGCGTTTAGATTACTGCTGCGAAATCCAGGTCGTGAATGGCTCGTTGTCGCTGAAAAATAGAATAGAATCTATTTGGGCGACAGCGACACCAACGGTAAAAAATCCCATTTAATTACTGTATACGCTGTATTTGTCGCCGGAATTGTGCAATGTGTATTAAGGCCCGTATATAGGGGCTTGAATAGCTCGATGTTTGTGGTGTCGGTCTTGTGATCTTGAGATCACGGTTCGAATCCCAGCCAGTGCGCTACTCTCGTCCAAGTCGATCTTTAATTTTTCCCATCAGCAATGTATACCAGTACCTGATTACTGATGATAAACTGGATGATATATCTGACAGAATTAATGATCGGCGGTGCCATAATGGACTGTGTATCCGCGTGCACTTAATATATACTATATACATTGTATGTATATATGTATATTTGGAAAAAAAAGGCCTGTATATGGTTCACCGTCACGGTCATTTTTCTAATAATACAAAATGTTTTTATGACGGTGACGGTGAGATTTCTGTCGGAGAGACGGTGATCAACTTTCTACTTTTGACCGTCAACGTCACCGAGTACATAACCCAAATTCTAGTATATTTAGGTTTTTATTATTTTTAATTTATTCTACAGTGTCGTTTGATTATGACAAAAAAAATAAGAAAATTATAAAATTTAAAAATAGTTTTTGAAGAAAAGTTAATTTCTTGTGTTCCACTGTTTCGTGTTCATTTTGAAGGCGACGGCAACGATTTATCGTGTTTAATATGGCCCGAGAATGGTGACGGATAAGCATATTCTGGTTTTAAGGGGGAGCGAGATAATATATTATGCACTACACTTATACTAAGCAAACCATCCGATCACAGTTTTTTTAAAACCATAACTTGAACTACACTACGACAGAAGACAAACAGATGATCAGGAAATGTCGTTGTTATGAATAAAATACAGCGATAAAATCGCTTTGTCTTGTCATTGTTCATTGATGTCATATTTACAGTGATTTGTAAAAGTCTACATACACCAATTAAAATTCAGAAAATTTAAAAAAGTAATGATGATATTTTCATCAACACAACAACCCGAAACATACAGGTTTATGTTGTACAGTAATGGATAATTTTAAATCTGCCACACTATTTAAGGACTCCACCTCAATCGTCCAACATAAATCTTCTAGAAAATATATTGTTGTAAAAAAGAGAAAAGAATTTTCTTAATGTTGAAAAAAAAATATGAATTTTTCTATGTTCTTTTCCTTAACCCTTTTTTGTAGAACGAAAGGAAAAGAAAAAAAGGTCAAAATTCAGCCCTAGAAGGGTAAGGAAAAGAACAAGGGACGAAAATTAGGGGGCCGAGCGGAGCCTTGATAAAAAAGAATGATGACAAAGAGGAAAGGGAAAAATTTGAACAAAGGGAAAAAAAAAACGAAAAGGAAAAAAAATTATTGCACTTACCAGGACAAAAACACCCTCTTTTTTTTTTTATTTTTTCCACTTTTATTTGAAAAAAAAATTTAACAAGATTTCACAAATTTTTCTTTTTAAATTTTCAAAAAAAAAACAATTTTTCTTTAAAAAAAAATAACTCTACTTTTTTTTTTTTTTAGGAGAGAAAAAAAAAAAAAGTTTACTAAAAGAAATTAACTTTAAAAAAATAATAACCACTTTACTTTTAAAAAAAACGGACTCTACTAAAAAAGAAACACAACAACGAACTCTACTTTATCAAGATTTAATTAAAAACAACAAAAAAACTCTTCTCTGTTGTGACGGCCCGTTTATATATGCCTCGTCACACAAAGAAACAAAAAGTAAACAGTTGTGTTCTGGAATTTTCTATCAATTCGCCGGCCGCCAAAACGTCGACGGATTGACAGAAAATTCCAGTGGGACAGTTCGTTGTGTTTTGCTGAATCTGTTTTTTTTTTTTTTTTTTTTTTAAAGATGACATTTTATTTTAAAAATGACGATGTCATTCTACAAAATGTAAACAAAGTGAAGTTGACGAGTTACAGGTAAGTATAAAAGTTGTTTTGATTTTTTAATTATGATTATTTAATTATATTCTGAAATTAATTTATTTTTTTTTTTCTTTTCAGGTTTTTAATTTTTCTTTTTAGATTTTCAAAAAAAAAACAATTTTTCTTTAAAAAAAAATAACTCTACTTTTTTTTTTAGGAGAGAAAAAAAAAAGTTTACTAAAAGAAATTAACTTTAAAAAAATAATAACCACTTTACTTTTAAAAAAAAAACGGACTCTACTAAAAAAGAAACACAACAACGAACTCTACTTTGTCAAGATTTAATTAAAAACAACAAAAAAAAAACCCTTCTCTGTTGTGACGGCCCGTTTATATATGCCTCGTCACACAAAGAAACAAAAAGTAAACAGTTGTGTTCTGGAATTTTCTATCAATTCGCCGGCCGCCAAAACGTCGACGGATTGACAGAAAATTCCAGTGGGACAGTTCGTTGTGTTTTGCTGAATCTGTTTTTTTTTTTTTTTTTTTTTTTTTTAAAGATGACATTTTATTTTAAAAATGACGATGTCATTCTACAAAATGTAAACAAAGTGAAGTTGACGAGTTACAGGTAAGTATAAAAGTTGTTTTGATTTTTTAATTATGATTATTTAATTATATTCTGAAATTAATTTTTTTTTTTTTTTTTTTTTTTTTTTTTTTTTTTTACAGGGTGGTTCTTTCTTTTCTCTTCTTCTGTATAAGATACAACGATTTTTTTTTTTCATTTGATAGACATTTATTTGTACAGCGTTGTACGATATCAGTGCAGTACATAAATTTATCAATTTTACAGGGTGTCTCGAACTTTTTTTTTTTTTTGTTTTTTTTTGTTGCATTTTTGACTTACCTTTTAAGTTGAACTGTGTAATTCCTTTCTTTTATATTCAGCCCATTTCTTTCCTGAACTTGAGTACATTTTTTATTTGGGTACATTTTTTTTGGGTACATTTTCCATTTCCATATTCCACTTCTGTCTATCTTTCTTTTCATTTGTTTTCTGAGTTATCATGTCTGATACTGACAAATCAACGACACCAGAGGGTAGAGAAAGTCAAGCTTCTACACCAAACAACTTGACTGAGTCCACTCTATTAGATCTTGCCCGGCAGATGACACTACAGGTCCAGATGATTTCTGAAGTGACTAATGCCCTCAGAGGTCTATCACAGAGAGTTGAGCATATAGAGAGTAATAATAGGGTACTCAACTCAGCCCGAACAGATACAGTGGCCCATTCTACAGATATACCTACTCCAGAGGTCGTCAGATCTGCACCTACAGTTCCCGTTTTGGATACAGTCCCTCAAATAAACTCCCTTTTGAGACAAATGACTTTATCTGAGACATTGGGTACTTCTATTGGTGTTCAGCCTACCTCTGTGGCTACACATGTTCTTACAGAACCCTCTCCAGTCCTCTCCTCTATTAACAACCTACCTACTTCTACCCAACGGAATTCAATTAATGAGTTATCTACCCAAAGGCCTAACCAAATGACAAGTCATACAGTCTTTACCAGACCTCCCACTGAGCCAGAACTGGCTTTTGCCTCTTCGCGTCTGAACATGGACCAGACTTATCTAGCCCATGAGACCAACATGGAACCTAGGCTTTCTACCATAGGTCATCAGACAGACACGTACACTCGACAGCTAGAATCCTGCTTTCTGACAAATGTAGACCCTCCTACTTCCAGCCATCGGGTCTATAACAGTTCGTATGAGCCAATGCATTGTCGAAATCGACCAAATGTGCATTTTGACGGGCCCTATACTAATAGTGGCAGGAGTACTGTGTCTGGTGGCCATCCTTATATGAAAATCAACCCTAGGGAATACGACGGTAGGGAGCCATGGCAAAATTATAGGTCACACTTCGACGCGGTAGCGAGGGCGAATGGTTGGCCTGATGAATTCAAAGCCCTTGGCTTGGCACCTCACTTAACGGGAACGGCCCTAGCATTTTTCGAGACACTACCCAGAGCCGTTCAAGACGATTACCACCTACTGGACCGAGCCTTAGATAATAGGTTCAGTATTCAATATAGGCAATCGGTGGCCCATATCCAACTGCGTGGTCGAATACAGAGGGATAGGGAATCACTCCCAGAATTTGCCACGCAGGTAGAAAAATTAGTGTACCTAGCCTTTCCAGACTGTCCTGAGACGGCAAGAGACAGGATAGCTCTAGGACAATTTGTGGACGGACTTCTTGATTTGGAGGTCCAACAGCGTGTCCGTGATGCAGCCCCTGAGTGCTTGGAGGAAGCTCTGGCACTAGCTAGTAGAATGGAAGCTAGCAGGGATGCAACACGGATAAGCCGAAGAGGGATCCGGGTAAATCAAGCAGTCGTCCAGAACAAGGAGAAAACCCGTAAAGCTAAGAAATCGGGAAAAGCCAACAGCTCAGCTTAGAGGAGTGCAAGTTGAGCTTCCCGATACAAGACACTCCAACTGGTTGTCCTACCCTAGCGACTGGGGTGACTGGTAGAATCAAATTCTTCAACGCTGACAAACATTTTGGGTTTATCGTGAGAGACGACACCAATGAGGAGATATTTTTGCATCGCGATGCAATGAAACCACTGGGGAAAGTAGCATTGCAGCGTGGTGACAGGGTCCAATTTGATGTTGTCTCCAGTGCCCGTACTCCTCAAGCCACCAATATAGTTCTCTTGGGTACCAATTCCAGACCCCAAAACCCTACAGTCACCTCATCTACTGCTTCTAATACTATCTCTCGTATCAACAACATCGATATTTCTAATTCTAACGCATACCCTAACAGTAGAATGCCTATCTCTCGTCCTAATGTCTCTAGTTCTGAAGGTACAGCCACGCCTATCCAAAAGCTTATAATTCCTTCTGACTTTAATTACCCTAGCCTTCGTAACAATTTTGGTTCCAATACTGCACATACTTCTAATTCAAATTCCACACTCGTTTCTAATGTTAGTCGCACAGCCACCATTCCTACCACCCCTTGTTCAAATAGTGTCATAGCTGATCCACGTAGTCCTGTAATCACCCATAATTCTTCGTTGAAAGTTCACCCTAATTTAACAATCAACAATTTTTCGGATTCTTCAAATAATTATCCAAATGCTACACCCCTACCTTTGGTCAGTCAATCCCCTGTAACTACTACTGTCGACGCGACTAGAACATCCCCTCCGGTGCACTGTAACCAATCGGTTATCAGTCCAATTTCTGGACATACAAATTGTCCTATACCTAAATCTAGTCCACCTACATACTCGACAGACTTGTCTACGGCATCTAACCAATCGGTTTCTACCAAACCTTCCACTTCTTTTCCGATTTTCGAACAACCCTCTTCATCAGCCTTATGTAGTTCGGATGATCCTTCGGATACCTTTAATAATCCTTTAAACTAATCTCCACTGACCTATGGGGGCCGAAGTTAGTGGAGGATAAGGCCCCATCCCTAATTCCTATCACAGTTGTCACAGCTGGTCCTAACCTTAACCTCCTAGGCTCTGTCAATGGAGTCCCTGTCATGATGATAGTCGATACTGGTGCTACTAGGACTATAGTAAATCCTAGAGTACTGCGGAGATGCTCTTGTGCGGTCGAAGTCATGCCTTCATTTGCACAAATCCAAAGTGTTACTGGTGAAACCATCCCAGTCGAAGGTACAGTTTGCGTTGATTTCATGGTAGGTATGTTCTCTACTAAACACTCTGTCTATTCTGCCGAAATCTTTGACGATTGCATCCTGGGAATGGATTTCTTAAAGCAACATCACTGTATCCTAGATTTGGAAAAAGATCTACTTCATATACAAGAAGAAGCAGTGCCCTTAAACCATTCACCTTCCTTCTTAGCAAAAACTTTAAAATCCCTCGAACTTCATCCCTCTCAGGAGATTTTAATTCCCCTCTATACAACCCTTCCTACAGACACGGATGTTCTCCTCTCAGCTTCCTCTCTGCTGCCGGAACAGATGTGTCTGATTTCTTCTATTTCTCGTGTATCCAATGGCCAGGTATGGACTAGGATTTCTAACCTATCCTACCAAACTATTACCCTACCTAGTCGCTTACCTGTGGCCCATTTGGATACTGACCTGACTATCCTGTGTAATGAAGTTCGAGAAATTCCTATTGCTACTACACTGCCTTCTCATTTGAATGACCTCTTCCTATCTAGTAGTGAAGGACTTCAACCTGTCCAACAATCTGCTTTAAGAGATCTTCTTATTGAATTCCAATCTGTCTTTTCTAAATCTAAAGAAGACATCGGACGAACTAGTATCCTTCGACACAAAATAGACACCGGCCTCGCACAACCCGTTAAACAACCTCCTCGTCGCATCCCTTTCTCTAGACGAGTTGAGGCCGAACAAATGGTTAATGAAATGAAAGAACAAGGTGTTATTCAATCCTCTACCAGCCCTTGGAGTTGTCCGGTAGTCTTGGTGAAAAAGAAAGATGGTTCACTCCGCTTCTGCATCGATTATCGGCGTTTGAACGAAGTTACCAAAAAAGACTCCTACCCTCTACCGCGTATTGACCTTACTCTCGAAGCTTTGGGTAAGTCAAAGTGGTTCGCGTCCCTAGATCTCCTCTCGGGATATTTCCAAGTGGAAATGCATCCCGATGATAAGGAAAAAACCGCGTTTAGTATCGGTTCGGGATTATACGAATTTAACGTAATGCCTTTTGGTCTGACCAATGCTCCTGCAACTTTCCAGCGCTTGATGGAGATAGTGCTGCATGATATTCCCTACACTATGTCCCTAGGATACCTAGACGACCTACTGGTACATGCCGAATCCTTCGATATCCTACTGAAGAATTTAAGAGTGGTATTTCATCGCTTATCTCAAGCGGGCTTGAAACTATCGCCCAAGAAATGCCATCTATGTCGCCGAGAAGTCAGATTTTTGGGGCATGTGATTTCGGAGCGAGGACTCTCTACAGACCCCGAAAAGATTGAGTCTGTGCGTAACTGGCCTAGACCCAGTAGCAAGAAAGATGTCCAGTCTTTTCTCGGTCTGTGTGCTTATTATAGACGTTTTGTGCGAGACTTCTCTTCAATCAGTAAGCCACTTACTGGACTTACTGAGAAGGCCTCAAGGTTTGAATGGACACCGGAGTGTGACCGTGCTTTTCAGACTTTGAAGGAGAAGTTGACTCAGGCGCCTGTACTAGCACAACCGAATGATCATGACCCATTTATCCTTGACACTGATGCCAGTCAATTTGCATGGGGGGCGGTCCTGTCACAGCTCCAGCATGGCGAGGAAAAGGTCGTCGAATTCTACAGTAAGACGTTGAGCGGACCCGAGAGGAATTATTGTGTAACGCGAAGGGAGCTCTTGGCAGTTGTGAAAGCTGTAGCCCACTTTCGGCCCTATGTCCTCGGGAGGCGCTTTCTATTGCGCACCGACCACGCATCTCTGCGATGGTTGATGAACTTTAGAGAGCCTGAAGTACAGGTTGCACGGTGGATAGAGAGGCTACAGGAGTTCGATTTCGAGATTCAACACCGTGCAGGGAAGAATCATGGCAACGCGGATGCTCTCTCTCGTCGTCCTTGCGAGTCTTCGTCCTGTGTCTACTGTAGCAGGCTTGACGAAAAACAGATGTTGCTGGTGAAGACTGCAGCCATACAAGCCATGGATATGGGACAGATTCAGGCAACCGATCCGGACCTGCAAGCAGTTCGGCAGTGGCTAAGTTCTAGCGGTAGACCTGAGGCCGAATCGTTGAGCTCGGCCGCCCCCACTCTTAAATCCTACTGGTCCATGTTCTCTTCCCTAGTCCTTAAGGACGGTATCATCTACCGTCAGTCCCCCAATCCTCCCTATCAGCTACAGGTGTTGGTTCCCGAGTGTTTACAGGCAGAAGTGCTGAAGCACATGCACGATAGTCCGGCCGGCGGCCATTTTGGCGTGGAGAAAACCCTCGCAAAGGTACGCGAGAGGTACTATTGGGTAGGACTATCTGCCAGTGTTAAGCGCTACTGCCTTCGCTGCACAGTATGTCAGCAAAGAAAAGGGCCAATTCCTCGAACGAGGGCACCCTTACAGGTGCGAGTCTCTGGCTACCCGTTCGAGAGAGTTGCTGTTGATATACTGGGACCACTACCTGTAACTGGAAAGGGCAACAAATACATTATAGTCATGATGGACTACTTCACCAGGTGGCCTGAAGCGTTTGCGGTCCCAGACCAAACTGCTGAAACAGTAGCAGAAGTATTGGTCAGCCAAGTCTTTTCGCGATTCGGGTTATGTAAACAACTACACTCCGACCAAGGACGTAATTTTGAGTCCGCGGTATTTAAGGAGATTCTTCGCCGCTTTAGGATCGAAAAGACGCGAACCACTGCCCTACACCCTCAGAGTGATGGTCTTGTCGAACGTTTCAACAGAACCATCCTAGACTACCTCTCCAAATTTGTAGACAAACACCAAAAAGATTGGGATACCTACCTGCCTTTTCTTCTCCTTGCTTATCGCTCTTCAGTTCAAAAGTCCACGCAAAACACTCCCGCTTTCCTAAACTTTGGACGTGAACTTCGACTTCCTTTCCAATTACTAACTGGTGGGCCTCCAGATCAACATCTGCAGGATGTACCCACCTATGTAGAAAATCTTCAGGAAAGACTTTCGAAGGTCTACTCTTTCAACCGGGCGCAGCTCACAGAAGCTAGTCGGAGAATGAAAGACCGTTACGATTTGTCCGCGAAAGCAAACCCTTTCAAAATCGGAGACTTTGTCTGGCTTTATAACCCCAAGAGAAAGAGAGGCTATAACCCTAAGTTACAACGGGACTGGGATGGTCCGTACGAAATAATCGAATTGGTCACAGATGTCGTCTATAAAATTAAGCATAAGACTTCGAACCGAACAAGTGTCGTCCACCGCGATCGTTTAGCCACAGCAACTATCTGACGCTATTTTACCCCTCCTCATGTCCGTTCCCTTCCTAACCTTTTATTTTGTCATGTTTTCTTACTGGTCTACCCTCTTCACTCCCTCCTCCTTTCCGACGAGCCTAGATGTGTAATTTAATTAACTATTTTAATATCATTTGTGCCGAACCTATTTACTGCGCAAAGCTTGTATGTGTAAAAACATGTTGTAAATTATTTTGACTATACTTTGACACGAATATAAGACTATAAGTTTGAGGGTATAGAGTATACAACTTTTAATTGTATACTCAATTATTTAGAGCATTAGTCAGGCCAAAAGGCATTACGTTAAATTCGTATAATCCCGAACCAATACTAAACGCGGTTTTTTCCTTATCATCGGGATGCATTTCCACTTGGAAATATCCCGAGAGGAGATCTAGGGACGCGAACCACTTTGACTTACCCAAAGCTTCGAGAGTAAGGTCAATACGCGGTAGAGGGTAGGAGTCTTTTTTGGTAACTTCGTTCAAACGCCGATAATCGATGCAGAAGCGGAGTGAACCATCTTTCTTTTTCACCAAGACTACCGGAGAACTCCAAGGGCTGGTAGAGGATTGAATAACACCTTGTTCTTTCATTTCCTTAACCATTTGTTCAGCCTCAACTCGTCTAGAGAAAGGAATACGACGAGGAGGTTGTTTAACGGGTTGTGCGAGGCCGGTGTCTATTTTGTGTCGAAGGATACTGGTTCGTCCGATGTCTTCTTTAGACGTAGAAAAGACAGATTGGAATTCGATAAGAAGATTTCTTAAAGCAGACTGTTGGACAGGTTGAAGTCCTTCACTACTAGATAGGAAGAGGTCGTTCAAATGAGAAGGCAGTGTAGTAGCAATAGGAATTTCTCGAACTTCATTACACAGGATAGTCAGGTCAGTATCTAAGTGGGCTACAGGTAAGCGACTAGGTAGGGTAATAGTTTGGTAGGATAGGTTAGAAATCCTAGTCCATACCTGGCCATTGGATACACGAGAAATAGAAGAAATCAGACACATCTGTTCCGGCAGCAGAGAGGAAGCTGAGAGGAGAACATCCGTGTCTGTAGGAAGGGTTGTATAGAGGGGAATTAAAATCTCCTGAGAGGGATGAAGTTCGAGGGATTTTAAAGTTTTTGCTAAGAAGGAAGGTGAATGGTTTAAGGGCACTGCTTCTTCTTGTATATGAAGTAGATTTTTTTCCAAATCTAGGATACAGTGATGTTGCTTTAAGAAATCCATTCCCAGGATGCAATCGTCAAAGATTTCGGCAGAATAGACAGAGTGTTTAGTAGAGAACTTACCTACCATGAAATCAACGCAAACTGTACCTTCGACTGGGATGGTTTCACCAGTAACACTTTGTATTTGTGCAAATGAAGGCATGACTTCGACCGGACAAGAGCATCTCCGCAGTACTCTAGGATTTACTATAGTCCTAGTAGCACCAGTATCGACTATCATCATGACAGGGACTCCATTGACAGAGCCTAGGAGGTTAAGGTTAGGACCAGCTGTGACAACTGTGATAGGAATTAGGGATGGGGCCTTATCCTCCACTAACTTCGGCCCCCATAGGTCAGTGGAGATTAGTTTAAAGGATTATTAAAGGTACCCGAAGGGTCATCCGAACTACATAAGGCTGATGAAGAGGGTTGTTCGAAAATCGGAAAAGAAGTGGAAGGTTTGGTAGAAACCGATTGGTTAGATGCCGTAGACAAGTCTGTCGAGTATGTAGGTGGACTAGATTTAGGTATAGGACAATTTGTATGTCCAGAAATTGGACTGATAACCGATTGGTTACAGTGCACCGGAGGGGATGTTCTAGTCGCGTCGACAGTAGTAGTTACAGGGGATTGACTGACCAAAGGTAGGGGTGTAGCATTTGGGTAATTATTTGAAGAATCCGAAAAATTGTTGATTGTTAAATTAGGGTGAACTTTCAACGAAGAATTATGGGTGATTACAGGGCTAGGTGGATCAGCTATGACACTATTTGTACAAGGGGTGGTAGGGATGGTGGCTGTGCGACTAACATTAGAAACGAGTGTGGAATTTGAATTAGAAGTATGTGCAGTATTGGAACCAAAATTGTTACGAAGGCTAGGGTAATTAAAGTCAGAAGGAATTATAAGCTTTTGGATAGGCGTGGCTGTACCTTCAGAACTAGAGACATTAGGACGAGAGATAGGCATTCTACTGTTAGGGTATGCGTTAGAATTAGAAATATCGATGTTGTTGATACGAGAGATAGTATTAGAAGCAGTAGATGAGGTGACTGTAGGGTTTTGGGGTCTGGAATTGGTACCCAAGAGAACTATATTGGTGGCTTGAGGAGTACGGGCACTGGAGACTACATCAAATTGGACCCTGTCACCACGCTGCAATGCTACTTTCCCCAGTGGTTTCATTGCATCGCGATGCAAAAATATCTCCTCATTGGTGTCGTCTCTCACGATAAACCCGAAATGTTTGTCAGGGTTAAAGAATTTGATTCTACCAGTCACCCCAGTCGCTAGGGTAGGACAACCAGTTGGAGTGTCTTGTATCGGGAAGCTCAACTTGCACTCCTCTAAGCTGAGCTGTTGGCTTTTCCCGATTTCTTAGCTTTACGGGTTTTCTCCTTGTTCTGGACGACTGCTTGATTTACCCGGATCCCTCTTCGGCTTATCCGTGTTGCATCCCTGCTAGCTTCCATTCTACTAGCTAGTGCCAGAGCTTCCTCCAAGCACTCAGGGGCTGCATCACGGACACGCTGTTGGACCTCCAAATCAAGAAGTCCGTCCACAAATTGTCCTAGAGCTATCCTGTCTCTTGCCGTCTCAGGACAGTCTGGAAAGGCTAGGTACACTAATTTTTCTACCTGCGTGGCAAATTCTGGGAGTGATTCCCTATCCCTCTGTATTCGACCACGCAGTTGGATATGGGCCACCGATTGCCTATATTGAATACTGAACCTATTATCTAAGGCTCGGTCCAGTAGGTGGTAATCGTCTTGAACGGCTCTGGGTAGTGTCTCGAAAAATGCTAGGGCCGTTCCCGTTAAGTGAGGTGCCAAGCCAAGGGCTTTGAATTCATCAGGCCAACCATTCGCCCTCGCTACCGCGTCGAAGTGTGACCTATAATTTTGCCATGGCTCCCTACCGTCGTATTCCCTAGGGTTGATTTTCATATAAGGATGGCCACCAGACACAGTACTCCTGCCACTATTAGTATAGGGCCCGTCAAAATGCACATTTGGTCGATTTCGACAATGCATTGGCTCATACGAACTGTTATAGACCCGATGGCTGGAAGTAGGAGGGTCTACATTTGTCAGAAAGCAGGATTCTAGCTGTCGAGTGTACGTGTCTGTCTGATGACCTATGGTAGAAAGCCTAGGTTCCATGTTGGTCTCATGGGCTAGATAAGTCTGGTCCATGTTCAGACGCGAAGAGGCAAAAGCCAGTTCTGGCTCAGTGGGAGGTCTGGTAAAGACTGTATGACTTGTCATTTGGTTAGGCCTTTGGGTAGATAACTCATTAATTGAATTCCGTTGGGTAGAAGTAGGTAGGTTGTTAATAGAGGAGAGGACTGGAGAGGGTTCTGTAAGAACATGTGTAGCCACAGAGGTAGGCTGAACACCAATAGAAGTACCCAATGTCTCAGATAAAGTCATTTGTCTCAAAAGGGAGTTTATTTGAGGGACTGTATCCAAAACGGGAACTGTAGGTGCAGATCTGTCGACCTCTGGAGTAGGTATATCTGTAGAATGGGCCACTGTATCTGTTCGGGCTGAGTTGAGTACCCTATTATTACTCTCTATATGCTCAACTCTCTGTGATAGACCTCTGAGGGCATTAGTCACTTCAGAAATCATCTGGACCTGTAGTGTCATCTGCCGGGCAAGATCTAATAGAGTGGACTCAGTCAAGTTGTTTGGTGTAGAAGCTTGACTTTCTCTACCCTCTGGTGTCGTTGATTTGTCAGTATCAGACATGATAACTCAGAAAACAAATGAAAAGAAAGATAGACAGAAATGGAATATGGAAATGGAAAATGTACCCAAAAAAAATGTACCCAAATAAAAAATGTACTCAAGTTCAGGAAAGAAATGGGCTGAATATAAAAGAAAGGAATTACACAGTTCAACTTAAAAGGTAAGTCAAAAATGCAACAAAAAAAAACAAAAAAAAAAAAAAGTTCGAGACACCCTGTAAAATTGATAAATTTATGTACTGCACTGATATCGTAACCTGTCGCCCACACAGCTGAAATAAAATAAAAATGTGTAAAAGAAATGAAAAATGAACACCCTGTATATAGAACAACGCTGTACAAATAAATGTCTATCAAATGAAAAAAAAAATCGTTGTATCTTATACAGAAGAAGAGAAAAGACAGAACCTCGCTGTAAAGATAATAAAAAAAAAAAACTGTTTGTACAAAATAAAAGAAGTAAAATGACTACCCTGTACACAAAAAAAAAAATTTCGTAAAACACTTATTTTTTTTTTTTTTTTTATTCTGCAACAACACAGTAGAAAATGACTACCCTGTAAAATAGAATGATAATGAAAACAAAAAAAAAAAAACTGATCAACTTGTGGCCCTGTGGTCAAGACGAAAAAAAAAAAAAAAAAAAAAAAATTTGTATAAAAAAAAAATTTTGTATACAACTATGTAAACAAGAACAAAAAAACAAAACGATCACCCTATAAGAATAAATCGAAAATTTTCTTTGTTTGTTTGCCTTAAACTTCAAACAAAGAAAATGATTATAAAGTCGATGTATTACGGCGAAAGAAAGAAAAAAAAAATTCGCGCGTAAAGAGATTTATTCTAATTTCAAACAAAGAATAATATCACAAAGACGATGTATTACGCGTGTATAACGGCGGAAAAATACGCGCGTAAAGATTATGATTTAAAAAAAACACCGTTTTCCACTAAAAAAAAAAAAATAAAAGAAGGGAAATCAATAAAACACTTTTTTTTTTTATGTTTTGCAAATTTATTTTTTCAAAAAAAAAAAAATAATTTTTGGTTTTTTTTTTTTTCTTTTTTTTTTTTACAATAAAGAAAAATTTTTTTTTTTTTTTTTTATTTTACAATTTTTCTCTTTTTTTTTTTTTTTTTTTTTTTTTTTTTAGCACTTTTTTCTTTATTTTTCCCTCAAAAAATAAAAAAAAAACAAAAAAAACAACAATTTTTCAAAAATTTTGGTTTTCTATAGAAAAAGAAAAAAAATGATCTGTGTAGTGTCTTTACTACACTTTTTGTTATACTTTGTACACACAGTACAAAGTAAACGAAATTAGAGAAATTAATGCTGCCTTATACACAATGCAGCAGCAATCCGTCGTTAAAAAAATTTGTTTTTCTTTTTCTTTTCTTTTAAAGAAAAAGAATAAACAATCCTGAAAAGGATAATAAAAGTAAACAAAATGTAAAAAAAAGAAATGAGGTGGTAAGATCTTATTTCTAAGATCGTTCGAAACGATACCACCCCACACCTGACACCAATGTTGTAAAAAAGAGAAAAGAATTTTCTTAATGTTAAAAAAAAAAAAAATATGAATTTTTCTATGTTCTTTTCCTTAACCCTTTTTCGTAGAACGAAAGGAAAAGAAAAAAAAAGGTCAAAATTCAGCCCTAGAAGGGTAAGGAAAAGAACAAGAAAAAACACAATACATAAACTATGAGGAACTATGAGGAAGATTCAGGCATAGAGAAATATCGAACAAACTACAACTAATGCGGCCAGCAATTGAAGGATAACCAACTAAATATTAAACTTTTATTTGTTAAACTGTATGCAGACTTTTGCAACAGGTTTTTGAATAATAAAAATTAGATATAACAAATGAATATTTTTAACTGTATTTATTTTTTGTTTTTTGAAGTAAATTTAATGTAAATTTATTATGATGCAAGAAAAAATTTGAACTACAAGCCTGTCATATTACTTTTTTCAATTTTCTTGCATTTTAATTGGTGTATGCAGATTTTTTCAGAACACTGTATGCTATTACACATCAATTTTTCTTTCATTTCAAATTCAAAAATTTAAAACATAAAAAGTAACTGAAATTTTTTCAAAAATGACTTGTCAAAAAAAAGTTTGGCTGAGTTCTAAAATGCATCGATGCAGTTTAAATGCAAAGTAAATGGTTTCTAAATGTTTAAAATAAAAACGGTTACACTATCATAAGTTTCAAAATATATTGTGAATGCATGTTTTACTCATCATTTAAGCAAATATTGCAAAATCATAATCACTTCCTAACTTCGTTTCAAGATGTCAAATTTAAAATTATGCGTTTTTAAAACAATAGTTGCGTTCCTTTTTCCAAGTAAAGTACTTGTAATCGTGATCATCTACACCACCTCTTGTATTCGAGTCATTTACTTGACAGTTGTATGGTTAGTTACGCCGAAATTCGCCGTCAGAGGTTTTTGTGTTTCAATCGTTAGAGGTTAAAGAAATATGTTAAAGTCTGTAATATTTTCATTACACGTTTCCTTCAATAGGTGGCTTTTTATTGTTTAAGGTTATGGAGAATCTAAAATCAACATCAAAACAAATTTGAAATACATGACAGCTGAAATTTGAGCACGGCCAACTGCCACTCCAATATTTATATTGCCTTAGAAATGTGTATGCCTTGAAATTTGAAGTTACTTTTTACTTCCAATTAAAAAAATTGCTTTCCATTTACAATCTACTTTACTTTACTTTACTACATTTACTTTACTTGGTCAAAAGGAACGGAACTAATAATACACATCATATTTGTATTACTACGGTAATACTGAATACTACCTCATCGATGCTTATTTTTTACATTTTATAGCGAAAACCCGATGTACGCTGTGCTTGCTTTGCTTGCTTTGCTTGCTTTACTTGCTTTGGTTGTCAAAGCAAGCAAAGTCATTGCCGACCCCAATGCCAATGTACGCTTTGCTTGCTTTGCTTTGTGAATAACAACATGAATAACAACTATATAAAATAATATGGCTGGAGTTCCGAAAAGGTGTCACCCCCCATCCTCTTGAAATTTTGTCCACAGAAGGCCCTTCCGGCCTAGATCACGGGATTTTAGTCTTTTTTGGCGCATCGCCCTCTGTCGGCCTTAAATGACATTTCAATTTTTTTTGCCAAAATTTTATTTTTACTTATAACTTTATACTGTAACGAATACTGTAACTTATTACAAAATTTAGCAACATAAAAATCATTTCTCTCTAGAATATTTGCCTTCTACATCCGGATCAAAGTAATAAATAAAAAGACTTGCTCATGATGCACTTTCTTTTGCAAAAAATTTGAACCCATTACTCTTACTCATTTATGAGAAATTGGCAAAAATGTAAAAATAGTCAAAAATTACAAAATCTCCTTTATTATCCTTTTACTATGACTTTTTGAGAAAACTCTTTTTTCAGAATATAGAGCATCTTGAGACGCATCTTTTGAGATATATACCATATCTGTATAATGTACTATTATAAAGTTATAAGTAAAAATAAAATGTTGGCAAAACAATTAATATGCCAATTATGGGGCAATGCGCCAAAAAAGACGAGTATCCCGTGATTTAGGCCAAAAGGGCGTTCTGTGGACAAAATTTCAAGAGGATCGGGGATGACACCTTTTCGGAACTCCGGCCAATGATATTATATACATATATAATATTATATCACATTATATATATAATATTATATCACATTATATATATAAATATAATATTATATCATATTATATATACATACAATATAATTTATAATAAAAAATAGATGCTACAAAAACAATACATTTTAATAATTTTCTCTAATAAAATTATTTAATTATTATCATAATATATGTACATATAATCTAATATAATATACATGCATATTTAATATACACATATATACATTGATTATTTATTATGGAATGCAATGCAATGCAATACAACACACCAACACCAATAATCAATTATATCATGTATTAATTGTCAAAGCGTTCAAAGTTGTTAAAAAGTAGAAAGTAGACCAACTT
The DNA here is from genome assembly GCA_951394055.1 of Villa cingulata. Lineage (NCBI taxonomy): Eukaryota > Metazoa > Arthropoda > Insecta > Diptera > Bombyliidae > Villa > Villa cingulata. Next base: position 17,380,143 of record OX596020.1, on the reverse strand, counting down.
TCGACTTTGCTTGCTTTGCTTGCTTTGCTCATTGGGGGTAATTACGTTCAAAGACATTATTTCTACTTAGTTGTCAAAGCAAGTAAAGCAAGCAAAGCAAGCACAGCGTACATTGGGTTTCGCTATTAGACTCAGCCTTTGTCTCCTTTCACGACGACAAACGACAAAATTAGAAGTAGTAAGTAGATTTTAATTTTGTCGCTGAGCGATAATGTCGTTTGTCGTTCCGTTTTATTATATTCAATGTGACTGAATTACATTCAACTACACCAATTACACTACATGTGTTCAAAAAATGTTTGACATAGAAATGTCGTATGTCGTTTTGTAGTTGAATTGTATTTATTTATGCTATTATTATTTGACGCCTTTTTTATATTAAAATTAGCTAAAACGTAATATTTATAATATATTCTGTATACAAAGGTAATGGTTGAAACGTTGGTGTTTTTTGTTTTGTGATATTATATTGTAAACGTAATAGAAGGAGGGAGATGGAAAGTGATTAGTTATAATTTATGAAATGTGTTTTTATTATTAATTATTTGAAATATACTGTTTTTAAAGTGATTTTATGAAAATGTTGTACGATAACGAAGAAGGTATGTTTCAAATATTTTAATTTCAATTTTATTTAGTTCTTTTCAAAGTTTTTTGTAATTTTATTTTCAATATGCCCTATTTAATTATTTAGGCTTCCGATTTATGAAAATGATTTCGACTGTAATATGTGTCGATTAAAACAAAAAAAAAATATTCCCTAATTAAAATCTCAGAAAAAATCTCTTGAAATATATTTTACTATGTATTTTATTTTTTAATATTTTCAAGTCAACTACTTATATATATCTGGAACTACGTATTATAAACTATTATCAGAAATATAATATAAAAGATCTATTGAAATAATCAAAACAGCACTTATTTGGTCTATACTATAGAGTGATCAAACTCGAAACTATTCAATCATTCAATGTTTATTTTTGATAATTATTATTATAGAATTATGAACAATGTGAATAGCACTGGTACTGATATTAAAACTTCTAGCGTGTTGTGTGTTAAGAACGATTTGAAATATTTCTTCGTAGTTGAAATTTGAAAATAAAATATTTTAGTTCAAACTCAATTACATCTAGGTTTATTTTTTTCTACTACATTTCATCCACAGAAAATCTAGGGGTATAAATTTAAATATTTGTAATAATGTTATTTGTAACATCTATACCTTTTATATAAGCTTTAATCGAACTAATTTACACTATGAAAAATATGTAAAAGTTTGAGACAACTGTGAATTGTGATAGTAAATGAAAGGGGTTCCAGACAAAATCCAGAAAGTCAAAATCCAGAAGCGACAAAATCCAGAAATTTTTAAAAAATCCAGAAACGACAAAAACCAGAAACGACAAAATTCAGAAACGACAAAATCCAGCGCGACAAAACAAAATTCGGTAAAAAGAAAAGGAATTTCATTGATTTCATGAATAAAAGACAATTGAATTTAAAAAACATTAGGTACATTTTAAGGACCTTCTAACACAAAATTGTGTATAACTTTTTGTGCACCATACTTTGGAAAATTTAGTGTTCTAGAGAATAATAGGAAACTAAATTATCTTTCTTTTGATATAATACAACAAGTAATTCGGATCTGGATAAAAAGAATTCATGAAATCAAAATTTATGACGAATTTTGAGTATAAATTGGATTGCTGAAAAAAATTTTCACCACAAAAAATCTTTTTATTTTTTGAATCGAAGCACAAAAATGTTCTGTTTCAAACAAAGAAAACGAGAGCATGATATCTTTATCCATTATCGGGTTATTAAGGATCAAAGTAGTGCAGAAATGGTCAATGCAAAAATATACAAAATACACATTTTTCATACATTTTTGAGTACATAATTATTTCAAAGTTTACTATTTTTCGTAGGAATTGAATATTAAAGAACTTAATAAAATTTATATTAACCAAGTGATGTTTAAGAACATTTTATTCTTTGTATTTTTGGTGGTCATGAAAAGGACCGATGTTTTTAAATCAATAAAATTAGTTGAGTTTAGGTAGTCTTTGTCCAAATCTTTTTATGTCACCATTGTTTAAAATAAATTAGTTTCATTTACCTTTTACAAAAAGTTATATAAGTAAGTTTTGGTAAAATTTAGTTTCATTTACCTTTTATGAAATTATGATTTAAATGATAATTTTATGATTTTATGATTTATAATTCTTTTGATTTTATACATAAAAATATATAATTATGTATATGTATTCATAAAAAATTCCAGAAAAAAATCAAGAAAAAACTCCAGAAAAAAAATCTAGAAAAGAATTTCTGGATTTTGTCGTTTCTGGATTTTGTCTTTCTGGAATTTGTCTTTCTGGATTTCGTGACCAACCCAAATGAAAGATTACTGAATGAATGTAGAATGTATTGTTGATTTTGATTTTGAATATAACGTAGATGTAATGATATATGGTTATTTATAACTTACAAATTAATATAACAAAAAACTAGACCAGCTAAAATCTGTTTAAGTTGCTAGTGTTAGGTAAAAGAAAATACGGCAAAAAAAAAACAATTATAAATAATTATGTATGAATAAATAAATGTTAATTATTAAGAAAGAAAGAAAAAATAAATAAATAAAATAGCTATAAATTTTACTGTACCTACTTGCTTTTAAAATTTTTTTGGAGAAGTGAATTATCAATAATTTGTTTTTACACTTGAGTTAAAATTAAGTTACGATATTGCAACAAAATATCGCTACATATTTCAAAAGTAATAATATTAAAAAGATATCCATTTAAAATTAGAAATGTTCAATACTATGTATTTCTAATTTAGGGTATTTATTGAATGGAAATGTATAAATAGTAAATGAAACAGTGCGCATATTATTTTCTATATTCTTTTTTTATTTTCTTGAAAAAATTTTTACATATACATATAATAAATTTTTTTTATTTATTTCATTCCGTTCTTCTGCATAAACATAAACGATTTATTTTTAATGAATTGAAACAAAACTGTAAAATACTTTATTTCTATTTCAAAATGTTACTACTTATAAACAAAAAATAAATGATACATAATTTGATTTTATCTAATTACATTTATACATAATTTTTTTTTCAATCTAAATTATTATCCTACATTGAAATACAAACACATTTAATTTAGCTACACAATTGTTGTTTTATTAGTTATTAATGCTTTCTTTAAAACTTTTTCTTCATAAATTGTTTTCAAATTCGTTAAAACAGCAATAACTCATCTCGTATCTCATGATACGTTGATCGCATTATTACCATTTTTATGTTGAAAACGATTGTATAATGATTCGCTATCAGAATCACTATTACTATTACTACTATCCTCATCAATTTCTGACAATGGCGGTGTTAGTGGTTCAGCACCATGTTTTTCTAAGTTGAATTGTATCTGTGAAAATCTAACCATGACAGCCAATTGATATGCTGTTAATCCAGAATATGTAACTATTTCTAAATTTAATTTATGATTTAATTCTTCGATTAAGAAATTAGCTAAATTTTCGTTACACATTTCGATAGCGATATGTAACGGTGTATGTCCAGATTTACCCTCTCTAGCATTTATATCTGCACCAATTGATACCAGATATTTCAAAATGTTCATATGATTTGATTGTGCAGCTAAATGTACACAATGTTCTCCATCATAATTTCGCAATTCCAAGTCTTGCGGAAGCTTAACTGCATAAAAATGTCGATTTTTTTTATACAACTGATACCAACTAGTCTGTTGTAGTTCCTTTAAAGTTATTGGTGTCGTCAATGCTTTAACGCATTCTAAATCTCCGAAACTACATGCCAAATGCAATGGAGTATTACCGTTTCTATCACGTACAATTGGTGATGCTCCACCCAATAGCAATATTCTGACAATATTCGTTTGACCAGTCAATACAGCGATGTGTAATGCAGTCAAAGCCTCATCATTTTGTATGTCCAACAGACAAGGGTGAGGTGCAAGTTGTATTAAAGCACAAATAACGTCCACATAACCAGTTATGCAAGCAATATGCAACTGGGTGTCTCCTTCGGAATTTTGTTGATAATATATTTTCCATGTTTGTTTATGGTGTTGCTTCTGCTGATGCCGTTGCTGTTGTTGATGTCTGATTTCGTTATTTTCACCATCATTGCTTGTAATTTCTTTTGAACTAGACAATTTTCTCAAAGATGAATTTAAATCATTTAACTTATTTTTATTGTCCTTTAGACTTAGATTGCTAAAGCATTCACTAAGTCCACCAGTTTCTACTCCACTATCAACAATCATATGTTGACGTTTGTCACTACTGCTACCACTCTCTAATATCAAACCGGAATCTGAGGCAATATTATCTTCTTCTACACAACCTGAATCAAAATATTCTCTGAAATTTTTTAATAAATCTGTATTAAGCTTTTTATTTATTGATGAAACAGGTTTTTTTTCTTCTATATGATGTTGATCACTTTCGTCACTAGTATCGTATCCTGATAATTGTGGTCCAGACATGAATCCCGAATCGATTGCACAAGATGATTGATTCTCAATATCAAATTTCACTTGTTCTTCACTATATTTGCTATGTTCTTGCTCCAGTTGCTTGTCAGCTTCAGTCATTAAATTTTCAACTTCTGGTGATGCAACATTTCTCAATACTTTTTTTTTGTCATCGTTATCTCCACTACGATTCATATTCCACATTTTTTTCTATCATTCAATTTTTATATTTAAAAATTTTTAATAGACTGTCTTCTTTAATTTAAAATTGTATTTTCTGCTATATGTTTATAATATTATGTACAAATTTATAAAAACTATGTAGTAATAACTAAAAATAGAGAAATAAATTTTTTGTGTTAAAAATATGATAAAAACTACTTCAATAACTTTTTAAGTAAAAAAAAAAAAAAAAAATAGAAAGTTTTTACTGTACAATGTACATATTATATCAACCCACCTTTTATTAACTATTTTTCCTCTGGGTAATTCCATTCAACAATCAAGGAGAAACATTTAATTACATCAACATGTTCATACACAATACACATATATATACATATATATATATATATAATATATAGATATATTATTTTATTACTGTACAATAATTTTTTTAAAGCTCACATAATTAATTTTAATGATTTTTATTTCCAAAATGGCGTTGCACTCTGTATTTCCTTTAGTTGAAATTTAAAATATATATTTTAAAGACTTTAAAAATTAAAATAATTTTACAATTATTCAATTATCTTATCATGAGATATAATATATTCAAGCTTTCCATAAAAAGATTAACGATTTATATAAATTAAATTTTTCTTATTTGTAATGAATTTTACAATTTATCAATTATTTTTTAGTTTAAACAATTTTATACACAATTTTCTTATTTTGATTTAATAAAATATTTTGACCGATATTATTTTAGATAATGCGATTTCAATATAAAAAAGATTAATAAAATCGTAATTCGTAAAATGTAATTAGTAAGTTTTTAGTTTATTGATTGTACGTTTACCACACGTTTAAACTAAATCGTTCGTAATCTTGTATAATGTAAATATGAATGAAGTATAGTATATGTAGATAAATTGTATAAATAATTGAACAAATATAAATAAATATAAATGTATGCACATCAACTTCTCCAAATATAATAAGAATAACATATACAATTATACATATATATTTATTGTGTATTCTATGCGTACCGAAACCGAACCGATGAAAGAAAAGCTACGCCTACGATCGAGTTAAATCAATAGTCAAAAATCAACTGGCAAGAGTGGCAAATGTCCAAGTGAGTGGCAAGTGGCAACTGGGTAGGGTACATTAAATTGCTGAAGCTGAACGCTGAAGTTGAAGCTGAACTGAAACTGAACTGAACTGAAGTGAATAATGGTTGCGTTTCAATGTATACGTTGAATGCGTTGTGCGTTATACCTATAAATGATAGATAATTGCGTATGTACGTTTCGTACGTTGACAGATTATTAAGTAAAACATGTAGAAAAGCATACGAGCTAACAGATACAAAAGAATGCCCAACGTACGCAACGCAATATTATACAAGAGTTGACCGACTTTCAACTTTTCCGCATTCACCATAACCTATATTTTTTTTTTTTTTTGTTATTTATGTTTTATATTAAATATTTAGTTTTTTTATAAATTTCGAATGAAATTTGTTGATTTTGATAATAATTTAATTAAAAAAGTGAGAAACAGAGAGTTCCTGTGTAATAAAAAATTCCGAAAAAATAAATTTTAACCTATAAACGCATTATACGCAAAGCATTTATATGTTAACTTTCGCTTCCAATGATTTCGACGTATCGTACGCAACGTACGGATATGCAATTATATGTCACTAGCATTATTCTGACATATGTTACGTTGTATGCGATATATGCGTTGGACTTTACTTGTTACAATGAATGTGTTTATATTTGTATCACTGATAATTAATTTATAATATTTAGACCCAACTATAAATAATTAACTTATATAGATATAAGATAAAATAAAATAAATAAATATAAAATTATAAATTAAAAAATAAATATAAAATAGTATAAACACTTTTATACTATTTTTTAATTAAAAACATTGCGTGCGTTATATGCGTTACTCATTGAAACACAACATATGTATACGCTGTCGATGTCACCCCAATTGTGCGATGGCTGCTAGTTTCTATTTAACTGTCAACGCACGCAACGCATTCAACGTATGTATTGGACTATCACCATGTCCATAAGTGATTAGTTAGGAATTTTGGATATTGTCTAGAGATGGTGAAGTGAGGTTGAGGTACAGGTGATGTGATCTTTGACTCTGATATGGACATGTGGTGTGGTTGTGGTAATATGTGTATAATATAGCGGAGCCAAGGGTGTAACCAATGATCAGATAGAATGTACTTATTTACACATAAAAGAGTAATAGATTTCCAAAAAAAAGTAGTAAAATTTTTTTTCAAAAGTATTATAATTTAACATGCATGAAATTTTCATAGTTTGTTTTGTAATTTGTTTATTTTGTTAAGCTATATATTAGAGTAAGAATTTATTTTATAATTAAGAAATTTAACAAAACTGTAAAAACATTTGATAGCAAACACAAAACTTTAAGTGTAATGCATTTATAATTAATTTTGTTCATTTTAGATAAAAAATTTTAAATAACAAAATTTGGACTTTTTTTAATGAGTATACCCTGTAATAATGTTACATTTTTTAAAACGGTTGGTATTGCAGTTCCATTTTTTTTGTCTCTTTTTCGTACAAATGTTCTTAATTACTATCGACTTTTAGCAAAACCGTTAAGGCCGAATGAATAACGGGACAAAGGTCATGAGAAATTTTTGCTAACACGTGCTCACTGTCACTACTGTATGAATATAGATTTACTGTGGAAGTGAAATACACGTATTATTTGCACGCCTTTTACTACATTAAGTGAATGCTCTTGTATATTTATTATATGTATGTACTTTACATTTTTGAAATATGTAATGCATGTAAAAGAAAATTAAAGCAACAATGTTTATTTTTAATATTTTGGTTAAAATTAGAATCTTTCAGATATATTGAATTCTAATTGAACTAATCGTTTTAGTATTTTTATTAAAAAATACATTACATACTTAATAAATATTTCAGTTGGATTTTCCATAATTTCCAAATGCCAAAACATTTTAAAGTTCAGTATTATCAATAGATGTTTTTTTTTCTTAAAGCACTAAAACATGAAAAAAAAATAATTTAAGAAAATTATCTAAAAACCTATTATCAGTACTTAACTTTATACGTATGTAAATACATATTATATATACATATTTGTATAATATTTTGCAATTCGTTTAATTTTTGGAATTTCCATATATACTCATTATTATTAAGTCTGTTTCACACCGACCCGGCATGCGGTACGAAACGACAAGAATAAAGTATGCATTAAGAGTTAACGCAATTTGCATTCTCACTGACATGATGCGAAATTGTATTTTGTTTTGTAGTTGTGTTTTCAAAAATCTCAGTTTTTACATATGTAAATATGTACAACAGCGGTGTGTGGTAAATTTATGCATGCAGCGTCAGCGATACAAAATAATATCGCAACATGCACCGCATATCGCATTTGTATGGCGGTTTTTGTATCATGTCGGTGTGAAACAGCCTTTATTCTGATTTCAAAATAAAATTTAATTAAATTTTCAATATTGTACATACATATTATGTATACATTGGTGTACATATTAAACACATATTTGAATACTTTTTGAGTTTTTTAACTCGTGAAATCTAAGTACACATCATACATATGTGCATAAGTAGTTCATAATTTAAAAATTACATCTTAATTTTGATATGAACTTTGATATAATTTAATGTGAAGATATGTATTTTTTTAACAATTTTAATGGAAATTTATTTGAGTCCAAGTTATTTTTGATTTCTATTCAAAATACCTAAAAAATACATAATTTTGAATAAATAAAAATAAATGTAGTAAATTCTAATTAATTTTAATAATTTCATGTTTTTATAAGTGTCTTGTATTTTATTTTCTTTTCTTTTACATTTTGTATACATAACATACTTATGTACGTATGTAAATATTTTTATTTGGATGCAATTAGCGCCGTCGCCACTTCAAATGACTTCTGTGAATATAAATATAATGTCTTTAAATTAAAAAGATTTTTTTCAACATCATACATACAGGTACGTTGTACAGGTCCCTAAACTAAATTGTTTTACCAAATACAAAAATTACAAAATAAAATACATTTTTTTCAATATTTCATGAAGGACAAATATTTTTATTTATAATAATACTACATATTTAAATAGTTTAGTAGGTATCCAGATTATTTTTTTTTAAAGAACGTAAAAAAAAATATTAAACTCGAATTTCTGTTTCTTTTTGTTTACAATATGTATTTACTTTCAAGTTATAAAAATAATGTTACTCACATCTATTTATGTACCTGTTTATTAAATGCAAGGTGCATGAGATGTAATCTATATTATAATATTATTATAGTTATGGTTATGGTTGTTGAGAATTAAGGATTGAGCGCCGTTCAGGATTTAAAATGTATCGTCCGTCGTACACAAACAAAATACACCTGGTATTTTTCAATATATTAAACATTTTTCTTCCATCATTTTTAAGTTTTTTTTACTTGTAAAAAAATACGCATTCAAATTTCGCATGTGGAACACGAATGAATAGTATTACTACGTCTCAATTTTAAATTCATTTTTTCTACACATCAGTATTTTCAAAATAATAAATACAGTTGCTCACAATCAAAGTCGGACAAATGGATTTCCGACAAAGTATCATGTTTCTCTTATATAAAGAAATAATGAATGTTCATAATTTTTTCAATATTTATTACTCATACATGTAAAATGTATACATTTACAAAATTAGATTAAAATTATAAATAATAATTTAAAAGAAAAATTGACTTTTCTTTAAATTTTACTCAATTTTGATATCACACTCAAAGTCGGATATGTGTTCATTATTTCAAAATATTAACCGTTATATATTTTTTTAATATTTTGTGGCAAAACCTTTTTGTTTCTTCACCTGCCGGAGTCTTCTGAGCATGGATTCCACAAGTCTTTTGCAAACAGGAGGTTCAGTTTTACCCCATTCATCCTTTATGACAGCTCTTAGATTGTCTGCATTAGTGAATTGAAGTCCTTCAAGTCTTCTACCCAGTTCTTCCCATAAATGTTCAATGACATTTAAGTCAGGAGATTGTGGTGGTGTTTTTAAAATCTTCGGACAGTTGTATATAATAACCATAACTTGGCTACATCAGAGATATGCTTTGAATCATTATCCTATGATAAAAATCGAAATTTTGTAAAATGCCAAGACTTTCTACACTATCTTTAACATTCTTTTTTTTTTGAGAATGGCAGAGTACATCATCTTGTTCGTAGTGAAAAATGTAATCGGAAAATTAGTTAACCATGGCGGAAAATTTTGGCGAAACTAACCATACAACTGTCAAGTAAATTACTCAAATACAAGAGGTTGTGTAGATGATCACAATTGCAAGTGCTTGGAGTACTTCACTAGGCAAAAAAGAACGCAGCATAATATGTTATATGTTACATATATATATATGCAGGGTTTCCGCCAAGGGTGGTCAACCCGCAAACAGTATCTACGATACCTATCTAGGTGTCGCCCAGACAAACAAAAAATCGTTCTACAGAGTGGAGGTTAATTTCCTAAACACCCTATAACAACTAAGGTCTACTAGCTGCTACAAAAAAGTAGTCTAAGAAAAATCTGTAGGAAACTTCTCTCTCTAATGATACCTTACATGCTCCTCTACGTCCTTCAAGAGTTTGTGTTACAAAGTATAAGAATTTAGTGATTTTTTGCCACTTTTTTCAGAGAAATACAAACTGTAGAATCACATCGCCAGCTGAATTCTAGTTAGAAAATCGGAAAGCCCAAAATACCTGTTTTATTTTTGCCCTGTACAGTAATGATCTATTTCTTGCAGGTTTTTCTTTATTTAATCTTTTTTAGTGTTTGAGTTGTGTAAAATCGTGTAAAATAGTGATAAAGATATGTGTATATTAAGGCAATAGTAAAAAAATAAGAATGTATTTATACTATAATTACATATAAACGTTTTATGTCACATCGATTTGTGTTATAGCGATTTAACAGCAAGTATAAACATGGTAAATGATTCTGTGTTCTGACGATAATGATAATAAACTTATAGAAGACTGTCTATTTAATTAGAATAAAAAGCACAACCAACGTCGATTACAACAATTCTTTTTTTTTAATTAAATACCTAATTCGATTGGATTCTGCAGCTAATGAAATAACTTAGTGTCAATTAAGTAAATTAACATAATTTATTTTAGCTTTAGCTTTCTATCACAATTGTTTTCTAATGTTTGAGTCTTTGTTTTTGTCAATTTTATATTTTTATTTAATTATTTTGGCTTTGGTTAATCATTTTCATTTAATATTATTATGTGCGATTAATGTAATATGTACATAGTTTGTACCTTCAATCGATATTTTATTTTGATGTCATTAGTTTCTTTACTCTGTTGGCCTGGTTGAATTGGGATTTCCCAGAAACGATTTTTCTCGCATTCTTGTTCGTTGTCATGCAATATTCCCATACATATAATATACATTTATTTACTTTTATATTTATATAAACATATCATATTGACTGGAAAACTTTTTTATATAAAAATGTTTTACATAAAACATGTGAATATAATGTTCTATGGATCTTGTTTTTTTTCCTTGCTATTTCGTTATTTTATCATAACGAACATGACCGTGGGAGCTTTAATTTTTTTCCAATATAATATATAGCTAGATATTAACAACTTTAAAAAAAAAAATAGAAAAAAAAGTTTCCTCATAAATTTTAGAGTTAAACGTAAAAGATAAATACGAGTATAACTCTCAATAGAGAGTGGTATTATTCAACTACATAAATTATATATACATAATTAATATAAGGTTAATGAAATGCAAAGAAAAGAAAAAAATTAATCTCACCTAATGTTTCGATTAATGATTAATAAATAAACTATTAGAAAAAGAAAGAGGTAAACAAAAAATGATAAAACAAAAAATTAACTGGAAATATAGTGGTTATCTTCATAACTCTATCGTATCGTATACGTGTTTTTAATGTTCACATATTTTACGTTCATTTATTTTTTTTTCGATGAGTTAGATATCAATCAATTAAACAGAATTTCGTCAATGAAAATGCTATGTACAAATATACATTATACATTACATACATAACTATAAGATATGTTTGTACTTTGTAGTATATTAAACGATATATACTTAAGTAACATAAGGAGTAGTTTGATGTAAGTATGTATTTATATAAAATGAAAACATAATAAGGGTATTCACGGCTTGGTCTTGTATCATCATTGTAAACGGTGTAAACTCGTACAATCCTACACCTATTCTGCCGTCGTTAGGCAGAAAGTCTACAAAATTTCAAAAAATGAGTTAAATGTAAAGTCTTTATCTGAAACCAATGATGCATCTATTCTCTAAGTTAGAAAGTTGTAAATAAACATTAAGGCACCTTTTTTGCCACTTCAAATATCGTATCTGATAGAAAATCTTACATTTTTTAACTTAAAAAGTCGTATCTGACCAAATCTGCCTTATCCTAAGGTAAAAGGTCGTATCTGAGATTGTACTTACGACTTTCTGCCTTGATAATACATGCTCTAAGTAACAGATGTTTGACTTTTACAGATATGATAAAAGGTCGTATGTGTCAAGTCACACAAATCACACATTTCTACATAAAACATGAAATTAATTTTTTGGACAAAGATTCCCGATTACATACTCTTACAAATAATAATTTTCTTATTTCTCTAAATTGATCCTCCTTTGTGACATAAAACAAAATATAAAAACCTCAATAACTCAAAATTACCTAAATGTCAGATACGACTTTCTACCTAACGACGGCAGTATTGTAAACATGTTCTATGTAATTTTTACTTAAACTGCTTGTAAAAATTTACAATGCTGAAACCCATTGTATACGGTGTATATTACTATTGTATATGCCATTCTGACATTAAATTCTAAAGTAATTTGATTAAATTTATTTTTATAATATTTTATAATATTTTTCTATTAGGTATTCTTTGTTAAATTGATGTTGAATCCTTCTATAGTTTTTATTAAATGAATGGCTATTAAGATAAAAAATGTTTGCTTTCGAGCATTTCCACAATAATTGTTAATTATGCAGTCAAGATCGTACAGAGATAAATTTCATATATTTTTGCCTCTTTTTTGAAAAATAATAACCGCAATGTAATATTATTAACATACATACATACATATATCATTTATCAATGCATTATAAACTTACTTACAAAATTTCAGGTCAATAACTGGTAATTTGTAAAATTTATATAAAAGAGAAAGCAACAATACCTAAATTTAGCCCACAATCAAAATCTAACAAATTATTAAAAATTGTTTAATTTAGAACTTTTTATATATACTCATGTACATAGATACAGTTTTATCAGTTGAATTATCATATCAATTATTTTGTTTGTTTCATAAATTCTGTGTAGAATTTATATTTTAATTTTGTGTTTCATGTATCTACATATACATATATGTATATATACGCGATTGTACATTCATTATTGTGTACAAATAAATTAAACTAATAAGTTAAAATAATAAATTTAAGTGTAAATTTCTGATTATAAATAGAGATCAGTTAACTTTTCAATATATCTACATTATTACATATATAAATAACGTATAATATTTATATAGGGTCTTCAAATATATAGGTACTATATATATTTTCAAATTGAAATATAAACTGAACGGTGTTAGATATTAACATGATTTTTTTTTTAAACGTTAGCTTATGGCATTTTTATTTAAAAATAATTTCGTTTAAATGGCTGCCCTTAGACTTTCTTAAAATCTTAATTCTGGAATACCAATTTTTGGACACTTTTCCACACAAATCAGCACTTATTTTACCAATTACACGAATAATGTTCGTTTTGAGGTGACTGAAGGTTTGTGGTTTACATATTTGAATAAAACCCCACAGAAAAAAGTTCAATGAAGTTATATCGCATGATCATGGTGGCCAGTTCACATCAGCATTTTTTGAAATTACTCGATCGTTGATAATTAATTTATAGATTCATTATTTTTATAACATGTTTTAACAATTTCTACACGTTGTGCAACTGTATATAATTTCCATAATGATTTACCAAACAATAATGAACACAAATGTCAAATTTGGCGGGAATCGGACAAAAACTTGGCCTGCTAGAATTTTTCAAAAATATATATTTCTTATTTGATGACCATATATGTATATGTACATATATATTTTATGTGTATAGTCAGTTCAAATTCATGACAACACATTGACTTTTGGTAGCCTTGAAAAAAGAATTATTCACAAAAATAATAATAATGATAATAATAATAAATTATAAATAACTACGTTGAGACATAGTTGCGTATTCAATTTGTAAATATTTTAAAATAAATTTATTTTATTTATTTATTAATATTTTTAATCTCAGTTAATCTTGGTAAGACCGTAAAGGTAGAACTATAATCGACATTGCTGACATAAGCTATGACATATGTCGTAGCCGAACACAGCCAAATCAATGAGCTAAACTATAATTGACATTACCGACAAAAATTCGTTTAACATAAGCTCGACATAAGCAGTACGATCGAGAGCGTACATGACATAAGTAACATAAGCCATAAGCTCATTTTGTGAAATTCGTATTGCTTATGTTTAGTATGTTATCTATGTTATTATAGTTAACCAAATGTTACGTTTTAACATTCGTTATTTTTTCTTATGTTTGTTATGTCAGGTATGTCGATTATAGTTGGGCCTTAAGAGACTTATGAATTTCTCTTTCACACTTATGTAAGTATATACGTATATGTATCTACATACTTATAATTAGTATTTATTCACAGTTTCTCTCAAACTCCCGAAGTGTGAACATATTCATAGTAAGTGCTCTTATATAAATCGTTTCTAGCTATAAGATAATATTATCTAAAACAATCAACCTAAGTGGAAAGACCACTTTTGTGAAAAAAAAAAAAAAACAAACAATTACCCCTCGTATAGTTAGTGCAGTGCGCAGTTAGTGTAGTGCGTAGTGTAGTAAGTTTCTTCAATCTTCTTTCTTTTAAAAAAAAAAAAAAAAAACAATAAACTAAACATTAAAAGAAGTGCGTATACCATGGCAAGTTCTTCGAGGGGACAAGTTTCCCCTCAAAACCAAAACTACTTCAGCATTCTATCTAATCAACATGAAGAACAAAATAAAAAAATCAAAACATCCAAACAAAAAATTCCACAAAAGAACACCAACATCAACAGCTTAAAGGATTTTCCTTTCCTAGATTTTTCAAACAATGCATCAAGTACTTTCAACAATCAATCCAAATACGTGATTATGAATCACAAAGACCAAACAAAACAGTTAAAACAAACAAATATTTTTGAACTAACTAAATCAATAGAAAATATTTCTAAGGAATTCCTAAGTATTTCATTTACAAAACAGGGTAACCTATTAATCACTACCAAAAACGAAAAACAAACAAAGTTACTACTGAATACCACAGAATTAAACAATGGTATCAAAGTAGAATGTCGACTACACCCTATATTAAACTATTCTAAAGGGGTTGTTTACTGCGACTTACTTACAGAAATTGAAAACACAGACATAATAAAATTCCTAGAAAGCCAAAAAGTTAAGGAATGTGTAAAAATCACCAAACTAGTTAACAACAAAAGATTAAATACACCACTACATATATTAACCTTCGACTCACTGAACGTTCCCAATTCTTTAAAGATTGGATTTGTCACTGTTCCAGTGAAACAGTATATACCCAAACCCATGCAGTGCAAAAACTGCTTCAGACTAGGTCACACGAAAAAAAGGTGCACATATCCATCAACATGCCAAATTTGTTGCAGTGTCGATGTAAACCACTCACCAAATAATTGCGAAAAAGTGCAATGCATTAATTGCAACGACAACCATAGATCAACCAACAAACTCTGCCCAACCTTTGTTAAGAGACAACAAATTTTAGAAATTCAAGCCACTAAAAAATGGTCATACAAAGAAGCAGCCCAACACATTAACAATAAACACAATCAAACAACCATCAAAATATCACCAAAAGAATCCTTAGAAACAGCTCTTAAATTCATAAAAATAAACACAACAAAAAAAGATGAAACAATTTCAACACCACATCCAATTAACAACAATCCTAACACATCAAATGAAACACAACATAAACCCAATATTAGCCACAACTCTACTCTATCCGACGAACATAACCCGAACAAAACACATAAACCCACGTACGCATCCAACGATCACATCAAACCAAACCCTATATCATCATCGAACAAAAAAATCATAGAACGCAACGCATACAATCACATACAAACATACACATCCCCTAGCACATCAAATAACAAGGAAACAACAGAATCAACCATACAACAACCAACAGACGACACCATCATGGAATAACATAAATCAACTAGCATCTACTCACAAATCTACATTCAACACAATCAACAACTCAACTATAATTTACAACATCTTAAATCACATAACACCCTCATAGGAAAGTCTACATCATCACAACACAAGACAACACATCATCCATACTTCAATAACACATAATATATTTAATAAATTATGAAAATCTTACAGTGGAATATAAAAGGTATTTTCAACAACTTCCCTTTCCTAGAACTTCTTATCAACGAATTTAGCCCAGAAATCATTGCACTCCAAGAAACCCACATACCCCTTAAGCATCCACATCCAAATATAAAAAATTACCGCACTTATTCACACAATTTTCCTACTACAACACACACACTTAAAAAAGGAGGAATTGGTCTTTTTATAAAAAATAATCTACCGCATAGACAAATTAACCTTATAACAGACTTGATGGCGCTAGCCATTGAAATCAATACAAAAAATCCAATTACAATAATATCCATCTACATCCACCCACACAGTAAAATAAAAAGCTTTCAACTATTAAATCTATACAATCAAATAAAAACACCATGCATTTTCGTCGGCGACTTTAACGGATGGAACCCCATTTGGGGTTCTCCCTCACACAATCTTATAGGCTCCGAAATTGAAGATTGGCTTTTAACCACAGATTTAATAGTGCTAAATAATGGTAAACCAACACACTACTCAACCCACCATACCTACACACACATAGATCTAAGTATTTGCTCAGCCAATATTGCCCCACTATGTTCATTCGATACATTAAATGATCTATATGGAAGTGACCATTTTCCCTCATTTACAACAGTCAATATATCCAATAACCATACCGCGATTTCAAACTTCCTGCCGAAATTTAAAACTAATCTAGCTAACTGGCAAAAATTCTTAACTCAAACAGATTTATACCTATCACGTCACACTATATCAAATAACCCAAACAAAGAAGCAGCAACTATTCAGAAAGCGCTCATCTTTGCAGCCTCAAGCTCCATTCCATCAACACATCCCACCTCAAAACCTTATAATAAATACTCAACATGGTGGAACAAAAACCTAGATTTTCTGAACAAATCAAGAAAAAAAGCATGGTACTTTTACAAAAAACACCCTACCACTCCAAATTCTCTCAAATACAAAAATTTAAATGCAATATTTAAAAGAGAAACCAAAAATGCTAAAAAAGAATCCTTCTTTAAATTTACCAATACAATCAATCCAAATTCATCATCCTCCCTCATTTGGAATCAAATTAAAAAACTAACTGGTAATCAATCTCCATTCAATATCAAACAAATACATAACAATGACACCATAGCCTCACATCCAATTGAAATAGGGGAAATCTTTGGTACTTTCTACAGTAGCTCCTTCTCCTACGATACACCTGCACCTCATAACCATGTTGACCACAGTCCTTTATCTCCAAACACCAATAATCCACATTTCATAAACCCTAAAGCCCAAAAAATAGAAGGCATTATCACCATAACAGAATTCGAACTAGCTATTCAACAAGTCAAAGGAACTACTCCTGGGTATGACAAAATATCATACCCCATGTTACAAAACCTTTCTATAACAACAAAAGAAAGACTTATCAATCTATACAATAATATCCTCACAACTGGTATCATACCACAAACTTGGAAAATAGCCACAATACTTCCAATTCTAAAACCAAATCATATACAAACTGACGTCAAATCCTATCGACCCATATCCCTTCTATCATGCCTCAGCAAACTTCTAGAAAAAATAATTTCAAACAGACTAAATTGGTTTATAGAAAACAGTAAAGCATTCAATCCGTTTCAATTTGCTTATAGAAAAGGCAGTGGTACAATAGATACTTGCCTCTATCTAGATCACCTAGCCCATTCAGCTTTATCACAAAAAACACATCTGACAATCATAGCATTAGATTTTAATAAAGCCTTCGACAGAATAAAACATCTTTCCATCCTAAACCAACTAAAAAAATTTGCCATCGGTCCAAAAATCTTCAAATACATAGAAAGCTATCTTACGAATCGTAAATTCCGCCTCAGAATTAATGGTACATATTCTTCCATATTCAACTCCTATACAGGAATTCCCCAAGGTTCACCTATCTCAGTAATACTGTTTCAAATAGCATATCATGAAGTCAGCTCAATTATCAACAAATACAATCATATTGAACATTGTCTCTACGCCGATGACCTCTACATTATCTGTAAAGAAACAGACCTAATCAAAGCCACCACCTTAACCAATAAAATTTTTCATGATCTAACCAAATGGACTAACTATTCTGGAGCAAAAATATCCACAGATAAATCCCAACAAATACATTTCTGCAGAAAATTAAGTTGCAAAGACTTTTCCATAAAAATCGGCAATAATCCGATAAAAACCACCGATAATCTAAAAATTTTAGGTCTACATTTTGACAAAAAACTTATCTGGAACCACCACGTCAATAATATAAAGATAAAACTAAACAAACAACTAAACATAATAAAATATCTAACCAGCAAAAACAGTAATGCACATTTTTCAACACTACGCAATATAATCCAATCAACAATGGGTGGCACTATTGACTACGGTCTTCCAATATATGGGAACTGTTCCAAATCAGTCTTAAGCAAATTAAACCCACCATACATAGCTGCAATTAGAAGATCTCTTGGTTGCTTTAGAACCACTCCTGTCATTAACATGTTAACTGAATTTAACATACAATCCATAGATGAGAGAAAACAATTCCTTACAAGCCGTCTCCTAGCCAAAACAATTTTCTCAAGAAAATCAATCTATTTCTCAAACTTTTTCGGACTATTACACAGGAAAAAAACCCTCCGCTTTCCCTCCACACTCGCAAAAATCGCTAACCTTACCAAAGAACTACACATAGACATCAAATACATAGACAATACCCATCAATCACTCTCCTTCCCTCCATGGCTTCTTAAACAAGACCAAATCAATACCTCCCTACACACTTTTCCTAAACCTACAACTTCCAATAATATCTACATTAACCTATATAATGAAATAAAAAATTCATTAAATAAAGATTTTAACCTTCTGTACACTGATGGCTCTGTCAAAAATGACTCAGTATCCTTCGCAGTAGTATCAGAAACAGGCAATATAGTTGCCAATGCAAACCTACCCAATTATTCCTCAATTTTTACCGCCGAAACCACTGCAATTCTCACAGCAATAGACCATACCATAAATACAAAATCACATTCAGCTATTTTTACAGATAGCCTATCTGCTCTCAAAGCAATTTCTAATATAAATCATAACTCAATTTTAATTAATCAAATAAGAGACAAAATGATCGCCCATTACAAGCAAATTAAATTAATCTGGGTTCCCAGCCATATAGGCATTCAAGGTAACCATTTTGCAGACCTAACAGCGTCACGCTCAAACCAATTCCCCCTTCTCTTTAAAAAAAATAAATCCTTAAAAGACCTTAACCTCCATATATCTAAAGCTATTATAGAAAAACAACACGCCAACCGTTTGAAGTACAATAACTTCTATTTCAAATTTATTAAGACTAACACACTCAATTCAAATTATCCGCCTGTTCTCTCTCGATTACACTCCATAAAAATCTGCCGCATTAGATTAGGGCATACTCTAATGACACATCAACACCTAATCAACAAATCCCTCCCTCCAAAATGTACGCATTGTAACTCCAAATTAGATATACCACATATATTATTTCACTGCACGAAGTATAATAATTTAAGAAATATTATTTTAGATAATAATAAAATACCTACATTCATAGATACTAATATACAAAATCTTCAAAACTTAATCACCTTCCTAAAATTATCCAAACTTTACAAACACATTTAAGAATAAGTAAACATATAACATTGTTTTTTCCTAATAACTAACCAACTTAACTATAATATAAATATAAGTAATCAGATATAAAAAAAAAATATATATATATATATATTTATAGATATATATGATACATATTAAGCAATTTAAACCAATATTGTAAGAAGCCGAAGGTCTCAGCTACCAGCGCTTCCTTTCTTAATTTTAATTATGTAAATTAATTTATATAATTAATAAATAATAATAATAATAATAATAGTATTTATTCAAATGATTTGAATATTTAATTATTGTTATATACTTACTGCTGTTCAATAGAATAGTTTACCAACGCATATTAGGTCGTTGATACATTTTTTTCTTGCCATTTAGAGAAAAAAATTATCAATAATACATATTCCATTTAAAATAACATAATATAAACGTACATATATATTATGTACATATATGAATAAATAAAAGTTTTTTTTTTTTTCAAATTATTTTAATAAAATTTCTAAATTTTTATTAAAATGTGGTTTCATTGTATTCATTGTAATGAACAGTATGACAGTATATAGTTTACAGATATTTAGGTGCATTTTGTATTAAACAAATTTTTATGGTATTAGTTAAATTCATTTAAAGTATGAATTATATATAAGTATATACAAATATACTTATTTACAATATATTGAAAAACGGAAATATTATTGTAATGGACTTTCAGAGAAAAATTTTTCTTAATATTATGTTCTCCAGTGTAATACATTCACGTTAATACAGCTGTATTTAAGTTTTATTTGTTCAATTTCAAATTGAATGATAACGAAAAAGGAAATGTGAAATTTGCAAATTTCTTTTTACTCAATCACTTTTTTATATGCTTATTTTGTTTTATTTAATTTTTTAATTCAATGCCATACAGGTTTATTTGGAATATGGAGAATCCCAAGAATGACGCGTGGTATATTTACGTATATCAAATATATATATATACATACATCTATGTATGTATACAGCATAGCATATAATACTAATATTATTTATATAGTTAAGTTCATTATAATGTACATTACATATATGTATATTATTTTATATGTATTATATAAAAATATTATAATGTAAACAAATTCATATAATTTATTATAATTTATATATGCTTGTGTATTTATTTATTTTATAAATGTATGCATAATAGACCTTATATGATGCGTTTCATTATTTATTTTTGCTTAAAATAAAAATTATTTTTTTTTCTCCATACTCCATACTGAATAGAGATGTATATACATATGTATATATATGCATGTTTACTAACATGCTGACAAGAAATTGTGTACTTTGGAAATATCGATAGTTGAAAAATTTTGCAAAATAAACATATGAGCAATTTAATTTTAGTTTCTTTTTTTCTGTAATTGAGGAAAATGCGTATAACCATATAACTCATAATGTATCTGCGTACAAGGTGATTCGTAATAAAGTGTTCCAACGTATATCAATCGATTCCTTGAAGTGTTGTGATCAGCTTTTACGATTAGGTATTTTTCCGAAAAATCCCTCCTTCACCTCCTTGCTGAAGAGGATTGTTTCTTCTGTGCAAGGAAGTGAGCTGATATAAAATGCTATAACTTCTGTTCAAGGTTTCGATAAGAAGTATGCTTTATGAGCTTTCTAACAATATCTGACATGTCCCGATTTGTTGCGAAATGTGGCAGATATGAGCGTTCAAACTGAAAATTTTAAAAAATTTTAGTCTAAAAATTTCCTTTTTATCCTTCTTTCTTAAAAATTTTCATTATAAGGATATGATTTTTTTTTTTTAAAAAAGTGCGCGCCCTTAAGATATCTTTCGTAAACGCTGATCATAACACTTCTAGCAATCAATTTGTATACATATTTTGGAACACACTTTATTACGAATCACCCTGTATAATAACTATGTACTTACATGATTATTTGTGTGTAATGAGAATCTTTAGAAAATGGAAACTTTGAATTCCGAATACCTAATTTGAAGTAGTAAATAATATTCGAATAATATGAAGAAAATTAATTAGTTATTGTAGCCATATTATTGTAGATATTATGAGTTAGCACATAATTTTAGGGCGTTTTCGAATCTAAATTTTTCCAAAAAATCCGAATCGTGTTATATTGTTGTCGAGCTCGAGATCAACAACACTAAACTAGCTGCAAGTACTTGTCTTACTGTCAAGTGTACGATTCCCGTCCACCGCTAGAAGTAAAATAATAGATAATTAATTTTTAATTTTTCTTATTACACACCCCCATCCTCAAGTTCAGACAGCTTGCTGAGAAATTGAATACCTTAGAAAAGCTGACGAAAAGCAATTCAAAGTGTTATTAGATCATTTTAAGCCCTATCATGTAAATTAGTTTGCTTCTCTACCAAGTACCAGCACATAAAAACTATCATGAAATCACTTTGTTACCTCCAAAAGAGATAAATACGGGACAAAAAAAATATATATACATACATATGTATATACTGTAAATTGTTATTCTATAATTTATAAATTAATTTTAAATGAGACCAAACCATTATCTGAAAAATATCAATTTGTATAACACATCATTTTTCACTTATTTTGTTACGATAGGTTTTTCCTAATTACTCACAGAATATACAGCGAATATTATACATACACACACCTATGTATAATATTATTATTATTATATGTTTTTTAATACGATAAATGGTTGAATCATTAACTAACGTAACTATGAAAATTGTATGTATAAAACAACAAATAAATTAATACTCGTATGTATGAAATATGTACCTACATCAAACAAAATATATTTGAAAGTAAACAAGATTATTGTAAAATGATCTAAAACCAATAATATAATAATCACAGAATGGCTGTAAACAAAATTGTATAGAGCATTTTTTTAACAATAAAAAATTAAGAAAGAAAACTGAAATAATGTTTGTCTTAAATTTTTTAAAAAATTTTAAACATTTAAGGAAAAACGAAAATTCACAATGTGAAAAAATTTCATTGAAATTTTGTTAATAATCGTATGTGTTTTTATAGTAAGGAATTCTTATAAATTCTTGGCAAAGAATCAGGTAATGAATTCCATACCTTGATATGTTTTTAATTATTGTAATTTTACTCATATCCAGTTTTAACTTTTAACTTCTCTGTACGAGATTTTGATCATGATTATGCGAAGATCAGAGAAAAGAATTAATCAAATGTCGAATCAGTATAGTATAAAAGTTTACATTACTAGCGTACTACAAAATTTGTGGAAGATGATACAAGATACAATAACAAAATAATTTCACTTACTTATCTACTCTGACAAAAGGAAGTACAAAAATAATGCAAACGAAAATAAAATATAAAATTTATTACATTGTTCCATTATGTTTAATATTTGCTTATGTGTAGAGTTATTATTACATTATGTATGTACACATGTATTTAATCATAACTGCAGCTTTAAAATATTTTTTATGTAAAAATTTATAAAAATATTTTTACAAAAATAGACTCTTAGTATTTTAAATATAGTATCACTGTTATCACTGTAGTATACATTATGAATATATTTTTTTAATTTATATTTGCCAGATGAATTGATCAATGTGTGTACATTATCGCACTATACTGTAAACATTCCATTATATGTATAGTTATATACATCTACATATGTACATACTTACTTAATATGTATTATAAATGCGAATGTGTGTCTGTATGTTACATGTTACATAATAACGCCTAAATCACTAAACAGATTTTAATGCAATTTTGCAAAGAAAAGCTATTTTTTTATTTCGAGGAGGGGCATAGGGATAAAAATTCGTATGTAATTATTTATGCAATGAGAACATAAATAGAATTGGCACATGATTTTGATTAACATTTAGCTTATGTGTTTATAAACTACACATTTGGGGCGAAATATATTTATAGGATTGTTAATTTTGATTGGAATAGCAAAAAAAAATGTTTTGATTTCATTGCTATACCAGTTTAAAAAAGTGCAACATTATAACTCCTGTCGTACCATATAACTCCTATGATATTCTATGGTTTCATTGCAGAGTTGTAGCAGTATGCGCAGTTATAAAATGCATACGATAAAAGGATTAACTCAATTTTTTAAAAATATTTTTCTGAAAAATAAATACATACTTACAAAGTTATTTTTTTTGGATTTATTTATTAGAGCATTATCAGATATGTATATTTTTTAAAACGCATATACCATTATTATACCTTAACAAAATTACTATTTTAATGATATTTTCCACACATAAAAACCTAGATCAAATTATCTGGCCCAATTTTGGTCTTGGAAGAAATAAAAATATGTACTTACATACCTAAATACAATAATAATAATGATCGTAATCAGTGCAAAAATATCATTCATCGTCGTCATCATTGTTAATCAATCAATCTTATCTTATCTTTCAAGTTTATTCATTTTTATTATTTTTTTTTCTCTCTTAAACCACTAAAATTAAAAAATTTGGAATTTTTAATATTTTTTGATTTTTATATTTTATTTTGTTTTGTTAAAAATGTTCCCCATGTGATAACTAATATCATATACTATCATACATGAAAGTGTATAAAGTAGTACTCATACGTCATATATATTTTCACTTCCTAAAATGAAATATAACATTAAATTCGTATTGTATACAAAAATACAGGGTGTAAATAAAATTCAAATTCTATAAATATGAATTTAGATATGTACCTACATGGAAAATAACAATCGCATTAAATACATATAATTGAATTTCAATTAATACATTTGTTAAAAAGGGATATCTGACAAATACATATATAATATCATACAAAAAAAAATGCGTGCATTGAATATTTACAAAATAAAATTTTGAATGTGTAAATTTTTGTATTCAAATTTATTTTAAAAGAATTTTGAGGAAAATATGCCATATACAATACAAAAATTTGTTCTTTCCTTTTTGTTTCTTGAAATAAGAAAATGTTAAATATGTGTCTAGTTGTGAAATGTTATTTATTTTATATATAATACATAATGTACATACATATTTTTGGAATTTTGCCAAAAAAATTTTTTTTACTCTTATTTATATACTTTTGAACAGTCGATATATTCGAATATTTTCGATATGTGTATACATAAGTGTTGCTGTTTTTCATTTTCAAATTTAATAATCATCGAATCGCTGTTACATTTTATTGAAAAAAAATTTTTTATATTCCTCTCATTTATTTGAAACTCTGACAAATAACACTGTATGTATGTATGTAAGTAATTGAAAATTTTTATAAATATAAATAATAGTTTAGCTGTTAGCCTATTACTACATAGAAAATTAATTTCATTTTCAACAGAAAATTTAAAATTCTAAATTATGAGCGAATATAATTAAAATAAAAAAGTAATTAATCAAAACAATTTACATTTACATACATAATATTAAGTGTACCTACATACGTATGTATATCCATTCATATTATACATTTATTATTATAATACAGTTGATCCATATCAACTTTCTTGGTAGACCCACCGTTACATTTTTTTCCATAACTTAAAAACCACAACAGATAATTGAATAAAATAAATTGCAAATGAAAGACAATCCATTGGGCAATATTTTAAGTAAAGAAAATTAAAAAAGAAATACGGCAAAATATTGAGATATTTGTCCTTGAACTCAAAATTTCGCATTTTTTTAAATGAAAATTTGAATTTGATGTACCATATCTTTGGCATCACTGGACCGATCTGTACAATTCAAGTATCAAAGTAAGGACTGATTGATTATCAAAATAATTGGAAAGGACCAAGGATTTCGGGAGTTATGACCACAAATAGGAAACAAGTCACTTGACCTCAAAAAAAAAAAACTTCTGAGCCCCCTAGATCCTTATACTATTGACACACTGCAGAGATAAACCATGGTTATCTACGTTTTCTAGTTTATCTTTGCGATAACCGACTTCCAGAACTCGGTTAAGTTAACTGAGTTTCTAGAACTCAGTTATCTTGTTAACCAAGTTCGAACTCAGTTATCTTTGACGTTTGTTTTATTTTTTTTTTTGTTTTTATATTATATTTAAACAAACTGTCAGTCAAATTTCAGCAACATGCTGACTAGATGAAAAATAATTAGTGTTTGAATTTATTTATCGACAGGTGTCGTATGAATACATAAACTAGTTCACCTCAATTTAAATGTGTCACCCATACTAGGTTATCTATAAACCATTTGAGATAACCATGGTTTATCTCTGCAGTGTGTCAATAGTATTACCCGTTGATATTATAACCCCCTGCCATACGATTTTTTTCGTTTCTCAGCAAGACCTATCGATTGGCAAAATGCCTGCACCAGAACTGCGGACACCCTGCATACGAGTATATATGAATGTATTATAGATATGTTTTATATTCTATGTGTACATATTGTATATATGCGTAAGCACGCATATATGTGGAATCAATGAAGGTTTTTTCCAGAAAATCCTCAGAAACAGCTCCGATTTTGATGTTTTTTTTTTTAATTTTCGATTTTGTATATTATTTAAAAGCAGACACCTTTCACAGGGGGGAATAGATATTTGCGTTTTTATGCAATATTTTTGCAACTTACACAGGGTGTCTTTCTTCGAATGATCAATCCGCAAACAGTAGATAGGTCTCATTGAGACAAACAAAAAATTGTGTTACAGAGGGGGTGTAATCTCAACCGTTCAGCCGCTAGAGGGCGAAAAAGATTTTTCGCACTTATTCTACGAAACACCATATAACAACTACGGTGTACTAGCTAGAATAAAGTGATATAACAGATATCTGTAGGAAACTCCCTCCTTTCTCTAATGATACCTACATGCCTCTCTACGTTCTTTCTTTCAAGAGTTGTTGTGTTTTAAAGTCAGAATTTATGATTTTTTGCCACTTTTTTCAGAGAAATACAGACTGTAGAATCACATCGCCACCTGAATTCTAGTTAGAAAATCGGAAAGCCCAATACACCTGCTTCATTTTTGCTCTGTACAGTAAAGGTCTATATATATATCTTATAGTGCCCAACTGTTCATTGTCGCACGCAAGCCTCTCCACCGCAACAAGGTGTAGGTGTAAGGAGAGGACAAATCCATTTTAATCAATTTTATTTTTTACCTTTAGTAGTATTTATGTATTAATAACATATATAAATATATTTAATGCTCATTATTTTGAATAAGATGTGATTTGAATCAAAAAAGTATCAAAGTAAAATATTCAAAAATTTGATATTTACTTTTAACAGACAATTATGAAGAAGAGGATGCAGGAGAAATTTCACATGAACTTTGGCAAGAAGCTTGTTGGATTGTTATAAATGCATATTTTGATGAAAAAGGTCTTGTACGCCAACAATTAGATAGTTTTGATGAATTTATTCAAATGTCTGTACAACGTATTGTTGAAGATTCACCAGCTATTGATTTACAAGCAGAAGCACAGCATACATCTGGAGAAATTGAAACACCAGTAAGTATTTCTTTAAGTATTTTTGAATTCTGAATCATATTATTTAAATTACGGATCTAATTATCAGAACCTTATTTAAATTTAATAAAAAATTTTACTTTTAACATTCTTTTTCTGTTTTACCAATATTTATAGCCTCGTTTTCTGTTGAAATTTGATCAAATTTATTTGTCGAAACCAACACATTGGGAAAAAGATGGTTCACCCAGTCCAATGATGCCAAATGAAGCTCGTTTACGTAATTTGACATATTCAGCTCCACTTTATGTTGATATAACAAAAACGAAAATTATTGAAGGACAAGAACCGATTGAAACCCAACATCAAAAAACGTTTATTGGAAAAATTCCAATAATGTTAAGATCAACATATTGTTTGTTAAATCAGTTAACTGATCGTGATTTGACTGAATTGAATGAATGCCCATTAGATCCTGGTGGTTATTTTATAATAAATGGATCAGAAAAGGTTCTAATTGCTCAAGAAAAAATGGCTACAAATACAGTTTATGTATTCAGTATGAAAGATGGAAAATATGCATTCAAATCAGAAATTCGATCATGTCTTGAGCACAGTTCTAGACCAACATCAACATTATGGGTAAATATGATGGCTCGTGGTGGTCAAAGTTTGAAAAAGTCTGCAATAGGTCAGAGAATTATCGCAATTTTACCATACATAAAGCAAGAAATACCAATTATGATTGTGTTTAGAGCATTAGGATTTGTAGCTGATCGAGATATTTTGGAGCATATAATTTACGATTTTGACGATCCAGAGATGATGGAAATGGTAAAACCGTCCTTGGATGAAGCTTTTGTTGTTCAAGAGCAGAATGTTGCCTTGAATTTTATTGGAGCAAGAGGAGCTAGACCAGGTGTAACAAAAGATAAACGTATAAAATATGCAAAAGAAATCCTACAAAAGGAAATGTTACCACATGTTGGTGTATCAGATTTCTGTGAAACGAAAAAGGCATATTTTTTAGGTTATATGGTTCATCGTTTACTGCTAGCTGCTTTAGGAAGACGAGAATTAGATGATCGTGATCATTACGGAAATAAACGTCTAGATTTAGCAGGACCTTTATTAGCATTTCTTTTCAGAGGACTTTTTAAAAATTTGATGAAAGAAGTTCGTATGTACACCCAGAAATTTATTGATCGAGGAAAGGATTTCAACCTAGAACTTGCAATCAAAACGAACATTATAACAGATGGATTACGTTATTCTCTAGCTACCGGTAACTGGGGTGATCAGAAAAAAGCCCATCAGGCAAGAGCTGGTGTATCGCAAGTGTTGAATCGGTTAACTTTTGCATCCACTCTTTCACATTTACGACGAGTCAATTCACCAATTGGCCGAGATGGAAAATTGGCAAAGCCACGTCAATTGCACAATACTTTATGGGGAATGATATGCCCTGCTGAAACTCCAGAAGGAGCTGCTGTTGGTTTGGTAAAAAATCTGGCTTTAATGGCCTATATTTCAGTCGGTTCTCAACCCTCTCCAATTTTGGAGTTCTTGGAAGAATGGTCAATGGAAAATTTAGAAGAAATTGCTCCTTCTGCTATAGCGGATGCTACAAAAATTTTCGTGAACGGTTGCTGGGTTGGAATACATCGTGACCCAGAACAACTTATGGCTACATTGAGGAAATTAAGACGTCAGATGGACATAATCGTGTCAGAAGTATCGATGATAAGAGATATTCGTGATCGTGAAATTCGTATTTACACAGACGCTGGACGTATTTGTCGTCCACTTTTAATTGTTGAAAACGGAAATTTACTCCTAAAGCCGAGTCATATAAATATGTTAAAAGAAAGAGATTTCAATAACTACAGTTGGCAAGTGTTGGTTGCATCTGGAGTTGTCGAATACATTGATACTTTGGAAGAAGAAACTGTAATGATAGCAATGTCTCCTTATGATTTAAAACAGGACAAAGAGTACGCTTACTGTACAACATACACGCATTGTGAAATTCATCCAGCAATGATCTTAGGAGTTTGTGCTTCTATCATTCCATTCCCTGATCACAACCAGAGTCCTCGTAACACATACCAAAGTGCTATGGGTAAACAAGCTATGGGTGTATACATTACAAATTTCCATGTTCGAATGGATACGTTAGCACATGTTCTTTATTATCCAATGAAACCATTAGTTACGACACGTTCAATGGAATATCTACGTTTCAGAGAACTTCCAGCCGGTATTAATTCAATTGTGGCAATTTTGTGTTATACAGGATATAATCAAGAAGATAGTGTTATTTTAAATGCGTCTGCTGTTGAAAGAGGATTTTTTAGATCGGTTTTCTACCGTTCGTATAAAGATGCAGAGAATAAAAGAGTTGGAGATCAAGAAGAACAATTTGAGAAACCGAATCGACAAACATGTCAGGGAATGAGAAATGCTCACTATGATAAATTAGATGAAGATGGAATTATAGCGCCGGGAATTCGTGTTTCTGGAGATGATGTTGTGATTGGAAAAACAATAACTCTTCCCGAAAACGATGATGAATTAGAAGGAACAACGAAACGTTTTACAAAACGTGATGCATCTACATTCTTACGAAATTCAGAAACTGGTATTGTGGATCAAGTTATGTTAACTTTAAATAGCGAAGGTTATAAATTTTGTAAAATTCGTGTTCGATCTGTCCGTATTCCACAAATTGGCGATAAATTCGCCTCGCGTCACGGACAAAAAGGTACTTGTGGAATCCAATATCGTCAAGAGGACATGCCTTTTACATGTGAGGGGTTAACACCAGATATAATCATTAATCCCCACGCCATCCCATCTCGTATGACAATTGGTCACTTGATTGAATGTTTACAAGGTAAAAATTATTAAGAATTATTCAATTTCTTTTTAATAATTATGTTGAAAATATTATAGGTAAATTGGGTTCAAATAAAGGTGAAATTGGTGATGCCACACCATTCAATGATGCAGTTAACGTACAAAAAATTTCAACTTTCTTGCAAGAATATGGCTACCATTTACGAGGAAATGAAGTGATGTACAATGGTCATACAGGAAGAAAGATAAATGCTCAAGTAAATATTAAGCACTTTTTGGTTGAAATCTTGTAATTAACTTCTATTATGAAATCACTCAATTTTTTTAGGTATTCTTGGGACCTACTTATTATCAGCGTTTAAAACATATGGTAGACGATAAAATCCATTCTCGTGCCAGAGGTCCAGTTCAAATATTAGTACGTCAACCAATGGAAGGAAGAGCCAGGGACGGTGGTTTACGTTTTGGTGAAATGGAACGTGATTGCCAAATTGCTCACGGTGCAGCACAATTTCTCAGAGAACGTCTATTTGAAGTTTCTGATCCATACCGAATTCATGTCTGCAATTTTTGTGGATTGATTGCTATTGCAAATCTTCGTAATAATACATTTGAATGTAAGGGCTGTAAAAATAAAACACAAATTTCACAAGTACGACTTCCATATGCAGCAAAATTATTGTTCCAAGAATTAATGTCTATGAATATAGCACCACGATTAATGGTTGTTTAATTTCAATTTGATGAAATTTTTGTTGTAAGAGTAAATTTAATAAATAAATGTATTGCATTCAAAGAATTTTATTTTCTTGTACTATACATACTACTATAGCAACACAAACTAATTGGAATTTGTTTCAATTTTATCTAGACTAATTTGTTTTTTGACTTTTTCATCATGATGTATCATTAATTCAGGTTCTTGTTCTGACTGAGCCTAAAATAAAATAAATAGGTAATTTTGAAATAAACATCAATTTTAATAGCTTACCTTAAGTGATTCTCTAATTGCTTCATTTCTAGCTAATTTCCACTTATATTGCCAATATCTAGCTTCTTCCATTGATGTACCGGTACATTTCATAATTAATAGAGACGCAGCTCCAGCAATCCCTCCTAAAAATCCACCAATAATACCCCCAGCAAACATTCCTCTTAATCCTAAATTCACTTTATACATGGCACCTAAAAAAATTAATATGTAATGCTATGTTAAAATGTTGCACCAATATATCAACAGTCTTAACCTGTAACACTTCCAGCTATTAAATACTCATAAATCGAAGATTTTTCACGATATACTGAAATACATGTGATGATTCCCCTGTGAAATGAAATCTTTTTAAAACAAAGTTTTCAATTTTATGATAAATTCAGTATCGTACACATAAGATGTTGTAAACAGACCTAATCTCCAACCCCATCTGAATGCACCTTTTGCAAAATTTACTGTGAATTCATCTTGCAATTTTCTCTGTAAAATTAAGAAAAATATAAATTTTAATTATGTCATCAGCTACTTTTAATACTACCTTCGCATCTAAATGTGATTTGAATGTTGATGCGACATTATTTTCCATGAAATTCAAATAAGCAATTCGTGAGTGTATTACACCACCATAAATTGCTCCAATTAAAAATCCAAAGAGCCCTGCTTGATGAATTGAATTTAATTCGTTTGATATACCTTCACATTCACTAAAAAAATTATAAACCATAGCTTAAAAAATTGCGAAAATTTTTCAATATTACAGTTCCAGCATACTCAATATGAAACATCCGTTTCAATCGATCCCATCCAGATTCAGATACTTTTGGTTCAGTTTCGAATGATTTTGCTGTCTTTAAATCTTTCGATATTTTATCATGATTTTGTGGATCCATAGGCAAAAATGTTGCAAAGAGAAATGTTGGTAACTTTTTAAATTTATTCATATTTATGTTATTTTTCTCAAATTCTAGTCTACGTATAATCTATTAAAGTAAGCTGCTACAGCAACAGCGACTGTAATTGTAATGTTTACGTCCGATTTTGTTTGTAATATTGTAATATCTAATCCAATATTCGACAATATTTTTTGTTTGGAATAATTATGATATTAATATACTATACATATGTTATTTTTATCTAACTCGAATTTAAACTTAACCTATACGTATACGTTTGGTTTTTGGTATTATTATTTTATAGGTACATTGAGATTGGGTATAATTACATATTTGCCGCGTTCCTTTTAGCTTGGTAAAGTATTCCCAAATACTTTTAAAGCCCTGTGGTGCGTTTCTGTAACTCGATAGAGAAATTTCTCAATTCTGTGACGTATTAACCAAAGTGTATATATACCTAACAAGTGGAAAATCTCAATATAAAATATTTTTTAATTTTCAATGACCTCGAAATTTTTTACACAAATACACTGACAGCTACGAAAAAATAGACAGAAAATCAAATAAAGACTAAAGAAGTAGTTGAAACAAGAAAGAAATAATTAAGAAGCCACCCCTTTTTATAAAATTGAGTACGTAAAAACCAACACAATCAAAAATTCACTCTAAAAAACAACGCAAACAACAACAACAACACCAAGCACGTGTACATTACAAGTACGTGTATTTACCGTCAAATTATCACGGAGGCTATTATCATACATGTGTTAGAAGAACAACGAATAAAAAAGTTGAAGTGAAGTAGACTTCGTATGTGAATCATAGTATATAATAAAGAATTATATTCTTACATAGTAGGTGCACATGACGTGGCTTCCTCTCTTTGAAAATAATTTTTAAAGTGTTTTTCTCAAATTTTTATGAAAATGCTAAAAGGTGATAGAAACAATTTGAATATTGTCAGAAAAGAAATGGAAAACAAATATTTACAAATAAAAATAAAACACAGGGTGTAATATCTAAAATTTTTAATTACAAATGTTGAACAACTAACCATTTATGTACATTATCAAATTTTTTAAATGCTTTACTAAAATGTCTAACTATCATATGTATTCTTACTCTAATATACATTTTTATTAAATATTCATTATTTTTATTTACACAACAATTATAGTCTATGTTATTTTTTAACAAATTATACAACTTATATTCTATATTATTTTCTATACATATATTGTTAAAATGTTCTACAAATCTTATTTCTAAATTCCTAAGCTGTGCTAAAAATTCTTCTGTGGGGCGTATTAGTGTTGCATTTGAATATTCCTTGAAGTCTATAAAAACATTAGATGCGCTGCTTTCATCCGGTATTGGTGCTGTGCAGTTGTGATACTGTCTATACCGTCTTAACAGATAACCTGCAAAATAAGAGAAAGCATTTTGGACAGATGGTGTACAAAAGTCTATTTCGGAGTCTATATCTACATGGAAAGTGTATGGAGGATTACACGTATTTGGAGGTGTTTGGAAAATATCGGTATTAGACAATTGCATTTCTTCAAGGGGCTCAACATTACCAGATGATGGGACATTTTCCATATATTTCGCAGAAAAATACTTTTTAAAGGCATTAGCAAAGCGTATTGGTCTTAAGAGTTTTGTGTTACCTCCGCGTTTGTGAAGTACACCGAAAGCGTGTTCCAGGGCGTCCTGATTAAGGTGTCTTGTAAAAATATATGGGATTCCAGCCAATTTTAAATCGCTGTGCATTAATAATAGCGCTTTTATGTTTTGTTGCCATCCGTTTATAAATTTTAATGTTTTTGTAACATCTTTTGTACCATCATAAAATCGCATGGTATTAAGAAATTCGTACATTTCACCTAAAAATTGTAATTGTTCATCATTTGCAAAAAAAGGACGTCGAAATTGCTTAGGGTCATCAAATTTACATGAGTTAAAAATGTCAAATAATTTGTCGAACTTTTCAATAAGTTCAGCTGTATTAATTGTAGTGGAACTACATGAAGAGAAAGAAGCAAAAGTATACAGAGAACTAGAAACGGTGGCACTAACAACCTGGGTTGTTAGTTTAACTTTCATTTTATTGAAAGAATTAGGGTAAATATGGTTGTAAGTTAACTTGGGAGCTAACCTGAATTGATTGTTTTTCTCAGAATTATAAAATTAAATTATGTCTCGCCAAGAAGCGCGTTTGTTGCCTTCAAATTCAACGTCATATGCTTCAAAATTGTTTCTAAAAGATTTTAATAAATGAGGTGAATCATATAAATAATAAATTTTAGAATTATTATTGTCTCAATCTATAACATACTTGTGTTTTTCTCCATTATTAAACTAAACGCGATGGTTTATATCAATAATTACCGAATTCCTTGAAATTCAGAATAACACATTTCTACTTTTATTTAAATATAGTTCATATTATCTTCAATGCATTAAAACTTAACCAGCGGTTAAGATCAATCATTGAAGAATTTATTCATTTAATATTGAGTCTATTACACTTTTCACAAATAGATTGTAGTTCACCCTGTACTAGAAATGATTAGATTTTGTTTACTACTACAATCTCAAAATGAGGTTCCAAATGGAAATTTCCGTATATTCTAAAACGTGTTTATACATGTTACACGATTATTCATACAGTATCCCGGAAAAGTATTCGTTTCAGACACATTTCATGAATTGTAATTTAAGTAGCTGTAAGTCATAGTTATAAAAATCAATTATTATTTTTCTCATTATTCTTATTTTTTACAGTTGTTTCTTTTGATTTACGGGCTATGGTTTGCAAAGTTTTTCTTTTTCAATTATACAAAAATAGTACTTTTTAATCAAAATAATTACAACCCTTACCAAATTACAATGCCTGTACTAATTACTCGAATTTAAATCAACCATAAAAATTATAGCATGAAGCAAAAAACAAGTAATATATAATACATAATACGCAACATGGTGTTCAAACTGTATTTCATTAAAATAGTAATATGAAATATGAAAATGATTTTTTTTATTTTGTTATATAAAGGAATTTTGTTGCGTTTTTATGTTTTGATACATCGAAAACAAAATAAAGAATAATAAAAAAATAATAATGATTGATTTTTATAACTATGACACTTAATTCATGAAATGTGTTAGAGGCGAATACTTTTTCGGGCTACTGTATATGATTAAAAATTTAAGAACAAATACAAGCGCACATTGAGGTTCCAAATTTAAAACGCGTTTATAAAAAATTGTGTATGTATTAAAATAACATGAGTAATCATATAAACAAAATTTTAGTACAATAGTGTTTTCTCATCCACATTTATAAGAAATTTACATTAAAGAGACGGTCATTATAGCGTGTACTTCTAACTAAAAGGGATTTTTTTGAATTTATCAGAGAGGAAATCATGAATGTATTAGTTGACTCTCTGTGCATTCACTATTTAATGATTTATACACTATGATGTGAATCAAATAAGAATATTTTCAACTACCACTAGTGCATATCACGGAGGCTATTAAAAACTAATGTAAAAAAAAATGTAAGCAGAGAGAACTTTGCATTATTGTGAATGTGATGTCGGTGATATAGAAAATGAGAAGTTTGATAGTATGTGTACTTTTTATCTTATTTTTTCATATACACATTTTTACATTATAAATATAGTAATTTGGGAATTGCCAGGTAAAGTGCTTTTCAGACTTTAAGAAAATTGTTGTTGCTGTGAGAATTGCTGACAATATTTGATAAACATGTATATTTGAACTACTTTTTTCTCGGATCTCCCATTCCATTTTTCTTAATAGCTGAGATTTGTGTAATCCAACTGAGGAAAAATATTTCTGCTCAGTTGATGTGAGGAACTGAGAATTAAAAAAACAAAACAATTTTGACAATCTTCGTATTCATACTTCGTAAATTTTTGGATATAGTTTATTTGTAATAAATAATTTGTGAAAATTAATTTGTAAAAATAAAATTTTTTTTAATTATTTCCTTTCAAAATGACAATCAAATGAGAATAAAAGTATCAGTCCATTTCTTTCAGTTTGTTTGCTCAGTTAGTAAAAAGAATAATATAAATGATCTAAGTGAGATGTCAAACTGAGAATTATCAGATAATTGTGTGTGACCAAAGAAAAACAGCTAATATAGCACAATTATTATTTCAAATTAAACTTATTTTACAATTGAAAAATATCTGACACATAAACAAATGTATTTTACGTCAAATTATCTTTTTCCCACACTACAGTGGCGCTGCTACTACTTTAGCCGTCACTTGAGTATTTAGCCAGTACTTTATTTGCTGGCTAAATTTAGCCTTCGGCCAAGATTTTGCCAGAAGTGAAGAAAACGAAATCTACTTGCTATCTTCTGGCTAACGTTAGCCATAAGATAGCCAAAAGCGAAGAAATCGGGCATAAGCAGTAAAAATTTTGCTCGGTTTGGATTAGCTCTAACTATGTGTTAAATCCACCCAAAAAAAATAACAATATAAAAATATTTTCAATTTAACATTAATGAGAAAAGGTGCCGGTTCAAAATGTTTAATAAAATAAAAACACAATGTTTTTCAATTTACGTTACAAACTTTATTTAAAATATATTTTCTTAAGCCTAACAATTCAATTTCTTAAAACTAAATTACAAACAATTTAATATGTATTTAAATTCCAAATAAATTAAATTCAATATATATAAAATGAAAAATTCAAGATTTTCTTTAACTAATTATTTCAATCAAAACGGAAGTAGTTATGCAATCTAAATGTAATTAAATATGTTACAAATCAAAAATTGCAAATTTATTACAACGAAAGTTATCAAATTTAATTTTACTTTAATTATAAATTTTGTATACGTACAATATTTCAACTAAACCGGAAATAATTATGCAAGTAAATTTAACAAAATATGTTACAATCGAAACAAAATTATGAATTTATACAAATGAAATATATAAAATTTACTTTAATTATAAATTTTGCATACGTTCTTAAATACATACTAATTAATTAATTATTCGTTGGTATAGGTCGACCTACACGAATAGATGGCGTTGTAGAAACTATGTTGATTGAAGAACGGATGCTGAAGATAACGATGATGAACCAATTGAACGATGATGAACCAATTGAACGATGACTGTTTGAATTTTCAAAATTTTAAAAAACCGATATGTGAACTGAATATTGCCGTCGGGAATTGATGACTGTCGAGATGAAAATATTTATTACTGCCTCGATGAAATTTGATTTTTCCAAAATAGTTGTTTTTTGATGATACTTTTTCCGCGATGTTTTCTTTAGAAAATTTCTAAGTCCAAAAAATTTTCTAAGTGTTTGGCGATGCTAAATCTCGGCCTTTTTATAAAGTCTTTTTGGAAAAAATCAACTTTAACAATTTTTTCTGACGACGAAATTTCCAGTAAAAAATTTCTGTTTAAGAAATTTTCTAAGTATTTTGACGAAGATTCAATTCGATGATTCCCTAATTTCTGTAAAAATCCTAAGTATTTTTACAGAAGTTACTAACTTTTCCTAACTTACTAGCTCAACACGCTAGATTTTGAAAGGACTCAACACGTCCAGGCTGATGAGTTTGGTCTTTGTTTTTCTTGCTTCAGTCTCAACACGACAGTATACACAAGTAATCGCAAAGACAAATTTTTTTGCGAATCGCAACCCTTTATATACTAAATTTTCGCGGTTCTGGAAATTTCTTTTTCTTCGTTGTTGAAATGTTTTTCTATTTATCTCATATTTTCGTCCTTTTTATAAAACCGTTTTTTTTTTCAAATTTTTTTTTCACAATTTTTCAAATTGTGTCCGGTAATTCGAATGACAATTTGTGGTGATTGTGAATAACTTTGATTGGTAATTATTTAATTGGTACCTTTTTGACAGATCTGACAGTACTGACATATGTAATTATGCATATGTATATTTTATTTGTATTTATATGTATGTATATATGGCTATACATATATACCCTTTATATATGTATTTTTATCTATATTTTATATATATTTTTTTTTAAGGTTATAATCGTGAAAAGGTAAAGGCAAAGGTACCTTTTATGTGCTTTTATTAACCTTTTTTTTTTTAATTAGGTATTGGTTCAAATTAATTTAAATATTAATTTTAATCAAAGTTAAGTATTTTTTTTATTTTACCGTGCAATTGTTACATTTTTATGTTTTAAATTTATGTGATCTAAGATGTGGTGATAAGTTGTGATGTTATTCTTTATTGTGTTATGAGTGTTTTTTTTTTTGTGATAATGTTTTGGTCCACTATGTTGTGATTCGTGATATTTTGTTAGATGTTCTGGTTTTTGTGACGTGTGACTAGTTGGATATATGTTATGTATTTGTACTATTTTATGTTATATGCTTGGTTAAGTGCTTTTGTTTACATATTTTTGGTGTTGGTCTTTTTTGTGTATTATTTTTATGACTTGATATTAATTTCTATTTTTTTTTTTTTTCTTTTATTTTAGGACTCCTCTGGATTTTATAAGGAAATAGTGAACCAATTTTATCACGTGAGTATGCGTCACGAGGTAATAAAGATAGAAAATTAATAATACCCCTTTTCTTTTTATTTTCAGATAAAATGTTGAACAGATTCAACACTATGTAATCAACATCCATAACAGAATCATAGCTGCTCTAAACATTTTACTGCCACGCCACTACCACTGCCGTCACCGATTACTTTAAGCGGAATATTCCATAATAAAAGAAGGATTGAAATTTCCCTTCTTGTTTACAAGTATCTTGTGTTTTTAGTTAGAAAACAAAAACAAAATCTTAAATGTTTACCTAAAATAAAATACCTTTTTCACTTGTTTCTTGTTTATGCCGGTTAAAAACTTATAGCAAATGGTCTTATAGCAAAGATACTATAAAATTACAAAGATGAGAAAACTAGTACAAAATTCTAAAAATGGTTTATTTTTTTCCATCGCATCGCAATCAACTCTTCTTGAATTTTCTTGTTGGATTTTAAGTTCTAACCGAAGAAATTTTTAATTTGAATTGTCAGTTATGTTATGAAATTTTGTTAAATTCCAATTGAAAAGCTATATATTAGAACTTTCTTTCATTTTAAATTAAGTATTGAAATATATGAAATATATAGTATTGGTAGTCTGTGTAGTATGAATATATGAATATATAGTGTTTTGTTGTGTTGTATTACATGTAAAGTATGGTAGTATGATTATATCACATACCATATTATTACTTGTAACTTGTAGATACTATATGTATATAGGAAAATATAGGAAGAAAGGACTTGCTTTCATATTAAACCTGTTTTGTGTATGAATTGTTTCATCTTACATATACAAAATACTTATTAATTCTCAAATTTTGAATGATCTTTCATATTAGAAGGGATCATAATATAAATTTCGTATTGTGTAGGATTGGTGTAGGATATACAGTATGAATATGAATTTGTTTTTTCAATGCGATTATCACTTATCACATTGCAATATAGATTTGGAGCATACATTCATATATACATATGCATATACATTTCCTATATCTTACAATCATGTGTATTCACTGTATATGAATGTACCCAGCAAACATTTGGGCAATAGTACGAGGATGCAATAAAAGGGCAATAGTTTGCAACGATAAATGGGCAATAGTTAGGCAATAGTTTAGGTTATATACGAGTAAGCGATAAAAGCGCAACATAATAAACCATGAACAAGAGAGTGAGGAGGCAATGGAAGGGAACTACATAGATAAGGCAATAAAAATACGATAATTAGGCAATATCTCTCACTATAGGAATAGACAACAAATAGGCAATAAATAATATTAATATGTGATTCATAAGAATATTATACGAATTGGCGATAAAAGGGCAATGTATCAAATTTCATTGTACTTTATGTTGATATTATTTAGTACTAAACGTGCAAATTCAAACTAGACAATTTGCTCATTTCGTATTTATCCGTTCATGTAGTAAGTAGTGAAAGTGAAAAATTTAATTAATATTGTTCAAAAATTACATAAATTCATAAATAAGTACATAAATAAATAAAGGTAAGCTTCAAAACATTAATTATTTCATTTATTTACAATATATGTATTCAATAATATTGAAATTATTTTTTTAATTTGGTGTGATATATTGTACGCAATTTCTTTTAATGACATATTGTATAAATTTATAAATTTAGTATAAATTTATAAATTTAGTATAAATTTAGTAGGCATGTCAAGACAATCCTTGCATAAAACAGCACATAAAAATGCAAAAAAAGTTATAAATTACATTTTTTTTGAATCTACTGGATGTAAAGATACTGAAAGGCCTGCTAAGATACAGAAAACGTGAAAAAATGGTAAAATACGAGTATATGCAAATTTATTTCATACTTCCAAACTTAGTATTTTATTTGAAATTTTTCAGATTCAATTTTTGGTGCGAACTGGAGGTGATTGCCCGTCTTCTTTTATTAAGGAAAATTTAAAAAAAATAATGACGGACGAGGCAGCGGAAAACTTTTGCTGGAACGGAACAGCAGAAAAACATAGTTTCCGTATTTTATTAATAAATACGCTGATTAAAAGTAAGCTATTGAATTTTTGTTCTTTGAAAAAAATAAATAAATAATAATAATAAATTTTTATTTTATTGTTATAGCTGCGTGCTACAATCAATGTCCCGAAAGCGACGATGGACTATACTAAACCGTATAATAAAGTCGCACTTATGTTTTTCTTGACGAAGAGATAAATTTTTTGCTATCATCTCTTTTAATTTATTTCAAAATTAATTCAAATATAAATAATTCAGATGTTTCAATATTTTACAGTATACCACAAAAATAATTAGTATAACAAAAGGTAGTAGCTTCTCTTTTGGTAATGCAGTTCACAAATTCAGATTAATAATAATTGCCTATTTATTGCCAAAACTATGGTTATCCAATACTGTTTCCACTTGTTTTCTTGTTGCATTTTTATCACAGGAGTGATAAACGTACTATTGCCATTTTATCGTTTTCTAATAATATACTCATCAGTTATCTTATTGTTGTCATATTGCTTTCTGATAGAAAATTAATATTGCTTTTTTATCGCCATGTCTATTAGAATGCAATCGTACAAAGCAATTAGAGTACGCGTCAACCTTTTTCCAAGCACATCGTATGGCATTCTACTAGAAAATCCATATTGCGGCAATAGGCGAGACTTGCCACTACGATAATGTTTCGCTATTGTTTTCTTATCGCAATGTTTGCTGGGTATACATAATTTAGATAAGTTATATATATATGTATATATATATAAATTTATAGTATAAAGGAGTAAAGTATATGTAGGAATACGTCTTTTGAAATATATGTTATATTTTGAAATATGATAACATCGTTATTTTATTGTATGTATATATTGTAAGTGAAATGAAATTTTAGATTTTTATCAATATATTGCATTTGCGTATGCACATACATATACATATGTATATCATTTTGTTATTAAATAGATACATGTAATAAGTTCATTGAACTTGAACCTTTGAATTTTTTTTAAAATACATTTTATTTCAATGATGCAATTATATAGACATAATTTATTACTGTAAATGAAATCGATCGTATTGTTATTTTGATATCATGTACAGAATAAGTATCATATATATTTTACTGCACATGGGTGCAATATATGTATATTTACTTATAATTATTATTATGTCTTGCAGTTCTTGAGCCACGAATAAATTGGTAGTTTTCAAATAATATTTAACCATATGTAATATATGCAATATTTGAATAGAAATTGATAGAAATATGTATGTATATATGTTGTTTTATGTGTTTAGAAAAATGTATCTTATATCTTATGTATCTTTTCTACATTTATATATTAAATGTATTAATACTACTTATATACTTTGTAGTCCATAAGAAACAATTTTTATTTATTATTACTTCGCTGCATGCACTTAATATAATTATAATTTTTAATAATACGAACGTATTTTTATATAATAATACATCTTGGAATTAGTAAATATGTACTTATAGTTATGTAATTAAAATTACTAAAACAAAAAAAATATAACTATTAAAATTGAAACAACAAAATTTCCCTTCACATTTTTCCAGACTTAGGACCGGCAATCAAATTATCTTTGATTGGTATGTTTAAAAATTTTGTTTTTCATTTATGTTTTTATTCTGACAATGGTTTCAATAAAATATAATTTTTAATTTGTGGCAGGTTAAGAGTGTTCAATTAATTTTCATCCCAGTGAAGGTTTATGTTTTATTTGCTTTCAGAAATACTTATTTTCTACGTGATTTCAAAATCGCTTTCCCGTGTTCAACGAAATTCAGTGTCTCCCAATAGCAATGTCGTCGTAAGAGGATGTCTCGTTTTTTCCCACGTATTAGGACTTATGTGCTTTGGGGAAAGTTTAGTACACATTTTCGTCCTATTATTTTTCTCCATAGTGTACAAATCTTCAACTACTTTCCATCGCACTGTTCCATCTGAACAACTGATATTTTGTTTTAAAAGAGTATTACGAATTGATTTGAACAAGTGTGAAGTGTCATAAAAAGCATATATAATCTCATTTTCATATGTGAATTGAGGACTAAATTTATCAACACCTAACACTTTATACATTTTTCTATTTTTGGCATCCTGATCGCAAACTATACCTCTTATTGCGATATTAATACTTGTGGCGTATTCAATATTTTCTTTTAATTTTTCTAGCAGATCTTCTGCATTTATTTTTTCGTCAACAGCATAATAGCTTAATACAATTTTCCAATTACCAAAAATTCCTCTTGCCATAAAGAGACAAATATGTTTAGCAATCCTCCTAATTTTAAAATCACCCATATCGACATAGCCAACTATCTCATCTTTTGTGCAATCATACTCTAATTCTTGCTTGATTGCCATTTCATCAAATATTAATACTGCCTGTTTTTGATCAGTGGTCCATTTTGATATAATTTTGGATAATTCTGACTGAAGATTCAAATTGATTCCAGGTTGTACATTTTTTTGTGGCAACCAATTGTAAATTGATCTTGTCGTAGGCATTTGCAATTTTAGTACTTGTTCCATGAATCTATAACCGCTTGGTGATTTGTAGTGTAATGTTTGTGCCAAATTTCTAATTTCTTCACTCCACACCTGATTTTTTTTTCTTTTGCACAAAAGCATTTTTACAAATGTTTTCGAAGCATCACTCAATTCGCTTGTATCAATATTGGCAGTATTATTTGCCGTATTATTTTGTTTATTTTTATTTCTTTTAATTTTGTGCGATGTTTTCGTAAATTTTGTTATTTTTTTCCTCAGAACCTTATTTCTTCTTTCTAAATACAGAATTCTATGTCTGTAGTATTTCATTTCCCTCTCATTTTGAAGACAGTTATTGCAGCTGAAGTCTATTATTTCCTTTGAGCAGTGAGGTTCGTATTTTTCAAGTTCTTCAAATAAAAGTTCCTCTCGATTACGCGAGTATATTTTTCCGCTGAATAGTACAGGAATATGTTCATTCGATGAATTTTTCGAATCTGTGTCTGACATACCAATCAAAGATAAATTGATTGCCGGTCCTAAGTCTGGAAAAATGTGAAGGGAAATTTTGTTGTTTCAATTTTAATAGTTATATTTTTTTTGTTTTAGTAATTTTAATTACATAACTATAAGTACATATTTACTAATTCCAAGATGTATTATTATATAAAAATACGTTCGTATTATTAAAAATTATAATTATATTAAGTGCATGCAGCGAAGTAATAATAAATAAAAATTGTTCCTTATGGACTACAAAGTACATAAGTAGTATTAATACATTTAATATATAAATGTAGAAAAGATACATAAGATATAAGATACATTTTTCTAAACACATAAAACAACATATATACATACATATTTCTATCAATTTCTATTCAAATATTGCATATATTACATATGGTTAAATATTATTTGAAAACTACCAATTTATTCGTGGTTCAAGAACTGCAAGACATAATAATAATTATAAGTAAATATACATATATTGCACCCATGTGCAGTAAAATATATATGATACTTATTCTGTACATGATATCAAAATAACAATACGATCGATTTCATTTACA
The DNA here is from genome assembly GCA_951394055.1 of Villa cingulata. Taxonomy (NCBI): domain Eukaryota; kingdom Metazoa; phylum Arthropoda; class Insecta; order Diptera; family Bombyliidae; genus Villa; species Villa cingulata. The sequence continues at coordinate 17,335,674 of OX596020.1, read as the reverse complement.
GTAATAAATTATGTCTATATAATTGCATCATTGAAATAAAATGTATTTTAAAAAAAATTCAAAGGTTCAAGTTCAATGAACTTATTACATGTATCTATTTAATAACAAAATGATATACATATGTATATGTATGTGCATACGCAAATGCAATATATTGATAAAAATCTAAAATTTCATTTCACTTACAATATATACATACAATAAAATAACGATGTTATCATATTTCAAAATATAACATATATTTCAAAAGACGTATTCCTACATATACTTTACTCCTTTATACTATAAATTTATATATATATACATATATATATAACTTATCTAAATTATGTATACATTCATATACAGTGAATACACATGATTGTAAGATATATGAAATGTATATGCATATGTATATATGAATGTATGCTCCAAATCTATATTGCAATGTGATAAGTGATAATCGCATTGAAAAAACAAATTCATATTCATACTGTATATCCTACACCAATCCTACACAATACGAAATTTATATTATGATCCCTTCTAATATGAAAGATCATTCAAAATTTGAGAATTAATAAGTATTTTGTATATGTAAGATGAAACAATTCATACACAAAACAGGTTTAATATGAAAGCAAGTCCTTTCTTCCTATATTTTCCTATATACATATAGTATCTACAAGTTACAAGTAATAATATGGTATGTGATATAATCATACTACCATACTTTACATGTAATACAACACAACAAAACACTATATATTCATATATTCATACTACACAGACTACCAATACTATATATTTCATATATTTCAATACTTAATTTAAAATGAAAGAAAGTTCTAATATATAGCTTTTCAATTGGAATTTAACAAAATTTCATAACATAACTGACAATTCAAATTAAAAATTTCTTCGGTTAGAACTTAAAATCCAACAAGAAAATTCAAGAAGAGTTGATTGCGATGCGATGGAGAAATTCAAGAAGAAGAAAAATATCCCTCTTTTTTGTACTAGTTTTCAAATCTTTAATTTTATAGTATCTTTGCTTATAGACAACTAAATAGCAGACTACAAAAAATATATAGCATTTGCTAGTTTATGCATACCGATATTCAGCACTAATAGCAAAGTCTATAAACTCCGAGAAAGGTAGACAAGCAAAATAACATTCGCTATACGTTTTTTGAGTTTTTTGCATAACGGTATTCAGCACTTATAGCAAAGTCTATAAAAAATAAAGCAAATAACCATTTGCTACATTTTTTGCATATGGACCAATATCGCTAAAGCTAACCTTATATTATTGACACACTGCAGAGATAAATCATGGTTATCTAAGTTTTCTAGTTTATCTTTGCGATAACCGACTTCCAGAACTCGGTTAAGCTAAGTGAGTTTTTAGAACTCAGTTATCTTGTTAACCAAGTTCGAACTCAGCTATCTTCGACGTTTGTGCTATTTTTTTGTTTTTATATTATATTTAAACAAACTGTCAAACCAAATTTCAGCTAACATGCTGGCTAGATGAAAAATAATTAGTGTTTGAATTTATTTCTCGACAGGTCTCGTATGAATACATAAACTAGTTCACCTCAATTTAAATGTGTCAGCCATATCAGGTTATCGATAAACCATTTGAGATAACCATGGTTTATCTCTGCAGTGTCAATAGTATTATATATTCTATTAACCTTGCTACGGGCCCTGTTTGATAATTGGCAACACTGCGTGTAATAGCCATACAAACCAAATTACATATAAATTTTTGACTTGCGATCTAATATTGGATTGCATACATGTTGCTATTTACTATAAACATTTTCAAAAGTTTAAGAACACATGAAGCGAAATAGCAACACAGCAGCAATCAATTTGAATAACATCAAAATGCCATCATGTATGGAGGTTGATGACAACAGAAACAATTTGTATATATGTGAACTGTAGCAGCAACATGCAGCAACAATCAAAATTAGTATAATGTACATAATGTGTTCTTTCGAAAATGCATCGCCGCTTTGGTGATGATGTTGAATGTTATTCTATGTTGATTGAATGATGAGCTATAGACATTCGAGTCAAAAATCGTGATGAAAATGGAAAAACAAATGCAATATCTCATAAACGAAGCTGAAACAGAAAAAATGCCATATGACAATTTTGATTGGCAATTGTCTCTACTTTAATCCCCTTAAATATTCTCCACGTTTTTTTTGGACACCCTATAGTCTGAGTTTTGAGTACAATGATGGAGTATAAGATTTAAGACTTGATTTTGTTTTATATCTTTATCATCCAATGCTTTGCATTGGTTTTATTGTATTTTAAATAACATTCCTTTTAAGCAATCAAAACTGAAATTTCAAAATTTTTTCTTAAATAAAAATAAAATAATTTTTTAAAAAAAAAATGCATTCAACATATCAGAAAAAAAAATACATACTTTTAAAATGGAAGCTTTTTCGTTTTTACAAGAAATAAATTTTGATTATCAATTATAAATTTGTTTAGCTAAGTAAGCTAAGCTAAGCTAAATTAATTCATTACTTTTTAAGATTCCTTTTTAAAAAATTAATTTGTCTGTTGAGGTCGCGTTAAACGCTTTGCTCCTCTGTTCGGTGGTCCTTTCGGTTTCGCAAATTGTGGTCTATGAAGTATTTGTTTTGGATGTAATTCATCTTTTAAAAATTCTTCTGTTATTTCAGAGCCTTCATCAATTTCTAACTAGAAAATTTCAGGAAAAAAAAAATAAATTCGTTAAATAAATGAAAGTGGAGAGAAATGTACCTTTTTAGTTATATCAATTCCATATGCTTGCAAGGCATCTAAAAATGGTGCTTTACAACTCGAATACATCATTCTTTCTTTAACTGAACAACAATATCCTGGCATTGAATAAATAAAAACATACGACTCTAAGTAATCTCCTTCATGATAATGTTTAAAAAGATACAAGTGATAACGTGCTTGATCTGATGGAATTTCACTTGGAATTTTTTCCAATGATACATTTCCAGCTTTTACTATTTGAATTTTTTCATTCTATAAAAAAATGTTTGAATAATTAATTAGCAATTAAATACAATTGAATAATTACATCCATATCAATTTTAAATTGCAAATAATCGTACGATCCTCGGATCATATCTTTAATTGCTGCTACTGTATCTTCAGTTAGTGGAAAATTAATTCCAGCTAAAGTTTGATGACGTGATTCTATACTTATATCTGTATTAATTTCAGTCTTCCTTAATTCCTCTAGTTCCTCTTCACGCGTTGTTAATGGTACAGGAGCTGAAAATGCTTTTTTATTTTTTATGTAACCGTCAAATGTAGTTTCATCAATTGATGTTGCATGTAATTCTTCTTTAATATGAGCTGAACCGAATTCAGTTTTTAATGTTGCTTTCGTCGATGCATACAACATTTTTTGTCGCACTGTTGATGTATCTGGTATCCAACTAATCAATAACCAACCGTATCCTAATGAAGTTTTTGTATCAAGTCGATACAAAATATAACAGGGTATATTTTCTTCAATTAACGGTTTTATACAACGATCATAATCTTTTTCCCAGTCTTTTTTTAAATCTTGTATTGCAGCACAAATTAATTGCTCTAAAATTTCAACATAAATTTTGAATACTTTTTATCTATTTTTACATTTTTTATTCAAACTGAAACATACCATCTTCAATTGAGACTTTTATTGCACGAACTTTTCCATCTTTGGCTTTACCAAACACCTTAAGAAGTTTCTCGTTAGCTGTCAAAATAAAATTTTATGCACAATTTTTTAGAATTATCACTGACAAATAATTAATATATGGGAGAATTATGACGAGTTTTATACCGATTTGAAACAAATTTTTCATCATTTATATTTTATATTTTGATTTAATTTTATAAAATTACCTGTGATTCCTGTTTGATGAGACATTTTTATTTTCTATAAATGTGTCATAAAAAAATAAACAAAAAAAATAAAAAATGCAATTCAGTAGAAAAAATTACATGCGACAAGTTAAGCAAAATTAATAAATACAAAACCAATAGTAGAAATAGAAACGAACAACAAGAATAAGAGCAACACAGTCACAGACAGAGATAGACCGAATTCGTAATTCAGCGGTGATTACAATGCTTTCGTTTCAGCCCAGCTAACTGTCAAATAATTATACGTAAAACAAATGGGAGCGATTACAATTAAAATCACAGAATATAAAGGATATACAGAAAAGTCAGTTCATATAAAATAATTTTCAATTTTCAAATTTTTTCTCACAAATACAATGACACTTTTCTAAAAGTAGACAAAAATTCAAAATTAGGCATTAGGCCTAAAAATTAGTAAGAAAGAGAAATGAGCTTTTATTAGTATGTGTGAGTTCCCCTAATTTTAATTTAATTTATACATAAATTACCAGAAATGATGTCATAACACCTGGTTAAAACTGACCACATGACATGGTGTATAATGTAAACAAAAGAAAAAAAAAAAACTTCTGCGGGGAATCTTTAACATGCGTTAGCAAGAGAAATTAATACAAGTTAAAACGAGATACGCTTTGTACATTGTACGTGAATAAAAGAAGTAACGGCATCAGCATCAGCACAACAACAAAAAGTTTGTCGAGCAATCTAAAATCTATGTACAAAAAAAAACGCAATACATAGAAGAAATTGCGTCAGTGATATGAAATTGTTGGTATGTGTTTTTCCCATATTGTTTTAACACCTGCATATTTTTCATAAACAAATTGGTTATAAAATATGGTTCCTTTTAGGTCAATGGCCGAATTTTTTGCTGAATTGATTTTTTTATTTTATTTTGTTTTAACATATATATTTGTACTGTTTTTTGGACTCTATCATTTTCAAGTCATCAAGTGACAGTTGGTTGTCATATTGATCCATAAAGAAAAAAAATAAGTAGATAAAAAAATCATAAATGTCACAAATTAAGACTGACTGTCAAAAAACTTGTTCTTAACTTCAAACAATTTTATCATCTAGATGTGTAATTTTTCGAAATTGCAGCTAGTTCGAAACTTAGTGTGCATCGTTTTTACTCTTTAAATTTATAATGTTAAAATTTCATCTCTTTCAGTAAAAATTTTTAGAATGAAATTCAGAACAAAATTAAGCCAGTATCGTAACAGCATAACTCATGTTAAATATTCACCGGTAAAGTTTTTTTTTGTTTACATTATACACTATATGTTCGGTTTTATGCAGGTGTTATGATGACATGATTTCTGGTAATTTATAGCAAGTCATAAATAAAAAAATAAAAAATGGGGGACTCGCATATACATACTAATAAAAGCACATTTCGCTTTCTAACTAATTTTTATGCTTAATTTTGATTTTCTGTCTACTTTAGAAAGAGTCATTGAGAAAAAATTTGAAAATTACTTTACATGAAGTGACTTTTCCGTATATTCTTTATATTCTGTGTCTTCATTACGAGTCTCGATCTCGATACTAATTACTAACCATGGTGCAAGGCATGCATGCATGGTATAGTATATTTTCTTATTTAAACAAACGATACTTACCTTATTTTATTATTTGTCTTATTTGTGCACTGCAATTGCATTGCATTTAGTTTAAAGAAAATACTCCCAACTCCCATACTCCTTCCTTTGTCAACGCATCGTATCGCATCATTATATTTATATTATTACAAACACAGGCTACAAAATACACAACAGATGTACGGCTACAGATATACTATAATATGAATATCTAATTTCTTCGATTAATCTGATATATGTTATTATTATAATTCACTCATTTAATAATCGCAAAGGTCCTTGTGTTGAAAATCCTGTTTAATTAAAATATACATATTAACATTTTATTGTAAGTTTAGTTTAAATAAATTGCAAATTAAAGAATAAAATTAAGTGAAAAAAAGCAAAATGAGTGATTTTTTCAAATCTGCTATGGGATATTTTAATACTGGTCCTGTTGGAGACTGTGATAATGATTTTGTTGGACAAATTGTCGAGATAGCATCATTAAAATTACGAATAAAACGAGTCATAGCCGAAGGTTTGTGCAATTATTGTTAATTTGATAAATAACTTTTTTAAATAGACAAAAAATACAAAATTTTCTCATCTAATTTGTAAAAAAGTGATGTACAAATTATGTGGAGTGAAATAATGATTTTTTTTGCTTAGATGAAAAATTGTAAAAAATAAAAAAATCAATAAAAATTCATACAAACATTAGGTATTATAAAAAATAACATCGTCATCTACACTGCTTTGAAAAAATATGATGATATTGCATTGCTTTATTAGATCATGTTAAGAAATAATATATATACGTATATATTTTCTTATTTTGTTTTCTTTTATTATATTAATATATTATATGTATGTATAAAAAAAATCTTTTATTATTTTTTTTTTAAATAATAGGTGGATTTGCATATGTTTATATTGCTCAAGATATTCAAACAGGAAATGAATACGCCCTAAAAAGATTAATTGGCTCTGATAAACAAGCATGTAATAATATAATAAATGAAATAAATTTACATAAAAAATTATCTGGTCATCAAAATATTGTTGAATATATTGGTGCTAATTTTATTGATAGAACACAAGGACCTCAAGCAAAAGCTGAATATTTATTATTAGCAGAATTGTGTAAAGGTAATTGAAAGAAAATATTTCTTTTTTCATCTTTATTCAAGAAGAATTGAACTAAAATTTAAAACCAAATGTTATTTTGATGTTAGGTGGCTCATTGAGTGATTGTCTTGGCTCACAATTAGATCCAGCTGTAGTATTGAAAATTTTCTATCAAGCGTCTAAAGCTGTTAGCCATCTACATTCACAAAGTCCACCAGTAGTGCATAGGGATATAAAGGTAATTATATTTAAATTTATGTATTTAAAATACAAAACACATCATATACGATATTCTATAAGAAAACAATTCATTAATTCATAACAAACATGTAACTATAATTTTTAATTAAAATGTAGATAATATAGAAACTATGAAAAAAAATTTATTATAAATGAATTATAAAAGGAAGAAAATAGTTAAATGAAATGAATCATTTAATTTTTTAAATTTAAATGTGAAATTTTATTTACAGATAGAAAATTTCTTATTGAGCAATAATGGATATCTTAAATTATGTGATTTTGGTTCAGCAACAACAGAAACATTTAATCCAACTATTGATTGGGGTGCACAACAAAGAAGTACTTTAGAAGATCAAGTAATAAATAAAGAATCTTTAAAAATAAATATTTTTTTAAAAAATGCTAAAATTTTATAATTTGCTAAATTTATTTTTCTTTTACTATTTTCAAATAACAGTTAGCAACTGTAACTACTCCAATGTATAGAGCACCAGAATTACTAGATACATGGACAAATTATGAAATTGGTCCAAAATTGGATGTATGGGCCTTAGGATGCATATTATATTGCTTATGCTTTCAAAAGCATCCGTTTGAAGATTCAGCAAAATTAAGAATTATTAATGCAAATTATGTAATACCAAATGACTCAAGATATATATGCTTTCACGAAATTATAAGAGGATGTCTGACAATAAATCCAAACGAAAGATTGAATGTATCACAAATTTTAGAAAGACTGGCTGCTATATCAGAAACAAAAGGATGGTCAGTTAAAACTCCAATTGAAATAGTGGTATGTATACATTTATTGAATATCTAGAAAATTACAATTCAAATATTACTAAATGTTTTTGATATAAGGGTAAACCGCTTAAAACACCACCAGATGATACACCAGATATCAGTCCTTGCCATCAAAAACTAACACATGATATTAATAAAGTACCACCATCACGTCCACCACCAGCTAAGCCAGCTTTGCCCAATATAAATTCGCTTCATAATACTCGGCAACCATGTACAATCCCGAATCATCCACAAAGACCACCTCAAACCGGACATCGTGCAATGAATTATGGTGCGGCTCCTCAAATGCATCCAGCATCTGTACCTAGTGGTGGATTGTTTTCTTCAATACGAGGTGGTGCAGGAAGTTTTTTGAAAAATTTAAAAGATACATCATCGAAAGTAATGCAAACGATGCAGCAAACAATTGCCCGATCAGATTTAGATATCAGTTATATAACGTCAAAGATTTTGGTTATGCCATGTCCATCAGAAGGACTTGAATCTGCCTATAAAACAAATAATATTGAAGACTTGCGGCTATCGATTGAGAGTCGTTATCAATTAGCAAAAGTTAGTGTTTATAACTTCGGGCCAAAAACATGTCCACGTTTTCATCCTCCAGTTCGGACAGTTGAATGCGGTTTTGTTTACAATGGTGGAATATTGAAGGCACCAAATTTACATGGCATGTATTCACTAGCTGAAGATATGTATGGATTTTTATGTGCAGACGTGAAAAGTGTTATTATTATTCAAAGCCCAGATAATGGTGGACAAATGGCTGCTACGATTGTCTGTGCACTATTAATGTATTCTGGACTCGTATCGGAACCAGAAGATGCTGTACAAATATTTGCAATAAAACGACAACCACTCAATATGTCTGCATCAGAACTAAGATATTTATATTATTTTGGTGATATTTTACGTTCAATTCCAAATTTACCACATTACAAACCTTTAACAGTTGTATCTTTATGCTGTCAGCCAGTGCCGAGAATGACAAAAGCTAGAGATGGATGTCGAATATTTATGGAAATGTTCTGTAATGATAAACGAATTTTAAGCACAATACAAGAATATGAAAAAATGAGGTAACAATAACTTTAAAACGAAATCAGAGAGTACAAAATTTAAATTTGTTTTTGCTTTCCTGTTCTGTTTATTTCTGATGAAGGCTTTATTCAGCTAGTCTAGGAAAAATTGAACTTCCTGTAAATGCAACAGTTTGTGGAGATTTAACAGTAATTTTATATCATGCAAGAAATGCTTTGAAGGGAATGGGACGTCCACAAGGGATAAAAATATGTCAATTTCAATTAAATACAGGATTCGTACACGAACAAGAAACGTTAATCAATTTTAAAAAGGCTGATTTAGATGATTTACCAGATGCTGAACACATTCCTAGTGGTTTTACTGTATCCCTATCTATGACAGTGGGGGATAAAGAGCATCCACCAAGTAAAAGTCCACCATGGATAACAGCTAAACCGAAACGCGACCCAATCAAACTATTTAGTACTCAATTAGAATATGAAGAAATGGTGGATAATTTTGGTAAGAAAAAATTAAATTGAACAATTATCAGATTTTATAATATAGATTTTTTTGATTTTCGAAAATATATCAGTGACAAAACCTAAAGCTGGATCGAATCCAACAGTTTCAGAAGATTCAACTCCTGCTCCTGCTCCGCCTCCAAGACCAGCTCCTCCGCCACCACCACATATGAAGGAAAACATTGTCCTACCAGATCTAACAGAAAACGGTAAAAATAAAAACGAAACTTGCGGTGTAGATCTATTGAACTTAAATCAGCCTACTGGAGATGTAAGTAAACCAAAACCACCACCACCAGCGCCAACTAAAGCCCCCAGTTTTGATTTACTAGGATCATTTGATGCATCAGATGTTCCAACTGCTCCTGTACCAGATTTAATTGGTAAAAAAAAAAAATAACTTATTGTGTTTGCATTGATATTCAATAATTTTTGTTGCTGATTTATTTTACAACAGGAAACACTCGAGCAACAAAAAGTAAATTAGATGATATTTTTGGTACAGCACCGAATGCAGCTTCAAGTACTTTTGGTGACATTGATTTCAACGCTTTTGCGCCGACTGCAGGACCCACTAGTAATTCAGAGAATCCACCATTCGTTACACCATTCAATTTTAGTGCAACAGCAAATAATCAAACTAAAACAGGACAACAGGCAAATAGTAGAGAAAATTCACCACAACAGGTATTTATCTCGAAGCAATTTTCGTTTTAATTTCAATTTTGTTGAATTAAACATTTTTCTTTAAATCTTTGAATACTCATAGGTGAAGGACCCATTTGCTGATATTGCCAATCTTGCTTCCGGTCTAAACATAAACTTTAATCCGACAACATTAAGTAGTAATAAAACTCCAGGTACAACACCATTAGGTCCTAGCCCCCGTTCAACACAATTTTCTAGTCCCACACATCAGACACAAGGCGAAGTTTCATCAGCAACATCGTCTCCAACTCATCAAGTTCAATACAATTCACGTCCCGCAAATAATGGTAATGGTGGTGGAATTTCTGTGAATACATCACAATCACAATCTTCAAAACCAGATTACAGTCGATCACATTTCGAAACGAATCAACCAGGAATACAACAAAAACAACAAAAACAAACTGGTGATATATTTGCTGATATATTAGGTGAACAAGGTTATAAATTTGGAAGTAGAACAAATCAAGGTCCACGTTCTATAAATGAAATGAGAAAAGAAGAAATTGTCAAAGATATGGATCCAGATAAAGTTAGAGTAATGGAATGGGTAAATTTATAATGAATTTTATATGATATGTATAATTAAATAATTTTTTTTTTTAGACTGAAGGCAAGAAAAATAATATTAGAGCGTTATTATGTTCAATGCATACAGTATTATGGATCGATGCTAAATGGACAAAATGCGAAATGCATCAATTGATAAGTCCGGCTGATGTTAAGAAAGCTTATCGTAAAGCATGTTTGGCTGTTCATCCAGATAAAGTATAAACTGATTTACACTTATTCATAATATTGCTTATTAATTTATATTCATTTCGATTAATTTATTGTTTTAATTTTGTTTTTATTTTATAGCAAGCTGGAACTGATAATGAAAAAATAGCTAAAATGATATTTATGGAATTGAATAATGCATGGAGTGATTTTGAAAATGATGCAACACAACAAGCAATGTTTAATCCTTAGACAAAATTTAAAAATTAAAAAAAAAAACGCTTATATAATACGCATATACAGTGACGCTCAAAATATTCCAACTGATATTGGTTATTTGAATATATTTTGCAGCTCCCTTAATAAAAACAAAATTAATAATATTATATCACTTGATTCTTTAAACAAAATAGCTGTTGAAAATTAAACAAAACAATAAATTGTTATGAGAAAAATAAAAATTAATAACTACCTGAATTCCTCGATCGATGTTTCCAGGGCTCAAAACATTTGCAAATTCTAATAATGAACGGTAGCTTTTAAATGATAAAAGGTTATAAAAATTGTAAAATTGTTGTGAATGGAACACATTTTAATCGAAATTAAAAAAGTGCAAAGTAAAAAAAAAATTTAGAATTAAAATTTAAAGTTAAAATTTTACTGTTAATTGATAATTATCATAATATTATTATTTTTTTTTTGTACCAAAAATGGCTGGGAATAAATACAAAACTGCAATTAAGGAAAAAATTATTTTTGATTTTAAACACGTATACTGTCACAAAAACAAATAACTGAGAAATTTCGCATACACAAATCAACAATATCGAGAATAATAAAAAAAAAAAAATATAAATTCAAAAAAAAAAAAAAAACTAGAAACTGTGCACAAATGTGGAAGAAAGAGAAAACTGACTGAAAGACAAGAAAGATTATGCTAAAATTAATTAAAAGGGATCCTAAAACTACTGCGAAACAAATTTTAAACAAATTGAATTTAAATGTAAGCTTATCAACGATTAAAAGAAGAGCTATTGAACACGGATATAAAGCTTATAAGCCAGCACCTCAAAAAAAAAAACACCTCTTTTAATAAAAAGACACATCACTGCAAGATTAAACTTTGCAAAGGAACACAAAAATTGGTCATTGAACAAGTGAAGAACTGTTTTATTATATTTAAGTATTTTTATTTTATAATTTTTTTTTCTTTATTTTTCTATTACTGCAAATATATAATATATTCAAATAACAACCAGTATTAATTGGAAATGTTTTGAGCGCCACTGTATGTATGTATTTATAATTTAGAATGACTGGTTAATTCAAAATGAAGTAACTGTCTCTAGATGTTGTATGATAAGTAAACAAAAAAAAAAAAAAACAAAAAATTAAGAAAGATATTTATTTCGTTATATGAATTCCTTAAAATCTCTATATGGTATTCATATAATATATTATTATTATTATTATTATTGAAGCATTTTCAAAATTTTTATTCTGATTCATAGTGATTGTTATGAAATATTTTCAAAGATATTTTAATGTTACATTTACTATATGATTTTATATTAAACTTCATGATTGATGAGATTCTACATTTATTAGTATAATAAGGTAGCTTTAATAAGACATAGAGAATTGTAGAAATTTTTTCGTTTATTTTTTTTGTTTTTAATTTGATGATGTTATCAATGTTTTTTTTTTTTTTTTAATTTTCATTTTACAGATTTACCTTTTTCTATTGAGAAGTAATAATTCTTATAAGTAATATCTGGGCGCTAACTTTCAATATTATATATATGTATATGCATACATGAATGATAATAATTCTGAGGCATTTTACTTAATTTAATTTTATAAAAAAAAATATTTTTTTTTTTCGTTATTTCTATTATTTTCATTTTTTAAATTTACTCATATATGTATGTATTTATTTTACAAGTGAAACAATAAATTGATGTTTTCAGAACTTTTGAATACAAATTTTTTTCTGAAAATTTTAATATTCATAAATTACATTATTTTTGAATTTAATTTGTCCCTATTTGTTATTTTTTAATTTTAATTTTCTTCTATTTTGTAAATATTTACATACACAATATTTTGTAATTAATTATTTTTAGTTAGTTTAATTTTTCAACTTACTTTATACATAAAATTATTATATAATGTACGTTACATAATATTATTCTATATATAATGTAATATATTATATGTATTAATCAAATTAATGAACTTTTTAGATTATATGAAATTTTATAATCTATATACATATATATACATATATATGTATAATATTTTTAAAAATTTTCTTTTTCTTTAAAAAAAAAAAAAACAAAATCATAACTTTTAAATATCAATTCTTTTTTTATTTAGTTACTTCAATAGAAAATGGTTTAATGTATGTACATACTATGAAAATATCTTTCCATCTACATGTACTTTACACTTTATTTATAAATTTTATCGCAATCAATCAGAAAAAATAGAATTGCAACAACGTTCCTTAAAAATTTTAAATTATGTATTTAAAATTGAAAAACTGATCATAGGTGGTGTATGTTTAAAATTTTAGGAAAATCAAATAACGTAAAAGCAGAAAAAAAAATAACCTTATATTTGATAGTGTATGATGAATTATAGATACATACATATATTGATATATTGAGATGAAAACAAGGAAATCATTTTTTGTTTATTTAGTAAAATATTTTATTTATAAACTATATATTTAATAGCAATAAATTTAAATACATATTTTTGAAATTTCAGTATACTCTACCACTACTATTACTACTAATGCTACTATTATAATTCGAAAAATGAAAATTTTTAATTACGCATTATATACATATTATAATAATACATGTTATAAGTAGTTATAGTAATGAAGAGAAATTATTGTTTAATGAATGAATGTTAATTAAAAATTAAAGGATGGGAATATAAATGAATAAAATATGCGTTATAATAATGTGTAAAGAAAATTTAAGAAAAAATAAATAATATATAATATGTACGTATAATAAAAGTGTATATGAAAAATGAATTTAGTTAAGAATTTCTTAATTTGAAGGAAAAAATAAAGAAATTAAATTAAGTTATAAATCCAAATTAAAAATTGTTGCATTTTATTAATTTTCTTATTTGAATTTTATTTAATATAAATTTAAATAAATTAAACTTTTCTAAACGATTAAAAATCGAATCAAACTTAATCAAGAATCAAAATGGACAACAAAAGCAAAACAATTTAAAAACAATTTCAAAATATTTTTCATTTATATTTATTTGCCATTACATATTATTTTATGCAATCTTAAATAAATTTCAAATTAAAATGGAAATGTATATAAATGTATCTAAGAATGTAGTAATTAAAAAAAAAATAGAGCTACTATTTATAAAATATTTATACGTTCAGAGGTATTACAAAGAACGTAATACGACTATGTATAACAATTCTTTTAATGATTTAATATTGATGCATCAATTTTTTTCAATTTACAAAAAAGAAAAATTCTTAAATACATATTAGCTTATTTTTATTTTTCTAGATGCAAGTTCTTATTTTTCTGTCAAAAAAAAAAAAAAAAAAATAATGAACGAATCAGTCTGAAAAAATATTATTTTATCGAAATTACTTAATTAAATTAGAGTTCATCATGTTCAGTTTCATCGTCTTCGTTTTGATCTTCAGTTCTATCTTTTGATTCGTCTTCAGCTGATGTATTTTCTTCTTCTTCGTCAATGTCTGGTTTTTCTTCTATCGGGATACCAAGTGTTTGTCTCATCATTCTTTCTATACTTTCAGCAAAATCTGCTGTTTCTTTTAACATGAAACCAGATCGTAGAGTTGCTGTTCTGAACATCATTTTAGCCATATCTTTTGCAGTTTCATCAGCTTCATCGTCTTCGACACGTTTTAACAGCTCCTTAATTAGTGGATGCCTGGGATTAATTTCCAACGTTTTCTTTTGATTTAAATAGTAACTTCTTTGTGGATCATTACTTTTTTGATGTGCATTCGATAATGCAAGTCTTTCCATATTTCCAGTCCAGCCAAACATACCAGCCACTAAAGCACACGGTGAATTACTCAAACGTTCTGAGATTTGTGCTTTCGATATTTCATCTTTAAGAGCAACTTCATTTAACCATTTTGTTAGAGGTTCATATGTTTTTTTAAGCTCTTCAAATTTCACTTTATTTCCTTCAGTCTCTGATAGAGTGAAACCTTCTTTTGCAATATTCTGGAATTTTTTACCTTCAAATTCCGGCAAACCTGTTATACAATATTCATCAACAGCTTCAATCAAATATAGAACTTCGTAACCTTTCGATAACAATCTTTCAGCAAATGGAGACTTTTCTAATTCTTCACGACTTGATCCAGCTATGTAGTAGATATGCTCCTGTTTTTGCTTCATACGTTCAACATATTCAGCCAAACTAGTTATTTCTTTGCCGTTAGATGAATAGAAACGAAGTAATTTTGCCAAACGTGATTTGTTAGTCGGATCTTCCATAATTCCTAACTTCATATTTGTAGAGTACTCTTTCCAGAATTTTTCGAATTCTTTTTTGTCAAGTTTCTTAATCATATCAAGTGCCTTTCGGACCAATTTCTTCTTGATTACTTTGATGAGTTTATGTTGTTGTAGTGTTTCACGAGAAACATTCAATGGCAAATCATCAGAATCTACAACACCACGAATGAAATTCAAATAATTCGGCATTATATCATTGAACTCATCTGTAATGAATACTCTTCTGACGTATAATTTTATCTTATCAGATTTCGTTCCGTAACGATTAAAACTTTCTGATGGTTGTACTTTTGGAACAAACAAAAGACTCTTAAATGTGACTTCACCCTCAGCAACGAAATGTGTATGTGTTAGCGGTTCTGATGTGTCCTTTGTTAAACTCTTGTAGAATTCTATGTATTCATCTTCAGTAACATCATTTGGTTTTCTTGTCCAAATCGGTTTACTGTCATTTATTAACTGCCAATCCCAAACAGTTTTTGAAATTTTCTTCGTTTTCGGTTTCTCTTCTTTCTCCTCTTCAACTTGAGCTTCATCTTCGATTTCATCAGCAATATCTCCGTCGGCCTTCTTTTCTTCTTTTTGTTCTTCTTCAACTGGAACTTCTTCTTCTACTGTTTTACTAGCCCACATATAAATTGGGAAATTTATGAATTGTGAGTATTTTTGAATTAATTGTTTAACAGTATCCTCTTCGAGGAAATCTTCTGCTTCGGGTTTTAAATGTAAAGAAATAGAAGAGCCACGCTTTAATGTATCTCCACGTGGATCTTCAACAATACTGAAACTAGAAGCATCACTTTCCCAAATATATTGTTTATCGGCATTGTGTTTTGTCGTAACAACAACTCGATCAGCAACTAAAAATGCTGAATAGAAACCGACACCAAATTGACCTATCATATCGTTCAAATCTTGTCCTTCAGATTTTTTCGAATCATCTTGCATTTTCGCCAAAAAATCAGCTGTACCTGATTTTGCAATTGTACCTAAATTACTGATTAGATCATTTTTCGTCATACCTATTCCTGTATCAATTATATGCAGCACTTTATTCTCTTTATCCGCTTTAATCCTGATTGCAAGTTCAGTATTCGTTTCTAACTCTTCACGGTTTGTTAAGGACAGCAGTCTGATCTTATCAAGAGCATCCGATGCATTCGATATAAGTTCTCGAAGGAAAATCTCCTTATTACGATACAGAGAGTTGATAATTAATTTCATCATACGGTTAACTTCCGTTTGAAACGTAAATTTTTCCGCCTATTAAATGGGATATCGCAATAAAAAAAATTGATTGGGTGAAAGTTCGAGCATAAAAAAGGTAATTTGAATAAGTTGCAAGAGACAAATTACAAAAATTATTCAGATCTTACCTTTTCTTTTAATTCTTTTAATTGTGCTACACTTAATCCATCCAATTTGATTGCTTCTGCTTCCCTTTTAATGGCTTCAGCATCTATTCATAAAAAATATCATGTGTGTACCTATATGCTCAATTATTCTTCAAAATCTATAATATTCTGTCTAATTACCTGTTCTTGATCCTTCTCTGCTGGCTCCTAAATCTAAATCAATTTCTTGTATGTTATCTACATCTTCATCAGCATCAGCCTTTACGGCTGTGATTCCTACACAAAAAAAAAAAAAAAACAATTATGTCCCGTTATATTATGATTAACATCATACGAATAAAAAATAATAATAAATAAATGTTATAATTTAATTAAACTAAAAATTGATAAAATTAATAAAATTATTAATATTAATTTATTAATACTAATAATAATAAAGTACCGGTATTTATTGGTATTTCAATAGGATATTAACAATATTATGTCGTGGCTTTTATACACCTCTTATTTTCACTTACCTGAGAATAAAATTAAAGCGATCGTGAATAGAAATAAATATTTTTTCATTTTTAATCAATTAACTAAATAACTGGATAAATGTTACAAATGTTAAGTAAATGGAACAAAGTTATCACTTGAAAATTATTATCACGTTTAAAATATTTTATCCCAATTTTAAAATTATTATTATCTACAATTTCCCTAGTCGATTGGAAACGCAACTGAAACTGACGAGACGACGATAATGAAATAAATTATATATTTTTTTTTTTTATTAAAAATTCAATTTCAATTTCGAAATTGAAATCAGATAATCAGAATAAAAAACTGATCATTTATGCATTATATTTGTAGTTATACTCGTGAATAAATAGGATATTTTTACTGATTTTGCTTTTTGCAATTGCAATGCCAAATGGCGTTTTTTGATTGGACCAAATCAGTTATTGAAGGAAATTTGCTCTTGACGTTTGCATGCAATGCAATTTACAAACAGGAAAAATGTGGAGGAAAATTTGACATTTTGTTTGTAGCGCCGTAGACTGCTATGACCACAGTAAATCTATATTGATACAGTAGTGACACTGAGCACGTGTTAGCAAAAATTTCTCATAACCTTTGTCCCGTTATTCATTCGGCCTTAACGGTTTTGCTAAAAGTCGATAGTAACACAGACAAATATAAGAGTAATTAAGAGCCTTTTGCTCCGTTTCTGTATCTCAGCTCAGTCGAGAAGTTCTCGACTGAAAGTGACGTCACAGCTTCTCGACTGGTAATTCTCGATCCAAAAAATTTTTGCGTTTCTGTATCTCTCGAAATTCACCAATCGAGAAAATCGTGGTTAGTATCTATAATCGAGATATCGGGAATGAAACAATATGACACTTAAGTTCTTAGTGTATTCAATATTAATTACATATTTAACCTCTTATTTCAAATATTTGAAATTACTATCATACAAAAGTTTATATGTATGAATATTATAGTTAGATTTAACAAATATTTTACATTTTATGAATTTATGTTATACATATGTGTATTTAAATACAAAAGTAATTAGTACAATTTTAAATTTAAGATAATTTCATAAAAAAAAAACAAAAAGATAAATATGGGATAATAAAAAAGGGTAATTTGTTGCAGGTAAATTTTAGAAATTTTGGTAAATATTTTGCTTTTTTATATTAATCGACATGTGTTATTACATGTGAAAAAATTAAATAAGTAAATAAAGAGAGGTAGTATAAAATATCTATCTATCTTGTAATTTTTTTACTTGCATGTAGATATAGTAATACAAACCTGTATGATTGGTATTAATTATAATAAACAAGAATTCGAATTTCCCTTCTTGTTTATAAACTATAAATACCATTTGCGTCTTTAAATATAATTCTTTTGTTTTTATTTAGAAGCATAAAAAAACAAAATCTTGAAAGTTTTGAAAAAATTTATAAATTTTACGTGCAATATATTATATTATTTAATTATAACATATTATTAGTTTTACCTGATCTTCCTCTACAATAAAAATAAAAAATATATTATATATGTACTTATATGTATATTAATTTATTATTCTTAATTTTTTTTACACTGCTTTTATTTTTTTTTCTTTTATAGATAAGGATAGTTATAATATTATATATAAAAACTATTTTTTCTTAAATTTATAATTATAATAACAAATATACATTATTATTTTCAATATTAATGTAATAATTGTAATTATTATTACCGTATTACAATTTTAAAATTCAAAAATATTTTAAATTCAACGGCTTTTTTAGTTCTCACTACCTAAATTTTCGGTGAGAAGTTTCTCGATCGCTACATTCTCGGTTCTCGATTCACCACAGATACAAAAACAGGCCGATCGAGAATGACGTCAAATCGAGTTTACCAGTCGAGAAAACCAATCGAGAAGTGATACAGAAACGAAGCATTTGTACGAAAAAAGGACAAAAAAATGGAATTGAAACACCAGCCGTTTTAAAAAATGTAATATTATTACAGGGTATACCCATTAAAAAAAGTCCAAATTTTGTTATTTAAAATTTTTGATATAAAATGAACAAAATTAATTATAAATGCATTACACTTAAAATTTTGTGTTTGCTATCAAAAGTTTTTACATTTTTGTTAAATTTCTTAATTATAAAATAAATTCTTACTCTAATATATAGCTTAACAAAATAAACTTTTTCTTGTCTTCAAAATTCTCAGAAATTATATGAATCACCTTATATCTTGATATAATGACGTGTCAGGTAGTCAAAAAAAAAAGTTCCAGATCGCCTTTAAAAATGCATTGTGAAAAAATCGTATACATGTACAATATGATTGTATTGCTCACATGTATATATTGTTTTGTATCTTTTCTTCATTACGACGGTTTATAAAGGTAATCGTCCACGATGCAAGTTTTCTTGCGCGAAATTTGTCTTGCGTGCAAGAAAACTTGCAGTACTTCGTACACACGACGCAATATTTCATGAAAAATATGCAATATTTCTATCATGCAAGAAAAAAATATCTTTGCAAGAAATTTTTATTGCACGAGCACTTACACGAAATTCTTATTTTCTTGCATATACATTACATTTCAAATATGTATTTCATATTTTTTTTTTTCAATATTTTAAGAGTTGAAAGGCCTACCTTGCTAATAATAATAATAATAATAATAGAAAATACATACCAAATTCACAAGAAGTCACAGCACAACACAACATCAACCAACGAATGATAGATAACACAGCAACACTTTACATTTTAGTCAGCTGAATTTATTGCATATGCAAGAGAAATATTTATTGAATGAGTTGAATAAATTTTTCTTGCGCGAAATATTGCATATCTTTCTGCGTACACTATACAATAAAAAAAAATTGCTTGCAATAAGAAATATTGCATGAAATACGTATTTCTGTGCAATATTTCATCTTTCTAGGCAGCGTACACTTCGAAATAAATATTTCGTGCAATTTTATCTGTCAAAATCGTCTTGCATGCAAGAAAAATTGCATCGTGGACGGGTACCTTAAGGAAATATGGATTTGAAATAAGTATGTACATTAATTCTGTACTGTTTTTGTAAATTGAATTTTGATTTTTTTTTATTATTTTTAAATATTTATGTGTGTTGGTAAATTAAAAAAAAAGAGTGTCACATCTTGTTAGTGGTTGATCAGTGGCTATGACTGCTACTGCTACCACTGCTACCATACCTACTGCGATTATAATTGACAAAAAAAACCGATCGATTCGATAGTAAACTTGAAAAAAATTCAAAAGGGGAAATGAAAGTAGAAAATATGTATTATGAAAAATCCAAAATATATGCAATTAAAATTTAACTAATTAACGAAGCTACCAAACAGCGAAAACGAATTACATAACATAACATAACATTTAGATGATTATGAATTCAAAGTTAAGAAAATTTAATCATCAATTTGGTAATTTATCAGAAAACAAATTTTTCTGGAGGATATCAGAAAATTCAAATAAAACTTCTAATTAGCCATATATATAGATATATGTATATATTTTAAACTATACAAATTGTCTTTATTAGGTTTATAAGCTTTTTTGTTTACGTGGTCGTGGAGGATTCCATGATACAGGTGTTGTATCTGTAATTGATACAATATTTAATCCTGCCATTTCTAGACCTTTTATAGCTGACTATAAAAAATAGATTTTAAAAAATAGTTAATTTAAACTTTAATTATGTTTGGAATTTATTGAATTTACCATACGACCAGGACCTAATCCTCTAACAGTTACTCTAACTGTCTTCAAACCATATTCATATGCTTTCTATAAGATAAACGAAAACAAGAAAAAAAAAAAAAATTAGAAATTATCTTTATAGATTTACATATTTTATTACTTACTGAAGCAATACTGATTGCTGTAGCTTGAGCTGCTATATTTGTACCTTTTCTTGTATTTTTGAAACCTTCAATTCCACAAGATCGTAGTAATCTAACAACTCCTAAAAGATAAAGAAAATATTAATGAATTTTAAAAGTATCAACATTTTAATGTTATATTTTACCTTTGCAATCTGTTACAGTGATAATTGTGTTATTTGGTGAGACTTTTATATTACAAATTGGAAGTTCATTAAATGGTATTCCATCAAAAATTTGATTCGGTGTGCTGGCATCCGGAAACATTTGTTTCGCCCTAATTAAAAAAAAAGATAATGTAAAAATAATTTAGTTTATTTTTTAGAACATATTATAGTCTTACTTACTTTTGTAATAATGAATCGATATCTACAGATTTTTCTCCTGCTGTTCCTTCATCTTTTGCTGGTAAAGATGCAAGCATCTCTTTTCTGTCTTCAACTTTTCGTAAGGATTTATTTAAATGAAATGATCGTGTGGTAATAACACGACTGCTAATACTTTGTAACAAATTTAAACCGATTTTAAGAGACATCTTAATTTTTTTAAATTTCTTATTTACTCAAACTTATAGCAAAATCTTAAAATCTTTCTTCTTTTTTGAATTCTTTTTATTGTAGAAAATAGATTTGGATTTTGAGCAAAATCAACATTAACTACTGCCATTCGTATTTATTTTTTGCTGAATACGGGAAGTATTTCAGCAATCAGCTGGATCATTTGACATTGACAGTTTAGCATCTTTGAAGTCCGAAACCAAATTTTGGTTATGTATATTTTTGTTTAGAGGTACGTTGATAAATCTGAATTGAAAAGTAGTAAAAAAAAAAACGCTGTTTCCGCCATTGAATATTAGATGTCGCGCTTTGTTTAT
Source organism: Villa cingulata (assembly GCA_951394055.1). Lineage (NCBI taxonomy): Eukaryota > Metazoa > Arthropoda > Insecta > Diptera > Bombyliidae > Villa > Villa cingulata. The sequence continues at coordinate 17,313,808 of OX596020.1, read as the reverse complement.
GGAGACTTTTTTATATTTAAAATAAATAAAAGTAATAAAATTTAATTTTTTTCGATTCGAATTTTTGACAGTACGATAATATCAATTTGAATCAATTTATCACACAAAATATTTAAAAAATTTAAATATAAAATAGTCGTCGTCTTTTTAAATGGCTATACTCTACATGAACATATGATGCAAATCTACACAGTCTACAAAAATTTTCTCCACGATCCAAGTGATTGATAAGTTGTTGGTGTACGGTTACGGTGTACGTTGTATATATGTATAAATTATACTAGTGTTTTCATTTTCACGTGTTTTTCATATTTTCATACTTGTGTTCTCGATATAATTTCTTGAAATGGCATTAAAACGTTTAAAAAGTAAGTTAAAAATATTTTAGATAAAGTAACAATATTAACATTTTAGCTTTTATAGCGAAAAAATCAAAAAGGCTTCCGGCCCGTATGAAATATAAAATCCTGAAGAATATCAAAGAGCATAACAGGAAACTTAGAAAAGAGGCTAAAAAGCATTCAAAGAAAAGTAAAAAAGGGAAGTTAATACAGATACCAAACATTTGTCCATTTAAGGAAGATATTCTTAAAGAAGTTGAAGATGTTAAAAAACGACAAGAGGAGGAAAGAATAAAGAAGAAAGAAATGTTACGTATGGAACGTGAGCAGAAATGCAAATCATTGGAATCGATGGTAGAAAGTGCTGAAATGCGTGGTGCTGTTCATGAAGCATTATATGGTGATAAAATGACAATTCCCAATACAGAAGTAATTCTAGAAATACATCATGTACCGAATAATTGAGTTTAAATAAAATTTTATAACTTTTATTCACAGAAAGTGTATAAGGAGCCAGGCACTAAGGAACAATCTCTAAAAGCTTACTTTAAAGAATTCAAAAAAGTAATCGAGAATGCTGATGTAGTTTTAGAAGTTGTTGATGCACGGTTAGTATTTTGCTTCTGTACTAACTACCTACATTTTGAATTATGTGCATGTGTATTTAAATTTTTTGATTTTAATTTCTAGAGATCCATTAGGTACCAGATGTGTTGAAGTTGAACGTGCAGTAAAAAGTGCACCTGGTAATAAAAAACTTGTTTTGATTCTAAATAAAGCAGATCTTGTGCCAAGGGATAATTTACAAAAATGGATAAAATATTTTCGCAAGTTCGGTCCAGTGACAGCATTCAAAGCGTCTACACAAGATCAAGCTACACGTCTTGGTCGAAGGAAATTTAAACAAATGAATTCAGTTAAAGCTATGCAAGGATCTGTATGTATTGGTGCTGAACTTTTGATGTCGATGTTGGGAAATTACTGCCGTAACAAGGGTATAAAAACATCGATTCGTGTTGGAGTCGTTGGAATACCAAATGTCGGAAAAAGCTCCATAATAAATTCATTAACTAGAGGAAGAGCTTGTAGTGTTGGATGTATTCCAGGTGTTACACGGTACAGTGAAAATGTTTTAATATCAATGAAATAAATTAAATCTTAAATTTAAATTAATTTTTTTTTATCGGATGCAGAGTAATGCAAGAAGTCGAATTAGATTCAAGAATTAAATTACTCGATTGTCCCGGAATTGTATTTTCGATTTCACAGTCTGGTGGTAAAAATACGGTTCCAACTGTTTTGAAGAATGCTCAACGTGTTAGTGATGTGAAAGATCCATTTTCGATAGCCGAAAGTATTTTGAAAAGAGCTAACAAAGAATATTTTTGTAAATTGTACGATGTAACAGAATACGATACGTTTGAGGACTTTTTCGTTAAAAAAGCAGCAAGAATGGGTTAGTATTAAAATTTAAAATTGATTTGGATTCTTCCTAAAAATTTGTCTACGGTTGACAGGTAAATTTTTAAAAGGTGGAGTACCAGATACAGATGCTGCAGCTAGAAGCTTATTAAACGATTGGAATACCGGTAAAATAAAATATTGTACACAACCACCGGAGCCAGAGAATGAAAACAATTCACATATTAGTTCAGCTATTGTTAGTGCTGAAGCTAGAGAATTTGAAATTGAAGATTTTGAAGATATGGAAACAGATCTACTTGGTAAAATTGATAACGTAAAAGAAGAAGTTATGGAAATTGTATCAACTGGTCCAGTACAAATGAAGCCAGAATATAAAAATGATGATGATGATGATGATAATATAACGGTAATTGAAGAACAGGAAAATTCAAGCAAAAATAAGAAAAGAAAACTTGATAATATTTTTAGAAAAGAAAAAGAAGATCCAGCAATGCGATTAGAAGGTAGGGGAAAAATACATCAAGATATGAAATATTTCAAATTACTTTTTTTTTATTTGACAGGTAATCTGATGTTGAATAAATCACTTAAACAGCATCTGAAGAAAAAAAAGAAACAGACAGCACGTAACGAAAAGAAAATATCAAATATAGCTGACGTATTAGAAAATTTCACGATTGATAATAATAGAATGAATGAGAAATACGATTTCGATGAAGATTATAAAATTGAATAATATTTTTTAAGTTAGTAACTCAAACAATTTTATTTTTGTTCTTTTGGCCTTTAATATTTGAAAATAAAAAAAAAATAAATACAAAAAGCATAGTAAATTTTTTGGATTGTACATACATAGGTTTAAAATAATTGCATTTTATGATTGGGAATTTCTCAATAAAAAAAGTGAAAACATAATGTTTCGAATACCACTTTATTTTTAAACTGCTTAGAAAAATATACATATATATTATATCCATATGTATCTAATCATGTGCTCGGCACTGTGCATGTTAGTTTTGTTAAAAAAATTTTGACTATATTTTGAAAAAAAAAAAATATAATTATTTCATTATTGCATTGCTTGCACTACAAACTCGGTAAAAATGACGTAATAACTTAAAGCTTCTACATTCAATACAGTGACTTCAACTTCGACTTCGATTTAATGGATATGTCTTAGAATTTCTACATTCAATATTCAATGCAGTAGACTTGACAGCTATTTTTACATGCTAAGTATGCTGTGAAATCTAAAGTCGAAGTCCACCAGAAATTTTGTCCTGAAATTTAAAAAAAATGCCATTATTTTGAAGACGGGCGCGTTCAGTTCAGTTCCTTGCAGCGATGAAAATGCAGCGAATAATCGCTGTATACAATTTATTGAACTGTTTACAGCGGAAAAACCCGCTGCAAACAGTTTATAAGTTGGCTTTGCTGTTGTTCTAACATTATATGTCAAAATTTGTTTACGATGACTTTTAAAGCGAACTTTTTTTCAGCTGCAAAATATTTACATCGCTGCAAGCAAAGTAGCGATTATGCAGCGAAGCCGTTCAGTAAGAGAAATTATTGCAGCGATGGAAAATTATACATCGCTGCGTGGAACTGAACGCACCCTAATAACACTTAAGATAAATAGAATACTCATAAGGTATGATCGAAAAATTTTTTAAGAGAGTGTGACGTCATCCGAAGTCAAATTGAGTAAAATAATTTTTTGTACACAGCAATGTTATGGAAACATGCATTAAAAAAATGCTGTTTTTGATAGTTGAATTTTAATTTTTATTCATTTTTTCTAAGATAATATTTTAATAACATGTGTGTTATATAAAGTATATAAGTTTTAAGAATTTTTTTTTTATTTTTATTTTTATTTTTTTTAATGTAAGTTTTACATTATTATAAGTAATTGAAATTTAATTTATTGCATTTTTTTTAGTTTTTTATTTGGTTTAAATCCTAATGAAAAGTTTTTAATACGAATTTCATTATTTTTAGCTGGCGATGATGTCAGTCAAGAGAATAAAAACTCTCTTTCGCACAAATAATTCTATTTATCTTGAATAACACCTATCATTCTTCATACCATCCATCAAACTACATAAATGTATTCATGAATTAAGACACGAAAAAAAAATATCAAAGATTGAAGTAGTAATCAATTTCTTATCTAATAAATAAAAATATGTACAAACGTATGTAAAATTTCCTGGAATTCTAAAAAATTTTCAAGTGATAAAGATATAATTTTCATTACATAATGCAATATATTACAAACAAATAACAAAACCTGAAAAAGTCAAAAACTTGTGATTGACAAAAAAAATAATGAGAACGAAATTGTAAAAAGTAAAAATATTTAAATTTCTAACTTCACATTTTATCTCTTACTTTATGGCACGTGCATTTAATCATAAAATCATAAAAGATATAGCGTAAGCAAATTTATCTTTCAGCTATGCTGTACAATACATATGCATACATACAATATGTACATATGCACGCTAATTACAAACTACACTATCCTTCTGAAAGATCTTCATATTCATACTTGATTTTAAAAATTTGAGATTCTGTGGAAGATATTTAAAATTTAAAATCTAATGAATTCTGGCGATGCGATCTCAATCTGTGAAATTCAATAGTGGTCGTCAGTTTTTCCTATGCTTTGAGAATTCTTTATTATTACCTTTGTTATTCTATGCTATTGCTATTATATGTATGTACACAGGCGTGAAAAAATTATGGGACATGAGTAATTTTTCATGAATAGAAAACGTAATCATACTGACATAAATATACGATCTTTAGCGATTTACCACACATGAAAAGTGAAAACGTAATTATTGTCCTCATGTGATGGAAGCACCTCCCTAAAGTTCTGACTTAAATCAAATCTAATATTTTTTGTCATATTTAGAAAGACGAAATTAGAAAAAATTGTCAGCATAAGTCAGCTGTTAGATTAAAAACATTATTTCAAGAAAAATCGATGAGTAAGATTCTACAAAATTTTGTTAAAAATCCTGTAAAGTGAATGTCAAAACAATTTGAGGAGGTCTATAATAGACGTAAATTATTGAATTCATTTTTTCATATTATACATTATACATATTTTAATAATTTTTTATACTAAGGGCCGGTACTCACATCGAAAGCTAGATTTTTCTCCATATAAAACCTATGTAAAAAAAATGTAGCTAAATTGTTAGCTAAATTTTTAATTTCAAATTTCGCTTTCTGGTACTCACTTCCAAACTAAATTATCACGGTGGAACTTAATTGTGGAGAGTTGTGGAACTCATTTTTCACAATCATTTTATATGGTCGAGCATGTCAAAGGCAAGCGAAATATTGACAACTCAAATATTTTGACTAATAAATATTTATTTATTTATTTTTAATTAATTTAATTTCATAGCCTCCGCGATTTTTTTTCAAAAAATTTCAAAACTATGTAGTCTGCACACATTTCCTTCCTTAATTTTAGCTTGTAGAAATATATATGCAATTGCAAGCGAAAAATTTCATAGGAACTGAGTACCAGTCTTAAGTCATGAATTAATTCACAGTGGTTTTGATATAATTTTCCTTTTTGAATTTATTTTTGAATAACGTAATTAAGTAAAAATATTTCTTGCTTTTGTTGTATTCTATTTCTATTATTGTATGAATTAAATAAAATATTTTGTTAAACGTTTAAAGTACCTTATTTTGAAAAGTTATGTTCGTCCCATAGTTTTTTCACGCCTCTGTACATTGTAATAGCTAGCAATCATGCAATCATATAGACAACAATACATAAACACATAGTACGACTATACATATAAAATATCATTGTGTAAGCTGAAGATACGCAAAACTAGCTTTATTTATATTCACTATTTAACAAAATTTCATAACATAACTTCATAACAATTCAAATTAAAAATTTATTCGGTTAAAAATTAAAATCCAACAAGAAAATTCAAGAAGAGTTGACTGCGATGCGATGGAGAAGTTCAAGAAGAAGAAAACGATTACACTTTTTTGTACTAGTTTTCACATCTTTGTATTTATAGTATTTTTGATAATATTCAATTTGATATTTCTGTACCTTACACCATATTGACTTAGAATGCTATAAAATTTGTACCTTCCTCTTTTATATATTTTTTTTCTTTTCTACAAAAATTTAATAGTATTGTGTATTATATTAGGAAACTTAAATTCGAAAGATATTACTTAAGTAATCTTTGTAAAATCTTTTAATAAAATTAATAATTAGTTTGTTTTATTATTCGCTAAAGCTGAAATTAAGTAAAAATTTTTTTTTAAGTTTTCAAAACTGACTATACGCAAAGATAATAGTAGTTTCACAACAATTATCTTTGCTATACGTTACTTGATAGTATAATTACACAATATTTTGATGTAAAATTGGGAAACTTTAACAACTACCTTATTAATATGTTTTCTTTTCACGTATGTGGTGATTGAATAATTAATAATAACGAATAATTAATAATAACGAATATTTTTTAAGTTAAAATGCGGATGGTTAAAGATTGTGGAAAAAACGTGAAAATTTAAGTGTATCAGTTTTTGATTTTATAGTTTATTTATTCATTTTTTTAATTTCTACTAAATTTTATATAAATTAAAATTAATAATTTAAAAAATAACAAAATATTGTACGCACGTATTTATAAGTATATACATTCAAAAATTACGTTCAAATGTTTCATATTGAGATTTAGAATTGCAATAATTTTTCATGCACTCTAATTTCATTTAATAATGTAGTAATTCGTCCCAAAATCGTATTGTTTGAGTATCATAAAAATTATTTACATTTATGATGAAATCATTCGAATTTTTATCATTTTTGAATTCTTGATAATCACAAATTGCATTTTCTGAATTTAAGAAATTCTTATTGCATTGTCTGAATGGTGCCCACATTTTTGGTTTACTAAAAAAATATAAAAAAATTAAAAAATAAAAGAAAATTACTTGAAATAACAATTATAATATTCAGAATAATTCACCCAGTTTTTGCGAATGTTACAAAAGTTTCCACTAATGATCTTATAACGTTTGCATCGGTTGAGTTTGCAGTAAAATCAACATGAAATATTAATGGTGATCTGAACAAATATATCAAATCATCACAATGTACTACACCTAGAATTTTGGCAAACAAATTTCGAAAACATAAAAACTATGAAAATTGTATAGACTAGACTTTTGTTGGTTTTTCCAATGCAAAATGATAATTTCTTACCATAATTATTTGTATTTCCAGTATACAAGAATGAATATGAGTATGGTCCTTTGTAGGCGAACTTATACAAATATACTGGATTCTTCTCTAAATCAGCATATTTAACGTAATTTTCAATTGTTTTATATAGAGGATGTAAAAAAGCTCTATCAGATATAATCTGCAAAAAAAAAAAAAATAAATTCTTTAAACATAAATAAAATTTTATCTTTATTGATATGCGTAAAAAACTTACATCACCGAATTTTTGTGCATTTTCTAATGTTAATTTATGACTACCGTTTAAGTATTTATTGACAATACTGTCAATTTTATGTTTTGAATTATTCGAATTTGTATGATGCATTTCCATTAATTTTTCCAAAAGGAAATCAAAGTTTTCGTTGAAACTGTTCAATAATGTTTGATTTGTTGTTATCGATAATGCACGAACAGCACCTTCGAATGGTACAAAACCAGTCATCCATGGTACATGATGATAATTTCCATTTATAACAAAATCTTCTGGATAACCAATTAAAAATCCATGAGTTTTATTATGCTCGACAACAGGACGAAATGTTGTTAACGGATCAACATGCCAATACTGTAATTTGTATGGTATAATAATTTTATCAAAAACATTATAAATAAATTGGAAAATAAAAAAATGAGGAAAAATTGCTATATGTTTTTACTTATCTCGTTTACCTTGAATCCATCACCGGCTGATACAAGTTTATTTACATCGACTTGACGTAACGCATTCAATAATTCCTCATTCGATAATTGATCTGCATTCAGCACACCGCATAATTTTGCCTGTTTTTTTGCTTGTTTTAATGGATCTCTAATGATATTATTGTACGGAGCTGCAGCATTTCCGCTCATTACGATCGCCCTGTGAAAAAGACCTGTGAAAAAAATATTACACTTTTTATTTTTTTTCACGCACACAAGCAAACACACACAAACACACTTAATTATATGTATATACGATGTATGTATATATGTATACATTAATACCTTCTGAGAGGGGACTAAACATATGCATGTGCACAGAAACAGCGCCAGCACTTTGTCCAAATAACGTCACTGTTAAAGGATTGCCGCCGAAAGCTTTTATATTCTGATGTATCCATTTTAGAGCTACAGTTTGATCCTTAAGACCGAAATTTCCTGGCATAGTGTCGTCACCAGTTGATAGAAAACCTTCAGAAAAATAGATAAATAAATTATTTTGTATATTTGTGCGTAAATGTAAGAATACCTAATGCTCCTAAACGATACGATACTGTAACCAATATAACATCACCAGTATTCATAAAATATTCTGGACCGTGAATTAAAGGATTCGCACTACCAGAAAAAAATCCACCACCATAAATGTACACCATAACTGGTAATAATTCATCAGTATTAACTGATTTACACTATATAGTACGCATCCATGAAATAAAAACGAACAAAAGAAACAAAAAAAGTATAATTAAGAGAATTATAAAGTTTTTATAATAAAAGAAAAAAATGTAATCTGGCTTATAATTTACCAGTGATGAGGATATTGTTGGCCGATAGATATTTAAGTATAAACAATCTTCAACACCGGAAACAATTTGTGTTGGTAGAAGGTAATTTTTTTGTGTACAATCTGATTTTGCAGTAGTTGCTTTCAATGTTTCTGATGACCATTTAGTAATTTCAACAGGATTCTAACAATATTAGCGTATATTAAAAAAAATTATAAACAGAAAATAAAAACAATGAGAAAAAATATTAACATGTTTGTAAATAAAACTCATAAAATTCGTAAATAATGTACATACTCATTTGTAGTATACATACGTAGGTTTATCTATACATGGAATCATACATCTATACATCTAAATTATAATACAAATGTATAATATTGTTACGCTAATGTATAAAATTCGTAAATTTTTTTTTTAGATATCAAAATTGTCAACGTGATTTTCTATTTATAATATTAGAAGCACAACAACAAAAGACAATTTTTTTGTTTCAAATCATCAAACAAAAAAAAAAAAAATTAAAAAATTAAAAATTCGTAATAAACGATTAATAAATTTGCATTTCATTTTTTACGTAACACGAGTATAATAAAAAAGTAATACATATATGGTTTTACAAAACAAAAAAAAAAAAAATTGACCACGGACAGATACGTATACATATGTACATATATCAATATCTATATGTAAAAATATGGCCTTCGACACATGATTGCGAACAACTTTCTTTTAGGAGAAATACTGAGATTAATAATTTTTTTTGTTTTGTTTATTGGCTAAATGCTTCGTATAGTTCTGTATCCTAAAAGATTTTAAAGCTTTATAACCAAAAAATTTCAAAATTATATAGGTGGAACAGTTGATTGTGAACATTTTATAAATAAAATTGGTGCGTCTGTCTGTCTGTCTGTCCGGAGTGATCTCGGAAACGGCTGAACCAATCTCGATGGAATTTTTTTCATCTTAAATAGTTGTTTCAAAATATAGTTTTCTAGTATCCTTTCAACAATAATGTGACTCTAATTTCGAAAAATCATCCATCCATTTTTTTGAAAAAGCCTCGCCTTTTTGCATTTTCTTGACCTGTTACAGATAGTCGTTTAAATTTTTTGTTTGAATGTGATAATTTTTCTTGACTCTTTTGAGTATTTTGAGTATTTTGAGTATTATCAATCCACTGACATTGATCCAGTATCTTAACATCTTCTCTTTTATGCCATGCATAGATAAAAACATTTGTCGGTAAACTTGTAATCGCTTTGAATCATGTCTATTCTTAAGTGATAAATGCGTGTCTCTGAACGTCGTGATTTCTCTGAGTACAGGGCCTGCAACATATAATTTTTTTTTGCTCCCACGACATCTCCCACAAAAGTAGCTGTCATGTCTACTGCATTGAATGTAGAAGTTTTAATACATACATATCCGCATTAAATCAAAGTCGAAGTTGAATATAGAAGTAGCAGAAGAACCAATTAAAGTTAGCTACTAACTACCTGCTACCACTAAAGTTAAGTACTAATCAGAGATGAAGAAATGAAAATCTCTTCGTCGAAATTGAAGAAATCGGGCATTAATCATGCATGTATGTTTGCATAATTCCTTTATTTCGGTAGTCAAACCTTGGTAAACGGTCAGTAGTGACGCAGGAGGGGACAGGGTTTGAAAATCGAAAATTTATCAATTTGTTATATTATGTTCATGGTTGAAGCGTAGGGAGGGAGAGAGTTGGTAATGAATGGAGGTGATAGATGAAAGTGCAATGACTTTACCTTGGGGGTTGAAGTTTGGAAACGGGAGGTAGACGGGCAGGATTGGAGGTTAAGAATCGAATACGAGTAAAGTAAACATTTACCTGAATTCAAAAATATCTGAATTAGATAGTTATTTTTTAGAATCGTTATTGATAAAAAAGGTCTAAGAAATTACCTTTATTTTTATGTTGTGAATCATAGGTCGAATTACTATGTTTTTAGATGTTACAATAATATACATATGTATATGAGATCGCGGTTCGAATCTCAGCCAGCGCACTACTCTCGCCCAAGTCGATCATTATAATTTCCAATCAGTAATGTACACCAGTAACAGTAACTGATTACAGATGATAAACTGGATGATATATCTGACAGAAATTACTGATAGGCGGTGCCATAATGGACTGAGTATAATGAGTATCCGTGTGCACTTAATATATACTACATACATTGTATTTATATACATATGTATACATATATGTGTATATTTGAAAAAATAATATACATGTATATAATATCTATGAAATGTTATTGTAGGTACACAAACTCAGGGTCATCATAAGAGTAAAGTGAATTGAAAAATTTACACATGTACATACATAGATACACATATTCCATACTATAAATCAGATCAGTCGATTAGATCTGTTAAATTTTCTTTGAGAGTAAAAAAATAAAAGATATTCTTTTTTAATAATAATAATAATCATTCACAAATCCGATTAAATTCTACAATAAAAATATACCTAAAATCATTAAACGTATGGCTAAACTTTAAACTTTCACTTTGTAAAAAAATATAAACTGAACGAAAAATAACATACCATTACAAACTACACATTATATACATATGTATAAGCATGTTATGTAAGTACATATCTGTACACTTTATACTTACCGCTAATCTTAAATTTCCAATCGGCGGTTTTGCATATGGTATTCCAAGAAATGCATCGAAATTATTTCCATAATGAATTCCTTTCATTTCTATACCTTCGATACAGCCTAAATTTTCTAAACAAACCGTCGGTTGTTCTATGCTCGATATACCATACGAGTATGCATCTTTAACAGTCATTCCATTTGTAAATTTCGTAAATGTTATCATTATTATTATTGTTAATAGCACTGAACACAGATATAGTGTAAATGTATTTAACGATTTCATTTTTTTTATTATATAATTTATTTGATTCTAATGATTATTTATTTAATTTTATTTGGAACTCAATAATAGATATTTATTTTTTAATTTTATTTTACTTTTTATGCTCGTAGTTTGAGATTTAGAAAATTCTACAAAAAAAAGTACCTACATGGATTTAATTTTCTAGACCCTCTTTTCTAGTTCTTTTCTCTATGATAATCGATTCGAAAATTTTCAATTTTTCTTTAAAATATTCTTATTTACATACCTATATACAAAAAAATGCGACCAAATAAATAAAACAATACCATTTTATATACTTATTTACATACTATATGTGTATATACAAATATTTGTATTATACATATGTTATATGTATTTGATATTAATATTCCAATATTATGTAAGTACCAACATATTATGTACATATATGATATAAATATATAAATACATACGTTGTCGATATTACTGTAAGATGATATATGTTCATTTAAACATTTTTTCATTTTGTTTTGTATTTCTACATTTTTTAGTTATGATAAAACTTTCTTTATTTTTCCCAACATTTTTCTTTCACGATTTAATTATTTTTATAATATGTAGGTACGTATATATATATATGTACATATTATGTTCTGTGTATGTTTTCTAACCAAAAAATTGTTTTAAAATTATAAACATATGTACCTACTGCTACTTGTACTTATATAAGCGCTAGTAAATATCATATATGCTGATGAAAACTCAAAAATTCAATTAATTGAGCACTACTAAGTATATATATGTGTATTATTTGTTTTTGTATTTTAACTAATATCACTCACTGTTTTGTTTTATTTGACGTATACGTACGAAATATAATAATTTATACAAGAAAATATAATATAAATTTTTAAGAGTGTTATATAGGGTGTCCCGTCTTGGGTGCTCAACCCGCACACAGAAGATAGGTTTCGCCGGAACAAACAAACACTTGTTCTATAGAGTGGGGGGAGGGGTGCAATCTCAACCGTTTAGCCGCTAGAGGAAGATGAAGATTTTTCGCACTTTCTCTATGAAACACCCTATAACAACTCCGATGTACTAGGTAGAAGAAAGTAGTCTAAAAAAATCTGTAGAACACTCCCTCCTTTCTCTATACCTTCATCGCCCTCTAGCGGCTAAAAGGTTGAGATTACCCCCCATTGCAGAACGATTTTTTGTGTGTCTCGGCGAGACCTATCGGCTGTATGCGAGTTGACCACCCGAGGTGGAGCACCCTGTATTAAAAAAAATGTTTCAAAAAGAAAAAACGTGAATAGTATTTGCACATCTTTTTTTTTTTGTATTTTGAATAACGAATATCTATATTATGTATATAATTATTTTAAAATAAATAAAGATAATGATATCAATAATGCTTATAATAATAATCACACAAGAAGTGATAAACTGATTAGTAATGATCAGTTTAATTTGTAGCATGGTTTATATATAAAGTATAAAATATGAATATAAGAAACTTTCAAATATTCTTATTTATAATTTTATTAATATGTATCTAAAATTTTATAGAATAACACGTGTAAATTGTTATTATTATTACCTATGTAAATAGATTTTTATTAAAAAAGTATTTGTAATATTCGTATTCATTCTACATTGTACTGAATATGCAGGGTAGTTTTATAATTTTTATCTAGAAAAATATGGTGATATTTTAAAAAATTCCATTTATTTTTCATGTTACTTATTGTATATGATTTAAATTTAAATTTATAAATTCTATTTCTTATATTAAGTTTTAATAAAATATAAACAAAATATAATTTGAAAAAATTTAATTTAGAAAGTCTGCAATAATGATATTCAAACAAAATTTTGCACATATAGGCAATTAGTATGAGCTAAAAGCTAATATTAATATGTAAAGGCGTAAAGATCAACCAGTTTGATTACAGCAGCTATTTGAATTTGAATCAGTTCACTTTATAGTAGAGCACCATGATTTTTGAAGAATCTATTTATTGCACAAAGAGATTGCCTTAAATTTTGCTTTGTAAACGGCATTTCTTGTAGCGACTCTTCCTATAAAAATGTTAAATAGGGCTAGTAGTGAATCAGCCGTATCATCTAAAAAGTGTTATTTACATCTCTCAAATGTCTCTGTTTAATAAATTTTGGTAGATTTTTTAAGAAGTTGCCGGAAACAGGCTTGAACGACTTAGTTTTGACCCTGTATTCATGAACGAAATACTAGACATAGATCTACGAACCAATCAACAAGCTTCGAAATCGTGACAAAACGATTCGAACGAAATCAAAAAAAAAAAAAAAACCAACAGCTGTTAACAATCTACTTGACGGATCGCTGCAAAACTTCGTACATTGCTGTAGTACATTGTTAACAGCTTAGCCGCAAAAATGTTCTTCATATTCTTCTATAAGCGCGATTTTTATAGGAACAATTCCCGTTTTATTTTACTATGGGTATACATATATAAGTAATTTAGATGATACTGACGATACATAGATCAAACAGAATATTTTTTTCAATCTTCTTTTTCTTCTGTTAATAGATTCTGCATATTTAGCAATTAAATATGAAAATATTTTTTATTTTTGAAAAATGTAATAAAAAAAAATCAACTTTGATATGTTCACACTGTTCTTTGAATTTTAATAACACTTTAATAAAGATAAAATTGCATATGAGAAATATTTAAGCGATAAATAAAAAATTAATAAACATTTTTATATTTTTTTTACAAAGAAAAGAACACCCTTTAAATGAATAGAAACAAAGTGTTAATACATACATTAAGTATATAAAGTTTCATTTCATTATAACATTGACCTCCAAGCTTTTATTATTTTAATAATTAAGTCGTTATGTAGATGAAGTTGAATATATGTATGAGTATGTGGAGTAGTAAAACAAACAAGCATCAACGTTATATACTCGTAATAATCATCATCGTCTATCATTTCGTTATCACTGCCCGTATCGATATCATCATCATTTCATATATTAATTAATATTAACATTAACACTGTAGGACTGTAGTGACTGTAGCAAGCTTTAAATTATATTCTACTTTAAGGTAGAACTATAATCGACATAGCTGACATAGACTATGACATATGTCGTGCTACGAACACAGCCAAATCAATGAGCTAAACTATAATGGGCATTGCCGACATTCGTTAAAAATTCGTTTAACATAAGCTCGACATAAGCAGTACGATCGAGAGCGTACATGACATAAGTAACATAAGCCATAAGGTACTCGTCCACGATGCAAGTTTTCTTGCGTGCAAGAAAACTTGCAGTACTTCGTACACACGACGCAATATTTCATGAAAAATATGCAATATTTCTATCATGCAAGAAAAAAATATCTTTGCAAGAAATTTTTATTGCACGAGCACTTACACGAAATTCTTATTTTCTTGCATATACATTACATTTCAAATATGTATTTCATATTTTTTTTTTCAATATTTTAAGAGTTGAAAGGCCTACCTTGCTAATAATAATAATAATAATAGAAAATACATACCAAATTCACAAGAAGTCACAGCACAACACAACATCAACCAACGAATGATAGATAACACAGCAACCCATTACATTTTAGTCAGCTGAATTTATTGCATATGCAAGAGAAATATTTATTGAATGAGTTGAATAAATTTTTCTTGCGCGAAATATTGCATATCTTTCTGCGTACACTATGCAATAAAAAAAATTGCTTGCAATAAGAAATATTTCATGAAATACGTATTTCTGTGCAATATTTCATCTTTCTAGGCAGTGTACACTTCGAAATAAATATTTCGTGCAATTTTATCTGTCAAAATCGTCTTGCATGCAAGAAAAATTGCATCGTGGACGGGTACCTATAAGCTCATTTTGTAAAATTCGTATTGCTTATGTTTAGTATGTTATCTATGTTATTATAGTTAACCAAATGTTACGTTTTAACATTCGTTATTTTTTCTTATGTTTGTTATGTCAGGTATGTCGATTATAGTTCTACCTTACTGTGGTCATAAGCGATAATCGCTTAAGTCTAAAATTGTGGTTTTGAATAAACACGGTTTAAAAGTTCGAACATATTTTTTACACAAATTTGATGGTCAAAAAACAATAATTTCGTGTTGAATGGAAGACTATTATCAGAAAAATTTTCTTAAATTGATAACTAAACAATTAAAAATTGAAGTTATTTAAAATTGAGTATGTTCTAGAACAAAAATATTTGAGAATTTGAAATTTAGGCTATTTATGCAAATTTGTAATTTTACATTTTTGTTACTTATGTCAAGCTAGGCGTTTATTGCTAAAGTCTATTTTTACTTTCCTAGATTTATATTGATTTAAGTTATTATTGTAAAGTTCGGTGATAAACTTTTACGTTCCAAAAACGCTTAACTCGAGATAGGCTGTTATGATAAACCTTACAATTTTGAGAAGCTGTTTCCAAATATATTGTGCAATAATAACTTAAGTTCAGATAAGCCTGTATTTTTAAACATAAAATATCTCTCCAATATTATTATGTTGATTTAGGCGGTTATTGCATATGTAAGTCAGGAACTATTCGACATAAGCGATAATGTTTTTAAGCAATAACTTTGGCTACAAAAGTGATAGGAAAACCAAATTTTGTGTGCACATAGAGCTTGATGCGGAGAATGCAGTAGAACTCATAACTCATTTTTGCCTTATGTCGACTTAAGCGGTTATCGCTTATGACCACAGTGTAATACTTATATAACTGAAACCGCATATTGTACTGTTAGGCCATGAGGCTGATTATACGATGAAATTTTAAGCCAAATTTAAGTCGAAATTCAGCTTAAATTGGGTTTAGCGCATAAACACTAAAAATTCGAAAATGAGATAAACGCACACAATCATAATTTGATATTAGTTGATGATTTGAACAAAAAGTTCATGAAAATTATAAGCAAGCAAACCAAAGTAGAAGAAATAAAAATTGTTCTACTATAAAACTAACTGCAAATTTATAATTATAAAAATAAATAAAATAGAGTAGAACAAGAAGAAATTAAAAATTTGTTGAAGGTGTACCATAACTATTCATAATATATTTCATCAGACTAATCAAGATTCGAAATAATTAATTATGTAATACTATTGACACACTGCAGAGATAAACCATAGTTATCTCAAATGGTTTATCGATAACCTGGTATGGGTGACACATTTAAATTGAGGTGAACTAGTTTATGTATTTATACGACACCTGTCGAGATAAATTCCAACACTAATTCTTTTTCATCTAGTTAGCATGTTAGCTGAAATTTGGTTTGACAGTCTGTTTAAATATAATATAAATAAAAAAAAAAATAACACAAACGTCAAAGATAACTGAGTTTGAACTTGGTTAACAAGATAACTAAGTTCTAGAAACTCGGTTAACCTAACCGAGTTCTGAAAGTGGGTTATCGCAAAGATAAACCAGAATATTGAGATAACCATGGTTTATCTCTGCAGTGTGTCAAAAGTATAACGATGATTGTTAATTTAAAATTTATTTTCCAAAAATCGCTCAAAATCTTGTTTGTCTTAAAGATGATTTGGCCACCCTCTGAGGGTGGTGCCCAGAGCATGATACACCCCCATGACCCCAAATATAAGATGCCCCAGAATTTACGTAAGATTTGAATTAAATAAAAAACATAGTTTGTATGGTATAACACACAAAAAAGTGCCTCTACGGTTTCGTTGATATATGTGCACTTTGGCTCGGCACCATCTAATTTTCGACAGCTTCAAACTCTATTTTGGACAGCTTGAAACTATATTTTTGGCAACCCAAATTTTTCTGGCGTTAATTCTCAAGACATTCTATTTTTTATATGATGTCATGCACCATGCCCTGTGGTGGCGTAGAACGAACATATCTTACAGCCTTAAGATGGTATTCACTAACATAGACATATCCGTCGGATATATTTTAGCCGGATACAATTTCAGCTTATTCATCAACCTAGATAAAATCTGTTTTCGAAATTGTTGCTGTTGCTGTTAATAACAAGGTTGTTAAATATCATATCGTATCATTCCTTATTTCGAACATTGGTTCAAATATGACACGATTGAATGCAGCAACATCTGTCGCGATTCTTTGTCTTGGTCTTAGAACTATAGTTTTATGGCTGCACAAATATTTAATTAGGTTTTTATTGATATAAACCTAAGAACATAATTGTGTAGATCACAAAACACATCACATAATACCTATAGCATATAGTTGCTTGGTATATGAATCTCGATGTACTTAGCATACAGTTGCTTTGTACAAGATACAAACATATCTCGTAATGTCTATAGCATATAGTTGCTTGGTATGGATCTCGATGACTTAGCACACAGTTGCTTTGTACAAGACACATAATTATATCATAAGACCTATAGCATATTGTTGCTTGGTATAGAACAAATGCATCTTGCGATACAAGCATGCACATGTATGTTTCGGTTAATTTCTAGCATTCACACTATCCTATGCAAATATTTGCTAAGATGATGATATCCTTTCTTTATGATCACAAAGGATATCATTTTCTTGCTTTCATGTACTCCGGTACAATAAATGCGTTCCTTGCATATTTCGTTTTGGGTATATTAATACTCAGAAACAAAGATTTGGTTGGTTATCAACCAATACAAACAATTGCATAAACTTTCTATGCTTCGGAATGAAGCATATTACAAAGATCCAGGAGGATCAAAGAAAAAAGGATAGTGTTATTACACAAATTTCACTTCATTGTGAAATTTGTCGTGTAGTCGCGATGCATTTCACACTTTTTTTCTCGTTACAGATTTTTCTTTTTTTGAAAAAGGAACCGTCCAACATAGAGGAGAAGGACTGTTCAATTCATCATTCATTATTAACATCTTGACAGTGGACGTTACATCTCCGAACAATTTTTCAGTAGAAAGTATGATAGTATAGTGTTCAGTTAAAGTATAATATAGAAATGTTGTTGAATCGTCATTCAACATTTTTAAAAAATCTGGAAAAGAAAGAGAAAAAAAAATAAAACTTGTTAGAAATAATAATTAATAATAATAATAAATAAATAAATTAATAACAATAACACAAAACCATAAACAAATAGTACAAACAGAACAACACAAAAATAAACAAACAACATAACCAAAACATATCACACATAACATAATACTTAACATACCACAACATAAGTATAACATAAATATGCACAAAACATATAACACAGAAGTATACACAACATAAAAACTGTCTATAAACATAGCACACAAAACAAAACAAAACTATTCACATTACACAAATATATAACATAAAAATTTATGAACACAACATCACAACGCTGATATCACAAACATTTATCACAATAAACAAAATAAACAAATTATTACTTGCACAAAACAACTAGCACGACACTGAATCATTATTTTAAACATAAAACAGAAAATATAAAAAATATCACAAAACACTGAACACAAAATACTTAATTGAACTACACTTTCATTTTAAACAATGAACACTAACAAAAATAAAAACATTGGAATACATATAACATTTATATATTGTATATACATATATACATACATTACATACGACCATGTCAAAACTGTCAAAAAGGTACCAGCTGAATATAATTACCAATAGAGCTATTCACAATCACCACAAATTGTCATTCGAATTACCGGACAAAATTTGAACAAAACGGTTTCATAAAAAAAGACGAGAAGATGAGACAAATAGAAATTTTATCACCAACGGGGAAAATAGAAAATTCCAGAGTTTGCAAATTTTGGTATATAAAGGGTTGCGGTACGCAGAAAAATTTGTCTTTTTCGATTACTTGTGTATACTGTCGTGTTGAGACTGAAGCAAGGAAACCAAGGGACCAAACTCATCAGCTTGGACGTGAGTCCTTTCAAAATCTGGCGTGTTGAGCTAGTAAGTAGGGAAAAGTTAGGAATTTCTGTAAAAATACTTAGAATTTTTACAGAAATTAGGGAACGTCGAATTAAATCTTCGTCAAACACTTAGAAAATTTCTTAAACAGAAATTTTCTACTGGAAATTCGTCATCGAAAAATTATTAAAGTTGATTTTTTTCAAGGGGACTTAGAAAATTTCTTAATCTTGGAAATTTTCTAATACTTAGAAAATTTCTTAAACTTGGAAATTTTCTAAAGAAAACATCGCGGAAAAGCATCATCAAAATTTGAATTATTTCGGAAAAATTAAAATTTCATCGAGACAGTAAAAATATTTTCATCTCGACAGTCATCAATTCCCGACGGCAATCTTCAGTTCGCAAACGATTTTTTTGAAACTTGGAAAATTCAAACAGTCATTGTTTAATTGGTTTATCATCTTTACCTTCAGCATCCGTTCTTCAATCAACATAGTGTCTACACCGCCATCTATTCGTGTAGGTCGATCTATACCAACGAATAATTAGTTAATTAGTTTTTAAGAACGTATGCAAAATTTATAATTAAAGTAAATTTGATATATTTCATTTGTATAAATTCATGATTTGTTTCAATTGTAACATAATTTGTTAAATTTACTTGCATAATTATTTCCGGTTTAATTGAAATATTGTACATATACAAAATTTATAAATTAAAATAAATTTTATATTTCATAAATTCAAAATTTATTTGATTTGTGGTATATTTAATTAAAATTAATTGCATAACTATTTCCGGTTAATTGAAATATTATTGTATAATTGAAAATTTTGAATTTTTTTATTTTATATAAATTGAATTAAATTTATTTGGAAATACATACATATTAATTTAAGTAATTTATAATTGTTTGTAATTTAGTTTTAAGATATTGAATTTTTAGGCTTAAGGAAATACATTTAAATAAAATTTGTAACGTAAATTGAAAAACATTGTGTTTTTATTTTATTAAACATTTTGAACCATCACTCTTTCTAAATTAATGTTAAATTGAAAATTATTTTTTTTTGGTGGATTTAACAAATGTTCTATTTTAAAATTTAACTTTAGAATTTATTTATTGTTTATATTTTGAACTATTGTAATTTTCTTATATCACGTTTATTGTCATTTATTAGTTGTTTAATAAATAAATTAGAAACTTTGATTCAAGAAATAATTTTCTGTTCTTATAACTTCAATATTTGACATTGTAAATTGGAATTAAATTTGAATAAAATAGATTAAGATTGGTGTAATAAAAATAGAGACTTTAACCAAAAATTTGTGTTCTTTTATTTATATTCGGCAATATTACTAAAAAAGCTTGGTGATACTGAACAAAGGTTATGTTCGAACGATATTTGTAATACAATTCTGAGGTTGTCCTAAAAATATCCGAAAAGTGTTTTATCCAGGTTGATGAATAAATCTTATCTCAGATAAAAGATAATCTATGTTGGTGGATATACCAGCCTAAGAGTTGAGTTTTTTTTTCTTCGCTGGAAATGATGTTTGTAGTTGCCTCACTCAACCAACATTTTCGGTGATTTTTCTTTACTTAATTAAATTAAACTTAAACAAATCGAGCGAAATAATTAAATACACCTTACCTTATACACAAAGCGTACATCACGGTATACACATTTCTAATCATTGGAGTGACAGTTGGAATTGTCAGGTTGTTAAATTGTAAACAAATGTGAATAATAAATGTAAAATTGAAAGATTGTATGAAAAATAAATTCATCCTGTGAAATATTTGATGTAAAATTAAGGTGAAAAATGAATTCGTTATATTTCAAGTGAAATTCAATAAAAATGTAAAATTGTGTATTGTGTGTTGTTGTTGTGTTGTGTATATAAATTGTTTCCTATTGTTGTGTTATTTATATTCCGACGACCTGAATGACGTCAGAAATTAAACGTCAACATTTCTTTATATTGCCTTAGAAATGCAATGTGTATGCCGTGGTCTACATGAAAAGTTAAATGACGAATGCGACTACTATGGCTGTCGATTATTTTCAGCTGATTTACTCAAAATGTCGATATTCTCGCCACAAATCGATACTCATAATAGAAAATTTGTCGAGTTGAGGCGATAGTCTATGGCGAAACAATATTATCGACACCCATAATCAGGGCCACTGTTTTAATGATAATTCAGACTGTCAAATGTATATTTTTAATTTTTATAGCCTCAATATCTCGAAAACGGAGCGAGATATCGAAAAATTTTACTTCAATTTTTCAGCTTATTTTGGGCTGTTTTATAAGAAATCATCGTCAAATCGCGGGGTCACGAAAACCGTAGTCGTGCCAAAAATTATAAAAAATTCTTGTTGTCTACCGGCCAGTGCCGCAAGCAAGTCAATGAATGAATTTTTGATCGTGTCATTTACGTTATGTATCGCTTCTGTTGAATCGTAAGTCAAAATCTACATATGTTTAATTATTCATGTATAACACATGTACACAATTCGTATTATATACATACTTATTTGTAAGTGTTTACATATCAATACATAATATGTAAATAAATCTATTAATAAAACTCTGAAAGTAAGATGTATTAAAAAGGAATATAAAACATAAACCTAAGTGTTATATACTAATATAAAAAGAAAACATACATATATGAAAAAAATTAAAATAAAATTGCTAAAAAAATAAAAAAAAGGAGAAGAAAAATATGAAAAAAAAAATATTAATAAATATGTGGGGGCCATCTTTACATTTACGCAATCATATATTTTAAAGTAGCTTACATTATATATCAATGCTACTAAAGAGTATATTGTAAATGAGTACGAAGCAAAATATGAATTACTTATCAGAAAAGTATGAAACATGGATCAATAAGTCATGGACTCACTACCAAAACGACGATTTTTTGGAAAGATTTTTATTTATTTATCAACGTAAGTCTGGGTGTTTTCAAAAACGCATCATTGCCTTCTTGAAGCAGCATCATTGTCGTTTATAGTTCAAAAAACTCATTATATGTTGCATGAAAAAGTAAATCACAAAGTTAAACAAATATTGCATCACAGAATGTCATGATGCAATGTATATTGTTATATGTCAAAATTAAAAAAAATTTTTATTCTTGTGCATGCAGAAGCAGATTGTGCTATATTGTTTTAAAAAAAAATTTGGATATATTAAAAAAAATTAAAAAAAAAAATACTAAAAAAAAGTTTTAAAACGATTGAAAATATCACGGAAGATGTCCTTCTTGCTTAATTTCCACAATGTTGCCTACAGACATAGAATAAAGGTACTTGTCCACTTAATTTTATCTGTCAAAATCGTCTTGCATGCAAGAAAAATTGCATCGTGGACGGGTACCTTAAGGTAATTCTACCTGTAATGTATTGCTTCAATGCACTACAGTTTTCGAAGTTATTCTCTTCTGCTACTCATGTTTCAAAGTCAGGAAAAGAGATTTGAATCCAGAGGAGAAGTGATTATAAAAAACAACACCTATTTTGAGACCAAAAATCTTCACGACCGGCACAGAAAAGCATTGGAGTGAATATATACATACATATATCACTCCAGCGCTATAGACCATGACCGATCATGACAATGTTAATTAAAAAATAATGTTTTTCATAAAACTTTAGCTTTTGCTAGTTATAGTTCCGGTACTTATTGATCCATGTGTTAACATGGTAGTGGTAAAAAGTATTAAAGGAGCTAGTTTTCATTCTCACTGTTTAATATTATGTATTATACACCTCCTCATGTATCTATATCTACTTTCGCATTATAAAGAATTTTCGTTTTTATATTTACGTATATATAATATCGACACAATCTATACTTATGTTTATCCAGCTAACATTTTTTTATTTATTTTATTTAGTTATTTTATTTTGAAATATTACAACTACATATGTACGTAAACTAGCGCTTATTCGTACATGTAGGTTAAAGTTAGAAACTCTAACAAAACTCAAAAATTTAAATTTAAATTATGACATTATGTATGTTACTATTAATTATTAATTATTATTTTCTATTATTATTAATTAATTAATATCGATCTATTATTTTATTGAACTTATATTTATAATAATTTGAAATTTGAAATAATTGAAGGTTCAATAAACGCTAATTCTTGAAGAATGTGTACAATATCCCGCGATAGATTACAAAAATGCATATAGTATTGACAGACACACTATTATACTTAACTTGTATAGAAAATCA
This sequence comes from Villa cingulata, assembly GCA_951394055.1. NCBI lineage: Eukaryota > Metazoa > Arthropoda > Insecta > Diptera > Bombyliidae > Villa > Villa cingulata. The sequence goes on along the minus strand of OX596020.1, from coordinate 17,290,166 downwards.
TTTATATTTTTGAATTGTTTTCTATTATGTTGATGTTTTACATAACATATAAAAAAATTTATTTTCAACTATTGTATCCTCATACGAAAATTATATAAAATTAATAAATTTTTCAGAATGTGTTACTTCAATATTTTGTTCTTTGTCAACTGTTATGTTTCATTTTCATAGAATGTTAGCAATTAGAAAAGTAGAAGATTTAAAATCAATCAATCATTTATATTGTTATTTGTATGTATAATACGAAAGTATGTACGTAATCTTAATATAATTGATAATATCAAAAAAAAAAAGAAAAGAAAAATGTTAAAGGGAGATTCAACTAAGTAAATATGTAGACAAGTTAACACAATACATAATCATAATCGTACACAAGCAACGTATCAATATTGACACGCGCATTTGACCCAATATTAAAAGTTCATTCTCACGATTTCTTGCTGATTAACAAATTTTACTTAATTACAAAATTCTAGAATATTATTGCGAAATGCAAATATGCTTTCATTAATTTTCTTAAGTTGATAGTAATAAATTCAATATAATGTAATATTCAATATAACTAATAAATTGATTGTTTAGCAAAAATTATGACGAAATTAAATTTTAATTATAATGAGAATTTTTATAGTTCAATGAATTACTTAGCATAAATGATTAGTAACTAAGTTATAAATGGAAGTTAGATAAAAAATTAGAGTTAGTTGATGATAGAACTCGGAATAAAGAACATAAAAAATTGAAAAGGGTGTTTTATTTAAGAAAACCTTTAACTAGACATAATAGTATCTCATTTCATTTTTGTTTAATTTTTTAACTATAAATGATTAGATAGATCAATATTGTTTGGCGCAGCGCAGCGTTGATAAACAATTGAATTTTACAATGACAATTCATAACTTTTTAAAACATTAGAGGAGTAGAATAGCCATTGAAATTGAAAAATTCAAAATCTACAAATTTTGAAAATTTGTTTTTAATTTTTGTAAGTCATTGTTTTAGGTTTATGTATGTATTAATTTCAATGATTTTATGCATTGCTACATTTACATTTAGTATAGGCAAATACTAATTTACATAATAGTATGCGAATTCTAAAGTGAGAAATTTTTGTAATTGCTAGAAAATCGCAATAAATACCTATATGTATTTATAAGTATTTTTTTTTTGTTGGTTTTGGTTTTTTTTTCAATGTTGTGATAGGAATATCTAGCCGTACACATACATACATGTACATATATGTACAAATAAACAAAAAGATAAAAAAAAAATTGAATGCTGAAAGTACGAGACAGTTCTTATAATTTTGTCCACACACATGTAGTACCCCTATTTTATTTTTAACTTAATAACATATTATTAAAAGATGCATTACATAAAAAGTGATATGATGCATGAATATTAATTATGCACATTCGACAAAGTCAGTATAATAAAAACAATTGAAATATATACTGAGCTTCTAATTTTTTTCATTTTTTCGCATTATTTTGTTTTGTTCCATAAATCTGTGTGCAATTTAAAATGTTAGATGTTAGTTAATTCATAAAATTGGGAAGCCTTTATACATATATACATATATATTTCTGGCTCAGTGAGTTTGTGAATAAGCAAACTGTAGGATTTGGTCTGAGGAAAATCCACAAGCGATTCACGAATTGCCTCTTCATAGCCAGAAAATGACCGTTTGGTGGGGTCTTTGGGCTCAAAGCGTGATCGGGCCTTATTGTTTTGAAGATGAAAATGGAAATCACGTAACTGTGAATGGCGAGCGCTACAGGAATATGATAACAGAATTATTTTGGCCTAAACTGGAAAATGTTGACATAAATAATGTTTATTTTCAACAAGATGGTGCGGTGCGACTTGTCACACATCTCGTCAGACAATCGACAAGATTGTGCGATCTAACACTCTTGGACTTTTTCCTATGGGGCTATTTGAAATCTTTGGTCTACGAGAATAAGCCAAGAACGAACATCCAACGCACGAACGTTAGACAGAACATCCAACGCACCATTGAAAATTTGCCACGCGATATGTGTGAGAAAGTAATGGAGAATTGGGTCTCAAGACTGCATTCAGCCAGACGAAGCCGAGGAGGACATTTAAACGATATTATTTTCAGAACGTAATGTAATCGATTGTTCTTCAAAATAATAAATAAATCACGTAAATATCACTTGCAGTTATCATTGTGTTTCATTTTAAAGTTCTGACGTAAACCCTTTATATATGTGAAAGCATGTATATATGAATAAAGTTGTTTATGCTACAGTATTATGTATTATATATTATTCATTTTTTTTTTCATGGTTCTTGTATGGTTTAGTATACATGTTATGTTTTTCTTTATCTTTCACTTATTAGATTACTTTAACCAAATGAGCTAATTTTATTTATTTATTTGTTTTATGAGCTCATTAGTTTATACGGTTTCATGAATTCTTCATTTATTTTTAATTTTAACTGGATATGTGAATACACTCGTATTTAATGTAAATGTGTACACTGTACAGCATTCGATAGTGACAAGATGCAGCCAACATATCAATGATAACGAAAACGATATGTTGAGTGTTGACTAAGTTGCAATCACTGATCAACCACTAACAAGATGTGACACTCTTTTTTTTTAAAATTTACCAACACACATAAATATTTAAAAATAATAAAAAAAATCAAAATTCAATTTACAAAAACAGTACAGAATTAATGTACTTATGTCAAATCCATATTTCCTTATAAACCGCCGTAATGAAGAAAAGATACAAAACAATATATACATGTGAGCAATACAATCATATTGTACATGCATACGATTTTTTCACAATGCATTTTTAAAGGCGATCTGGAACTTTTTCACTTGGTTAGTACTGGTTAGTTAGGCAATGTAAATCATAGGGAAAATTGAAACTGATAAGCAGATGTTTACATTTTTTCATAATGTATTTTTAAAGGCGATCTGGAACTTTTTTTTTGATTACCTGACGCGTCATTATATCAATATATAAGGTGATTCATATAATTTCTGAGAATTTTGAAGACAAGAAAAAGTAAATTTTGTTAAGCTACATACATATTAGAGTAAGAATTTATTTTATAATTAAGAAATTTAACAAAAATGTAAAAACATTTGATAGCAAACACAAAATTTTAAGTGTAATGCATTTATAATTAATTTTGTTCATTTTAGATAAAAAATTTTAAATAAGAAAATTTGTCCTTTTTTTAATGGGTATATCCTGTAATAATATTACATTTTTTAAAACGGTTGGTGTTGCAGTTCCATTTTTTTGTCTCTTTTTCGTACAAAGGCTCTTAATTACCATCGAATTTTAGCAAAACCGTTAAGGTCGAATGAATAACGGGACAAAGGTCATGAGAAATTTTTGCTAACACGTGCTCACTGTCACTACTGTATGAATATAGATTTACTGTGGTTGCAATACGCAATACATTGTGATAGAGCGTATAGCTGCTATATGTACAAATGTATAATCAACACATAATATGTTATATATTATTATACGTATACATATATGTGCAATGTACATATATGTAGATATGTGTTTACGTTCTATGTCCATCGAGTACATGCCACACAATTTTTTCTTTAGAACTTTGTTTTGGATTTCTATATATATATACGATTACGAATACGATTTTGAAAGAGTCCCCAAAGCAAGCAAAAGTATAGAAAGAAGATACATACACTTATAAGAATATTAAAACTTCATGAGTTCATCACAATAATTATCATCACCATCATTATCGTTATGAAATGAGGTACATATATTCATTCTTATTCTCTACTTCTGTACAGTCAAGCATCAAAAAATATAGAACATAAACTTGATTTATAATAGTACATATAAGATACAAAAACTATAATAAAATAATAAAGTAATGAAAAATAAAAATAAAACGATTTTACAACATAAATTATACTCGTAGTATATCAACATAATAATTTGAATTAGAAAATTTTAAATTGATAATCGAAATGTATTATAAATGCACTATACGTTAAAGAGTGAAGCTTATATTATTTTATTTTATATTACATATATGTATGTATGTATTTCATATTACATACGTTACGTTACAATGTAGTTGTATTATTATTGGATTTAGTATATCTTTACAGTTTCATAGTTAAACGACGTGTTTCTTAGATTGCTTAAATACAATACATATTTGCTTATTATTCGCATACAATATTATGAAAGGTAACAAGTAGCAAGCGACATGTTATTTTATTTTTAAAGTACCTTTTACAGTTTTTAATTAAAGAATGAAAAAAGGAAAAATATAAAAACAAAATATAGGTGCCTATTATAAGGTAAAGCAACAAACTATAAAATACATAAATAATAAAACATAAAACATAAAACCATAATGTAAAACTGGTAATACTTTAAACATTCAAATTCAAGTTTACAACTTATGCAGAACAACATTAAAATTTAACGTTCATATGCATGTGCACTGTGCAGATATACACACATACGTAAACACATGCTCGTATGCATACATAATACATATGAGTATGTATACATTATATACTAAGTTTAACTTAAAATAAGTATCTTGTGTTTCGATTAATGGAAGAAATTCTTACATATTGTACTATCTTAAATTCGTACTTACTGTGATAATAATTGAACAATTTCGTTCAAATAATAGTTCGATTTAAAATCTAATTTTTTTTTTTATCTTATACCAATTAGAATTCGTTTTAATATTTTCATTAGTCGATTATTCTTTTTTTTTTAAAGAAGAAAAATAGTGAAAACATAAAAACTTTAAGATGGTGAAAAGGTAGTCAGGTCAGGTCAGTCAAGTTTCCAAGAAAATATCAACAAGTTTTCAGATTATATTTCAGATCTCAGTGTTCAATTATTTTTATTTTCTTTGAGTGCTGATTTAGTTCAATATAAATAAGGTAGGTATGTACATATGTAGATGTGCATATATATGTACATATATGCATGTATGTATGTATATGGGAGAATTGGAAAATGTTGAAAATTAAAAAAATAAATAAATTCATATGCAATATACTCGTAACTAAACAAAAATATTTAATAATTAAATTAAATAAGATAAAATTGTACATATTTCCATTAATAAAAAATTAATAATTTGTGATAAAATTTTCATAATAATTTTAAAAACGAATCAGTAAATCATTTTTATGTTGCTATTTACTTATATTATTATTTTATATTAACAATGAGAACATTTATATGGTTCACATATACACATATGTGTATATGTAACATGTAACTGTGTGAGTATAAGTTCATAATAGTGTTTTACAAAAAATTTGTTCAATGAAGATTTTTTCTACTATAACGAATCGCTTCTATAATAATTATTAATTTATTATAAATACATACATACATATATGTATTTCAATAATAGTATTACTATTATTATACCATGTACATATTATATTATATTTATACTACAACCGATGACTAAGATCCTTGAACCTTTTTTGGATATAATAGCAAAGTAAATATAGGTGACTATAGTAAATATAGGTATATATATACACTTTGATAATAGTGACCTTTTCAATATTCAGCAAAACTCATTGTTGCTGTTATTTTTCTTGTAACTGCTGCCCTGCTGCACAGGTATGATTTTTTTTTCTTATAATGTACGTGTAAGAAGTAAGACCAGTAAGACTTCGAGGTTCGAGCATATACTTACATATGATAGTTTCTTTTTAAAAATTTCTTTATTTTCTTGTTGTTCTTCGCACCTTATATTTTCCTATTTAATGCTTAATGCATTTTTTTCGATTATTTTCTTTTTACTTTTAGTGGAGTCAAAGAAGATTTTTTCCAGGAAGTCCTCAGAAACAGCTCCGATTTTGATGATTTTTTTTTAATTTTTTTGTTTTTTTATATTATTCAAAATCAGAAACCTTTCATAGGGGGAAATAAATATTTGAATTTTTATGCAATATTCAACTTATACAGGGTATCCTTCTTCGAATGGTCAATCCGCAAAAAGTAGATAGGTCTCATTGAGATAAACAAAAAATTGTGCTACATTGGGGAGGACGGGTAATCTCAACCGTTCAGTCGCTAGAGGACGATAAAGATTTTTCGCACTTTATTCTCCGAAACACCCTATAATAACTACGGTGTATTAGCTAGAAGAAAATAGTCTAAGAGAAATCTGTAGGAAACTCCCCCTCTCTATAATAATATCTCACGTGCCTCTGCACGTCTTTCCTTTCAATAGTTATTGTATTTTAAAATCAAAATTTAGTGATTTTTCGTCACTTTTTTAAGAGAAGTATACTGGCTGTAGAATCACAGCGCTATCTGAATTCTAGTTACCAAATCGGAAAGCCCAAGACATCTGCTTCATTTTTGCTTTTAAAACACAAGTTTTCTACAGATTTCTCTTAGACTACTTTCTTCTAGCTACTATACCGTAGTTGTTATAGGGTGTTTCGTAGAATAAGTGCGAAAAATCTTTATCGCCCTCTAGAGACTGAACAGTTGAGATTACTGCCCCTCTGTAGTACAATTTTTTGTTTGGCTCAATGAGACCTATCTACTGTTTGCGGATTGACAATTCGAAGAAGGACACCCTGTATAAATTGTAAAAATATTGCATAAAAATGCAAATATATATTTCCCCCCTGTGAAAGGTTTCTGATATTGAATAATATAAAAAAAGAAAACTTTAAAAAAAAATCATCAAAATCGGAGCTGTTTCTGAGGATTCCCTGAAATTGCCTTTTTTTGTCTTTATTGACTCCACTATTTTGATACTCTTTAAAAATAATAATTGATAACTATCTAAGTATGTATAATGCATCCATATATATATAAAAAATATTATAAGAAAATAGTTTAAATCGTTTTCATACATTGTATATTACGTGCATAAATGTGTAAAATGACTTTTGTATGATACGAAAGTTTTATTCGCACATTCATGATTGAAAAATATTATCAAGATACAAGTTGAATTTTTAGTTTAATTTACTATAGTATTATTTTAAATATTTGTTGTAAATCAAATTGCTGTATTTTATAAAACCATTTACATATTAGATTATTGAAAAATCAGATTGAAAAAAAAAACAAATGTTTGTAAACATAAAATATAAGTATGTACTTGTATAAATAAATGACAAAGTGAAAAAATTGTAAATTCAAGTGAAAGTGGTTAAAATTTTATCCCAAAACAAGTTGTAATTATTATTAATAGAGTAATATGAATAACAAAATTGAAAACGAAAGATGGATAATGTGTGATAATGTGTAATTAAATTTTTATATTTATTAGTAAGTATATTTTATTATTATATGTTATTAATTATTTGAATAATGAAAATATGAGACTAGCTTAGGAAATAGTGATATGATTTGACGGTATGGTGTCAAATTTTTGATTCAAAAAATAAAAAGAAATAAAAATTTTATACATAATTGGAGGACGAATTCGATCAGTTTTTCTGCTAATTTTTTTAGTGTTGGAATTGTGTAAAATCATGTTCACGGATGAAGTTTTATTTCTTATTTTCAATCTTTTGTGACGTGTTTGGACGAAGAAAGATCAACGCTTTAAGGAGCACACTGTGGAACATCCAGCGAAGGTGCACGTTTATATGGCCTTTTTCCCGAAAGGGGTTTAGTAGTTTAATACGCTTCACGGGGATACTGAACTCAAAACGAATGACACAGGACACGGAAATCGAAATTGTGTTCTCCAAGAAGACGATCATAGCAAACATCGAAGTCAAAACTGTACCCAGTGTTAAACTCAAAATTGGAAAGGTCTTAACGAGAAGTACAAAAAAAAAAATTGCATCATATTGAAGCAAGTGGAGACTGGACGAGCGAGCGATGCGAATGTAATGCGAAAAAGAGATTTTGAAGCTACCTACTTTATTAAAATAAAACATATATAATGTATTGTTAAAAAAATTATTCGTTTAATTTATCGATGGATTTCAGTAGTGAAACACACTGTATAATTGTATCTATGTATATGTATATATACATTAATCTATATATTACATCTACATCTACATAATCATCATACAAATACACATTATATATACAAATGTGTGTCTTTATTGCTACATGTTTTTATAAAAATAAAATTAAAATGCATTATGTATACTAAAGTAAATGAAATATATATAATTTCACGTTTCATGAACATAGTTTTTACATCCATATATGAGTGGATACATAAATATGATACATATGTATACTTTACTTACTTTTTAAGTTAAAAAAAAAAAAATACTTTGTATTTATTATAGCCAAATGTTTCTAATTTTGATACTATTTATATGTATATTACACACTCGAATAAAATTGGAGGCTGTTAGAGTGTATTCCGCAAGATGTAATTACCTCGGACTGGATATTTTCTATTTAATTTTCTTTTCATCTGCTTTAATTTTGTTTGTGTGTAAACTATTAAATACATATGTACTTATATAAAACATATAAAATGTAAAAAATAAAAATGAAAGCAAAATTAAGTAGGTGAACCCGAATTACTCGAATCTATAGAGAAAATAATAAAGATTAATTTCATATACGTATACCTACGTAATATTATAAAAATTATTTAGTGATCTTAACTAAGTAATGACGTATATTCAGTTCTTTGGGTATTATATTCCATTTTTCCTTTACTCTTTCTTTTTGCCTTTTGATTTATTTATTTTGTTTTTTTGTTTAAAAATTTGTTATTGCTAAAATAAAATAAATAGAATTTATTTTCTGTATATTATATGTTACCATAATTAGTAAATTTACATACATATATACAAACTTAGTATTTTGTTTCCATTTTTTCCTTTTTAAAATCATTATTCAACATCTTGCCAAAAGAGACTCTATGATCTTCGTTTCATTTAAATAATGTAAGTACATAATAGTCGGCTAGAAAAATTTATGAAAATAAATATGAATTTTCTAGACTATGTATATAAGCTATCATAAAATTACTAATACAAAACATTTACAAGAAAGAGTTTTTAATATAATTTTGGCTCAATGTCAAAAAGGAAATAATGTATAAAAATTGTCACAGTTGCTGTATTTAATATTTAATTCATAGAAAGTATAGAGAGAGAGACTGTGTATGTACCTACAAACATATTTATATATTATACTTATGTTATTTTCGTATGTGTGCATACGTATACATTCAGTTATTTACATATATAGTATATTATAAATAATTATCAATTATTGCAAAAATGAAATGCAACAAACAAGAACTAAATAAATAAATGATTTTATAAAACGAAAAGAAAATAAAACAAAATACCTAAATAGATAAAAAGTGCATTTTGATTTCATTATTTCCGTTTTCTTTTTTTTTTTTTCTTTTAATGAATGACCATATAAAATTTTTTCGCACTTTACTTATCTCGTAGTTGTTTTTATTTCATCTGTTATATCTTCATTAGATTTACTTTCTAATATGTGTCTATTAGAAGCAAAAGGGTATGTTTTCCGTTTTATAAGAAAAATGAGATACATACATATGTATATATCACATTTTGTAGATTTTTCAAAACCGAATCTAATTTTATTTAATACATTTCGAAAAATTTTCATATTACTGTTAAAAAATTGATTTGTAAAACACCATTATTTTCAAAAAGGCATCTTTTCCAAAAAAGTTTAGTTTCAAAAAGGTATCTTTTTCAGTGAATACTATATACATTTATCAAAAAGTCTTTATTCCAATGCAATTGATGTATTGATACAAAAAGTTATTTTCAAAATATTGTAGATTTTTATTCTTTCTTTATGTTATATTTTCATCGATTAAATTTAAATGTTAAATTAAAAAAAAAGGGAAAAAAATCATAATTTATTTGAATATGCAAGAACATTAGTTTCTAAAAGGTAACATTTTTCAGAAATTGTTTTCAAAAGGTACCTACTCTTTTCCAAATTTCAAACTAACTTTTCTCGTGATGCATGTATTTTTTAATTAAAATTTCAACAGCATTCTACTTTCACAATGTTAACTAATTAAAAAAACCAATTCTCATATTTACAGATGCTACTATAATGACAAATAAAACGTTTTTCGTGTTTTTCTCAAAACGTGTTAACATGGAAAACATACCCTTTTGCTTCTAATAGACACATATATATTTTAATTTCTATGCCAACAACCAACTAAGAACTGTAAAACATTAACTAAGAAACCAAACTACGAACGAAATACAAAATTTAGAAACTGCGAAGCATTTTAACTTCACAGTTTTTCAAAACGTTCGTAGTTTGTGAATGTTGTGAATGATTACGAAGTTTACAACAAACCGAAACGTGAAATGAATTCCCTAAATTATTTATATTATACATATTTATATACAATTTATTTATTTCGACCACTGTATTAAATAAGACAGCTGTATTTTTATTTTATAATTTATAAATAAATATAAATATCATTTTCTTGTTGATTTTCAATGTAATTGTTTTCTGAAAAAATGTAATAGCACTTTTAACATATTATTTATTCAACGCACTCTGCAAATGAGCTAATTTTTAAAGTCATCAATCATTTGTTCCAGTAATTTTGGCATATCATCGCTGGTTACACAACAATTTATTTCTCTAAAATTATTATTGGTATAAGAAAAATTTTTATTTTCAATACAATGTATTGAATTCACTCTTCACTCTTCTTTTCAACATTTTCCGTGACTGTTTGGCTATTTCTACATATTCTGGTAATTGCATTTTATTATCTTGAAATGTTTCTATCATTTCCACATCACAGTAAGTTTTTCTAAAAATAAGGAATATAAATATTGTAATAAATAACAACGAAATAACATGAAATATATATTATACTCTCATTGTTTTGAAGTAGAAACAATTTCTTCCATTAATTTTTTCATAGGTATTTTTTTAAATCTCTTTGATCTATTTGATTGTATATTTACACTAGGGACTGTATTTCGCTTTGATTTTCTTTTATACATATATGGGACTATTCAAAATCAGATCTTTTAATGATCTTAACTATTCTGTGATCAAAGAGTTCTCGAAGAAACTCTATTGTGGCTCTTGCTGTATGTGCAGTGGCTCCATCTTGCTTGAACCATATGTTAAGATTAATCTCCACAGCTGGACGCAAAAAGTTGTCAATCATAATCATATACACTGCCCCAGTGACGGTTTCTGACTGACCCTCCTCATATTTGAAAAAATATGGACAGATAACTCTGTCAGACATTACACAACACCATATCTGGAAGGATGCGATTGACGATGTAATGCTCTAAAATTTTCTGTGCCCCAGAATTTGCAATTTGTCTTATTCACATAACCATTTACATAAATAAAAATGAGCTTCATATCGGTATTTTCGTTGAGTTGAAATAGTAAATTTTTCAGAAGAATAAAAAATTCAATAATTTTTACACGTTGTTGTACACTGTGTGCAGCCATCTTCAAAATCCAAGAAATGCTCTGAAACATGCAAAAAAGAAAAACAAAAAAAAATTGAAAGCAAAAAAGTTATGAATTTTTTAAATGCTTCAGTCTTATTCGGGCCATCCTGTATTATATTTAACTTTTATACACAAACGCACATATTAAGAGAATTACAAGAGAATTAAAATTTCAAAAACTGATAAAGCTAATTTTTTATTTTTATTTTTCAGGAAAATACAGCAATATACTGGCACGAAACTTATTCAAAAATTGAGTATTTTTTTTTGCATTTCATTATTAACATTTAATCATATTAAATATCTTTTGCATTTTATTTGGTGAAATCAAATAAATTAAAGGCCTTCAAAAAAAAAGCATTCACATATAAAAACTTTGAATAATGATAACTTCATGCAGTTCAGTTGTTTTATACGGATCACCATCATATCATACATATGTATATGTATTTATATGCGGGGAAACTTCCGAGTTGGGGCCACCAGCTTTTGAAACGAGACCTTCCGATAATGATACTTTGGAATGTCCTCTTTAACATAGTACATGTCTTTATTGGCGCAAATTCATTTTAGGGACGTAACCTACCCTTAAAAATTTTTGGTCCAAATTGGCGTGTTTTAGAAAAACCGTTATTTCTCCGTATAAGGATCTTGTATTGAATTAGTATAATAAAAAAGTTAATAACTTTTTTCTGAAGTTTTTATATAAATTTTATTAAAAAGAAACTGCGTGCATGAAAAATATGTATTTTTTCGCATTTTTTGTATATTGGTCCTTAAAATGAATTTTCGCCAATTAAAAAATTTACACCATGTTAAAGAGGACATTCCAAATATCATTATCGGAAGGTCTCATTACCAAAGCTGGCGGCCCCACTTCGGAAGTTCAGCCTTTATATACATATATGTATGAGCATTCATATGGAATTTAATATGTATATAGATATGTATGTATGTATGTATGTACAAAATTATATGAAGTTCAAACATTATAATATCCTATTCAGTGTGAATAAAAAGAAATAATATTATTTTGGTAGTGAATGAATTGCAAATGCATATTATTATACATACTCGTACATGTGAATGAAATTATACACATAAACAAAACACAAAATATTGAAAAAAATCAAAAATAGAAAAAAAAAATAATAAAATAGTAATACCTTTTGTTTTATGTAAATTACATAATGTATGTTTAAACAATGGAATCCATATATAATGAATACATGTATGAAAATTTATGTGTATAGGAGTACAGTTTATTGCATGTACCATACTTATTTCTGTAAATAATACATGGTGACATAATATTAATTTAAATAGAAAGACATTTTTTTTAAAATTGGAACTAAAAAAAAAATAATATGCGAGTATTAAAATAAAAGAACAAAGTATGCACATATTGTAGCAAAAAATTTGTAACACACGAGTATAGTTTTTTCTGTCCTGTTTATCTCATTTCTGTATATAAAGATTGTCCCAGAAAAAATTGACGTTTCTATTTTTTGACATAATTATAAAACCAGTTATTGTATTATTACAAAAATGTCAATATTTATTTGTCATAAATTTACAATTAAAATGCATAATGAAAAAATGCATACTCAGTTGGAAATAAAAAAAAAAATGACTTTGCTGTTGAATAGAATGCTAGAATATTTCGTACAAACGTATCCGTCACAGTGTCATATGTTTTTCTCCACCTATTTTTGAAGTCTATACCACATTTTTGGCGTGTTTCTTGGTTCTTCTTCAATCCTTCTTTGATCAAAGACCAGTATTTTTCAATTGGTCTTAATTCTGGACAGTTTGAAGGATTCATCATCCATATTTAATCAGTCAAATTTTGTTAAAAAACGGTCATACAATTTCCGAGCTTTAATTTTGCAAATATTTTCCTTTTCCTCGGATATATCCGGTATTTTTTGAACTTTATATGTTCTGAAGTTGCAAATTTTTTTTATTCTCTGCACCGTAGATTTAGATGTTCCAACTACCTGTGCCATATCTCTTATAGGGATATCGGGCCTACCTGAATAATACATATGTACTTCTTTCGACAAATTTAAATTAGAAGATGCGCGAAGGTCTATCTGATAGTCATTCTGATTGCCATTCGATAAAGATACCTTACTTATATTTTGAAATGGTTCTCTGCACAGTTAAATTCTTTGCACAGATGTTTCTAAATCTTTTGCTATTTTTGAATATTTTATTGTTTTATTTTCTATAAATTTGTTCAAAATAGCCGGACATATTTCTTCTTCATTTAGTGATATTGTAACTTTTTGAATTTCAAAACAGGAATGAGTATCAAAAATCTTGAATTTTGTTTTTTATAGCAAATGTTTGTCGAAAATATCTCTATCACATGTTATATTACTTTAATAAATAAAAATAAAAACGTCAATTTTTTCTGGGACAGTCCTTATGTATAGTTGTATTTATAGGTTACATTATATCAAAGTAAATCTAGGTAAACCAAGTAACAAATCTCAGCTATTAAGCTAAATAGAATGGGAGATCCGAGAAAAAAGTAGTTCAAATATACATGTTTATCAAATATTGTCAGCAATTCTCACAGCAACAACAATTTTCTTAAAGTCTGAAAAGCACTTTACCTGGCAATTCCCAAATTACTATATTTATAATGTAAAAATGTGTGCATGAAAAAATAAGATAAAAAGTACACATACTATCAAACTTCTCATTTTCTATATCACCGACATCACAATAATGCAAAATTCTCTCTGCTTACATTTTTTTTTACATTAGTTTTTAATCAAAGCATATCTATACAATAAGCAGTGTCACTCTCCACGTTTTTCCTTATCATTTTTTGACCTTCGTACCGTTATACAAATGGCCTTAGCGGAATTGCAAAAAGTAGATGGTAATTAGAAGACTGTTTATATGAAAGAAATAGAAAATTTAGTAATGATGACGTTTCTGGATTTTGGAAATGAAACATTATTAAAGGGTGCACCAATTAAAAATAACAAAAAGAATTGCTTTAATTTTTTTTTTTCTAAAAACGTTATAAATGCATAACACTTAAAATTTTATGCTTTTTATCTAATCTTTTTACATTTTTATTAAAATTTTTTATAATATTATAAATTCTTACTCTAACATATAATCTAATAAAGTACATCTTATCTTCTTAAGTCGAGATTTGGACTTACCGAACATTTCATCACTGAAATGCTTTTAACAGACACGATGATCCCTTGAAATTTTTCCACCAATAAGGTAGCATTTATTAATATTGTGCAACCAAACGTTTTTCCTGACAACAAAAGAATCATAATAACAATGAAATTTAATAATTTGCTAATATATTAATATATATGTATATAATTTTTAACATATTTTTTAATATAAATCTATGTCTAAAACCGAAGACAGACCAAGAGTTTTATCTTGATAAAATTGATTGTCTATAGATTAATTTTCCAGTCTGACAACTTCAGTTCTGCATGGTCTAGTTGTACAGCTGGATTATATTAATCTAGTTAACTTTATTTTGTTAACTCGATTAACAAAGAAGAAAATATAATTTGACAGTAAAATTATATATTAATTAAAAGAATTTATATTGAAAAACAAGAAGTTTAGAGAAAATAAAACTAGATTTATAGTCTGCCACATCATTTCTCGTTAACCTGGATTACCTCAATCTTGATTAATTTTGGTCTGTCTAGACTATAAATCAGTGATGGTCGTTCACGTTTACAGAGTAAACAAGCGTAAGCAATATGTAAAGTGAAAATACAGGTAAGCAGATGTATATGAATAAATAGTTGTTATTGTAATATATCTTTTAATGCTACTAACCTTGCAATGTTTTCTAAGAACTCAAACAATTTTAATTCTGGATTATCAGCCTTTTTAATGTTGCACGCCAAACATTTCACATGATGTTTACCCATGTTAAATATATTACTTAGTTAAACTTATATTACATATATAAAAAAATTTATAAATTTGTTATCCTTTTTAGGTAAAAATTTACCTAAACGACACGCAATTGAAATTTTATTAAAATTTTTTAAAAATCACTATATCACTTATGTAAAATATACTGCATATGCAAATTCAAATTAAATATTAAAATTTTTACGACTGATAAATTATAAAAAGATCACCTTGTACTTTTCTAGTTCAAAAAATAATATATAATGAAATTTCTTTCCGCTCGCTACTAAAAACACATTGTAAAAAAATGTAAACAAACCAGGCAGCTGTTAATTCATTTTTATAATTTCCCTATAGTTTATATGCGATGTCGATATGACCAATACATGGAAAAAATTGTTTCCGCTCGCCTTTAAAATTACGTTATGAAAAAATCTCATGTACAGTCACGTAATTTTTTTTACTTTTTATTATGATCTATATTTGGTTCATTCTTTCATGTAGCACTATAATATAAAACAATGGAATTGAAGAAAAAATTTGGGTCTTTACTGTTTTTACTAATAGAAAATTTTTGTTAATGTGTAATGGTGAGCATATACAATTTTTTTTTTTTTTTCTAAAAAAAAGAGTGACACTGCTTATTGTATATAGATATGCTTTGTTTTTAATAGTCTCCGTGATATGCACTAGTGGTAGTTGAAAATATTCTTATTTGATTCACATACGAAGTCTATTTCGCTTCAACTTTTTTATTCGTTGTTCTTCTAACATATGTATGATAATAGCCTCCGTGATAATTTGACGGTAAATACACGTACTTGTAATGTACACGTGCTTGATGTTGTTGTTTGAGTTGTTTTTTAGAGTGAATTTTTGATTGTGTTGTTTTTTACGTACTCAATTTTATAAAAAGGGGCGACTTCTTAATTATTTCTTTCTTGTTTCAACTACTTCTTTAGTCTTGATTTGATTTTCTGTCTATTTTTTCGTAGCTGTCAGTGTATTTGTGTAAAAAATTTCGAGGTCATTGAAAATTAAAAAATATTTTATATTGAGATTTTCTACTTGTTAGGTATATATACACTTTGATTATATACAGAAATCCTGCATATGTCATCTGCTGATAATAACAAAACAATTAAAATCATTTATTCACTACCGTAGAGAATTATTAGCCAATTTTATCTTTTCTATAATCGAATTAATGCCTCTTTTTTCTTTCATGTGTGTGGTATTTTAATGTATTTCAGAGTGGAGAATATTTATGTACTATATATTAATGTATCTATACATATATTTATGTACATACATAATATCTTTTCTATTATTCATTAATCATTTGTCAACACTTCAATTATTTCCATGTAATCGTCATTGTCAGTATAATATTATAAAAATAAAAAATAAAAATTAATTTTAAGAGCAAAAACAAAATGTACCTACATATATTGATTTATTTAAAATTCATGGAATTTTATTAATTCAGCTTCAATTTAGATTCAATTAAAATCGGAACACCGAATATTCTAACATTGTTCATTTCATTTTGTATTAATTTGTAATCGTGTTCAAATTCACTTAGATATTACATAATGTATTTACCATTATCGATTCGAAAAAACGGGGGGTACTACAAACAATGATGAATCAAATTGTTGTCAATGTCATTAAGAAAGATGTAATCGTATTTGATTTGGGTATTTTCTATTTTAAGAAATGTTTTTATTTTCAATATATATGTAAATAAATAAATTAAAAAAATTTTATTTATTTTTAAAATGTGAATGAACTTATACAATAAATCGAAGAAAGAAAAAAACAAATTAAAAAGTTTATTTTTTATTATTGAAGAATGTTTTAAAAAAAATTTTTTTTCCTTTTTCATATTTCCTTACAGATTATTGCAATTATTATGAAATTAATAAAGAATTATGAATATGAAAAAAAATGTCAAATCAAATACGAAAATCAGCATCATTTCGTTCTAGAATACCAGTAAGACGAACAAAATTAATTCAAAAACGTTTTTGTAGTCCACCACCATCACTACTACCAACAAGAACACTTCAAGCATCTGAATTATCATCTGGAACATTACTACATTTGACATCTGAAACGTTGTTACTACCACCATTATTATCATCATCGTCATCATCGAATAAACACATTCACAAAAAACATATAACAAAATCATCGAATAATAAATATACGAAAAGAAGTCATAGAAATCAAGTACAAAATAATTATCATCATAATTCATTGGATTCACGTAAACGCTATTCTTCGTCAAGTTATTCCAGCAGTGATGAAAGTCATGAATCTACTGGAACACCTCATGGGGTAAGTACATAATGTATATATGATACCTAATATCCTTATGTAGCATTATATAATGTATGTATGATGAGTTATACCTTATACGTACATTGATTGGGCTGAACTTCCGAATCGCTAGCTCGTGATATCGAAACAGGACATTTTCAGGACGATACTTTGGAATGTCCTCTTTAATGTGTCATATGTCCTTGTTGGCGGAAATTTGATATTTGGGAGAAAAGTACCGTTAAAAATTTTTCAAAAAATTCACTGTGTTTCACAAAAACCGTTATATTTATTTTTTGGAATAATGCAGGATAACAAAAGATATTGCATTTTAAAGAGAACTTTCTCCTCTTTCTAACGAAATATATTTCGTCCCGAAATAATAAGTGGTTCCTGAGCTATAAGGACTCAAAGTCAAAATTTCATGTTTTAAAAAAAACGATTTTCAAACTTCTTTTGATATTGATATATCTCCGAAAGTTGAAGGATAACATTGGTAAATTATGATGTCAAATGAAAGATAATTTTGTCCTCTTTAAAATGATACCCCTTACACCCTCATATGTCACCCCACTAAGAAACTATGGACAAATATATGCAACAAAGTGCATGTTTTTTATACATAACTAGTTATTTTTTGTTAAAATAATGAAAAAAAACAAATAATAACACATCAAATAATGAAAATGATTAGAAAACCAGATATGTACGTATTTATTTTTATTAATTTTACTCTTTGTTATTTTTTTGTGGTCCTGAAAAGGACCGATTTTATTCGATTATTTTCCGATGTTATTTTTGGTTTTATTTCACAAATTAATATATGTAATCACTAATCACTTAGATTTGTGGTACTCTGTTACCAAATCTTCTCAAATCACCATTACAATATATTACTAATTTTTTATATATATTGTAACTGTAATATTTATATGCATTTTCTGGTTTTTTCATATAGGTGTATAAATCAAAAATTTTTCTTTTATCTGTTGATTTGAATGGATTCCACTTTATTACCTCTAAAAGCTGATACGGACTTATACCATTAACAATTCCAAAGGTCGTTACTAGTAACCGAGTTCTATAATTGCCATCACCAAAAAATGCATTTATAATAAAATTTGGTACATTTGAAAAATCAACTATATCACTTCTATTGAGTAATCGCTTTCTTGCGTTGATGCGATTTTGTTCTATTATTGAATTGTTTGTTATCATTGTCTTTATTTCGTTTTTATGAAGAGATGTAATGAACTGATGTAAACAATGAAAATGAAATTATAATCAACTTGATGTTTTATTTAAATATGTTAATTTTATTCTCTTCTGTTAGCTGTTGGAAACAAGATCTGTATAATTTTAATTGTGAATAAAAGTGTTTTATGAAAGTTTTAAAAATATGAATTCAAGGTGAGCAAAATGTTTTCATTATTTATTTTTTTATATTTATTTAAAATTATAATTGTATGAAATTATAAAAATTAAGAATTTTATTAGTTTTGAAAATTATTAACAGTCCGTAGAGAATTATTACAATATCAATATTTTTTTATAAATATTAAAAATGTTTAAAAAAAGTGAATTTTAACATAAAAAAATTCAGAAAAAGGTGTTTCCAATTTACCTTTTACTAAAAATTTAAAAAGAAATGGAATAATAGTGAATTTAAATTAACCTTTTACTATAAATTTAAAAAGAAATGGAATAATAGTGAATTTAAATTTACCTTTTACTAAAAATTTAAAAAGAAATGCACTAATAGTGGAATTAGTTTTTGCTAAATGAAATAAATTCATTTGTTATATAATAATAGAATGAAAAAATTTTGTTAGGAAATAAATGTAAAAGCTAAATTATTTTTTTTTTATTATTACAGTACAAAGTGGAATTTGTTTAAACTTTGCCAGGAGTTGAAGGATGCTGAGTCAACAGAGGCGTGGTTATCTAAAGTCGGTTTATTGCCTTCAGAAAAAATATGCAAAAAGCATAGAAAAAAAATGAATATACAATCTGGACACAATTTCGGTTTATTTGTGTGTAATTATAATGGAAAACGGCATTCAATCGCCAGAGCAAGCAATACGTGGTTTGAAAACTGTCACATTTCACCTGAGGAATGTATGGTAATCACGTATTGCTTTGCAAATAAATTTTCATTTGAAAATACTATAAAAGAGAGTAGTATCAAGAGTGATAGTACAATTTCATCTGAAACTGTGGCCGACAGGTTTACATTTGCACGTGAAGTATGTATGATCGCTCTTGATAAGGAGTATGATGATAGCGGGCAAATTGGTGGTCCAGGTTGTATTGTAGAGATAGAAGAGACAAAAATTGGAAAAAGAAAGTACGAACGGGGTAGACTTGTTGATGGTAGTTGGATTGTCGGTATGATACAACGAAATTCGAATAATTATAGGTTAGAAATATGTCCGGAGAATTCACGTAATAGTGATACTCTCACCGAAATAATTAAAAAACATATTAAACCCGGCACTGAAATACAAACGGATTGTTGGGCGGGTTACAGAGAGTTGAATTCTCACGGATATATTCATAAAAAAGTTAATCATACCGAGCACTTTGTTGACCCAGAATCTGGAGCTCATACTCAAAACATCGAGAGTAGCTGGCGAACTTTAAAATACAGATTAACACGAGGTGGAGTACGCAAAGAACATTTAGACCTCCATTTATGTGAATTTCTGTGGAGGAGAAGACTTGCCAAGGAGGGAAAAGATCCTTTCCAACAACTAATAGAAGACATCAAAGTTGTTTATTGCGGCAAATAAGCGAAAAACGAAAAATAAAATCGGTCCTTTTCAGGACCACAAAAAAATAACAAAGAGTAAAATTAATAAAAATAAATACGTACATATCTGGTTTTCTAATCATTTTCATTATTTGATGTGTTATTATTTGTTTTTTTTCATTATTTTAACAAAAAATAACTAGTTATGTATAAAAAACATGCACTTTGTTGCATATATTTGTCCATAGTTTCTTAGTGGGGTGACATATGAGGGTGTAAGGGGTATCATTTTAAAGAGGACAAAATTATCTTTCATTTGACATCATAATTTACCAATGTTATCCTTCAACTTTCGGAGATATATCAATATCAAAAGAAGTTTGAAAATCGTTTTTTTTAAAACATGAAATTTTGACTTTGAGTCCTTATAGCTCAGGAACCACTTATTATTTCGGGACGAAATATATTTCGTTAGAAAGAGGAGAAAGTTCTCTTTAAAATGCAATATCTTTTGTTATCCTGCATTATTCCAAAAAATAAATATAACGGTTTTTGTGAAACACAGTGAATTTTTTGAAAAATTTTTAACGGTACTTTTCTCCCAAATATCAAATTTCCGCCAACAAGGACATATGACACATTAAAGAGGACATTCCAAAGTATCGTCCTGAAAATGTCCTGTTTCGATATCACGAGCTAGCGATTCGGAAGTTTCCCCCATTGATTGTGCATATAGGTACATTTATTTATGAAAGTATTGAATGTGTTCGGTTTTTGTGGTAATACATTTAACTTTAATGTACATACTATAAATGTTCTTTTAGTCAGTCAGTTTTTAATTGTTATCCAATTGCATAGTATACAGTATGCATTTTAAAATTTAATTTACGAAAAGATATTGTAGATTAAAAAGTTTTTGTGCTATGTGACTATACATATATGAAGCTATATGTATGTGGGATTGAAAAAGTTTATTTATAAGATAAAATAACAATATTATTATATATTATAAGTAAAATAGTTTAAGTAGTTACTAATTTAATTTAATATACGTTAACAAATTTAGCTAAATAAATCTCAATAATTTAAGAAATTCAAAATTTAACTTTACTTCAAGAAAAATCAAATAAAATATTTAATTAACAACTACTACCGGAATCAAATATTCTTACTACCGCCATGTACTACCAAAAACTACTTTCTATTTTATTGAAAATCAAATATTTTACCTCATTCCTCAAAAATCATTTTTAATTTCTACCTACTTTCAAAAACCTTATCAGTTAGTTTTTATTATTTTTGTTAAACATTATAAAATAGCCCTAGCTGTAATTATGAAATAAAAAAAACAATACATAATGTTACTAAAATAATTAATGAGTATTGTCTTCCCACATTCGGCTATCCTGACTTTTCTTCGGACCCCGAAGAACCTCTAGTTTCGTTGTCTTCCAGTAAATCTACTTCTTCTATATCTGCTTCGGAATATTCATCCTCTTCAATACCGTGGTCATCTTCATTCCATGGCTTCATCTTGTCTGCACTGGTACTTGTCAAATTTGGTCCCTCATGGTCACCATCTTTTTCTACCTCGTATCTGTCGAACCCCTTCACGGCAATAATTCTGTACGGACCAAAAAATTTGGGTCGAATTTTTGCAGCTGTGGCGAATTGTATTTTCTCGATGGCTTCTTTATCACCTATCTTGTATATTCTTGCCTTCTTCCTGTTCTTGTTATGACACTTCCTGTTCTCCTCTTGTATTCTACCAATATCTCTTTTAGCTTGCTGGCGTAATTCGTCTCTTGCGTCTGCAAAAATTTTTATACTTTCTTCTTCTATCATCTTCATAATGGCCATATCCCTCTTGCTTCTCATCTCGACGCCTACTAACAGCATGAACGGTGAAGTTTTGATCGCTCTTTGATAACTAGCATTTAAAATCTGTTGCAATGGTTTTACATTGCAATACCATTTTTCAGGATCTTCTAAAGACATCTTAGTCAGCACCGCTATTACAGTCGAGTTGAACCTTTCAACTTGTCCGTTACCGCGCGGGATGCCTGCAGTTATGAAAACTAATTGTATGTCACGATCTTTGCAGAAATTTTGAAAAACATTTGACGTAAAAGCTCCTGCTCTATCTGCGATTATACGGCGTGGATAACCAAATGTTTCTGCTACTACCTCCATTTTTTAAATGACTTCGTCGGCATCCATAGTTTTAGTCGGAAAAAGCCAACAAAATTTAGTAAAAGAGTCTATAATTGAAAAAATGTACCTGTAATTCTTCTTGGTGATTTGCAGTGGCCCTAGGTGATTGATATGCAGCGTATCTAACGGCCTTTCTCCTTTGGGTATCGGGTTTAGAAAACCTTCTTTCTTTCCATTCTTTCTCTCAGCTAATATACACTTTATGCAGTTCGTGATACATCTGGTAATACGTCTATCTAAATCCTCTATAAAGAATTCTTTCATGATGATATCTTTCACCTTACGGTGATGAAAGTGTCCTTTCTCGTGTATTTCTTTGATTATGTCTGCTTTCATTCTCTCTGGTACAACAAAAAGTGTGTTATTGTTGACCGTTCTGCATAAAATTCCATTTTGAAGAAAGTAATCTTTGTATGGCTTTTGTTGTACTATGTCCTTGATGAGTTTCAGTTTTTCATCTTGCTCTTGAGCCTCTACTAGTTTCTGAAGAAAATTACTTTGTTGTGTGATTATCATCGCAGTTGGATTTCTGCTCAATGCGTCTACATGCTGCATTCTACGTCCAGATCGGTGTTCAATCTCATAATCGAACTCTTCTAATAAAAGAGCCCATCTCGCCACTCTTGTCGTTAAATCTTTTTTTCTCATCGTACAACTGAACGCTTTGTAGTCTGTGATTAACTTGAATTTTTGACCCAGAAGGTATATACGGAATTTCTTTACGGCTTGAATTACGGCTAGTACCTCCAGCTCATAACTATCATATTTCTTTTCAGCTTCAGATGTTTTCCTACTAGTGTAGTACACAGGATGAAGAGATGCGTCCTCAGAACTTCGTTGCAACAAGATTCCGCCATAGCCTTCTTTACTGGCATCTGTGTGTAACTCCGTGTAGGCTCCAAATCTAAAACTGTTCAAAACTGGTTTATTAGCAAGAATGTTTTTTAAATTTTCAAAAGCTGAACACTGTTGTTCTCCAAATTCAAACTTTTTTCCTTGCTTCAGTAGATCACTAAGTGGTCGTGCTATAATCGCGTAGTTCGGAATAAATTTCCGGAAATATCCAGTTAGTCCCAGAAAACTTTGTACCTGCTTAACGGTTGACGGACGAGGAAAATTCATAACAACTTTTGTTTTATACGGTGACGGTGATACTGTTCCTGCTTTAATTACTTGCCCCAAGTATTCCACTTCTCTTTTTAGAAATTGACATTTTCTCCACTTAATTTTTAGCCCATTTCTAGCTGCTACTTTTAAAACCGTTTTGATTCTGTTGATATTTTCTTCTTCAGACTTTGCTGGAATAAAGATGTCATCTATATAAACAACTATGATGCCCTCTCTAATCAAATCTTTTAATACAAAGTTAATGTATCGTTGGAAAATACTGGGTGAATTACACAACCCAAAAGGTACTCTCAAAAATTCATACTGACCTTGTTGTGTTACAAACGAAGTGTACTTTCTACTTTGCGGTTCTATCGGGACATGGAAAAATCCATTTTCCAAATCTAACGTTGTGAAGACACTTGCATCTTGCAGTTTGTCGATCTGATCTTCAATTATTGGAAGTGGATAATGATCGCGATGTATTTTAGCGTTAAGTTTCCTATAATCAATACACAAACGATAAGTTCCGTCCTTTTTCTTCACTAGTACAACCGGGCTAGCATAATCCGACACACTTTCGACAATTATGCTGTTTTTCAACCATTCATTGACTTGTTCGTCAATTATCTTTTGCTCCTTCGGCGGGAAACGTCGTGGACTCTGAAATACTAGAGCATCATCCAAGGGTACGATCTTCATCTGGATTGGTGATTCACGTGGATTATCTGGCTTATAATTGCAAATTAAGCTGATTACTTCTTCAGCAATTTTCTTATTTTTCAGGTGCGATAAATCAGGACTATCACATGATAATTCTTCGACTATATCCGTATTAATATCTGCAAGAAAACAGGTAGGTATCAACTCGTTTTTGTTCAATTCATCTTTTTCTCTTTCTTCCAGGTTCGTTTGAGGTTTTGTTATTTTTATTCTGCCTAAAAACATTGTGATTTCAGCTTGGCACAGTATATTCATTCCGACTATTACGTCACTTTTCAGGTAATCATCATCTACAACGTAAAATTCGGCATTGTTAAATTGGGTTGAATCTACTTGCACGTTGACTATGCAGGATCCCCTGGTCTTGATGGTGGAACCTAACCCAGTTACTGATATAATTGAATGTCTAGAAAAATATGTTGGATTAATAATATTAATTAATGATTTTTTAATAATACTAATTTCGCTTCCTGTGTCGATTAAGGCTTCCAAAGTGACTTCATTAATTTGAACCATACAGTGAGCACCATTTCTTCTGATAACATTGACAAATTTTTCGACGTTTCTGTCCCCTTCTTCTTTCTTCTGACAATTGTGCCGTTTAGGACCCTACTGACCGCACTTCAAGCATCTGGGTCCTTTATCTTTCGTTGAACAATTGTAAAATTGATGATCCACTGATCCACAATTATAGCAGTGGCGACGTTTTTCTTCCTGCACTTTTTTATTATTATTTAAGCATGAATCTTTCTTACCCGTTGAATTACCTACAGCCATATCACCCTTAATTTTTTCATATATTAACAATTTCGACTTCAACTCTTCCAGAGTTTGTGCACCATATAATACAATTTTATTCACGGTTGTGTCTTTTAACCCGTCAATTACGTAACTTATTACCGATTTTTCATCTACATCAACCTGTGCAGCAATGTCTATCATTCTATATAAATATCCACGAACCGATTCGTTCGATTTTTTCCTCGTTTCACGTAATTGTTTATGTACATCTACCGCACTAATTCGCGCTTGAAATTCTTTGCATAGTGCAATTTTAAGTTCACGATACGTTAAAACTTTACACTCACATTCGGCAAATAATTTAGCTGCACCAGTCAATGAACGCTTACAGAAAACGTATTTTTGTAATTCAGTCCATTTAAAAATGGAAGCATATGATTCAAATTCGTTTAACCACTTCTTAATACACATCGTATTATCACCCGAATATTTTTTTACTAAATTATCAATATCACCGAATGTAAATTTAATGCTTGCTTCTTCTACCCGATCGAATTTTTCAACCACACTATCACTCATCTGCAAGCTTTTTCTATTTCTTCCCCCCATAGTACCCATAAAATAAAAATCAACTAAATTTTTCAAAAAAATTTTATTTTCTTATTCCTAACCAGTTTATTACAACATTTCTGCCGTTTTTCACACAAAAAAAAAATTTCCTTCACTAATACTACCTGTTTCTTTGTCTTCTTTTTGTGATCCACGTGCTCGATTTTCACCTTGAATATATATGCCGGGGCGACCTTAGTTGACCTTCATCCAGAATTTTCTCTACGACTTATACCTCATGCAACGTGATTGATTTTTTTTTTTGAATTTTATTCACCCAAATGCACTAAATATACATATATATACAGGGTGATTCTCTATCGGATGAAAACCTTGAGACAGGTGATTGTTCGTGCCGAGAAACGAAAAAAATTGTATGGCAGGGGGGGTCTATTCTCAAGGGGTAAGGAGTTACGGGGCTACGAAGTTTTTTTTTTAGGTCAAGTCACTTGATCCGTATTTTTGGCCATAACTCACGAAATACTCAATACTTTTGAGTCATCCTGCACTCATTAGAAAGAGAATTAATGGCTCTTTACTTTGATGTCTAAATAATTTAAATTGAACTAGCAGTGCTGAAGATACGGCTCATCAAAGTCAAAAATTCATGGAAAAAAACGGAAAATTTTAAGTTCAAGGTCAAATATCTCAAAATTTTGCCCTATTTTTTTTTTAATTTTTTTTACTTAAAATATAGCCCAATGCATTGCCTTTCATTTGCTTTTTATTTTATTTGATTGTCTTTCGTAGTTCTTGAGTTCTGCGATAAAATACAACAGTGGTTTTGCATCGAAAAGTTGTTACCTGTTGTTGTTGTTGATATTTCTCGTTGAGAAAAGAAATAAAAGTGGTTTACCTTGTTTCATACATTTCGATTTGCAAATACATAAAAAAATATTCAAAAAGGATCTTTATTACTGCAGGTCAAAAGATCTTTCATGAGGATTTTTATTTTGTTAATCAGTCATAATTAACAATCCTACTTGTCAACATTGATCGGTTTTTCTTTAAGCGCAGCTAGTTTTAATAGTATTTATCTGTATTTTTAAATTTTTAGTAAAATTTTTTGGAAAAAATGTCTCAATTTACGAACGCGGAGTATGCAGATATGATTTATTGCTATGGACTGAGCAATGGAAATTCAATGCAAGCACGGAGAGAATATCATCAGCGATTTCCACATAGAAGACTTCCTCATTATACGGTTTTCCAGAGGACGTTTCAGAGACTCAGAGAAACTGGCTCTGTACAAAATATTACTTCCTCTAATAGAAATGATGTGTCAATTTCAGTAGAGTTAGAAGAAAGACTACTGGAAATGGTCAGAAATGATCCTACGACCAGCACAAGGCGCATAGCGCGTGTTACCGGATTATAACAATCAACAGTTTGGAGAGTGCTAAATAGGGAAGACCTCTACCCTTACCACATGACACCGGTACATGAAATTTTGCCGCAAGACAGGACAAATCGCAAGAACTTCTGTTCTTGGCTGCTTGAAAAGGATTTTGATGACGATACATTTATTGATAACATTATTTGGACAGATGAGGCTCAATTTACAAAAAGTGGTGCAATAAATCTACACAATCTACATGTTTGGTCTGCAGAAAATCCTAACGCTGCTCGGCAGGTAAGAACACAAAACAGATTTTCCGTTAATGTGTGGGCAAGGATAATAGGTAACCGCGTTATGGGCCCAGTTATCCTACCAGACAGACTGAATAGTCAAAATTATTTGAATTTTTTATAGACTCGACATTCAAAACTTTTTAGACGAAATGCCACTGGCACAATTAGGACGCATTTATTATCAACATGACGGAGCACCATCTCATTCCGAAAGATGTGTGCGAAATTGGCTGAACGAAAACTTCGGGGAGAGATGGATAGGACGAAACGGTCCAAATCCGTGGCCCCCCAGGTCTCCCGACTTAACCCCTCTTAATTTTTATTTCTGGGGTACCATGAAAGACATGGTTTACGCAACTGAAGTACGGACACGAAACGAGTTAATCACAAGGGTTTTTAATTGTGCAAACGCAATTAAAGAGAATATTTCGACAGTTCCTTTAAAAAGGAATATAAGAAAAAGAGCTCTGCTCTGCATCCAACGTGACGGAGGACATTTTGAAAATGTTCTTACAAATTAAATTTTGCACTAAAAAAAATCAGTCCTTTTCAGGACTACCAAATAATTATCTTAAAGAGTGAAACTTTACATTTTATTTCTTTTCTCAACGAGAAATATCAACAACAACAACAGGTAACAACTTTTCGATGCAAAACCACTGTTGTATTTTATCGCAGAACTCAAGAACTACGAAAGACAATCAAATAAAATAAAAAGCAAATGAAAGGCAATGCATTGGGCTATATTTTAAGTAAAAAAAATTAAAAAAAAAATAGGGCAAAATTTTGAGATATTTGACCTTGAACTTAAAATTTTCCGTTTTTTTCCATGAATTTTTGACTTTGATGAGCCGTATCTTCAGCACTGCTAGTTCAATTTAAATTATTTAGACATCAAAGTAAAGAGCCATTAATTCTCTTTCTAATGAGTGCAGGATGACTCAAAAGTATTGAGTATTTCGTGAGTTATGGCCAAAAATACGGATCAAGTGACTTGACCTAAAAAAAAAACTTCGTAGCCCCGTAACTCCTTACCCCTTGAGAATAGACCCCCCCTGCCATACAATTTTTTTCGTTTCTCGGCACGAACAATCACCTGTCTCAAGGTTTTCATCCGATAGAGAATCACCCTGTATATATTTTTTTTTTTTTTTTTAAAAATATTCACTCATATATTTAAATAAATTTTAGATGCTCAATCCCGGTTGAGCCCCCATATGTGGGATTGAAAAAATTTATTTATAAGATAAAATAACAATACTATTATATATTATAAAATAGTTTAAGTAGTTACTAATTTAATTTAATATACGTTAACAAATTTAGCTAAATAAATCTCAATAATTTAAGAAATTCAAAATTTAACTTTACTTCAAGAAAAATCAAATAAAATATTTAATTAACAACTACTACCGGAATCAAATATTCTTACTACCGCCATGTACTACCAAAAACTACTTTCTATTTTATTGAAAATCAAATATTTTACCTCATTCCTCAAAAATCATTTTTAATTTCTACCTACTTTCAAAAACCTTATCAGTTAGTTTTTATTATTTTTGTTAAACATTATAAAATAGCCCTAGCTGTAATTATGAAATAAAAAAAACAATACATAATGTTACTAAAATAATTAATGAGTATTGTCTTCCCACATGTATACAGGGTGTCGCAAAAAACGTGGAGAATATTTAAGGGGGTGAAAGTAGAGACAATTGCCAATCAAAATTGCTTTATGGCATTTTTTATGTTTCGGTGAATCATCATTGAATTGACCTAGAATAACATTCAAGCACTCATTATGATGGCAAAGAAACTCTCTTTCAAGGTTTATAAAATCCTTGCCTGTAAGTGAATTTGTGTTATCGTCTCCTAAACACTGCTAGAGGGTCCAGTTCGAAGTACCACTCATGCTTTCCTTTGAAAAAATAAGTCTTTATTATGTAGGTAAACGTATGATGCGATGTTAAAAAATAATTTCTGTAGTCGATTACCTTTTAAATGAAACCAAACTCATGGTCCTGAACCTTCTACATCAAAAGTTATTAACAAAAGATAATGTGAATGTACCTGCATTTAAAACAAAAAAACCAATAGAGGCCTATTCGGTTTATAAACA
Organism: Villa cingulata; assembly: GCA_951394055.1. Lineage (NCBI taxonomy): Eukaryota > Metazoa > Arthropoda > Insecta > Diptera > Bombyliidae > Villa > Villa cingulata. Next base: position 17,260,544 of record OX596020.1, on the reverse strand, counting down.
GTGGAATTAAAAAAGCCAATAATGACAAATTTTGAAAAGGAAATAAAATACAAATCTAGTAATTTTATGAATTTGCATGTATTTTCTAAAAAATTATTACAACATATGTTCAAAATTATCACCTCCCAATTCACAATACATTTGTGCTGTTCTCAAATAATGTATTACCTAAGCTCAAACTCCGATTTTTTCTATAAAAACCAGGATACTTAACGATTTTATCAGTCTCAATTTCGATTACAAGGATAAGAATTACTGAAATAACTTTATGGACATTTTTAAAATGTGGCGTTCTATTTTCTTATTTAGTGAATATCTTGACATGTATTTCATTTACGATTTCTGCAACGGAAACGCATTGGCTACCGTTGAAGAATAACGTCGGCGACATTCAAATAGAATAGTGCCTGACAGCAGAACCATTTCTCGAGTACGTGGCATGCTTGAAGAACGTATTGAAACAGAGGAAGACCACCGAATTGAGCTGATTGACCAATTTTAAGTATAATACAAAATGATCTAGGAGTAAGTATCAGAGAAATTTTTCGGAGAACTGGAACACCAACAACACAGGTAAGGGCATTTAAAACATGTAGAAATTTTAATTACTCCAAATCATCTTGGATTCCTAGTATGTACTTTGTTTTTCATCAGGTATGACGTGTATTACGACGAGAAGGTCTACATTCATACCATTATCAATGAGTGCAATGCCTGGAGCTTAGAGACTTTCCGTTGAGAGTAGAGTTCGCTAGGTGGATTTAAAATCACAGACACGCGCTCGGGGATGTTGAATATACACAACGAACATTATTGGTCTTCAGAAAACCCTCACTGATATCACCGTTTTTTTTTTTTCAAACACAGTTCAGCATAAATCTATGGGCTGGTGTAATAGGAAATCGACTTTTGGGTCCCATTGAACCGCCACTCAGATTGACTTCTACGATTTCCTCAACAATGAATTCAGTAATCTGTTGGAGGACTTACCACTAAATATACGACATGGAATGTGGTTTCAGTTGAATGGTGCCCCAGCTCACAGCAGCTCCATCATCACTTCATTCCTAAACGAATTATTTCCTAACAAATGGATAGGCAGATATGGCTCTGTAAGATGGCCGCCGAGATCTCCTGACCTAAATCCATTAGACTTTTACGTTTGGTGTTACTAAAATGTGGAGTGTAATGCGAAGAAATACGGAGTGCTGAAGACCTGAGATTACAAATTAGAGCAGAAATTGAAAATTTACGGACAAATCTAAAAGCATGTAAAATTAAAAACTCATTACTAAGACGAGCACAAATATATTGTGAATTGGGAGGTGATAATTTTGAACATATGTTGTAATAATTTTTTAGAAAATACATGCAAATACATAAAGATACTAGATTTGCATTTTATCTCCTTTTCAAAATTTGTCATTATTGGCTTTTATAATTCCGCTGTTTATAAACCGAATAGGCGTCTATTGGTTTTTTTGTTTTAAATGCAGGTACATTCACATTATCTTTTGTTAATAACTTTTGATGTAGAAGGTTCAGGACCATGATTTTGGTTTCATTTAAAAGGTAATCGACTACAGAAATTATTTTTTAACATCGCATCATACGTTTACCTACATAATAAAGACTTTTTTTTTCCAAAGGAAAGCATGAGTGGTACTTCGAACTGGACCCTCTAGCAGTGTTTAGGAGACGATAACACAAATTCACTTACAGGCAAGAAATTTATAAACCTTGAAAGAGAGATTCTTTACCATCATAATAAGTGCTTTAATGTTATTCTATGTCGATTCAATGATGAGATATAGAGACATTTAGGACAAAAAACTGAAAAATGAAAAATGAAAAAACACGAATAATGCAATATCTCATGAACGAAGCCGAAACAGAAAAAATGCCATAAAGCAATTTTGATTGGAAATTGTCTCTACTTTCACCGCTTTGAATATTCTTTACGGTTTTTGGACACGCTGTATACGTACATATTACATACATACTTAAGTGCCTGAATTACGTACAGATTTGTAAATGATTATGATTGAAAAATAATTTAAAATCTAGAAAGCATTTAATTTTCAATTTTGAACAAAAATTTCTATTTATTCTCATACTAATATGTATACATAAAAAATATAAATAATACATATGCAGTTGTATACAGCACATCACGTTCTTATGTACATATGAATAGTAAATATATCCTAGTAAATTTCACGCAGAGCATTTGTGAAAGAAATTTTGATTTACACTAAAACCTAAACTAAATGAATTTTATAGCATTTTACAAGCATTTTGATTTTGACTGTACATGAATATAACATGAAATGAGTCGTCCATTTGCAAAAATGTGTCTATTCCATTTTTCAAAAAAAAATTTTTTAATGTCAATTTCTAAAGTTTTTGTTGTTTTTTATAAGTACGTAAATTTAGTTTTTACCATTTTTGCTTTTAAACCATTTAAAATTGAAGTTGTACAGGAACACCCACAAACAGTAGATAGGTCTCATCGAGGCAAACAAAAAATCGTACTACAGTAGGGGGACCTTTACTGTAAAAAGCAAAAATGAAGCGGATATCTTGGGATTCTTGCTTATGTAATTAGAAATTAATTCAGATGGCGCTGTGATTCTACAGCCTGTATTTCTCTGAATAAAGTAGCAAAAAATCACTAAATGTTGACTTTAAAACACAATGACTATTGAAGGGAAAGACGTAGAGAAGCATGTGAGGTGTCATTAGAGACAAGAGGGAGTTTTCTACAGATTTTTCTTTGACTAATTTCTTCTAACTAGTACACCGTAGTTGTTATATGGTGTTTAGTAGAGTAAGTGCGAAAAATCTTTATCGCCCTCTATTGGCTAAACAGTTGAGACTACCCCTCACTGTAATACGATTTTTTGTTTGTTTCGAAGAGACCTATCTACTGTTTGCGGGTGTAACCCATGGTGGGACATCCTGTATATAAGTATTTCCAAATAAAAACATAACGCGATTTCTATTATTATGAACGAAAAACGTTTTTTCAATTTTCTTAAAATAGTATAAAATGGAGTAGACACAGTTTTGCAAATAGATGACTCAAATGACATAATTTTGCACAAAATACTCGTATACATCGTAACATAGTTTACGTACTTTTGTAGTGGCTCTAATAATAGATGTAGTGTCAGTGCAGTAGTGGCAGTACATGTTATGTATTTTTGAGTATAAAATATTACATAATTTTATATATACATACATACATACATACAAATATCTATACATATATAAAGTAAATGTAATACTAAATCATCGACAGAACCTTGTCAGCAAGACTAGTTTTGTCATAAATTTTCCTATCAAATCGTTGTTATCCTTACATTAAAATGCTTACTATTCATTATATGTATGTGCACAGTTTACGTCCAAACATACTGGAATACATTATACACTAATATGTACAAGTATATACATATGTAATGTATATTTATCGTTTATAAATTTTCTAAATCCTTCTTATATATTATGTAGATTCTTGTTTAACCGAAATTTGTGAAAGAAAAATATATTTTATCTTATGTGACAACGTGAGCGTATATTTATGTGCAAATTTGATGAATAATATAGAATATAGTTTTATTATTTTTGTTTTTGTTTGTTATAATATACATACAATACACATAGAGATTGTCGTAAATTTGAATTTGATGAGTTTGATCGATTTTGTTCCTAAACAATAACAAAACTAAACATTTACACATATGTATATATAATGTATTCTAGCATATAATATATGTATATCCTTGAATAATATGTACACATACCTACCCATATATACATAGGTACTAGCACTAGGTACATGATGATATATATACAGAATATAGGTAATAAGTATAGGAATACACCATTGACAGTAGGATAGTTGTTTATGTAGATTTTTTTCTTCATAATTATTATGTAATAAAAACATTTCTATTTTTTGTCTTTATTGTTTTTTTAATGTTTGTAACAAACACATGTTTAACCTTCAACGCCAAAAAAATCCAAAATTTAAATTCCAGTTTAAAAAGTTTTGGATCTTTTCAAAAACGTGATAAAAGCAAAAGGGACAGGATTATATAAGAAAAACTGGTGGATGTTATACAAAATGGAAAAGACAGTGCGATTTGAAAATATCACCGATTTTTAGAGCTAATAATGTATAGGAAAATCATAATTTTGTATAAAGTTTTTTTTTTAGTTATGATGCGTATAAATAGGGTATTGAACTATTGAAAAGCGTGTTAAGCTAAATATTTTTGAAAATTGGAAAAGACGCTGTTTGATTTTAATACACACAATTCTAAAGTATATATTTTTTTTTTAATTTATCTTGTTTAATAAGATATTAGAAATTTTCTAAAACTGGACAAAAAATCAATTAAATTGTAAAGAAATTGTAGAAAGATCCAAGTCGTAAACAATCAGAGCTGATTTGAGAACCAAATTTCCGGAAAAATTGGTGGCAGTAGAAATAAAATGCAAATAAATTTATTCCAATTCTAAAAATTTAGGAAATTAGATATAAAGGAGGAACCAAATCATCTCATTCACTCTTTCTGGAAAGAAATTGAAGTTTTTGCCAGTTTTTATACTGCCAAAAGATTTATCAAGAACAGTACCTACCGGAAAAGATTATATCTACAAAGAAAAATATAAATAACATCTTCGCACAAGGAACAAAGGTCTTAGGTAGTAAGTCCCTATAAGTCACGCACAATCGATGGAAATAATGAAATGACAATAATGAAAAACATTTATCCTTGGACGCACCTGACAAATGTTTTTGATATTTTCATAATTCTCATAGAAAAAAAGGAAATTTTTTCGATAAACCATAGCAAAGAAAGCAGACCCACATCACACAAGAAGCAATATTTGAATTTGAATACATTATGAGCTCTAGTATCAATATACAGACACTGACAGATAAATTCGCTAAAGCAAACGAGGTGGAAGAGAGCATGACTTGGATGTTCCAACAAGATAAGGCAATAATTCATAAACGGTTGTGATCTGACATTCTATAGAAAACATAGAGATTTTAGATGGGGAACCGAGAGTTCTAGACAATTTTAAATTAATGACGAATTTCAAACTGTCATAATTTATGACTGGGACTAAAACTTACAAAAACTTACATGATTCAATACCCATTGTCATAAAAAAAAATTCAATAGTTAGTAACTATTAAAAATTATCCAAATATTAAAAAAAATATGTTGAAATAGAAATATTTCAATTTCCTTTATTATTGCTTTTATTTACTTTTTTTTCAAGTTGTTCTTTGCTTTTATCACATTTTTGGAAAGACCCAAAACTTTCTGAACTGCATTTAAAATGAGTTTTTTTTTCTTTTACTTTTTTTTGGTATTGAATATTTGTTTGTTACAAACACTTAAAAAACAGTAAACAAAAACAAAATAAAAATTTTGTCATTACATAATTATGAAGAAAAATTAGTGAACTGTTCCCACATTCCGGGGGTGTATATACGTATTTTCCATATTCATAACAGTATAAGTATGTGTGTAAATAGCAACTACTATTTTGTTATGTTATATGTTGTGACTTAAAAGAATTCAAGTTTGAACATTGCAAACATTGCAAACAGGCAGAGTTAATTGTAGATTGACTACAAAATATCTAAAAAGCTAAAAAATAATATGAAAAACGAAAGTTAATAATAAAATAAACCAAACAAAAAGTCGTAAAAAGAATACGAAAATAAACTTTGACGAAGAAGAACGGCACCAACATTTTTCGAATTCCTTTTTATTTTTTGTTTTATTTGTTTTGGTTATTTTTGAAATTTTTATCTGGTTCTGTTCGTTTATAAGTTTATTGAAAAAATCATTCAAACAAAAAAAAAAGTAAAGAAAAAAATATGAAAAAAGCGATAAAGAATTAAAAATCAACATTGGAATCCCACTACAAGATGACAATTTTTTTTCCATTTAATGTATTACTTTTTTTTTTCTACAAATTCTCTTCTACAAAAAATTAAACTAAAAGGAATAATTAAAAAAATAAATAAAATAAAATAAATTGTAGGTAACTTTAAGAAATTTTTCGGAAAAAATATTTTGTGAATTTCAAGAATTTTTTATGTTTTCCATGCATAAGAATTTCGATAAATGGCCTTGTATGATTAGAAAAAAAAAATCAAGATTTCAATATAAAAATTCAAGGAACAGATGTTATACTGTATAACGGTATAACATACAACCGTACGTACAACTTATTCAAATTATTTCATAATTTGTTTTTTGTATTCTTTCATTCTCACAGCTTTCTTACATAAACTTAAAAAAGAAAAAGTATAAATGATTAACAGAAAAATAAATTTGAAATTGGCTCGTCGTATATCTTGTTATCATTCTTTTGATAGATAAAATGAGCATATTTCTGTTTCAAAGTGAAAATCGAAAAAAGTAAAAAAAATGTTTGCTTATTATTTTTTTTTTAAAAGCGAAGTATAAGAAAAAATGAAAATATAATAAAAAAAAAATTCAAATAAAACAAAAAAATAAATAAGTAGGTGAATCGGTTCGGTGAATTTGAATCGTTTTACTATTTACTTATTACTTAGGTGTTAAGTTGTCGGTGTTTATTCTTAATTTGTTGTTCTTGTTTTGTTATTTAGAAAGAAAAAAATATTAGGCAGAAAAAAATAAAAAATATATTATAATATGTAATTGAAATAAAACAGGAAAAATGATGGTTAAAAAAAAAATACTGAAATGGGTTCTTATAAAATTTGAATATTATATTAGGGTTAATTTTGTGTATAGAAATTGTCAAAAATTGAATCTATTGCAAGTTACACACACTTCTTCTATAACAAGGATTTTCATATAAGGATATTAGATTTAAGTGGAATACTCTAATATGAAATTCATCCTTGTTTACTTTAGTTTTTGTCGTTTGTTTTGGTTTTTTTTATTCACGAAAATAAAATGTGCTATGAAATGTAAAACACCATTACCATATACTTACTATACAAAATTTTTCAAAATCCTATAATCATTGTTTCGGAAATTTTGAAATTTCGATTTTTTCTAATATCATATTTTATTTTATTTTATTTTTTGCTTCACAGCATCTAATACAACGAATCGAAAATATTGACAGACAGCAACAGCAGCCAAACAGTAATAATAGCAACAATAATGCTATCGTCAACAAACAGCAACAATATCTAACACAACCTTATCAGAACGACTGCAATACATCCACGGATGCCATAAGTTTAGACGGATTATTGGATTCTGTTAGCAGCGGTGGAAGTTTTTCAAGATCTGTAACACCAGAAAAATATCAAAGTAATTTTTTTTTTATTATTTTTCAACGATTATTTCTCTTTCGATTATTTTACCGTTCATATACCTGGTATTTGCCTCTGTCTTTTATGCTTTTTTATTTTTCAGATGAAATTTATAAAATAAATTAAAACTTAATAAAATATAATTTCATATGAAAGTGTGATACACATTTAGATTTTGTCATCCTATTTTGTTCGTTATATGGTGGATGAAGTATACAATAAACCGGAACCATTATGCCGGAATCAATAAATAAAATACTCTATATATATGTTCGAGATAAGTAAGAACTCATCTCCAATAAGCCATCTACCAACCACGGTTAATTAAAAAAAACCATTTTACATACAGTGTACATTTACATATACATGTTAATGCTATTAGTGTTAGTAATGGTATGAATAAATAACGGGAAACTTCCGAATTAGGGCTCCCAGCTTTTGAAAAGAAACCTTCTGATAATGATATTTTGGACATGGTACATTTCTTTATTGGCACAAATTAATTTTAAGGACGCAAAGTATCTTTAAACATTTTTGGGAAAAAATTGACATGTTTAGGAAAAAACCGTTATTTCTCCGTATAAGGAACTTGGATTAGATTAGTTTCATTCATTTTAAAGAGAACTTCCTAATCTATTTGTCAAAATTTCGTGTTTTTTATGCTATTATGACACTGGCTTAATTTTGTTCTGAATTTCATTCTTAAAATTTTTACTGAAAGAGATAAAATTTTAACATTATAAATTTACTTATGCTAGAAAGAGTAAAAACGATGCACACTAAGTTTCGAATTAGCTGCAGGTTCGAAAAATTGCACATGTAGAAGATAAAATTGTTCGAAGTTATAGCGTAACCACAATTCGAAAAATTGAAAAAATAACTAAGAACAAAATATTAAAATGAGTTTTTCAATATTTGCAATAACTTAAGAAACATTTTATCTATTATCTACGCTGACGCTGAATTATGTGAGCACACATGAATTTCGCTAGGCGTAGTTCATTGTCGATAAATTTTGACAACTAAAAAATCGTTGTCGTTTTTCGTTGTCGATTCGAAAGACGAATTGTGGTTACGCTATAAGAATGAAATTCAGAACAAAATTAAGCCAGTGTCATAACAGCATTATAAATAACTTTTTCAACTTTTTTCTTGATAACGGTATAATTTCAAAACTTGGAGAATGACACTTACTTATGTATATCATATCTTATTATATCCAATTCGGAAGTTCAGTCGAAATAACTACTATTTCTTAGTAAGAAGCTATTATATTTGCTTAAAAATGTTAAATTGACAAAAGTAAATTTACATCACGTTCTCTTCAACACTAAAACTGGATAATATTTTTGAAATCATAATATAAAATTAAATAATTTTTCAAACAAATATAATGATTTCAAACAAATATATTAAAACAAAACTTTGTATAAATTACGTTAAAAATTACATAAAAATAATGTTTACATTCCTGAAATATCGATTTTTCACATTTTTTTTTAATTTTGCAATTTTAGTTTTACGACCATTACAATTGTTTTGAAATTTTATCATATTAAAAATTTTTGAAAGATGAAATATTTAAATGGAATGTACGGCTGTAATTTTTAAACGAATTTACAAATTTGATTCGTAATTCCAAATCACCTTTATAAACAACGGGAGGTGAAATTGCGTTTTAATCTTTTAATGTTTACATGAAAAATATTTTATTGTCAATTTTAAATTTGTATAAAATTATAAAAATGTTAACTGTCATATCGATGAACGGAAATGAATTTAATTCACTTTGTTACAAATTTCATACTATAAAAAATAATCGCTCAGCCCTGGATAAGTAATCTGGTTTATTCATGGTTTATTCGGTCGATCATTTAGCACTACATATACGCGATTATCTTCTATATTGAAAACCAATTACGAACTAACTACGGCTGGCTCATTTGGGTTTGGCAGGACACTAGAGAAACAAAATGAAAACCCGTAACTATTTCCACTATTTCATAGTTTGTTGTTGTTGTTTGTTAGGGGAGAGGTATGAAACCAGAGCACTCAGACATAACGCTGTCCATTGTACTCGAAGCCCCCGTCTAGTCAAACTTCTTCGTTGCTCTCAGATAACGAAGGAGTTCCACTTGACTTTCAGGCCCAACTTGTTCGGGTCTAATGACATCAGTGACGAAAATGCACATTCTAATAGAGAAGAAGGCCAGGCACTCACACAAGGAGTGTTCCGTGGTATCCTCCTCCTCTCCGCAAGAAGCACACAGTGCATCACTGATGACTCCTATGTTAGCGAGATGCTTTCCACACGAGTTATGCCCTGTAAGAGCGTTGACCATAGCTCTGCAGTCCTTCCTTCCCTGTTTGAGTAGGAAAGCCGCTAGAGCCCGGTTTGGCTTTTTGATAAAGCGCTTGGTTTGCTACACTTTGGGAGATTTTGCCATAGACTCTCATGCAGATTACCTGTGAGTGCATCTACAGCACTTTTCACCACCGTCGTGGGCACACCAATTACTGGTTCAGGGCCTATTAAACGCGTTTCTGTGCCTTCCTTAGCAATGCTATCGACTGCCTCATTGCCTTCAAAGCCCTGATGTCCTGGTATCCAAATGAGATCCACGGAATTATGTCTTGCAACATAATTCAACCTAGATCTGCATTCGAGAACAATTTTGGAGGAGACGATTGGGCTGTTCATAGTCATATGTCAAATATATTTGACGAATTTGCACTTTCATTTGATTTACAACAATCGTTTATTCTTCCATGAACATTTTTTCCATGAACAGAATTTAATATTAAGGAATGGGAATGAAAATCATTAAAATCTTTTGTTTCTTATTTCTATGTTTTTTTTTTAATATTATAACAATTACGTGAAAAGAAATTCAAGTATATACTGAGAAATATCTGAGAACGTGCAAAAAATGATTTATACCAGCCAAGTAAGGTTATAAATTATTTTTTCCATTTTACACTTCATGTACAATAATTTTCTAATAAAGAGAGAAAGATAAAGTATCAAGAAAGGGAAAAAATGAAACATAGCTCAATTCGAAATTATTCATTTGAACTTTTAGAATTTTATCTGTAAATATACTATGGAAAAGAAGTGAAATAAAAAAAAAACTTTATATTCAAAGCAAATGTATAAATTTCGTTAGTAAATATTTTCTGTCAAAAATGAAAAATAGGAGTTGGAAAAATGAAAAATCTGAAAAGTTTTAATTGAATTTCTTTTTGTTTAGCTCTTCGAAAAAAAATTTAACTTGCAAAAGAAAACTGTTGTTTTTCCTTTTAATTCTAAATAAAAGTAATAGAAAATATTTGACAGGATGCAGCTCTCAATAATACCAAATTTTTCATTTTCCAATTTACTTTACATAATTCTTGTTCAATTTTATATTAATTTTACCTATCCAAAATTTTATATTCTATCAATCTTTTATTTTCGTTAAATTATTTTTACCACAAAAAAGTGAGTGGACTTCTTTAAATAGGTTGTTGTTTTGTTGTTTGTTAGGGGAGAGGTATGAAACCAGAGCACTCAGACATAACGCTGTCCATTGTACTCTCTTTAAATAGGTAGTTTAAAATAAATATTTAAATTAAAAAAAAATAAAAAAAAAACTGTAATTTCGAAAGAATAAATTATGTGCAAAATGGTACATACAGTGTGTTTCACTACAGAAAGCCCTCAAAAAATAAAAAACGAATGATTGTTTTGACTAGGTATATATTTTATTTTAATCAGCTATATAAACTCTAATTCGCGTTATATTCAATAGCTCAGCTCGTCCAGTCTCCACTCGCTTCAATAACATGGCGGCATCTTTCATCACAACTTTCCACTAATTTCTTGACGTACTCCTCGCTAAGGTACTTCCAAAATCTTTTTAGCACTCGAATTAAATGATTTGTGTTTTTTTAATTTTAACCCCCGCGATTTCTACTTCATGTAAGCCTACACATTTTCAATAGGGTAACAATCTGGGGATTGTGAAGGCCAATCCATAGTATTGATCACATTTTGAGATTTCCACTGGTAGCAAAGTTGACTCCGATGTTTGGGGTCATTGTCTTCTTGAAGAATCCAATCTCGATTTTCATGTCCGAACCAGTTATTTGTTGATCGTAACAACCCATTTTTATATATTTTGGTCATTCGTTTCGCATCCAGTATCCCCGTGAAGCATATCAAATAACCGAATCCCTTTTGACAAAAGGCCATCAACGTGTACCTTTGCAGGGTGTTTTACAGTACGTTCTATGTAGCGTTCACCTTTTTTCGTCCTAGCACGTCTCAAAAGATTTGAAACGAGAAAAGAAATCTCATCCGTGAAGACTACATTACTCCATTCCCGGTTTATATTTTTTTGGCCCCATAATAATTCTTTTTCCATATGGGGATTTGTCAATAAAGGTTTTTGCATCGTTGATAAGTTTTTTATTTGAAATTCTTTGAGACGTCGCTGAATAGTTAAAGTGGAGATGTTTATACAATTTTTCGATAATTTTTCATGTGCTTGTCGAATCGATATTAAAGGATTTTCTAAAAATATTTTCTCTATTTTCTTATCGTTGCGCTTTGTTGTCAATCGAGGCCTGTCCTTTTTATGCACGTCATCTACAAAACCAGTTTCCAGGTAACTTTGATTCCATTTTCTAATGAAGAATTTTGATTTTTTCAGATACCTAGCTACTTCTGCTACGGTCATTTTTGGTCCCTTAAGATGGCTAACTAAAAATGCTGCTTCAAACCACACCTTGTAATATGAACTCATTTCACTTTTAATATTGTAAAAACTAATTAATGCCACTTACAGCAAAAAAATTATACTGCGAATTAGAGATTCGATTGCTCCATATAGGCAAAAAATTTTACCTGTAACTAAAAGGTTGTAGATGAAATCAAAGGCTTTCTGTAGTGAAACACACTGTATGTATGTGGAAAATAGTATATCCGACTAGATGAATAACATACATGGCGATTATGTACTACATCAAATTCATATTTTCTTCCATTCGTTTTTGTATGTTTGCATACAATACATTCCATCTCTGTAAAAGAGCGTTCACATTCTTGTATATTTACTTGTGATTTTCGATTTTATAAATTTTATTTGTTATTCATTAAATTTTTTTTTCGATTTTTTTCGTTTTCACACCTATCGCTCTGATAAGGATATTTGTAATGATTGTAAGTTTACGAATATATAAGCAAGAGTAGGCCTAAAATCAATTTTTATACCAACATATAAGCAGTTATATGACTGATTTTCCTTCTTCATTACTTTAGAATGTACTCAAAAAAGCATCATTTTACAATAATAATTTACAAGACTTATTTATGCAGAACGAAAATCAGTCATAAAACAGTTGTACTTAACCAAATGTCAGGGAGTATATAATGTGTATGGTGTATAAGTAAATTGGTTTCAATAAACTATTACAATTTAACTTGTATAACTCTAATAATATGTAATAGTCTTTATTTAAATCTTACACATATTATATGTATATTACAAAAAAGTTTACACTGTTTTCTATTGTTATGTGTGTGTGTGTGTGGGAGGAAAGACATTATTTTTTTTTTTTGGGTCTAACATATAATTTTTATTTTTTATTACAACGTTTTTCATAATAATAAATTCAGTATAATGTGTACATATAATAGAAAATAAGAAAAATATCTACAACACGCAATAATTCACATTTTCATACTATAAGCTTTCAAGGATTTTTGAAGGGTAAAAGATGGTATATGGGTGGGATATGGTATACAACAAAATCAACATCAACAACAACAAGGATAATAATATTTTCCTTTTTATTTTAAATATTTTCTTTTACTTTCCTCTATTTATTGTCTGTATATTTTTTAGACATGTTGGGGTCAGTTATGATAAAAACCATCGTGATATGTATCACACTTCTTATGTTTCATAACGAAAATATGTATATAAAACAAAGTATGAACACATACACAAGAAATGAAACAAAATGTTTGGATCCATACTATTCAATTACATACTCCTGTATGCCTGATGCCTGTATCCTGTATCATATCCAATATATAAATATTACTTGCATATACATACATATATGTACTTATATGTATGATATATTGTCTATTGGAAAAATTATTGTATTTTCGATTTTTTTAATACATGAATGTTTGCATGTATGTGAAGAATACATTATATTGGATTTTTTTTCTTTTTTAGTTTTTCAAAAAGTAAATGTAAGAAAATTCTACCATTTCACAAAAAAGATGTAATATTAAAGAACTATCAGTATTACTGCTATAAATTTTTTAGTTATTGTTTTGATTCTATTACATTATTTTATGATTTGCCTGTTGGTCTGTAGAAGGTGGAAGTTGTATAACAAAAAACCGAAAAATAATAGCAGTAAAAAAAAAAACAAAAGAGAAATGAAAAAAAAAACGTAAAAGAAAATGAAAACATAAAAACCCTAAAAATGTTCGTTATGAATATTGAGGACGAAATAAGTTGATCTGACCTTTATTTTTATTACTTCAGGAAGCTACTTTTTGTTTTTTACTCAATATATTCGTACAAGTAAAGCATGTATAATATACACAGGAGTAAAAAAATTATGGGACAAGCATAATTTTTAAAAATAAAGCACTTTAAAACTTATGATATGAAAAAAATTTACAATCTATTTAACAAAACAAATTATTCAACTCAATAATAATAGAATACAACAAAATCCATATATATTTTTAATTGAATTATTCAAAATAAACCCAAAAAAAAAATATTTTATAAAATCTAAGTACTGTGAATAAATCATGGCACATAGTACAAAAAATTATTAAAATTTATATGAAAAAATGAATTCAATATTTTCTATGACAACCTTTAGGCAGGCCGCATATCTCCAGCCGCATGTCTCCAAGAAGATACTTTTCGTTACGTGTAGCTTTGATACACAAAGCCGCATATTGAAGCTACACAAAACTAAAAATAAATTGTCACAATGAGTTCTAGTAGTGAAGATGAAGTACCAATTTCTTGGTATTTTTTAAGATAAAAGAGAGTTTCAAAAGAAAAATATTCAGTTCATCCTTATTTTATAAAAAATATAAATACATGGTGACGCTATGCTATGATATCACAAAAATTACAAAGAGATGAAAAAAATTTAAGGAATTTTATCGCATGAACAAAGAAAATTTCTTTGATTTGTGCGAATTAGTCGCACCAAAATATATTCTGGTAGACTATAATCCCTAGGAAAAGCATGTAATTCAATTATTTCCACAAAGTGTTTATTAAAATTTAATTCCTGCTCATCCATCATTAATTGTATAAAATTCAAGATTTATTTAGATAGTATTTTACTTATTTTACTTCATTTCACTAGTTAACATAACCTATCGCACCAAAATATAAACAAGAAATATCGTTTTGATTCACATATCTTATGACGAAAAGCGATATAAACCCGTTACCTCAAAGCTATGTACACATGTCGCAAAGCTACACGTATCGGTTCAGTGTACGGCTTGCTAATACACTTATGTATAATTTAAATGTAACAAAGCGTATTGTGTATCTTTCCGTCATTTGTTTATAAGCTACACATATCGCTTAGAGATATGCGTCACCTTGGTATGCGACTTGCCTTACGTCTGTTGAACTCTTCTAGTCGTCTTGGTATTGACTTAATCTTCTAGTAATCATTTTTTTAGTTTAGTTTAGTAACTAACATTATTATTTTATATAAACAATGCTTATACTGACATTTTTTCAGATGTTTTTTTCTAAAAGTGACAAAAGATGTTGGTTGGAATTTAGGTCAGGGCTTTATGAAGAAGTTTCTATCACATCAGCGCAATTGAAGGGCTGAGATGATGAAGGTGTTAAACGACAAATTTGAATAAATTCTGTTTTTCAGTCAGATGAAAGTTTTAAGTGCATATAAATCTTACGACGTTGAGTGTGACCTCCTATCTATAATAATTTCCATGTTTTCTTCATGGGTAATGATATCTTCACTTAGAAAAATAATATCAAAGAAGAACTTTGAAGTCTAATAACTCAAAAAGTGTATTGTGACAGTTAACACCTTCATCTTCTCAGCCCTTCAATTATAAATGTTCTTTTTTGACTGCGGTAAATTACTATATCATTTATTTATATCACTATGATTACGTTTTTTACTCATATAAAAATATGTATTTATGTTCGCCCCATAATTTTTTTACACTTGTGTACATACAATACATTTTATGTACAATACATTGTATAGAAAATACGTACAGTTTTCTTTGCCTTTATTTGTTATTTCTTTTTTTATTTATTTTAATTTTTTTTACATCTTGTTGGGATATGTGTAGAGTTGTTTATTGTTGTTGTCATTTTGTTGTTTTTCATTTGAGCATTGTAAATAAAAACGAACGATATATTCTGTTGAATTTGTTTTTTTTTTCTTTTGAACTAGAAATGAAGATTAACCACAAAAAAAATTGTTTTTATGATGAAAAAAAAAATTTTTGATCTTAAAATTTACTAGTTGTTATTGAATTGTTCAATTGGGAAATAAATTTGTCTACAGTTGTTCTTTTTTTTATGTTTTAGATTTTTCTTGAATGTTTTTATTGTTGAAAATTATGGATATGTTGAAAAAAATGTATGTATTACATCATCCATGTTCTGTATTCCACTTTTTCTAAATTTCATTTGCGAAATTGGAATTTGGTGTTCTGCATTCCACTTCCACTCATTTTTAGTGAATTTGATTCCGTTAAGTTTTTGTAAGTGAAAAAAATCAATTTATAAGGGAAATCAAGTTTTTGTTATATACCTACATTTATGTACATATATATTTCATTTGTTTTTTTGTTTTTGCTTGTTTGATATAGAAATACTTATGTAAGTAACTAATAAAATTTTCTAGAATTATTTTATTATTAAAATTTAAATTTGAATTTAATATAAAATTTATTATTTAAATTAAATTAATATAATGTTTTAAAAATATTTTGTACTATTTTTCTTACAAAATCGATATTACGCCTCTATTTCGACTATAGCGACATTGATCAGATGATTTCGAAAATAAGTTTCGAATTCTATAATTCCACACGGAATTCAGAACACCAATTTCATTTCGCATGGAATTGAATTCGTATTCCACTTTCACTTTTTGCGGAATCCAGAACATGGGTGAAAGTGATACGGATAAAGCTATACATGAAATGGGTGTGTTTCAATTAATGGTGCGTTTCGATACAAATTTTAAAAAATAATGTAAAATATATATACATATGTGTGGCACCGCCAAAAGGCCCTGGTGGGTCGTGGTGTGGACGGGGGTGAGACAGTTTACTGACCTCTCCATCATAATAAATAAATAAATAAATATACATATGTATATAATATGTAAACTATAGTATAGCAAGTTATTTTTTATTTATTTGTGTAGAATTCGTAGAATTGATAATCGCATTGATAATAAATTGGTTCAGATCGTAAAAGAATCGCTGTTGAATCGTCATTCAACATTTTTAATCATCTGAAAAAGAAAAAGAAAAATAAAAGATTAGAAATTATAATGTTTCTAAAATAACTAATAATAATAAATAAATTAATAACATAACACAAAACCATAAACAAATACACAAACAGAACAACACAAAAAGTAAACAAACAACATTACCAAAAATATATAACACAAAACTATGCTCAAAATTATTTACAAACATAAAACAAATGAAACTGCACAATATAATTTAAATACATATAAAATATAATCAATTTAACACATATCACAAAACACTAATCACAAAAATTATTACAAATTATTACAACAATATAGAAAACAAAACGTCACTTACATATTATCAGTTGTTCCAATTAAACGAATGATCATTGTCAAAATAGAAGCTGAATTACCAGTACCAGTAGAGTTATTCACAATCATCAAACTTATCAATCGATTTACCAAAATCAAATTCAAATAAAACGGTTTTATAAAAAGGATGAAATGATGAGATAAATATAAAGATAATTTCACCAACGGAGAAAAGGATATTTCTAGAACCGTGAAAATTTTATATATAAAGGGTTGCAGATCGCAGAAGAATTTGTCTTTTTGCGATTATCTGTGTATAATATCGTATTGAGATTGAAGCAGAGAAAACAAATAGACCAAAAACAACTTGGACGTATTGAGTCCTCAAAAATCTACCGTATTGAGCTAGTACATAGAGAACTTAGGAATTTCTGTAAAAAAACTTAGAATTTAGAGAAAAATTAGGAAAAAACACTTAGAAATTTTTTGAAAAAAATTTCTAATAAATCGTCAAAAAAATACTTGGAAATTTTAAAGAAAATTTCTAATCGACGCTGCTTTTGGACTTAGAAAATTTTTACATTAAAAATCTTCATTCAAAACGAGCACTTCAGAGAGATCATCAGATTTGCTGGAAATCGTACATACTGATGTTTGTGGTCCTATGCAGACGACATCAATAGGTGGTAAAGGATATTTAGTTACCTTCATCGATGATAAATCTCGTTGGTGTGAAGTGTACTTTATAAAAAGGAAGAATGAAGTATTGAATGTGTTTAAGGAATACAAATCTTTTGTTGAAAATTATTGTGGAAAGAAAATTAAATATTTGCAATCTGATAATGGTACAGAATATTGTAATAAAGAGTTCGATGATTTCTTGAAAGAAAATGGAATTCAAAGAAGATTAACTGTACCATACACCCCACAGCAAAACGGATTAGCTGAAAGAAAAAACAGATCTTTGATTGAAACTGCAAGAAGTTTAATGATTCAATCAAAAGCTCCAGCAAGATTTTGGGCAGAAGCTATAAATACTTCAAACTACATAAGAAACAGATGTATTAGTAGATCGTTGAATGGTACCACACCTTATAAAATTTGGACTGGAAAACGTCCAAGCGTAAAGTACTTTCAAATATTTGGAATTAAAGCTTTTGCTTTGAATAAAGATAATAACAAAGATAAATTTAGCTCAAGATCAAAGCCATGTATTTTCTTCGGTTACTCCAAAGAATCAAAAGCCTATAGATTGTGGGATGATAATGAAAAGAAAGTTATTATTAGTAGAGATGTTACTTTCACAGAAGAATTCGGTTTTTAAATCAAAATTTGAAGAATGTTTTGATTATAATGAAAACTATGAAAAGGAAGAAGATTCAGAAATAACTGAAAACGAAGCTGTAGAAATTACACTTCATGAAACGAAACCTGCTGATTCTCATCAAAATGAAATAAATGATCTAGAATCAAAGACTGCACGTGGTAAAGGAAGACCAAAAATGAGACGGACAGGTAAAAAAGGAAGACCAAAAAAAATCATTATACTCAGCGAATACCTGTTAGAAAATCAATCATACATAAACCAACGAAAGAAATTGAAATGCCCGATGAATCCGAATATGAGTCAGCAAACTTCGTCATGGGTCCTACATCTTTAAGTTTAACTGAAGTTTTAAGTAGAGATGATGTGAGTGACTGGAAGAAAGCAATTAATCAAGAATATCTAGCTATTGTAAAAAATGAAACATTTGAAATAATAGACTTACCTGAAAATGTAAATTTAATTAAAGGAAAATTTGTTTTAACGCAGAAACATGATGCTGTAAAAAATATTGAAAGAAAAAAGGCAAGGCTTGTGGCACGACGGTTCGCACAAAGAAAAGGTATTGAATACAACGAAACTTTTCACCTGTTGTAAGAGCAAATTCGATAAGAATTTTAATGGCATTGGCAGTTAAGTATGAAATGATAATTCACCAAATGGATGTAGTGACAGCCTATTTGAATGGAGAACTGAATGAAAAGGTGTATATGGAGATTCCCGAGTTATTCGAATCAAACTTGAATGAAATTGTAAAAAATGTAAATTTAGATATCAATATAAGAAATACAGCCATACAGCTCAGTGCTGGCTGAATAAAATCGGTACTAATTCTGGAAAGAAGGTTTGCTTATTAAAAAAATCATTGTATGGACTAAAGCAATCCGGTCGACAGTGGTACTTCAAATTAGATAAAGAATTGGAGCTTCTTGAGTTTAAAAGAACCGAGAGTGAACCATGTATATACACGAAGAGTGTGAATGGAAATTTAATAATTTTAGCAGTATACGTTGATGATTTACTACTGATTTCAAAAGACTTAAATTTGATTAAAAATACGAAACTGCAATTGATGAAAAAATTTGAGATGAAAGACTTGGGTAAAATTCATAGCTGCTTAGTTATAGATTTTAAACAAAGCGAAAACTGCAGAGAAATCACCATGTGTCAAAAGAAATACACGAATGAAATTCTAAATCGTTTTGGAATGGCTGAGTGTAAGCCTATAACTACTCCTCTAGACCCTAATCTAAAGCTACAGAAGGATAAAATATCTGAAGAAGCTATTTTTCCATACCAAAATTTGATTGGTTCTCTTATGTACTTAGCAACTTCAACGCGTCCAGATCTGTCCTATTCAGTACGTATGCTAAGTCAATTTAACAATTGTTATTCGCAGGTTCACTGGAAAGCAGCAAAAAGAGTATTACGCTACCTCAGAAAAACAGTCAATTATGGTTTGATTTTTAAGAAAAATGAAGACAGTTTGATTGGATTTACAGACTCCGATTGGGCATCATCGATTGATGATCAAAGATCTTACACAGGATACGCTTTCACTCTTTCTGGAACATGCATTAGCTGGGAATCCAGAAAACAAAGAACTGTGGCGTTGTCTAGTACAGAAGCAGAATACATGGCTATCAGCGAAGCATCTAAAGAAGCTCTATACCTGAAGAGGTTACTGGTAGAACTGCATGAACCAGATTCTGCAGTAGTCATATTTAACGATAATCAAGGAGCACAACTTTTGGCCAAGAATCTGGTATTCCACAACAGAACGAAGCACATAGCTGTCAAGTATCACTTTATCAGAGAAGTAATAAGCAGAAACGAAATCAACATACAATATATGCCTACTGAACGTATGCCAGCGGACTTTCTTACCAAATCGCTTCCAGGCCCTAAATTTCACCGATGTCGAGAATCTTTGGGTATTGAAGAGATAAAATAAAAGTATACTTTGAGTGGGGGTGTTGGAAAGCAAAGTATTTCTTTTTACTACATTTATATGCGAAACACCCTGTATTCAATAATTTCAAATATATTGTTTTTTAAATAATATTCTTATCAAATATTAATCGTTTTATGATTCTATTTATAATTTCTGAAATTGTAAAAATTAAGTATATAACAGTTTTTTTTTTGTCATCTTACTTTTTTATATCGAGTAAAAATTAAAACAATATGTTCTGTATTAAGTTGATTTAACATTGTAGCACATTGTAGTATAAGAAATCAAGAAACATCATTGTCATCAATATTATATTAGTAAAATAAAGTTTAAAATTCAACATCTAATTCCTCCATATCTTCGTTAAGAAACAACTATTGAACTCATTTTCACAATTCATTATTTATATTTTATTATTTTATTAATGCAATTTTATAATTAAGACACAACCAATTTCACTTTTACTCAAACAAAAAACTGAATTTGTAAAATAGACTGATAACACTGACAGGCTAAGCATGTCAATCTAGATTAAGTCGTTAATTTGGATAAAAGTGGGGGTCTGTCATCACAATAACTAGATGATCCAGTTGCATAACTAGATTATCCTAATCCAGTTCTGAAAACTGGATAACCCACATAAACTGGATTTGCAGTAGGAAGAAGAAGACATAAAAAATTGACAGTTCAGTTTTCTGGTTCTGATTTATTATGTATTTTTTTTAGCGACTTATTAAAATTGTGTGAAATGAGTGATTTTACAAATTAAACGTTTCTAAAAACAAAAAAGCTAAAATAATTAAATATTTCGATATTTAAATCGCAAGTAGCACGAAAATAATAGCCTTAAAGTAATTTGTGGTGACTGTGTGGTTACGAATAAATTCAACGAATCAGCTGATCGCATTAGGGATTATCTACTTTGCAATCTGTCACGTTCAGCTTTATAAATCCGAATTAGAGATAACCCGGATAAGTTTATTTAGATTAATTTTAGGCCTGTCTCTAGTATGACGTAATTCACAATAACGTAACATAATTTCATTAAATTTAATATTTTACACAGTAACACTTTTTATTCCATTCCATTGAGTTACACAATACCAAAACCATATTTAATCGAATGAATGATATTCGATAATCGAATGACGAATCGACACTCGCAATGGATACCATACATATACATATATGTGTATATGTGTATTGTGTATATACGAGTATATTGTATATATTATATATACCAATAAGATAGTTCCAAAAGTACTTTAATTTTGAATATGATTCTAAATTTTCCTTTGCTGACTTTATATATTATTTTTTTTCTTTCGTTTCTTCATTTTTCTACAGACATGAAAATGCATAAACTTCAGCCTAACTCCAGTTACGATTCATTACAATATCAGAATTCAATGCCGGAATCAACGTTCGAATCGTATATAAATAGAAATATTCGGACGACTTTGGTACAAAATACTGAAAGGAATTCAAAGAAAAAAATGTTTTCTCATCAGCTATTGAAAGATTCATCTGCAATTATGTCATCATCTCCTCAATCATCCCTTAGACATTTTGAAATTTTTCAGTTACAGAAACAAAAACAAAGACAACAAGTAGCACACCATAATCATCATAATACTTATAATAGAGACGATGGTACGAGCAATTTTTCGACGAATTATTACAGTGACGAGGATAATGACAAAATTTTAAATTACAATAACTCTGTCATGAAGTCAGAAAATTGTGGTACAAATTACAGTAGCAGTAATATTGATCTGTTAGATCTTATGCATTCACCATTACATAATCAATCAAATCAACGACAACGAGTTGTACGAAGGGAAAACATGAATAATTGCAGTCCTTTACAACAACAACGACATCATAATCAGCCGCACCAGCAAAAAAGACATCAAAGAAACTTTGAAAATATCATTAAAAAAGAGCGAAAAATTCAAGAATCTGAAAAAGGTATTAATTTCAAATGTCCTTCACGAATATCGACAACAATGACTCCGATACTACAGAAGCCAGCAGTACCATTAAGATCGCCAACAACAGTAATATCAACGACCGGTCAGTATTATTATCATAAAATTCCTGTGGATAAAGATAAATGTAATTCATTCAATGATTTCAATTTGAACAACAACGATGGTAATGTCAATGATAATGAGTTCAGTACGAGCATTATTACCAGGGGAATCACATCAAAACGAGACGATAATTTAGATTTTGATAAATTCAAGTTAAAGCATATGATTTCAAGCACTTCACGAAAACTTGAAAATATTCTGCCACCTTGTAATAATCATCAGTATAATACAAGCGTTAAAGCAGCGACAGTACAATCATCAATTCAGAATACTAGTAACCATAACAATAACCTCATTAACTTATTGGCAACAATTCAACATAATGACGATGAAAATGTGAATGATGTTGATGGTATTGGTGTTGATAGAAACGATTCAACTGCTTCCGTTATTAGGCATAACAATGAATTAAATAGTTTTCAGGCAGAATCAAATTTCATTAACGCACACAAATCGCACGAGCAAAAATTATTAAATATGCAGAAGTATTCAAGAATTGAAGAAAATTCTGATGAAAATTCATTTGTAGAGGAAAACTGTAAAGAAAATGGGAACTGTCGTATACAGTCTGAGAAGGTGGCGATAAGAAATTTTAGCTATTTGGATGAAAAACGACCACAAAATGAAAACGATAACGGAATTGTACAAATCACACCTAAGAGAAATCAATTGAAACCTAGTCTAAGTGATAATAATTGTTCCTTACAAAAAGTGAAATCGTTACAATATCAAAATCGTCTGGGTGAAATAAGTTCAAGCAGTTTCGAGCACATAAAATTGGGAAATAGTAGTACGATGGCTAACAGTCGTTGTGCCAGCATTCAAAATGATATTGTAAGTCAAAAATCACCACAACTTAGTCTAGGTCGGAACGAAACGTTTAATTTAACTATTCAAGGACAAAATGGAAATTCACAAAAATTACCAAATATACATGATCTAATGGTAAGTTGAAAAACATTTTTATTATACAAAAATAAATTGTAAAATGTTATTAGACAAACAAATTTCTAATTCTATACAACGTTATGTTATAATCAACTGTATCTTATATCTATCAATTAATTACATTTTGATACAATCACTGAAGTGAATATTCAATTCAATTCAATTGTACACTGTATTTTATTTGAATATAATGCATAAAAAATATATTAGACAAAAATTATTGTGGTAGATAAGAAATGAAAGTAAAAACAAAAAAAAAATAAAAAGAAATGAAGGACGATATTACAAATTTCAATTATGTTCTTCTTCTTTTTAAATTATAAATAATTTATATGGGATGATAATCATAAAATGAATCCAAATGAATTTATGCTTTTTATGAATTTATTGCGTGTTACGTAGTCTTCTTCTTCCTCGTCTTTAGTGACTCTAAAACCCTTGTAGAGTCTTAGCCTCTTGCAGACCTTGACTGCACCTTTCTCTATCTAAAACCATTTGTTCTTCCCAATCCTGTAACCAACACAAACGTCTTACACTATGTCCTTCATCAAACTGTGGTTGAGTTTCAAAACGCCTCAAAAATGAGTTGTGATACGGCATCAAAACAGTCGTGATTTAAAGTTTTAAAACAGCATTAATGCTTCGCATCGATATTGCAATTCTACAACTTTGACGTTTTGAAACGAATTTGTTGCTTTGTTTTGACAACAAGAAAAATGGTTCACCTCCTGCAGTACATAATTTTAAAATTTAATTAATTCATTCTCTACACTAATTCAAAAAAGGTGAAACAATTTTTTAATAAAATTAAACAATATCAGGATGACATATTTTATAGCCATTTTCGAATGAGCAAAAGCACCTTTAGTGTAAATACTCGTATAATATAATACTCTCCATTTTTTGGAATTTTTCATTAATATTATGTAAGAATAACACTTTAAAAGTTCAATTTATCATCATAAAAGTACAAAATTTTTGTTTAAAACAGATTGACATTTGGTCGCATACAACAAAATTCGTATAAAACTAAATCATTGAAATGCTATACTGAGAAAAAAATCTATTCAAATCTATTTTGCATCATAAAAATGTAGGATGAGTAGATTGCTTGACAGATGCATATCAGATGCATTCACAATGAGTTTTGAAACTGTAGATATTGTCATCGATTTAAGTGTTATCGTTTTGAAACTGTTGATTATGCATCTAGGCGGTATTTAAACGTTTTGAAACTCACCCTCCACCATTTTACTGTACGTAAGAAATATGCGTGTACGTAGTATCTAGATATTATATTATGGATGTTTATGTGCTTATATACGTATACTGAATAGGAAAATTTGAAAATGATAACACAATAGAATAATAAGTTCGTGTTGAAAATTACATTTATCATATAAGCAAAATTTAATCATACATATATTTTTTTCTTTTTATGTATAAATATGTACGTATGTACATATAATGATATTACTTTATTTACATATTATAAATCTTCTTTTCATACAGATATATAGATTATATAAATGACAAATTTAATTATTGAGAAGTCAGAATCAAATATTTGAAATTAATATCTTACGTTTACCACCTATAGAGTGATTTGTTGTTTTTGCTACATTTCAAATTAACATTGAAGGTGGTCACCTTTAGGGTCTTGTATAGTTTACCTTTTTAAATGAAATGAAATTATGGTAAATGATAATAAAATTGTGTACGATAAAGTAGTTTACAACAATGAATTCGCTTCATGAAAAAATTCAGATTTAATATTTAAAAGCTGAAAAAACTGAATTCCAAAAATAGCTTATCGTAAAAAAGGAGCAAATTACAATAAATTAATAAATTTAAGAAATTACATTTTTAAATAGGGGCTTGAATGGCTTTAATGACTGTGGAGTTGGACTAGTATGTTTGATTTTTCGAGTTCAAATATCAGCCAGCTCATTATTCTCACCCAAGTCGATCATTAATTCAATCAGGAATGTAAATGCACATCAGTAACATTACTATAATGATAAAGTGGAATGATGTATCTGAGAGAATTATTGATCGGCGATGCCTTAATGGACTGTGTATCTGTGTGCACTTATTATACATACATGCATTATATATACATTGTGTATACACAGTATGGTGTTGGACTGGTATGCTTGACTTTTCGTGTTCAAAGTTCAAACCTCAGCAAGCGCATTATTCTCACCCAAGAACGAATGGCACTACAATTAATTCGAAACACAATGTTTTTAAATTAACTATATTTCGTTGTACTTCTACATTAAAAAAAAAAAAAAATTAATATATTCGTGTATTGAAAAAATTGAAGGATTATAGGATAAAAAATATAAATTGAAAAGTGTCTTTGAATTTTTTTTATGTACATATAATGGTTTCCTTGTATTTCTTTTTTATTTTCTCATCTTTTATTTTTTTTATGAAAGAAAGAAACATTTTTAGATCATCATTTCGAAATAATGAAGACTACTTTTTATTTCAGGTTTTTATTTTCTGCTATTTTAGAATATTCCTAAATTACTATGCGTATTACAGTACACATTTATGCACATGCATAAAGTCAGATTAAAAACAGCAAATGTATTTATGTATATGTATGTATGTACATGTACATGCACATGTGATTTCAATTCAAATTTAAATTTTATTTGAGTTTCCTTTTTTTAATATTATATATACATATATATATAATCGCACATATATGTATAACCAAAGACTATAGAACAATATATATTGTTAACATATAACAATAACACATGGATCGCTAAGTTTCGATACTAACTACAAAAACAATATTTTTTTTTTAAAAAAATTTTTGTTCATTAACATACGTACAGTCTCCTTTAAGTGCGATATATTTCCTCCAATATGCTTTTCCAACTTTATATGCCCTGAAGAATAATTGATTAGTATCAAAATAAATTTATTTTCGGCGATCATTTCTTCATTGAACTCAAATCTTTTTCCCTGAAGCATATTTTTTGAAATCTGTGAACAGTAAATAATCGCTGGGGAGCAAATCTGAAATATAACATTGAGTGTAGAAGTAATTCGAAGCATAATTCGTGCAGATTTGCCATCATCCATACGTTGTTGTTTTTGGCATCCATTTGAAAAATTTTTTCATACCCAATATTTGTGAATAATCGTGTATATACCATCAAACGATATCCTTAGGATGTCAGTTAACTCAAGCACTTTAAGCTTACGATGATCTACTATGATTTTCAGGGTTTTTTTTTTATGTTTTCTACAGCAATATTTTCGTTTGGTTGACCAGAGTGTTTAGTATCTATTGTGACTGTGCGACCACGTTTAAAATCAATGGACCTACAATCTGTTGGTTTTGATACAACGGAGTCCGGATAATGCTTTTCAAGCCATTGTTGACGAGCTTTTTACAGTATTTTCCCTGCAAAAAAGCAATATTTTATCAATACTTGAATACAAGATTTTTTTCCTTTGTTTTGGATATTATAAAAGTAGCGCCACTTAAACTATTGCAACTTCACTGCAAATGATTGAAATTTGATAAAATTTCGAGACATGACTAGAAGGCTTATGTTGTTAAATAAAGAAAACATTTTCCAAGAAATTGTTGTTTTGGTATAGTTAATTTCGGGACTTATTGATCTATGTAATGTATCGTTTATATTCCAACAGATTAATCTTTCGCATTTAACTACATATGTGTGCATATTTTTATATGTTTGCTCGTTTATTTTTTAGTTTATACTATATTGCTGTTGTTGTTATTGTTGCATTTTCACGTTTTATTTGCATTTCAATTATTTAAAAAAATAAGAATGTTTTTATTCTCTTTAAAATGTGTATTCATGCATATACATACTTAATATACAAAAGTTAAAAATTTCATGCATGTGTTTGTATTAAGATATATATATCCATTTATATATACATTTTGTAGATCTATGATAAATGTAAAGCGAAGCATGTATATGACATCAATGTACACGATTGAATGAACACAGCCGTACACACAAACACAGTTCAACATGTGTATTTAGTATAAATAGACATAATATAATAATATTATTTTTATTTCTTCCTTTCTTCTTAGTTTTTTTTTTATTTTTTATTTTCACATGTACATTACATACATATTATGTATACATAAGTAAGTACTTGCGTATAATGGTATAATGTACGAAATGTATTCGTTTTATGCTGTACGTGTTACTTTCCCATATACATACATAAAAATTCAGCCAGACAAGTACTTAGTAAATTATGTATTAGATCCATGTCTCGTGCAGTTCAATATAACTAAATACTGATATATGTACATACCTATTAAATTTGTATATATGTATGTATGTATATAAATTAAAATTTTCTGTATAGGAATGATTCCATAATAATAGCGCAGCCATATATAATAATGCTGCTGATGCTGCTGCTGCTAGAACTACTGATGATAATGATGATGATGATGATGATGGTACAGCAAAATTTTAAACATTCTACAATAATGATATGATAGTACAGTTTTGTTACTAATAGCAACAGGCTAATATTCCTCATTTAAATATCTGGCCATACCTATTAAAAAATGTTAACTTATCACATCATATCACTCATTCTCCAGATTTCAGTCAAAGAGAATGATTTTTTAATCTAGAGAGGAGAAGAGAAAGAAAATTTGTTAGTGAGAGAAACAAATGTCATAACCTGCGCGAAATGTATCATACCAGACCACCATATACTGTCTATAAAGCTAGAACTATAATCGACATACCTGACATAAGCTTTGACATATGTCGTGCTACGAACACAGCCAAATCAATGAGCTAAACTATAATTAACATTACCGACATTCGTTAAAAATTCGTTTAACATAAGCTCGACATAAGCAGTACGATCGAGAGCGTACATGACATAAGTAACATAAGCAAAAAGCTCATTTTGTGAAATTCGTATTGCTTATGTTTAGTATGTTATCTATGTTAATTATAGTTAACCAAATGTTACGTTTTAACATTCGTTATTTTTTCTTATGTTTGTTATGTTATGTCAGGTATGTCGATTATAGTTGGGCTTTAACTGTCGCAGATCGCAGTCTGGTGAAATTATATATAAGTACATACATAATATATTATACATATTACACTATATTTTGACGTAAAAAATCCATATGAAAAAATCTCATCCTGAAAAACTAAAACCAAAAAAATATGTATACCAAATTATACATCATGTATAAAATACAATATTATCCTGAAAGCTCTCAATTTGCAGTTGTATTCGTGACTTTTGTATGTACTTGGGAAAAAAAAGAAGAAATTTTTAGGATATAAGTTAGAATATTCTCTAAAATGCATGTGTGAATTGAACATAAAATATGTATCATGCGCTTTAATAATTTATCATCCTTGAATTATATCTCATTTATGATGTAGGATGTAGGTATATTATACTCTATTTTGGGATGCTAAAATGATGTAATATTACATCTGCTCTCATTTTACTTCATTTCTGTATACTGAATCCTGGCAAAAATAAAAAAACAAAATAAAATCTTTTTCAAATGTAAAATAAAAAAAAAAAAAAATAATAGCCGGCATTTAATCTTTTATTTTATATAGTATGCAATCGTTTTTATATGTATGTATGTATATACGCACAAATACTTATGTATCCAGATTAAATGTACTATACCACACGCATTTAAAATGTATACATATACACATAATACACTCCAAATATTATAAAGTAAAAAGTGTCCTGAAAACTTTTTCAAAATTCAGTTCATTTTCGTTCTTCGAATTTATAGCTACAACAAAAATGTATATAGCTACAATAAATTTGACAGCAAAAAAAAATAAAAGAATTAGTTCACAATAATTGAATTCGTCACTAAAAAAAAAATTTGTTTTTTAAAAGGATACAAAGTAAAAAATATAAGAAAAAATTATTGAATTAAATTATATGATTTTTTGTTTTCTCGTCTCTGGTTTTTGGTTTTGGTTATTGGCACGTTATTTTCGGTGATGACTACTACCTTCAAAATTTTGTGAAAATAAAACAGAATAATAGAAAAATAAATAAAAGTAAAAACAAAAAGGTACTATATAGAAGAGAAAAAAAGTGAGAAAGAAAAATATTTGTCATTAAAGATTTAGAAAAAATATTACTACAGTACCTATATATGTATAATTATTGTATTTCCATTTGTTAGTGTAGTTAATTTTTGTATCCTTTTTTGTCTAATTTTTAAAGTGAAATATTTAATATTGTTAATGTGCTTTTATAAGTACTCAACTATGTATATTATGTATATAATTTCTTTTATAATGACATTAGTGATCTTTAATTTAATCTCACTTTAATTGGTGATTATTTTTAAAATTGTTTTTTTTTTTATGTTCACATATTTGCATCTATGTGTAATATGTAATACATATGTATGTACATATATTAAAAGGAATATAATAAAGGAATTCGTGTATTGTATAATTTCCTGATGTTCTGTTTTATTTATATTGTAAAAATGAAATGTGAAAAATAAAAAAATAACCGGAATGTTACAAAATTATACACTATTTCCAGTATAATTTAATTAAAAAAATATTGCAAAAGTATAAAAAAAAAAAATTGAAAAATGATGTAGAAAATAATAAGCTTTTCCGATATTTCATTTTATGTGTAAAAAAATCTGTAATGTATGTATGTGAAGTGAAGAAAAAAAAAAAAGAAAACAAAACGGATAATGCCTGCAGAAAACATAACAACAAAATTGAATATTGGAAATTTTGTCAAATAGAAAAAAATTTTTTTTTCAAATAAGTATACATGAAAAAATATTTGAAAATTTTAAAAATTTGTATAACTTAATGGACTTTATGTGAATATTGACAATTGAAAATCTTATGGTCAATAATTTCAGTCAAGATTTTCAAGATATACGTGATCATCTCTTTCTCATCTTACGACTAAACATATTGACTCGATATCAAGTTGAGAAAGTCGATTTACATTTACGATTTTTATTATAACGTTTATTAATGTAATCATTAGAGGTTGGACGTGCTAAGATTAGAAAATAACGCATGAAAGAATAAATTTTACAGAATATTCTTATCACAAGAAAAAAAAAAAAAAATAAAAATAAAAATAAATTTTTTTATTATTCATCCATTTTACCATTTACTCACGATATACTCGTATTGTCAAAACAATTATTTTAGTCAATATACATAGTTCAATACAATATATGAATATAAACTGTAAAATTTTTAAAAATTTCGAGTGCTATCTGATATCTGATATCGATCTCAATAAAACTTTAAAAGTTATGAGATCAAAAAGATCCATTTTTTGTTCTATTACTTTTTCTTTTTTTTTTTTAATGTTTTATATGTACGACAAAAACAATAATATTTTTTTTTTTTATTTTATGAAAGAAAATTTTATTCAAAACATTTTTTTTGATATCACAAGGACAGACACAAACGATAAATTATTATTCAGCATACAATAGCGATCAATTCAATTTTTCAAAAGATTAAAAAAGAAAATGAAAATCTTTATATGTCTTTTAACACTCTTTTAGTTTTCCTTTTTATTTATTAAGAACATTCAGTTTTTTAAATTTTTTCCATCATTTTTTATTTTCTATCAAATTTTTTCTTTGATAGTTTTAAAGTTAGCAAATTAGTTTTCATAAATTTTTTTTTTGTGTAAGTATGCATATATTACACATACACAATAGCAGTTTTTTTTTTTTTTTAAAAATGTACTTAGATACTGCATATGTGAAAATATATAACATAATTCTTCTTTTCAATTTTTACGAATGAAATATAACAACAAAAATTAATTAAATAATAAATCGAAATAATAAAAAATTTCTTCAAGAAATTTATTCAGGTCATGCAGTTAGAGACAATTCATAATTATTATTGTGGTGGTAATTTCTATTCTACACACTTGCTTACACGCACATTGATAAAATCGTCTTTTATTTTTGTCTTCTAGAATTTATTGACCTTATTTTCAAAAATAATTAAATAGAAAAAAAGAAAACTTATTTATTTATTTTTATTTTTATTGTTCTTGTTTTGTGGTTTGAAAATTTTAAGTTTGAATTAAATTTCGATTATCTATTATATTATTGTTTAATAAATACAAAATAGTGAACATAAATTTTTAATAAATTACGTGTACGTGTACAACAATCAAAGTGATTTTATCAAATATGTAAATTAAATGAAAATTATAATTCATGACCAAGGATTCATACTCACCAGAATGGATGTAATTATTTCGATTATTTTTTCTCGAAATATATTTAAAGCATTTTGAAATAAATAACTGCAGAAAAATAAAATTAAAAAGTTAAAGAATAATTAAAATTTTTAAAGGATTTCTAGAATTTATACTGTATACTTAATATTTGTCGAAAATAATAATAATGTAATTAAAATTAAAGGAAAAAAAATAATAAATAATTTAAATTTTTAATAAAGAAAATATAATTGCCATTTTTATAACATGCCAAATTAGTGATACTAACATCTAACATTAAAATACAGTTCATGTCTAAAAAGCTGATTAATATTTTTTATATCCAGTTATACTGATCATTAAATTCATAATGTGAATCATTTATTCCAATGTAAACGATCAATAATTTTTGATTAAAACCAATTTCAAATTTAAACGTATTCAAAAAATGGAATTCCTATAATTAATATCTCCAGAAAATTTTGTTTATTCCAACATAAATAATAATAGTAAATAATGGAAAATATAAAGTTGAAAAAATCTCGTAGTCTTTCATAAGAATTTTTGAGCAAAAGAGTAAGATTTCAGATTCAAAAAATTTGTTAATGCTTGCATATTAATACATATGTATATTAATCATCGACTGTACATTCCGAAATCATATATGTACCTATTTGTAGTTTTCTAGCTGTAATATTTAAGGCTATATGACATGATAATTTCATACGTGCGCACGTAGTACTTTGAGTACTTTACTTATCAAATGAAACATGTAGAATATCAGTGTAGCTAATAGTAGATACATAAACGCAACGCATACAATGAATTGCTATATGTAACAGTGGACCATCTTGCTTGTGAGCATTTTTTCTAATTTTCCATTAAATTAATGGTAAAAAAAAAAATGGATTTCGATAATAATTTAGTTAAAAAAGTGAAAAATATACATACATAGAGTTTTTTTGTACAATCGAAAATGTTGAAAAATTGAATTTTAACCAAAATACTCTTAGCACTAATGTGTTAACTTTTGATTTCAATGTTTTTTACAAATTGTACGCAACGGATTATACTATTTAAAAATGTAAAGTTATATTTCACATACTTTAGAATATTTAAGAAACCTGATTTATAGTAGTTTTCTAAAAATTTTGATTATAGAAAAAATAAAATAAAATTCTAGTAAAAATTTATGGTGGATTATATAGAATATTCGCATACATATACATTATGTACATTAGTTGCTTTAGTTATTAAATAGCAAAGTTAATAAAATTTTCAAGTAATTCAAATTCGATTCTACGAATATTTCATCTTGATAGAAAACAAATTATTGAAAATCTTAATTAGAAAAATCTTTCTTCTTAGGGTGGTATTCACCAACATGGATATATCCGTCGGATATATTTTAGCCGGATACAATTTCAGCTTATTCATCAACCAAGATAAAATTTGTTTTCGAACTTCGTTTTCGGGTCGAACATGTGTGTCAAACATGTCAGCTGATTGCATTTATATATTACAAAATGAAAAAGAGG
Organism: Villa cingulata; assembly: GCA_951394055.1. Lineage (NCBI taxonomy): Eukaryota > Metazoa > Arthropoda > Insecta > Diptera > Bombyliidae > Villa > Villa cingulata. The sequence continues at coordinate 17,227,237 of OX596020.1, read as the reverse complement.
TTCTGTGATGTGATAATTATATGCAAAGATGATAATACAGTACAATGCATTATCTTTTTTTTTGTGCTGTTGCTGTTAATAACAAGGTTATGTTCGAACGATATTTATAATACCACTCCGAGGTTGTCTTAAAAATATCCGAGTAGTGTTTAATCCAGGTTAATGAATACACTTTATCTCAGATAAAAGATAATCTATGTTGGTGAATACCAGCCTTAATATAACGTATACTTAATTTATGTGCGAGCATATGCGTGATTGTATATTTAATGTCAGTGTGTAACGTGCTAAATTAATAATTACATTTTGAAGTAATATTTGTGGCAATGTGTTTTTAGTTTTTTCTATGTACTTTCAAAGATTTTTTTTTTTTTTGCAATCAATCATTCAATGTCAAAATTTCCATTTTCTCTTACATATGTACAGAAGTATAATGTTATAATAATTTAACTAGAACCACCTATAGAAGGCAGAAAATTCAAGTATACTTGTACGTCGTAATCAACATTTTCATAATTGAAAACGATGAATGAGAAAGTTTTCTTTTTGCATATTCTTTTTTGTTTCTACTAAGATCCATGAGTTCCTATTAAGATAACATCATATATTATGTAGATCATTCTAAAGAAAAAATAAAGTATTTTTTTTTCAATTTTTTTTTGAAATATCTTTTAATTTTTGCCATTTTTTCCATCTAAATTACCCTTAGTCCATTATTTATGTCTACAAATGAAATTGGCTCTTTGAGATTTTCATACTTTGTTATTAAAATAGTTTTTTTTTTTTTTATTATCACTTTATTTTTCATTAAGATTCTTCATACATAAACCATTGTCATGTCACATATATTTTATATAATACAACTAATAACAATTTTTTTTAAACATACGTATGTGTATACTCATATAATAAAAATAAACTAAAATCTAGTGATATAATAATAATAATAATAATCAATTATCTGTGTTGTATCTTGTTCCTAAGCGTACATTAGTTTTCATTTATTTTATAGTCTGTTCATGTCATTACAAATGGTTATTATATTCCTTTAAAACTGTACGTACCTACATAGTATACATTACTGTATATTTATATTTATATTATATTAAAAATATACATGTGCGTGTATACTGTATTCACGTTCATGTAATATAGATAAACGAGTAATATGAACACCAGACATTTATACACTTCAACTGTTATATGAGCACATATACATACATACATATGTACTATTATTTCGTATGAGTATATACGTACATAATGTATGTTTGTGTAAGAGAAATAATGAAAATTCAAATTAAACATTTTTTGACGAAGAAGACGAAAGTTAAACATTCAATTATAATTATTGTCATTTGAACATTAAATTTAATTAACATTACAGAGTATTATTTTTTGTACAAATTAATGTAATGTATGTATAATGTATTTTTGTACTGAAAAATTTTTAAACAATAAGTACATATATATAGCATTATTCCTACCTATACACACTATATGATACACATCATGTATCATGAATGTAAAAGAATGCATAAATATTTATATACCATTTCAAATTCCATAACGGCCATTTCAAAATCATGTACAACTTTTTCAAAATCATGTACAACCTATTTAAAATCAAAAACAACCATTTCAAATCCATGTATAACTGTTTCAATTTCGACCACAACCAATTTATTTTTAAAAACAAATTTTTGAAATTTGAGAAATTCATTGAAAAATTCGGTATTGTAGTATATATTATATTACAATATGCACTTATTTATATACTATATAGTAATATAAACATATATAGGATTTAAGTTTCAAAATATAGTGACAAACTCCACGTGTAATTTGGAAAAGTTTTGTAGCTTCTGACAAGGATTAATAAACAGTATAGACACTGACAACGTTTTGGATGGATCGTGGTTAATAACAAGATATATAGACTAAGATCTTAGTCTATCTTAGTCTATACATCATGGTTAATAATGGACAACGCTAGAATTCATAAGACGTAACAAGTTTATGAATTGATAAATACGACCAATTTTGAAAAGAAATTTCTTCCTCCATATTCACATATGCTTAACCCGATTGAAAATGTATTTTCAAAAATATAACAATACCGACTTTTTCAATGAAGTTCTCAAATTTAAAAAATTTGTTTTTAAATTTAAATTGGTTGTTGTTGAAATTAAGATAGTTGTTGTTGAATTGAAATGTTTGTGGTCGAAATTGAAATGGTTGTTTTTGATTTTAAAAAGGTTGTACATGATTTTGAAAAAGTTGTACATGATTTTGAAATGGTCGTTATTGAACTTGAAATGGTATAATTTCAATTCACTTTCAAATATAAATCTGCTAATAGTTAAAATTCAATAAATACATAATGTACAATTCCGATTAAGTGTCAAATTTTTCTAGTACAATAAACAAAGTATGTTCATAATTTTTCAAATATTTATTACCTTTGTATATACATATGTATAGATAGATACATATTTAAAACTTATTTACAAAACTAAATTAAAATTATTAATAAAAAATATATACTACGAAAAAATTATGGCTATTTTCCATTTTTTCTTAAGTTCGAGGTCAATATTGTAATCACCACTTATAACCACAAAAAAAAAATTTTCTTTTAGTATAAAAAAAACACTTTACTTTTATTTCCAAAAAAAAATGTATTTTATTCAAAATAAAACTTTAATTACAATCACCATATATGTATGTATATTGCTCCGAATGCAAGATTAGACTATGACCATATTTTCAGTTTTACATTATATTATATATTATTTTAATATTTCTCGAATTGTCTAATAAGAAAATTCGAGTAATATGTATATTATATGCAATTATCAAACAATTAGATGTACCGGTTTTTTTTTTTATTTATTTATTATACATATATATATTTCTTTTTGTATATACAAGAAAAATGAAAAACTATCCAAAAATAAATCACTATAGCACTATAGGTAAGGTAGAGCCGTAGAGGAGAGACTAAAGTGATTGACAATATATAATTTTCTTTACAATTTTTTTGTTTTTAATAGACTACAATATACGAGTATATCTCGAATTTGGACATGTATTTTTAAAAAAATTGTCGACTATTACCCTCTTCAGTATTACGTACGTAGCGTATAGTTAATATAATTTGTTACAATTTTCTGAGTGTATAAATATATACTCTATTCCATACTATGAGTTCTTCCACTAACAGAAAGTTCAATTTTATGATATCTCATTCCTATTTCATAGATCATAGCCACGGTATAAAGAATACTACTAAGGTATGCTCAGTTCAAAAATGTCAAAAGATGTGACGTGATTCGTTGAAAATATTTTATTTTAATATTAAAGCATAAATACTCTTATTTTTTCATATGTACATAGATATTATTTAACAATTTTATTAAGTTTTCTGGGTTTAGTTTTAGTTTTATAAATGTTAATAAATATTTTATTTAATTGCTTAAGTCTAAAATAAATCCTACACCTAAAATACAAATTCTTAATATTATCACTTAAACTAATATTTTTAGATGAACTTAATAATAATTTTAATATCCATTTTTTGTGGTTTATCTTATTCTTATTAATCCTTTTGAAAATTACTTCTAATTCTTTTAATGAGTTTATAATTTTTTTTTAGCTTTTTAAGTCCACCTTCTGATATTTCGTCGACCCAAGTGCATGTTGTGCTCAAATTTTTTGCGTATACGTAATCATTGCCCAAATTTAATTTTTTAGCAATATAGCCTGCTAGATATTCTAATGCGTCATCTTGCAAATCATCAAAAGTGGAGATGGAGTGTAATATTTCATTCTCATCTTGAAATTGTGGAATATCTGATGAAGCATCCTCTAGTAAAGCTTGGGAAAATATTGATGATGAAAGAATCTCATCTGTATCAGTATTTTCAACATTGCTGCTCAGACTCACTTGTAAATTACTATCTGATAGTCCTGAAACATAAAGAAGCTACTAGTTACATTATTTCACAATGTATTATTTAATAAATTATCTTTGAGTATGTAGTCTTCTTCTACAAAATGTTGTGAACAAATTTTAGCGTTTTTCACATTAATTTTAGTTTTTGAACCCGTACACTTTGTCCACACTCTAATAATTTCCCTTTTTTTTGGAAGTTTGAAAAACCGAACAACACTTTCACATTTTTCCTTATTACTAAAATTTTTACATGTTTTTACAGCACAATTAATCATTTTGAACATTTACTTCACTTTCACTTTTATATTTATATATTTTTTCTTAAATATTTTATATATTTAAAAACTAAATTCTTTTCTCATCAAAAAGTAAAGTAACTTTGTTTACAAAATTTTTTTCAACGAATGAGGTCACTCTATTGATGCCTATTAGTAGTATTGCCATATACTTATTTTATGATTTTCATTATTGCTTTCATATGTTTGACATTTTTCATTAAAATTAAGTTACAAATTCGATCGTGATAAAAAAAAATATATATACATATAAATTTTTATTTTAATTGACATAAATGTTGGATTTTGATTCGAGTGAATGTGTGAAATGCATGTTTTCACTTTTCACACACACACATACAAATTTCACACTTGCTTTTACTTTTAAGTCATACTTGAAAGTATTTACTGAGTTTTATTCACTTGGCCCAGTATTTGGAAAAAAAATTTTTCCCGCCGGAATAACCTATAGCAGTATTGCATTTTTGTTGATGGTGAAACATTCTACTAATTTTGATTATTAACATACTCGCAACACTAAATTCATGAAAACAAGAAAGTAAACCACTTCTGAGTTGATTTGCTTTCTTGTTTCCTCTTGTCTCGCTCTTCTATACTTCTCTTCTAAGTTAATGACGTCACGTTCTTGACTTTCAAGATAATGTAAATGCGGGCATGGGTAGTCTTCAAGTCTCATGCATTGAAAAAGTACTCTTTTCAGTTTCTCTCATAAATGTTGAATAATATTTAAGTCAGAGTATATTTTAAACTTTGGGCAGTTATACAACAACCACAAGATTCACTAAATTTATACTTATTCTGTGAAAAGTGGATACATAATTACTAAGGAATTATTTTAACTTAAATAAAAATTTGCATACCTATATTGAAAAAAAAATTAGACATTTCTAAAAATGTATGTATCTTTTTGTCTCATTTTGAGTGGGAGAAACAGAAGATGTGTACATATATAATTTATATAATATGCATATATGTATCTGTGTAGTGATATATGAATTCTTAATTTTAATTTTTATGTTCATTTAATGGCTGTGTCTAGTTATATTTATTGTACATACATACTTATATGGTGACAATCAAATAACCTAGAAAATCTCTCATTGAACAAATTTGTATATATGTATTTCCTAATAATAAAAGAAATAATTAAAAATATAATTACCACAAATAAAAAAGAAATAGCAAAAAAAAGGAAATCCATATTCAGAAATAAAAAAGGAAACTGTTTTCATTATTTTGACCTTGTATGAGTAGGTATGAGTATTGTGTACAACTTTCGTCCTATTCAAATTAAAATTAATCTACTTCGGATATATTACTCTTTTATAAAAGTTTGATTTTATTTAATTTTTAGTGTATTATACAATTCTGCTCTTGGTAACATCTTGTTAGGTTAAAATAGCAAATTTTTTTTAGCTTTTACCCCTCTTGGGAGCACAGCTTCTCCATTAACCTCTATCGTCTCACTTTATTTTATTTTAATTATTGCTAATTTCTTTATTTCTGTCTTAAAAATTACTATGAAAAAAAAGCAATAAAATGAATGCATATCGAAAATAATTATACTTTTATACAATAAAGTTTAAAAATTCACTTAAAAATAAACATATTTTTTTATGATTTCTTTAAGCATAACAAATTATCTGTATATTTATTTAAAATACTTGAATACCTAAATTGAAAAACAAAATGTAAAGTAAATAAAGAAAACGAGAATAACACCAAAAACTTAAAATTAAAAAAAAAATCTTTCTATACCTTTTTACATACTTTTACTTCAGAATCTTTTCTTCAAAGTATAAAATCGTAATTAACACTTTCACTTCCATTTTAATTTTTCTTTGTCTTTCTTCATTATTATATTTAAAAAAAATTTTTATCCTGTTTATAGAAGTATACGAGTATAATATGTGGTCTGACCTTTTTCTACAAATTTTTGTGTGTTTTTTTTTTCTATTTAAATACAAAATACAAGCTTTTATGTTTTGCTTGACTATTTTTTAGTTACCAATCCCGCACACATTCATTATTTAATTCCACACTTCACATTATCTCAAAAAGAATAAAATTAAACAAAAACCGAAAAATAAAAGAAAGGAATATGAACACGTGTAATATAATTAAGAATACGTGATTTTTTTTTATTAGTCCTACACAAGCTTTTATGTAGTTTTATGTAGTAATATTTAATCATAACATTTCTCACATTCATAAATATATGTACATACATAATATATTCTTTTATGTACTAAACTCTCTGCAATAATCTGAATGAAATGAATTACAAAAAAGGAGCATAGATAGGCTTATTTTATTTAATTAAAAGTATAAATATTGAAATAAATTTTAACTACTTTTTTCCGTTATAATAATACAGAAATATATGCAAATTCAATAAAAAAAATTTTCATACATGGATGAATATGAATATAGTAGATACTATACATAAATATTAGTATGTAAATATTTTCCGTGTGTATAATAATGTATATGTGTGACAATATGAATGAAAATTTAAATAAATCCAATATATGTGACGAATGAATGAATGAAAATGCTACATCTTTATCTACAAAGAAATTCATAAATTATATATGTATGTATGTACATTACCATATCTCTGTTCTTGTTACTGTTTCGTCTGTTTAATGTAATCATTCATTCATTCATTCTATAAACTAATGTGTGCAATGTGTACAGACAGTGTTGATAAAAAGGAACAAAAATAATATTTCTAAAATGACAGTCATAACAATTTTTTATATTATTAAAATTTACTTTATATTATTCTAAAAACGAATTGATTAACGAATTCAAGAGACAAACCAGAAAACTACAATAATTGAAATGAATGATAAAAATTTAACAATATTCTTTAAAACTGTAGTAAAAAAGTTTTAAAACATTTTGTAAAATTCTAATCTTTGGTTTTTAATGAAATTTATAATTTTCAAAATTGCATTTAAAAAATCAAAATTCAGATATGAAATAATTAGATACCTGTAGCAGCTTATTATCGAAAACATAAGTAAAATTTGAAAAAATAGGAATCAAAGTTAATCTAAGTCTACGAGTATTATAAGGTATTTTTTGGAAAGGTTAAAATCGAACTGGAAATGCCGAAAATTATAGTAAAGCCAAGAAATTTAATTATTGAATTGAAACAAAATAACTTAGCTTCCCATCAAAAAACTATAAAATTTTATGATATCTATAAATATATTATATCAATTTTTAATATGAATTCTTTAAAAGTTATGGATTTTCTAAAAATAATTGATTGATCAGTTCTCATTAATATACAGATGAATCAATAAATGTGATGTGAAATTAGATCGAAATTTTAAAAATATAATGCTTCGTTTTCAACACAACATGAAATTGAAGAGAGCTTTTGATGAAATTGACAGCTGTTCCAAATGTGACGTGAATTATTGAGTTGTATTTACATACATTTTCGAACATTATTGAAAGCTCTTTATCAACTATGAAATTGAAATTAGGAATAGAACCTAATTTGACGTTACTTTGAAAAATTTCACTTTGAGAAGAAAAGAGAAGAATTCTTATAATTTAATGTGCTACAAAGAGGGAAAAAATTGAATTTCATTTTCACGTTGTGTTGGAAACGAAGCATAAAGATTCAAAAATAACTGTACAAAATTACAGTATACTAGTTGGTTCCGTTTCTAGAACACAAAAAAAAAAATCAATCCAGCAAACAAACGAAAAACGAAATTCCAAATCTCCATTAATTAAAGTATCAGCGTATCGTGTATATACAGCTCATTCAGTTGTTAAACGTACAACTGTAATTAAACTGATATTTTTCACAACATAATATGCAAATATATTTCGTTTCAACCTCTACATGTTTGTGTGTATATACACCTATACACTGTCCAAAATATACAGTACAAGACTACGCAAGTTGTATATATATAGTATGCTATGTACAGGTACATTGTCGATGCTGCATATGTACATACATACGTATTATAAAAAATAAGTTTGAATGCGTTTGCAGCGATTTGGTTGATAAAAATAAAGAAAAAGTCACACACAGTGTCAGCAATTTGTTGTTCGGACCAAATTCGAATCATTCGATTTAATTTCTAAATACCTAGGAATTCTGGGTCCACATCCGCATAGTACATAGTACATAAACGAACGCAACTTACCGTCATCAGTTCAATTGGTTATTAAATCGAAATTCATTTGTAAAGATAAAGGCAATAAAGGTATGTAGGTAGGAGGTAGGTTGAGGTGGTTGAGGCAATCAAATTTTTACGAATATATGTTCAATATTAGGTATAGCATAGGAGGTGTATGTATATAGGAATTCGACTACCTAATGCAGATTAAAATGTTCGTTCTCTAACGTGTTTTTTTTTTTTTTTTTTAATATAGTACCAATAGTACATACGAAAAAGAGTATACTATAGGTACAGTACCAAATGTATACAAATTTGAAAAACTAAATACAACAAAATATCAAAGATATCTACAATAAATCAATAAAAACAGATCCGAAGTAGTAATTCTTTTTTTTTTACATTTGTTGGTTATTTGGAAAAATAATTTCGATTCGTTTTCACGGAATTCTCGTATGAATTTCAATCAGGCATAAAAAATGTATTTTCATACGTACGTATATTTATACTTGTGCGTATATCTTTTAACGATTTATGTTTAACTTTTACTTTTAGTCTTATATTGTAGACACACAGAGGTTGAAATTAAGTATTTTGCTAATTTCAGCTTCGAAATCCGGAAAAAACGACAGATTTGGGCGGGAATTTAGTCAGCGAAATTACATAAAAAATAACGTAATTTCACTCGAAATCTACTCATTTTTCGCTCTTTACTTAGAACAGAGACATCTACTAACAAACTGTAAACCGAAAAAAATGTTTTTTTAAAATTTTCATTAAGAAATAATTGAATAAAATGACAGTTAAATTTAATAGAAGAAGTAGGCTATGTTCAGATAAATTAAATTAAAATTAAATAAATTAAATATATTAGACAAACTGTCAAAATCGCTGTGTGTCACCTTCGTAATTTCTACTCGAAATTAAAATGAAATCTACTTAATTTCAACCTGTGTGTGTCGAAGACATTACACCCTTATTTATATTCAATATATAAAATAGAAAAATAAAAATTAAAGACAGGTGCTTATTATGATTTTCGATAAATTATCGAATATCTGTCAAATTCCAATGTCGCTATTATAGTTTTCGGTTTTTTTCGAAGCCTTCTATTGAATCGAACAGCTGATTCGATCACATTTTTACTGACGAATTGTCATATTTACGTATAACAACAGTGAACAAAGAACATTTAGAAAAATGAATAGTTCAAAAAAATGTAAGTAGATACATAAAGCTTTCAGTGTTTTTTTTTTTTATAAAATGTATATATGTACAAACTAACTCAAAATTTATAAAATTTCATTTTATTATACCAACAAGCCAAATATTCCTTTCTCCGTTTTGGTATCTTTCCTCGAACTCGCTCTTACCGGCACACATATTCCACACCAATGAATCATGAGTGGCTCCTGGATATCTGGCATCAACGTATCGGATCGTCATTTTGTGGTCTTGTGTCTTGTGGTGTGGTCCACTCTTTTCATAAAAATATAGCTTCGCCTCTACTTTTTCCTCTTGTGTGCCGATTAAAATTAACCATTTAATACACAAGCACTCTTCTAAAATGTCCAACATTTTTTTCAGCACCACGGAAACTGTTGACTGTGCCAGTCCTAAATGAAAACAGTTTCCTACACTACTTTGGTAGGACTCTTGCGAGAAGAATATTAAGATGCACGTTAATTTTATAATCTCTGGTATAGAGGAAGACCGCTTTGATGTAGTCATTTTCGGGGATATATTCTACAATAGATTTATAAATGCATCTTTTGTTAAACGGAATGTTTGTTGAAAACTGTATAAGAAATTTAAATCATTCATCATCATCATATTCTTCAAAAAAATTTATAATTTACCAAAATTCATCCAAATCTAGAGCATTAGATGCATCTCTTATTAATCTTCTTGTTTGTTTTAGTAAACAAGTTTCATTTGGATTGTTTTCTTTCTCCGAATCCAAATCAAAACCGAGCTCTACGCTTATCATTTTAATTGATTAAATGAAGATTCAAAATAATTATCACAACAGCACAGTTAAACAAGCAATTATTTCAATAAATTTATTTTGAAAATACACTTCATGCAATTTTGCCACAGAAAATTTAAAAAATATATCACTTAACTAAGAAAATATTCACAATAATTCAAAATAATGACATCTGACATTTTCAATCGTTCGATTAACTTACATAATATCAAAATTAAATTTAATCGAATCGAAGAAGATTCTTCGATCAACCATCGAATCGAAAACCATAATAAGCACCACAAATTCGTTCTATTGGAAATAGAATTTCATTTTATTCTTTTTACTGTTTTTTTTATAATTTTTCTTGTCATAATTAATATACTGCCCTATCACAACTCTCGATCGAGTCAAGACGTTGGAACGATAGTACTTCTCTATCGAGATGAAATTTGGTATCCCAAGTCTCGATCGAGATCATGTTCAAACGTTCCATTGGAATAAATTGAAAGCTAAACAAATGTCAATATGGGTTTTTTTGGCTAGTATTTAGTATATCGGCATTTTCATAATTTTTATTTAACAAAAATAAATTTTATGAAAACAAAATTTAATAAAAATCACATGTTACTTTTAATTTTAAAATAAAATTTTCAACTTTTACACTGTTCGCAACCTCAATCACTATCGAGCTAAATCGAGAAAAATTTACGACTCGATCGAGAGTTGTGATACCACTTATCGACATCATTTCCACTGGAATGAAGAGAAATGAAACTCGATCGAGAATATTGTGATAGGGCTGATAGACTGAAATTTGATATTTTCGTCAAAAATTTTGAACTTCTCATGTCACATTTAAATATGGAAACTATTCATTCTGTATAATTTGTTAATAAACCGAATTAAATAAATATTGTAAAGATAATTTATTTTTTGAATTAAAACAAAATTTGAATTAGATTTTTTTAAATTTGTTTCGAAAAATGCATAAATTTATTGCGATAAATGATATTATTGAAATGAAATTAAGTTAAAGTTATTAAAAATCGTTTTATGTACGCAGTACGCATACTCGCAAAACTTAAAATACTGACCATTCAAAGGTAGGATCAAAATTATTTTGTATTTTGTAAGTAAATTTTATACGAGTATACTTGTAGTCATTATTCGCATAAATCATTTTATTTCATTTTATAATGTAACTAAAAAATTGCAAAATTTACACTTAAAAATAAAATGAAAAAATTGAAATAACACAAAATGGCAACAAATTTTTTTGTTCTGTTCTCACCTTAAATTTTAAAAGTTTATCACAATTTGATTAAAAAATATGAAGATTAACATTACATATAATACATTCGGGAATAATGATTTACGGTTATTTTTTTTTTCGGTTTTTTTTTTTGTTTTAATTTTATTTCATTCAAATCCTGAACAGTATCTTTCTTATTCTGTATGTATTACGAGAAAATTTGTTGCACTTTTTTGTATGTATTTTTTCCGCTTCGAATAACAGAGAATTTAAACAAAATAAAAAAATAATGAAAAAGGAGTAATTAAAAAGAAATAAAGTGAATCGGTATGAGGATAAAAAGTAGAAAATAAGAATTTTATTGTTTATTCTTCCTTTTTTTCGTTCATTTCTGTTTATTTTATCATATCAAAGTTTTTTTTTTTTTATTCCATAACAGAAAAAAAATACAAAAACACAAGCTTTGAAAAAAGGAAAGCTGAAAAACAAAATTAAAACAAACAAACAAAAGAAATAAAATTCAAAAATGATAAAAAGTAAAATGGATATTTTTGTTCTGGCTATTATCTTTTATGTTTTACGTGTATTGTTTTAGGAAATTTAAATACGAGTATATGTATGTAATTATATACATACATATGTTGCAGGATTTGCTTAAAAAGAAAACATAAATTATTCAAAGTATGTATACTTGCATTTGTATTATATCACCTTGCATGAACTTTGAAGATTATTTTTTACTATACCCATTTATGTTAATATTTCTATACTATTACACCTCACATTTACTATGACAAGGAAGTAGAAAGGACAGATAATCTTTATAATTTTTTTTTCTTCTTTTGATTATATTGCGAAAAATCATTTTAGAAATATGTATATCGCAATCTACTTATAGTTCCCTGAACAAAATTTTTTGATATCAGCAAAAAGTACAAATAACAAATCAATTGCGGTTTAGGAAAAAGAATATTTTTCTCAATTAAATTTCACAAAAAAAAAAGAAAGATGTCCTAATACTTTTTTATACAGACATGCTCAAAACTTAGTATGTACAGCTAAATATTTAAATGAATTCTTAAATGTTTAAATTACTGAGCATATTCTTTAAGTTTATATCCATATGTTTATACATACTTACTCCTATAATAATAGTTTTATTTCACAGGATAATCTGCAGGAATATTGTTGTCGCTTTAATCGTAAAAAACCTAATTAGTGTTGCCTTAATTTCTCAACATAAAATATGCAAAGAAAAATAGAAACACAAAAAATTTACATGCAAATTTATTCATAGATTATGAAAATCCTTTGATATTTTGTTTCTTCAGTAAAAACAAAACATTACAAAATATAGTACAAAATGTATATACATTTAACATTTTTTTATCTTTTTTTATAATAAAATTTAAAAATTAATTTTTAGAATACACAGAAGCTAAATGAAGAAAGTGATAAGGACATCAGAAAGGATAAAAGAAAAATTTGTAAATGTAATCAAAAGAATATACAAATACATACTTTTTTACAATATAGAATTGAAGAATAAAAGTTCAACAAATGAATCACCTTCTCGGAAATATTCCTAAACAGAAAACAGAATATGTATTGAGGCTGTTGAAAATGAATAATAATTTGTATTAATAATTTTTGGAGTTTCATTGATTTGATTAATTCATACCTTCATATACCTATATGTGTAAATTTATATATTTATATGCATTAAGCATGTATGTATACAGGATGTTCCGGAATTGGTAAATAATAATTCAAAGGCTAAAAGTAGAGTGCATTTGCAGTCGAAAATGACGTTTTTCATTTGCGCTTTATTTTCGACGCTAGAAGGCGTTTAAAATTTTGAGGTTTTATCATTATCTTTCAACACAAAATCACGTGTAACTTTTTGCATACCCTATGTATCAAAATTTAGCATTGACAGAAAACAAAATTAACTATCTTTTGATATACTATACCAGGTAATTAAGAATTTGGTTCGTAGGAACAGAACATCCTGAAATCAAAATTCATTATGCATTTTTTAAAACCGCTTATTTTCTGTATAGCTTATCTGAAAAAAAATTGCAGTACGGCAAATATTCTAAACCTGAAAAAAAGAACCTGTGAGAAAGTGTCCTCTTTCAAACAATAAAAATCTGACGTCGATTGCATGAGCCGTTTTTGAGTTATTAAGAATTAAAGATGTGAGGAAACGGTAAAAAATGTGCTTAAAATCGCACATTATAAGCTATAATAATGTAAAAATTTCTAAAGGTTTTCTATTTTCCAATATCTAAGATGTAGGACAATTTTAAAAACACATTTACTTTGTATTAATGTTGGTACAGAATGAATGAATGAATGCTGAAATGAAATCTATGTAAATTGCAATTTTAATGTTTTTTTCTTATCTTAAATTTGTGCTGCTCACAGAATATATGTACATCAATTTGCCGAGTTTATGATTGTTTTTTTTATTTTGCTCTATCTATATTGAATTGAATTCCAAGTCAAGTTCCTCTAACCACTCGTTTATTCCTCTACTAAATTTTTCTTGAATTTCTTTATTCTTTAATTTTACGTTATCCCATATTCAATGTTTATCCAATTTACCTTTCTTAATATTCGATGTTCTAGCCCTAAAATTCGCTCCTATAGCAGAAAGTGGTCAGAATCAAAATCAGCTCCTCTATAATTTCGTACATCATTTATGTTACCACAGTCTCTGTTATATCAATTATAATATGATCAATTTGATTTGTGCACCGTCTATTTGGAGCTTTCCATGTTTGGAAAGAGTATAGAGTCAAATATAGCCTACATCCATTTATTATTTGATTCTTTAAGTAGATGTTTACAAATAATATTTTTATATATACATACATTATCAGCATTTCTATAATCTCTTTTTCTCAGCAAGCTGATACCTGCAGCTGCACGCCTGCACCTGCTAGAGTGGGTTCATGTTGGAGCTGCGACACTAGCGTCGATAATATCTGCGACAATAGCATAGAAAAAATATGTGTACACTCAAATGCATGTGTTTATATTGACGATGAGAGCAGAGAGATCATTTTTTGGATAGCTCCGATGAGAGCGTCGATAAATGATTTCTTTATTTTCTTCGCTATTATCGATGCTATGCTCCTTTGATTTGTGGGTTCAAGTTCAAAGAATATGTATGTATACTTTCAAAGATAATCTCTGTTTTTAAACTGAAATTGGAATTCATTAATTCACATTCGTATTTTGAACTGTTTTCAATCAAAAATTACTCGTATTCTAAACTGGACATTTTTTTTTTCAATTTTTGTTGAGACGTTGATCTCTTAATGTAAACTGTGAGTTTGTATACTATATACACTCCATATTCATTGGTATCGAAGCTCCAATATGAACACAGCATCGATCTGCCCATCTGTCGACATCATTGCTAAGCTCACAGCTATTATCGCAGCTATTATCGACGCTAGTGTTGCAGCTCCAACATGAACGCACCCTTACTCATTTCAACAAAGCTGAGAGAAATTTGGGGGTAATGGAATTTGGAAATGGGCATGAAAATTGTAAAATATTTTTGTTAATTTTGTCGTGGGCATGAATCAAACCTGCACTTTCGAGATTAGTAATCTGGCCAGTTACTCTAACACTTGCCCCACCGAACCACCTATATGTAGTGTACGAGTGTTTTGAAAGCAAAATGACAATAAAAAAAACATATGAAAAAAATATCTCCTACACCTTAGAACTCAATATGTATCATCATATACTCGTATAAGTGAGTGTATAGAACACATTTTTAACATTTCTACATACACAGAATTATACCTGAGTATGCACATAGATAACAATAATTATTAGTTTCACTATGATAACTTACTTCTTATTAGCCAATTCAGAAAATACTTTAGTTACGGTCATTTTTATTTGTTTTATCGTTTTTATTTATTTCCTTGTTATATGTGTTCTTTTTTTGTTAGCTTTTTACCATTAGGCCATTAGTTTGATTTTTTGCATTGTTTTTAGTATGTTTGTGCTTATTTTCTTTAATATACGTGTACGGGAAAATCGATAATACACACATGTATAGTGAGCGCAATTTGAATAGATGCATTTGAAAATTTTATTTTATAAATGTATAACATGGATAACATAGATCGTAAATTACGAGTATGTGAATTCCAATGCTTGGCGAACTTTTTAATTCTTGAAAAGTACATGGATTATATTGAAGGAACTTTATTTTTGCCATGAAACATTTTATTCTTTTTTTGATGCTCAATTTGGTCAATTTGGATAAATACAGTTCAATTGTTATTGATTTCTTGTTTGCTTGTTTGCATTGAGTTGAGACATATTTTTGCAAAAATTTTAATAAAATTACATGAAATAACATTATTTGGATTGATTTTTAACTAACTTTTTGTACTATTCGTCGCGAAAATAACGGAAGTAATCAAATAAATTATTACAATTGGGTAACTCAAAATTTTTATCTCCCGAAAAACCTGCAAACTTTTTTTTTTTTTTTGTAGAAATGGATCTTTTAGGAATAAAAATTTATTGTAAAAATTATCGACGTCAGAGAAATTAGTTGGAAATTAAAAAAAAAAATGCCAAAAGATAAAATATTCCGCATATATCAAATTAAATTTAAAGCAAAGAAAAATAAATTATCATTTTCACAAATTCTTTTGAAACTATAGTTTCGATAATAAACTCCATCATTTTCAACTCAATACGAATTTAGAAGCTCAATACAAATTAGTGTGAATACAAATCATTTAGACATCTTAATTAAACAATGTCATATTTTTAGATGGCAAGAAGTTTAATTTGGGTAGT
The DNA here is from genome assembly GCA_951394055.1 of Villa cingulata. NCBI lineage: Eukaryota > Metazoa > Arthropoda > Insecta > Diptera > Bombyliidae > Villa > Villa cingulata. The sequence goes on along the minus strand of OX596020.1, from coordinate 17,210,763 downwards.
TGTTATTAGCATGTTAGGGTCGAATGATTTGGAAGCGTATTCTTATCTCGCTTGTTGTTATTTTGTACTATGTATATGTATACTAATAAAAATGAATTCTGAAATATATTGTAAAGTTCTGGAATTCTGGAAGCAAGAATTACACCATATCTTGATAATTTATCTGGATATAACATAATTTTTTAATATAAGATTATGGTTCTGTGCACTCTTCTCTCTTAGCCTTTGGCAAAATTTATTTTCTAACTTTTTCAAAACAAAAAAAACTAAAATTAATTATTAGAATTTATTTTCATACACTTTGTGGATTTTTAGCTGCTTTTTACTTGCTTCGTGTCGAAACATAAAAGAGCGTCTATTCAAATTACGCTTACTATATACATCCAAATAAGTGATTTTAAATTAAAAATTTATTGAATTTTAATGGTCTAGTTTTCTTAGATAAATGGGAGAAAAATTAAAAAAAAAAAAATCTGAATAAATTCTTTATTATAGCATTAAAGAAATCTTAAATAAAAAATAGAATAAAAAAAAAATCAAACAATAAAGAAAAGAATGAATGAAACTTTAAAATTAAATTGATTATCCTAATAATTATTTTATAACAAAAGGATACCTATATATTTTTAATTTTTTTTTTTTTTTTTTTGCAATTTGAAAATGAAACAGTTATTTTCAACATGATGACCCTGTCGTATTTTTTTAAATTTCAAAAATGAATTTTGATTTTTATCTCGATTTGCAATACAAAGTTTAAATACATATATTAAAAACATGCCTTCAATTTAAATCAGCACGATAAGAAAAAAGAAAACTATGTATCTAAAAAGTGAAAACTATAGTTCATATATTTTTTGAAATCTTAAATTGGGATTGTATGCTTAATAGAAATATTATCTGATGATGATTATTTTCTTCTAGAGTCTACAATCCAAATATTAGTTTTTTAATGCTAGATCTATTGTACTTTTTGATTGACTGTCAAACTGAAGTTTTTAAAAATATAATATAATATACAGTGTGTTTCACTACAGAAAGCCTGCAAAAAATAAAAAACGAATAATTTTTTTGACTAGGTTTATACTTTATTTTAATCAGCTATATAAACTCTAATTCGCGTTATATTCAATAGCTCGTCCAGTCTCCACTCGCTTCAATAACATGACGGCATCTTTAATCACAACTTTCCACTAATTTCTTGGCGTACTCCTCGCTAAGGTTCTTCCAAATTCTTTTTAGCACTAGAAATAAATGATTTGTTGTTTTTTATTTTTAACCCCCGCAATTTCTGCTTCATGTAAGCCCTCACATTTTCAATAGGGTTAAAATCTGAAGATGGTGAAGGCTAATCCATAGTATTAATCCCATTTTGAAATTTCCACTGGGTGCAAAGTTGACTCCGACGTTTGGGGTCATTGTCTTCTTGAAGAATCCAATCTCAATTTCCGTGTCCTAACCAGTTATTTGTTGATCGTAACAACCCATTTTTATATATTTTGGTTATTCGTTTCGCATCCAGTATCTCCGTGAAGCATATCATATAACCGAATCCCTTTTGACAAAATACCCCATAAACGTGTACCTTTGCATGGTGTTTTACAGTACGTTCTATGTACCGTTCACCTTTTTTCGTCCAAGCACGTCTCAAAAGATTTGAAACGAGAAAAGAAGCCTCATCCATGAAGACTACATTATTCCAATCTCGTTTAAATTATTCCAATTTCGGTCGATAGTAACCTTTTTTCCATATGGGAACTTTGAAATTCTTTGAGACGTCGCTGAATAGTTGAAGTGGAGATGTTTATACCTTTTTCCGATAATTTTTCATGTCCTTGTCGAATCGATATTAAAGGATTTTCTAAAAATATCTTCTCTATTGTCTTATCGTTGCGCTTTGTTGTCGATCGAGGCCTGTCCTTTTTATGCACGTCATCTACAAAACTAGTTTCCAGGTAACGTTGAATCCATATTATAATGAAGAATCTTGATTTTTTCAGATACTTAGCTGCTTCTGTTACGGTCATTTTTGGTCCTAGGATGTCTAACTAAAAATGCTGTTTCAAACCACACCTTGTAATATGAACTCATTTCACTTTTAATATTGTAAAAACTAATTAATGCCACTTACAGCAAAAAAATTATACTGCGAATTAGAGATTCGATTGCTCCTTATATAGACAAAAAATTTTACCTGTAATTAAAAGGTTGTAGATAAAATCGAAGGCTTTCTGTAGTGAAACACACTGTATACATATAATTCGTTTATTATCGCTTAAAATTAGCTTATTAATAGCATTAATAGATAGCGGGATGATATAACATCCCTAAATTTTCATTTATTAAAATATTTTTATTATCTGCCGGAATGGACAGCATAGCGGTCTGAACCATTTTCCTATTTTTTGCACCAATATATTTGCCACTTTTTTTCTTAGAAGATTTACCTAATCTTGACTGATTTGGTTCGTTTTACAGATTCCTAATTCAAAAGGTCCATCTTTTCTGCTATGTCAGCATGATAGATACAGCGGCTCCTTCTAGAGGTCGTGAAAATAATAAGAATATAATTACATCTGAACCACCCAAGAAAAATTTTAAAAGAAAGAATATTGAATTTACTGACCGATGTTATTGCGCTGGAATTTTTGGAGGTAAAATAATTTTATTGATTTAAGTGTTACATATACGAGTAGTATGTACATAGTACAAAGTATGAATTACATCATTATAATCATCATCATTAGCTCTACAGTCTTTTATTAGCCTTGCCTTTTTCCAGTGTGCGCTTCCACTCTATCCTATCTCTGGCTACCGATTTCCAGTTCCTTAGTTCGATTCTTTTCAGATCCTCTTGAACAGCTTGCAAATACCTTTTTTTGGGACATCCGGTATTTCTTCTCCCTTCAGGCTTCTGAATTAACAGCACTCTCGCTGTATAACTGTGTTCACGTCTTTCAAGATGACCGATCCATTCTAGTCTTGCCATTTTTATGTAACTTACTACGTCATTTATATTAGCTGCTTAGTATAATTCATCATTGTATCTTCTTCTTCACACCCCATTTTCACGCTTTCCTCTGTATATATGTCTTAATATTCTTCGTTCAAAACTGCCTAGTCTAATCTGATCTGCAACTTTCAGAGTCCATGACTCCGCTCCATATATCAAGACCGGCTTACTTAGTATTTTGTAAATTTGACACTTAATTTTTCTTGCTATATTATCTGATGTGAAGTGTCGTCGTAGTCTATAGTAGCATTTATTGGCCAAGTTAATTTTACGTTTTATTTCAGATGTCTCATCATTATTCGATCTTATTAGTTACCCAAGATATATGAATTCTTCAACTGCTTCTACGTTATAAGTATCAATCGTCAAGTTCTGCCTGATGTCCCGTTTTTGCATGGTATTTAGTTTTGGCCTCGTTAATTTCCAGTCCCATCACCATTTCACTCTTTTCTAATCTAACGAAAGCTTCCTTCACGTCTACTATAAATCGTCCAAGTAGCGCAGCATCATCTGCGTATGCGAGTACTTGAATTTATTTATTCAAAATGGGGCCAGCCATTTCCAATTTAGCCTCGCTAACTGCTTTCTCGAGAGTTAAATAGCAGGCATGAAAGCACAGCATTTCTCCTTGTCTGAGGCCTTTCTTGCTTATGAAAGCTCTTGAAAGGTCTCCACCAATTCTGACTTTGCATACTACATCATCTAATGTTATTTTTGTTATCTTTATCAGCTGATTGGGAAACCCAAAATACTCTAACGCTCTAAATAGTTCCGATCGTTTTACACTATCATAGGCATAGTACGCATTTGAAGTCTATGGACAAGATGTGGACAGGTATGTTGAATTCTATTGTTTTTTAAAGTATTCTTCTCAGCGTGAATATGTGCTCCGTTGTTGATCTTCCTGGTCGGAAACCACATTGATAGTTACCAATAAGCTTTTCTGAGTAAGATGTTAATTTCTCATATATGATATATGACATAATTTTGTATGCACAGTTAAGCAATGTCACACCTCTGTAATTTGAACAAGCTTGCTGGTCACCTTTTTTGTGTAGAGGACAAATTATTCCTTCTTTCCATTCGTTCGGGTTTCTCCCCTGACGCCATATCATATACATATTAACTTATGTAATTCCTCTCTGTCAGGCCCTCTCCTCCGTATTTAATTAGCTCTGAAGCAATAACAAGTATGAATCATATGTACATTGTATCTTATATGTAAAGAAATGAAGGATTGCATTTTCTAGAAAGAATTATAATCATGTAATTATATACTATCAGCTATCAGTATTTACATACAATGTAAAATACTATGTGAACCTTTAAGAAGATTAGTTATAAATGTAATAATATGAAAGGAATACAAAAAGAATATTCTAGAGTATTATTTGTGATTTTCCGCCTTTTGAATTGTTTTGTTATAACATCTGTTAATGGGCTAGGCACTAAATTTGTCATAAACTTTACAATTTATTTGTTAAAACATTTACAAAATTAAAATTCATATTTATTTTTTATATAAAATAAGTATTACAATATTATTTTCAAATTTGTTTCTTTTTGTCTTTAAATTTTCGAAATTTTCATTGTTCTAGCATACACACATATACGTATATATATATATATTTCCACCTCTATATGTAATTTATAATGAATTTATAAATTGAATCAAATTCAAAATATGTAACAAACGAAAAATAAATAAACAGGAGAAGTAAATGAAAAAAAAAAGAAAAAACAAACAAAAAAAAAGGAATAATATATAAAACATTAGGTGACGGAAATAAGGCAGAGGGAAATAAAGCCACCTCGGTCGGCTTCATTACCTTTTCAAAGTGGAAATAAAGTCGAATATGAAAGAGAAATAATGCCACTTTACTATGTTCCTAAATTTTATATTAATTGTTAATTACATTAAGAATTTTCTATACAAACATACAAACACTCTCAAATTTGTCTTTTACAAATGCACAAAACACACACACGCACGTGCTGTGCATTTGTAAAAGGCAAATTTGATAGTGTGTGTATGCAGCATTTGTAAAAGGCAAATTTGATAGTGAGTGTATGTCCATGTGTGTATATTTGCATTTGTAGAAGTAAAAGGTAAATTTAAATCAACTGTTATTGCATTTCTTTTTAAATTTTAAGTAAAAGGTAAATTGGAAACACTTCTTTCTGGATTTTTTAAAATTTTAAAATTCACCTTTTTTAAACATTCTTAATATTTATAAGAAAAGATTAATATAATTATTCTCGACGTACTATTAATACCGTTCTAAAAATGCCCTGTTACGATATCACGAGCTATCGATTCGGAAATTAAGCCTTTATTATGTACGGGAACAGGATTTTATTTTCATTTCTTTTTAAATAAAAATATTTTTCCAAAATCAACTCTGTTTTATTTCGACCATAAATTTTTAAAATTGAAATAATGCCATAATCAAAAAATTTCAAATTATGGTCTTATTTCATTTAAAAATTTTAAATAAGACCATATAGCATTATTTCATATAGCTTTATTTCAGGGCGCTGTCGCTTTGAAAATTTTCAAAAAATTAGCTTTATTTCCACATTGAAAAGGTATAATAAAGCCGTAGTTGCTTTATTTCTCTCGGCCTTATTTCCGGTCACCGAAAAATTATACAAGATAACGAAAAATATTGAATACAAAAATATCATATGTACGTATGTAGATTAAAAGAATAATAGAAAAATGATTATAAAATGCACATACTATAATGAAATCATAAATTTATTCATTGTACCGTATGGTAAATAAGTTGTAAGTAAGTAATGTACTTACTCATATATCTATATTATAGGTATACGTAACATATAAAAATATTATATTACAGTCATATTTATACGAGTATTTACAATAATGCAAATAAACTAATATATTACATGTTAAACGAGAATGTTATATATTCTTTATCATATTTTTCCTAATCCATTTTTTCGTAACTTTTCTTTATAATTTATAATATACGAGTATACCTATTTACTAATTTATATATTCATTTAATATATATATGTAATCCATATTTGTATATAATATAACATTTAATATATGTATGTACATACTTACATACATTGTATATTATACATATTTTTACAAAATATGATACATACAACAGAAAAATATGTGAAATTTAGGCATTTATCCTATTTTTTCCTATTTCCGTTTTATATATATATATATATTTTATACTGTCCTTATATACATAATATGAGCGCAATTTGAATAGACGCATTCAAATTTTTGTGAATAAAAAAAATGTGGGTATAAAATAAAAATAAAAATATTTTATAAAATAATACCATTATTTATAATACTAATAAGGTATATGTATTTTGTTTTTCGTGACAGTAAATTTGAAGGATATTTTATTTAAATTTTGAAAAATGAAAATTTTAAATTTTTTGAAAAATGTTTGCCGATAGACGCATTTGAATTACCATAGGAAATACCTTGTTTACATCTACCGAGATTTCGTGAAATCTCGAGATTTTGAAAAATAGTGTTTACATCTGCTAAAGAGATTTCAGCTGTCATTTTCTTTTTTTTTTCTTGTTTTCTTGTTTTGAATTTTCTTTAAAAATTCTGATATTTATTTAATATTTATTCAAAAATAAATGTCAAATATACGTCATTCAAGTAAACAAATGTCAAATACATTCATTCAAGTTGAGGCGAATTCAAGGCGAAATTGTATTTATTTTTTTTCTAGGGTTGTACAAAAATTTTAAAGAGATTTTGAATAAGATTTCAACGAAATCTCGTTAGTTAACTAGATTTTAAAATCTCCTAACTATATGCAAAACCACTAGATTTAGAAGAAGATTTGATTAAAATCTCGAGATTTCACGAAATCTCGGTAGATGTAAACAAGACATAATAAGCCTCTTGTTTGCTTGAGACGATTTCTAATCAAAATTGCTTAATATTACGTGAAATAATAATGTTTAATTGATTTTTAATCAAATTTTTTATACTACTCGAGGAAAACAAATTAATTAGTTGAATTAGTTAGTTTACAGCGACTCAGATGGATCGGAAATGTTAATCGCATCGCATGGAAGGAAGCAATCCTTGTAAAAAAATTCTGCCCGGCAACATAGAAGGCAAACGTCCAAAAGGAAGGTTTAGAAATATGTAGATGGTGGGGTGGGACTCTGTTAGAGAAGACGCTAACAACCTCAATATTAGGAACTGGTTGGCGACATCAAGGGATCGAGAGAACTGGAGGCGCATTCTTCAAGAGGCAAGGGACCGGATAAGATCTGTATAGCCGTAGAAGAAGAAGAAGTTAGTTTACAATGAGTAAAGAAAAACTTTTATCCTTAGAATAACGAGAACAAATTATTCATTTTTTTAGAAATAAGATTTCTTTAGAAATTTCTAACTAAGTTTTCTGATCTTGGATGCTTTTTGACTATTTTTCGCTATTTCTAGATGAAAAAAAAATTTTTTTAAACAAGAAGCCAAAAACAATTGAAGTGCGTCTAAATCTAAATTGCGCATCGCAAATTTTCAAAAATTCCTTTTTTTATTTTATGACAGCGTCTATTCAAATTGCACTCACTGTAGATATGTTATATGTAATGTCATATTGTATTATGTGTTCTTATTTACTTATTTAAACAACATCAAGAAAAAAAAATAAAAATGAAAAGTTTTGTTGATATATGTATTTTATAATATGAAAAAATGAAAAATTCTTTATTACATTTTAGACGTGATTTTAAATGGCGGTATATAAAAATAAAATGAATAAAAATATAAAATGGAAGTTAAAAAAAATAGAAGTAGTAGATAGTACGATGGTATACAATATACACATCCTTTGAAGGAAACAATAAAACATTCAAAATAAACAATGAAAAAAATATATTTTACGGTAGAATGATATTAATACAGGTATACAATAATTTTATAATACAATGAAAGTATGTGCATATCGGTACAAATATACATACAGGCATAATACGTAAGAAAAAAGAAAATATGTACATATTTTTTTATTCTATACAAAGTACATATATGTATTTATTTACGTTCAGATTTTTTTTTGACAAACATTTCCGTTTTATTTTATGTTTTCTATTCGAATACAAAATACAATTTTATACACTCGTACAACAAACAAACATTTTTTTAATAAAATTTCTTGCCATTTATTAATAATAATAAAAAATAAATAAATAAAAACCAAAATGAGAGGAAAAAAACATAAGAAATATAATATGATCTTCGGCATAGCATCGTGTATATTTTATATCTACCTACATTGTGTTGCACTACAGAAAGCCTTCGATTTTATCTACAACCTTTTAGTTACAGTTAAAATTTTTTGTCTATATAAGGAGCAATCGAATCTCTAATTCGCAGTATAATTTTTCTGCTGTAAGTGGCATTAATTAGTTTTTGCAATATTAAAAAATATTAAAAAGAAATGAGTTCATATTACAAGGTGTGGTTTGAAGCAGCATTTTTAGTTAGCCATCCTAGGACCAAAGATGACCGTAACAGAAGTAGCTAAGTATCTGAAAAAATCAAGATTCTTCATTAGAATATGGAATCAACGTTACCTGGAAACTGGTTTTGTAGATGACGTGCATAAAAAGGACAGGCCTCGATCGACAACAAAGCGCAACGATAAGACAATAGAGAAGATATTTTTAGAAAATCCTTCAATATCGATTCGACAAGCACATGAAAAATTATCGGAAAAAGGTATAAACATCTCCACTTCAACTATTCAGCGAAGTCTCAAAGAATTTCAAATAAAAAACTTGTCAACGATGCAAAAACCTTTATTAACAAGTTCCCATATGGAAAAAAGGTTACTATCGGCCGAAATTGGAATAATTTAAACGAGATTGGAATAATGTAGTCCTCATGGATGAGGCTTCTTTTCTCGTTTCAAATCTTTTGAGACGTGCTTGGACGAAAAAAGGTGAACGGTACATAGAACGTACTGTAAAACACCATGCAAAGGTACACGTTTATGGGGTATTTTGTCAAAAGGGATTCGGTTATATGATATGCTTCACGGAGATACTGGATGCGAAACGAATAACCAAAATATATAAAAATGGGTTGTTACGAGCAACAAATAACTGGTTTGGAGACGGAAATCGAGATTGGATTCTTCAAGAAGACAATGACCCCAAACATCGGAGTCAACTTTGCACAGTTTTTGTTGTTTTTTATAAGTACATAAATTTAGTTTTTCACCAATTTTGAGTTTAAACCCTTTAAAATTGAAGTAGTACAGGTACACCGACAAACGGTAAATAGGTCTCATCGAGACAAACAAAAAATCGCATTACAGCAGGGGGACCTTTCCTGTAAAAAGCAAAAATGAAGCGGGTATCTTGGGCTTCTTGCTTATGTAATTAGAAATGAATTGAGATAGCGCTGTGATTCTACAGACCGTATGTCTCCGAATAAAGTAGTAAAAAATCACTAACTCCCCTATTCTAAAAATAATCACTGACAGGGATCACCCATATCAAATTTCTTGATAGAACCCACAGTTACATGTTTTTCCATAACTCAAAAACCAAGATAGATAATTGAATGAGATAAATTGCAAATGAAAGGCAATCCTTTAAATATGGGCAATATTTTAAAAATTTTAAAGGAAATTTTAAAAAAATTAGGACAAATTTTTGAGATATTTGACTTTAAACTCAAAATTTTGTATTTTTTTCATAAAAATTTTTAATTTGATATACCATATTTTTGGCATCACTGGACAGATCTGTACAACTCAACTATCAAGGTAAGGACTGATTGATTATGTTTCCAATGAATTGGAAATGTCCAAGTATTTCGTGGCTTATGACCACCAATAGAAAACAAGTCATTTGATCTCAAAAAAAAAAAAAAAAAAAAAAAACTTCTGAGCCCCTTAACTCCTCACCCGTTGATATTAGACTCCCCTGCCATACAATTTTTTTCGTTTCTCAGCAATACCTATCGACTGGCAAAATGCCTGCACCCGAACTTGGGACACCCTACCCTGTATATTTCCAAATAAAAACATAACGCAATTTCTATTATTATGAACGAAAAACGTTTTTTTTTCAATTTTCTCAAAATAGTATAAAATGGAGTATACACAGTTTTGCAAATAGATGACTCATATGCGAGTATATGACATTATGAAACTTTTATTGAAAATATCTATGTACCAAACGTATAAGGTATAACATATGGAAGGTGGCAGACAAAATTTTAATTAAATAAGAAAAAAAACTTTAAAAATAAAAATAAAAACAACATAACTCATAAACAAAAATGTATAAATATTCTTTTAATTTCGTCCTTTTTCTAATATTTTTTAATTACAACAGGAAAATGAAAATAACTGCAAAAGTTAAAAGGAATTCATCCATGCACAGATACAAGATACAAAAGATTCATTTTTTCCATTTTCATATCGTCAGATACAATTAAGCACAGAGTTTTCAGCTTTATAAATTTCCTTTCTGCCAATGAAAGTACATAAGCATGATATATACATGTATCTAAAGTATAATTATGAGGCGTTTTAAAGTTTTATTTCATTTTTTAAAATGTCCTTTTTTCTTTTTTAATTTGCTGCCTGGTATTTGTATAAAAATTCTGAAGAGAAAAATTTTAATTAAATTCCTTATTTGCTACTTTAGTTATTATTCCCTTACATTCAGCATAAGACGTTAATAATAATGATACTATGGTGATGATTATACACTCTATTTAATACATTATGTATGCATATAGTATATATATATACATATAAGTTTGTATTTTTATCATAATCGCTATTATAATAATAGTATATAGTTAACATCATTTCCACATATTTTGTCTCACATTTACCCTTTTACTATGAAAATTCAAAATGTGAAAATAAAAATACTCTCGTGCATTATCCCGTTATAAAAATGTAAAATATGTATTTGAAAAACCATAATACAACAACGAATGATACATAAATGTACTGTTTCATATGTTATTCCTGCTTTTGTTTTTAAAATGTGAAAGAATATAAAAAAATAAATTTCTGTAGTTATTTAAATTTTCGATGTACACTTGAGAATTAAATATTTGCAAATACATACAGATGAACAGACATAGAAAACAGCCACGTATTGGAAGGTTATTCTGTATAGTCACAGATTCAGATTAAAACTTTAAAACTTACATACATTATATACATACTTACTTAACTCAGACACCCATACGCCCATACTCAACCTGCGACAGATTATAGATCAGAAGAATTTAAATGCTAGAAGTAAATGGCACACATAGCATAGCACCCCACCTTTTTATATACACATTTTATAATAAATAACAACAAATAAATACATACGTGGGTAAAAAAAAAGTCTACGTACACTAGCTGCTGTTACTTTAATAAATGTGAATAAATTTCCGAAATTAAACACAAAATTTTAAATTTGTTCGTCATAGCTTTATTTATTATTATGTTTTCAATTAGAAAATTGTTTATTTACAAAAAATTATTCCTTATTTCGCAAAATATATAAAAAAAAAAAATGGAGCTAAACTCCAAATTCCATGTCAAAAAAGTCTGTGGAAAAAATTTAAAATTTTGTGCTTAATTTCGGAAATTTATTCACATTTATTGAAGTAACAGCTATTGTATACGCAGACTTTTTTGACATCACAGTACTAAGTACATTCCTATCCTCAGATTCTTCTAAATAAAAATGGAATTTAGGATCGAGTACAAATGGAATTTTAACTTTTAACTTTGAAAACTTTTCAACCCATTTTTGATTGTATTTTCACTATTACATGTACCTTCTCCATCAGTTGACTGATATAATAACATTCTTTTGTACCTGTATCTCTTTTGATTATAATCAATATCGATGTCGATGCAATATTACGACTGTGTTATAAAATTCAGAACACTAACAGGTTGCAATGCTCTCCAGGAAAAGGTAATAATTGGTAGCTACTTCCATTTTTTTTTTAAATTTTGTTTTTGTGTTGCGCTTTTTTCTGATCTTCAATATCATTCTTAATAATTTACTGATAATTGAAATTCTAAAAAAACGAAACATAAATGAAATCTACAAATATCAGAATAAAAGATATGTCTAAGGGTTGAAATATAATATCTAAAGATATATTTTTAAAAAACAAAAAAAAATGAATTTATATGTAAGTATTTTCGGATAAATATGACATTTTAAGAAAATTTATTGCTCTCGCAATAAAATATAGTACAAGAAAAATTAAAAAAAAAAATTGGATATGAAGCTAAAGATATGGCTAAAGAATAAATGCTGTTCAAATTCTTTTCACACTTATGGACTTATGTATGTACTTCAAGTTTGTTTTGGGCTACATAAAAATTCACCAATTGAAGGAAGCAAAAAATAAAAACAAAGAGAAAATCTTGAAATATGATAATACAAATGAAATAGATAAAATCTACACAAATAAAATGATAAGGCGAAAAGGTATATGAAGATTAAATTCCAATATAGTTAAGCTAGATTGAATATTGTGAATTGAAATTCTGATTGAATAAAGTTAACTATTAACATGTTTGTAAACATACTCTGCCGTTCACATGATTAGACACACCTTCATTTTCGCTTGCAGGCATTTTCGCTGTTCTATGATTTCTTTATTTAGGAATTTCCAGTCATGAAATGTAATTATTAGGAATCTGTATATCTGTTTAAAAAAAATACATGGTTTATTCCCAAAAATCGCATAAAAAGGTCGTTCACTTCATTAGACACAGTAAAAAAAATGGTAAAAAAACAATTATTCTGCTATTCTCTGTAAAAAAAATTTCGAAAAACAAATAAAAATCTTTATTTTTTTTAAAATATTTTTATTTAATATTTGGTATTTTTGCCATTTTTTTGAATTACTTCAAAAATCCGATTCGGTATGGAATCATATGAATTGTGAATAATATCCAGTGGTATTTGTTCCCAAATCCTAGTTAACTCGTTTTTGAGGTCTTCTATATTATTAAATTGCTTTCCATTCTTATATAGTTCACGCGTTAACCATCCCCATAAATTTTCAATTATGTTTAAGTCTGGAGAACGAGAGGCCCAATCAAGCACTTGTATGTTTTCCGAGATGAAAAACTCTTGAACAACTTGTCCCGTATGAATAGCAGCTAGATCTTGTTGAAAAATCCAATTTTGATGTCCCATTACTTCATCAATATCCGCGGATGCTCTCTGCAGTAGCTCTACGTACTTCCTACTGGTCTGTCTCCCACTCAATATTCTTATTTCAATGGGTCCATTATACGATATAGCTCCCCAGACCATGATTCCAACTTCTCTGTTGTGGTGGCGAGACCGATATAGTGTATCTTTCCGTATATCATGGAAATAATACGAATATCCGTCTGGACCATCTAACGAAAATCTTTTTTCGTCGGAGAATATGACTCGCCTCCATTCTTCTGTCCAAGACATGTGGTCCCTCGCAAACTTCAAACGTTGTTCCTGATGTCGGGGCGTTATCTCGGGTTTTTTTTTGTAGTTTTCTTCGTTTGATGTATGGGCTTCCTCGAATAATTCTCTTTATGGTTGAAATACTTGCTGAAGTACCTACTTCCTCACCAATTTGACGGGCAGTCAGAGTCGAATTGGACGCAGTCCTCAGTATCAGTTGTCGTTGGTGTGCAGTGGTGGCTCTCTTAGCTCTACCTTTATAATTTTTTCCGTAGTTTTCCGGATCGCGTAAATATCTGCATACTGTGGTTGCGCTACGAACAATTTTTTCAGATATTTTCCGTCCTGAGTAGCCTTCATCAACAAGAGCTTTGATTTTTCCTATTTCCTCAGTCGTCAGCATCTTTTTCTCTCCCATATTCGTTATTTTTATGAAAAAAATTAATAATAAGGAATAACTAAACAGCACTTTAAATCAATATAGATTTTATTTTAATGTTAACTTGTAAAAACTTGGATAACAAATGAGTGTGTCTAATCAAGTGAACGACCTTTTTATGCGATTTTTGGGACTAGACCATGTATTTTTTTTAAACAGATATACAGATTCCTAATAATTACATTTTATGATTGGGAATTCCTAAATAAAGAAATCATAGAACAGATGTTTTCAATATCTTTTTTTATTTCTTACCTGCAAGCGAAAATGAAGGTGTGTCTAATCATGTGAACGGCAGTGTATGTAATGTAAACATTTTTAAATATGTAAATACATATATGTAAATACAAAGTGAACAATAAAAAAATAATAAACCTGATTCATAAAAACAAAACAATTTAAACGACTCCGTTGAAATATTGATTTTTTTTCTTCCGCGTTGTGTAAATTATTTTTCTATATTTGTTATTTTTATAGTTTTATTGTTTTTTTAATTTAAGAAAAACCTTTATTAATAATCAGAAAATAATAACAGTATAAAAAATATAGAAAATAATAAACAAAAATAAGAATTAGAAGCATAAACAAAAAATAAAAGAAATAACAATATAAATATTGTGAAACAGTTAAATAAAGAATATAAGATTTTTTAAATAATTTTTTAAATTCTAAATTTCTCCAAAAAATAATATTCATTTTTAGTGGGAAAATTTTCATAAAACTTTATCTGTATGCTGTTGCTGTTGTTATGGTTGTTGTTGGATTGTCTAGTTTATTGTGATTGCGTCTGGAATAATAGAAGATACATAATCGAATATTTTTTTCACTGTTACAATAATTGTTCTTTACTTTTAAACAAATAATATAATACAATTAGAAAAATTCGTCCTGAATCAAATCGAAATAATTTATTTTTATTTTCCAATTTTTATAGATAATTTTATATATACGAATAATTAAACAAACTACGATACAAGCTACATATATATTTGAACTATAAGCATAAATTGAAACGCATATTTATGGTATAATGCATTTATAATGCTATATTGTTCATAAATATTCATATAAATGTATATGTCTGTGTGCACAAATAGAAAAGTATAAAAATAAAAATTCTTTTTTTTTTTGCTCTCTTTAATTCATATATGTATATGCATTTAAAATGCAATCGAATTGAACTAGAAAAAAACTTTTGGGAAATTCATACACAATAAAACTACACAAAAACAAAATAAACAAAACAAAAAAAAAAAAATGTAAAAATCATAAAGCAGGCAGCAGAAACAATAATTTTAATCTTTGAATAAAATGTGAGCAAAAATAAAATTGAAATAAAATTAAAGTTTTGAAAATACAAAAAAAAAAAAAAAAATTTCGTGTTTTCTGCACGACGAAGTCTATGTACGTACATATATCGTCATACGTATGTGGAGGTTTTAAATTGAAAATTGAAAAATTATTGAAACAAAATAAAATAACGAAATCATTCAAATAAAAATAAACATCATAGGTTGCCCTCAGTCAGTATTGGGTTGCCCCCAAGGGGAGCAATCACGTAACACACCACAACCACATAAACCAAAAGATTGGTCACCAGAACCAGAATTACCATTGGAATCACAATGGGTAGATGGAATTGCAGAGAATTATTGGGATCAAGCTGGTCCAGCATGGGTAGGTGTCATATTATCTGTTTTATATTTTTTCCAAAAAAAAAAAAAAATGAACAAAACCAAAATATAAAAATTAAATTAAATTAAAATTTAAATTAAAATTAAATTGAAAATAAAAATGAAAATAAAATAATTTTTCGTCGGTTAAGTAGTGAAACCTCGTAAGTGCAGTTTATCGAAAAAATATTTTTTTCTTTTATTCAATTTAAAATTGGCAAATACATAGGCCCCTATTGCGAATATCGATTGTGTTTTTGATCGAATGATGAAAAGCTGTTCGATTGTAAAATAATTCGGTATTGTGTAACACAATAACAATTTTTTGTTTTTTATTCAATTTAAAATCGGAAAATACATAATTTCAAATTATTAAAATAAATATACATTTCCACTAATTATTTGTTTTAATTTCAAACAGCTTGGAAAATTCATTAAAATTGTACCTAAAATTAAGTTTTTTCCTTCTCCTGAAAAAAATTTTTTTTTGTTAGTTACGAGGTTTCACTACTTAACCGACGTTTTTTTTTTTTTTTTGTTGTGTATGAATTGTGTTTTTATTTAATAGTACATTCATAAATTTTATGTTATTTTAAATATTAAATATTAGAATTACGAAAAATAATATGTGCTTTTTTGTTCTTAATTATATATAGGTACTTTTTTGATGTGAAAGACGCCCTTTTTCGTTTCAATAACAACTTTTTTGATTTCAAAATAAACCATTTTCATTTCAATAAAAACCATTTGCATTTTAATAAAAACCTTTTTCATTTCAAAATAAACCATTTTCATTTCAATAAAAACCATTTGCATTTTAATAAAAACCTTTTTCATTTCAAAATAAACCTTTTTCATTTCAAAATAAACCATTACTTTTTGTGATAATTACATAACATATGAACATCGATTTTTTTGTTTAAATCAATCAGGGTCAATGGATTGCTTTTAATATACCCCACCAATTATATACAGCTCCACAATTACCAAATGTGAATCCTATCGAAAATCTCTGGATTGTATTAGAAAAAAAAAGTGCGAGAAAACTTAACTTTTGAGACGCTTGAAATAAATTGAAACAAACGATAAGTTTTGAATGGACTAAAATAGATGCTGCAGTGACAAACAAATTGCTCCACTCAATGTAGAATAGATTAAGAGAGGTTACTAAAATGAAGGGTTGCGCTACTAGATATTAGGATATTAATAGAATGTTCTCCATCAATATTTTTGAAGAGGAATCATTAAATGTACCAATGCTTTTGTCCCATTGAATTTTGTAATATTTTTTGAAGTCAATTTCTATAACTGAAAATAGAATAAAAATGTGTTCGAAATTTGGATTTCAATTCGATTTATTTTTCAAAGTACTTTTTTATTTTATTATATCAACGTCGATCAGTATTATCTAAAGCCCTAGACAGACATCTAGTATCGATAACATGGTATGAATACCATGGTATGAACAATATTAGCATGGTGACAGACATGTAATCTAGTATAAACCTAGTATCATTTGACATATTTTGTGAATTTTGTTGTGGTGTCATATAGAAAATTTATATTTGCATTATATTACTTTCAACTTAATGCCTACTATGCCTACTAACTACTTTCAACTTGATGCTAAAACTAATGTAAAAACTAATTTTTATAATTACCGCAGCATTAAAATGGCCTACGTTTAGTAAATTTTGTTAATACTAGATTCATACTAGACAAATCATGCTGGTTTCAATACCACATTTATACCAGCTTGTTTTCCTGGTATGAAGCTAGTATAGGGTGACAGACATGTAGTATAGCCAATAGCATGGTATCGATACCACGTTTATAATAGATGTCTGTCAATGGCATAACACGAATGATCGAGCTATTTAAGCCTATCAAAAAATTCGATATGCTCATAAGTCAAAGTTTGTCAAAGATAATGCGGATATCATTATATTATAGCAATAAATTTACACAAAAAAATTTCACAGCATGTCTCAACTTTTACACAATTTTATACATATTTCTACAATTTCAATTTGGAAAAACTTTTTTGTCTTTTAAGTTGCTAATACTGCTTATACAAAATTTATATTTAAGTATGTGAATGTGTTGTTTTGTTGTTTGTGATCAATTGAAGCGTAGCGAATAATTATATGAGAAATTTTATAAATTGTTTGAAGTAAAATTTTACTGAATTTTCTTACCAATTTGCCAAATTGAAGTAGATTTTAATTTTGTTTACATGAGTGCTATTTAACTGAGCTTTCATATATTTTATTAAGTGAAAGTTTGGTTAGGCTGGGCTGGGTTAGGCTTAGTTGAAGATGAAATTAATTTTTAAATTAAAAGCTCAAAACAATAAAACTTTGCTAAGATTTTATTATGAAACATAATTTTTTTTAATAGCCATCACCCATCACGCAGCCCAGATCTCAATCTTATTAAAGATCTAGGAGACAAGTTTCTGCTATCTAGGAACAGGAAGTGTTATAACAACTGAAAGTGGCTCGAATGATGATATAATTAGCAGAATTAATATAGCGAGAAATGCCTATGGTAGGCTGAATAAAGTATGGACAACTAATGCGGTAACGAGAAACACTAAACTGTCAATATTCAATTCCTACGTCAAATCGGTGTTGCTAAACGGTTGTGAAACTTGGTGCGGGAAGACTACCTGCCATAAGAAAATACAGACTTTTGTCAATAAATGTCTTCGCAGAATATGCAAAGTGTTTTGGCCTAATATTATTTCCAATGACAAACTATGTGGTCACTTTGCAAAATCAAGCCCATAAAACAAGATATACTATTAAGAAAATATGGAAATAGATTAGACATACACTTAGGAAACCTGCGAACAGTATTGTAAAGAAAGCGATTGAATGGAACCCGCAGAGTCATAGAAGCAGAGGAAGGCCCAGAAAAACATGGAAGTGAACAATAGAGGAGGAGCTCGGAGCTGTAGGAAGGTCATGGTCAGATATAAAAATATTGGCACCTAATAGAGTTAGATGAAACACTTTTGTGCAGGCATTACACTCCCTCGAGGAGTAATAGCAAAAAAAAAATGAGACATAAGTGTACGCGTAATTTATGAAAATAGAAAACAAATTCAGAGCATTTCTGAACTGCAAAACGATATGAAGAAGAAAAACATCACTTTGAAGCTTAGCAGAACTTGATATACGTATATATTCCATATATATTTTCCATATATATTCCATAAATGAAATGTTTGAATAGCTCGATGGTTGGGTGTCGGTTTTGTGATCTTATGATCGCGGTTCGAATCCAGCCAGTGCATATATAAAAAATTTTGTCGCCAAAAGGCTCATGCGGGCCGTGGTGCAGGCTAGAGGAAGGCGGGTTTTACCTGACCTTCCCCTATAATAAAAATAAATATTCCATAAATTTTTGAATTCATTTAAAATAAAGGAAGGAAGGCACATGAAATATGACTGACAATATTCGAAATTTTATATGAATTTAAATTTAGTTCTTCACCATAAAATAAAATATCTATTTTTTAATATGAGAATGTTCAAATTTCCATTCATATTTTTTTGAAAATTCTTTATTTTAGTTGCACATTAAATATTTTATGTTATTGAAAATAGAAATAAGTTTAATTTTAGATAAGATAAAATGGTTTGAATGTAAATTTCTATTTGTTTTATGAATTTTCACAAAAATACAGCGAGTCCTATCCATATTTTCAACACATTATATGTATGTATATTATATAGTATATGCATATATGATATGTATTATGTACATATAGTACGAGAAAAAAGAGAATTTAGATTGATTCGATAATCGTTAAGTAAATTGAAAATATATCATTTTATTTTATTTGTTTTTTTCTCTTATTTCAATTCTGAATTTTATTTTTATTAAGAAATTCACTCTGATTAGTGTCAGTTTAAATTTCATTTATAGAAAGAAATACTTATACACATACTTATATGCACGAAATACAGTAAAGTATAAAAACAACAACAATAAAATTTATAATTAGGAAAGCACAGTTAAATGAAATTTTAAAAAAATAGTATATACTATATAAATTAAAACTGTTTAACTGCACTGTAAATCTAATTAAACACAACAGTTATATAGGGATACTTCTTAGTATTTATAACGTACGGTATGAGTACGATAAAAATCCTTCTTAACACAAAAATTCTTTTTTTTTTTGATTTTGTTATATTATTCTTGTAATAAGAACACAAAATATCGCTTTTAATCTTGTACATAATTAAAGAAGAAAAACACATACATATACATGTACATTTATACATATATTTTATGTAATACGAGAGAAAAACAAAAACGAACTTACACACATACTCAGTCATTCACTTTTTACAGTACAGCATAAGTGTAATGTAATGAACGACTATCATTTATTTAATTCGTATATACATAGCATGTTATCGACCTGAATAAAAAAGTTTATCGTAAAATGAATGAACAATATATAAATAAATAACAACAAAATCAATTGAATTTTATTATATAAAAAAATAAAAATAAAAATAAAACAAAGGAAGAAAGAAAAAATGGCTTTAAATAATACTTAAAGCTTAAAATGAAATAAAGAATAAACCAAACTAAAATTTTTTATCTTATTAAGGTGTGCATTTTAAAATGAATGCAACTTATCTATATGCACAAATCATATTTATATCATTTTGTTTACCAGTTTACTTTACTTGTAATATAATGGTAAAAAACAGTCTAGTAGTGTTTCCTTTCGCATTAAATTCGGATTTATATTTATTAATAAAAAAATAACAGACGCAATAAAAATTAAATAAAATATATAAACGAAAAATTGAACAAAAAAAAAAGTTGAAATAATATTGAAGAAAAAAAAATAAAAAATTTTCCGAAAAATTTTCTATCACTTTCATAAGAAATTGGAAATAAGGGAAAAGTTTGAACTATAAAGGTATTTCAAAGTTGATAATCGCTTACACATACTTATGTACCTACATAATAATAGTATTTGTGCCTGAAACATAACAAAAAACAATTAGAACATAATCTGGTAAAAAAGGAAGAAAATTTTGAATATAAAGAATCAAATCCACACACGCAATATGTATGTGAGTATCTAAAATGTGAAATACTTAATATGTAGTAGAAAAATATTTACAAAAACATTTCTTCCGTTGAATATTATTCCGTCGAAAATATTTTTTTTTTTGTGTTTATTTTTGTTTTTGATTTTATGAACGAACTAATTTCAAAATATGTAATTTTCATATCAAACTTTTATGTCAACATCAACATTGGATTCCTAAAATTGCTGCCAATATACTTTTGTTATTCTACCAATTTTCCAAAAATATATTTTTAAAATTGCAAAACTTTTAAAATATTCAAAATAAAAAATCATATTGTTACGTTCAATTCAAAAATGTATTTTGATGCATTCAATACAAAATAGGATAATAAATATTTCCGAGAATTAAATTTCGAACATTCAATAAATAAATATTCTAAAATATAATTTTTTATTATGGTTTTCATTTTTATTTAATTTTCATCAAAATAAAATTTATTTTTTTTTTTGCTTGATTAATGATGATAATTTCGAATAAATTTTTCTATTCAGAAAATTATTAAAATAAATTTTTTAATTTCTGCAAAAGAATCTACTCTTCATACTTACATTTAAATACACATACATACTTATATATGTATGTACATTATGAATAGATCTATTTATATGTGAAACATAAGTATTTAATCGATTTAATTCTATCATGAATAATAAGTCGTATAAAATCTCTAATATGCTATTTTCGACACACTAAGTATATATACTTAACTATAACTATATTTTGAATTGAAAATAAATTTTTTCACTTTTATTTTTTGTGGAAATTTTAAACATTAAACTAAAAAAATGTTTTTTTTTTGTTTGTTGATTTTATTTTCTTTTTTGAATATCCACTAAAAAACTAATTTTCATCTTGTTTTCCTGTTCTTTCCCAGCTGACCATTCAGTGAACTAGGTTCACAATGAATTCATAGTGAATGCTAAAAATCTTCACGAACTGAATAATTTTTCTCTTATTCATTTTGAAAACACGAAATAAAAAATAAGTGAATTATTCAAAACTGGGTACAAGTGATTGAAATATGAATTATGTTCATATAAAATTAATTTTGATGAATGACGATTTTATATGTAAACTTATTTTAATTTTATGATTAAATGAATTCATTCGTTTTATCTTTATAAAATGGTTGCGATTCACAAAGTCTAACACCTAACACTATGGAATCACTTAGTGAATGTATAGTGAAATTTTGTTAGTAGCTGGGTAGTTAGTAGTTAGTAAGTATTTATATGTAGGTACAAATAGGTATACATTCTGTGTTTGCAAATACTGATATATTTTTAGTGTGTCGAAAAATGACATTTTATGTTTATAATAAATAAAATTTATGTGAGAAAATTTATAAGTTTTACATTTAAAATAAAACGAAGTACAATCAAAAAGTTTGTCTTTATATTTTCCAAGTATTGCATTGGAATGAAAAATTATTAAATTTTTGAATATTTTGAATACATTTACATGTACTCTACATAATGAATATACTTTCAAAATATTGTGTATGCATTTTATAGATTAATTTCCTATATGTTCAATTTGATAATAATGTATAAATTTTAATTATACAAAATAGTTTTCTGTATAATCTTAGTCAGTTTTGGGAATACAACTAAAACCTAAAACTAATTTATACTTAAGTATACTATAACCACTAGTTTCTGTTGTTTTTGTTTGCATGTGTGTGGTATATTTATGTAGATTCTAAATAAATGGATATTGTATTAAAATGAAATTTCTTCTTCGATAGCGCTTTAGTTCATGGCGAGCCTGGTTCTTGAACGAAGTGATATCTAGACTTAATATTATCATGTGGGTACCTACCTAACGTTGATTGCAATCGAACCATTGAGTTGGAAAAATAGGCATGGGCAAGAATCAAACCAGCACTCTGCACTTTCGAGTTCAGTTCAGTAGCGAGTTGCCCAGTTACTTTACCACTTGCGCCACCGAGACCCCTTATAATGTAGTACATACTTAAATTTCCTGATAATTTACTAGTGTGAAATTAGTATTAAGTAAAATCAATAGTATATCATAGTCTACTGCACTTTAAAAAAGAATCTTTTGTAAATCTTTGTATTATGTATATATAAAAAAGAATTCGTATTTGAACGAAGGAATCAAACAAAACAAAATTCTATTTTTACTGGTTTATTTTTATTACTACACAAAATGCAATTTACAATTACATAAGTACATAATGAGTCGTCTATTTGCAAAACTGTCTCTATTCCATTTTCTACTATTTTGAAAATTGAAAAAACGTTTTTCGTTCATAATAATAGAAATTACGTTATATTTTTATTTGGAAATATATACAGTAAGTTTCACCTCCGGTAGTACACCCGAAAACAGTAGGTAGGTTTTATCGAGACAAAAAAAAAATCGTACTACAGTGAGGGGTAGTCTTGACCGTTTAGCCGCTACGAAACACCTACTCTACGAAACACCCTCTAACAATTACGGTGTACTAGCTAGAAGAAAGCAGTCTCAAAAAAATTTGTAGGAAACTCCCCCCTCTCTATAAGGACACCTTACATGCTCATCTACGTATATATACATATATATAATAGTTATTGTGTTATAAAGTCAAAATTTAGTGATTTTTTGCTACTTTATTCAGAGAAATACAGACTGTAGAATCACAGCGCCATTTGAATTAATTTTTAATTACATAAGCAAGAAGCCCAAGATACCCGCTTCATTTTTGCTTTTCACAGTAAAGGTCCCCCTCCTGTAGTACGATTTTTTGTTTGTCTCGATGAGTCCTATTTACTGTTTGTGTGTTTACCTTAACTACTTCAATTTTAAAGGGTTTAAAATCAAAAATGGTAAAAACTAAATTTACGAACTTATAAAAAACAACAAAAACTTTAGAAATTGACATTAAAAAAATATTTTTGAAAAATGAAATAGACACATTTTTGCAAATGGACGACTCATATCACTTTATACTGTAATAAATTTTAAAAATTTAATACTATCCTAAAATCATTTATCCATTATCAGTTAGCATTTATATATTATGTATATGAAAATATAAATACAAATGTGTTCAGGTAAAATAGACTCAAAGTATTTTAGAGTTTTTTGAGGATCGGATATACTATTTGCATGCACCCCATGTGCTCACATGTACCCATGTACACATGCCGAGTCACAAACGGTACAATTCTTTGAGACCCAAACGCCCAAACCAAGTTAAATCCAGGTGTGAGGAATATTTTGAAAATCTGCTGAATAACTCTCCACTTGAAATGTAAAATAAGAGCATCCTTTCACCAATCACATAGTACCAGCTAGAACATCAAACTAGAAACCATATACCCTCACATCACCAACGTATAAAGAATTTTGCAAAGTAATAAATAATAGTAAGAATGGCAAAGATGAAAGGAAATGCGCTATCATATGTCCAGTTCACAAGAAATAAGACAGGTTTTAACACATCAACAATTAATACAACAATACATCATATGTATAATACATCTCTTCTTAATAGTGCATACAATATCTTTACATTGCTTCTTCGCATAAAACTAGAACCGTATGTAGAAAAATTGATAGAAGAATATCAATCAGGTTTCCTCCCCGGAAGATGCAGAATATTTTTACGGTAAAAAAACTACTAGAGAAATGTTGGGAGTACGACGTAGACTTTGTCAAATATTTATTGATTTTGAAAAAGCCTACAATAGTGTGCTATAAGACAAGACCTATAAATTATTTGAGATTTTAACAGAGTTTGGAATTCCTACTAAATTGGTCAAACTTGATTAATTGTATAAATATTCAAATACCACAGCATGTGTAAATGTCAAAAATGATCGAATTGACAATGATGGATTAATGAAAGGTAATTAATACCTGGATCCCATGCTATTCAATTTAGCACTCGAGTACGTAATTAGGAAAATGCGAGTTAACTTTGATGGAAATCTACTATTTAAATCCAAACAATCAATAGAATATGCGGACTATTTGAACATTCTGGCAGATCAGTGGCAGATAACAGGGAAGTGTATGCAAGTCTGCACATTAACATCGATAGAACAAAAGTGATGCCAACTACAAGAAACAAAAGGTCAAGATGATAAATTATCTGAAATTTCACTATTGAAGAGGATTTAGAGGTGATGAATGAATTTGTATGTCTCGGGTGTAACTGTAACAAACCAAAATTATGAATCAATGCAAACCAACAGAAGAATCAGCTCTGGGACAAATCATACTTCGGCCTTCTTCCCCTCATTTAGTCAAACGACATACACAGTAATAGAGTCTATAAAACTTTAATAAAACCAAAACATATGGAGAATGAACTCTGATCAACACTGAATTGGCAAGTATTGTCAAATCAAATTGACTAAAACGGGCAGGGCCTTCTTAGAATGCCTTTTAGTATCGAACAGTGAAAAGGATTTCCGACATACCTAACTGTAGTAAAAGATCAAGGTCGTCCCCAAAAACGACGGAAAGATAAAATTAGACGAAGATACCAAGAAAATACTAGCATGCCACGACTGGAGACTCGAAATAGAAAACCCAGAAAATTGAAGGTCACGTTTGAGGTAGCACCCCGAAGAAGAGGAACAAGAAGTAGAAGATGTTGTAGGAGATATAAGTAAAACACAGTATGATGTTGATACGTTGAAGGTTTTATTGAGAAGAGAAGAAGATTTAATCATTAACATAATTTATAATAATTGTATATAATATTGTATAATTGTATATGTGCTATAAGCAATAATTATAGTGAATGAATATATGTAGTAGATTGCACACAGACTTACCAAATCAAGCAAAATATTTTATTAATAATTATAGAATAACATATTCTACAATGTGTATACGTGTAGCGGTAGTTATACTTATAGCATAGGTCATAGGTTAAAATCAAGTTTTATTTAAGCGGATTAACAAAAATTATACGAACATACAAAAACACATGTAGTAAGAATATTAGGTACTTATACAAATATGAACGGCTAAACTTCCGAATTGGTGCCGCCAGATTTTGAAACGAGACCTTCTAAAAATGATACTTTGGAATGTCCTCTTTAACGTGGTATGTGTCTTATTGGCGCAAATTCATCTTAAGGACGCAAACTACCCTTAAACATTTTTGGTCCAAAATGGCGTATTCTACGAAAACCAGTATTTCTCCAGATCAGGATCTTGGACCGGATTAGTTAATACACCAAACTGTGAATTTTTTTGTAAATTTGTGCATTTATTTTTTTTATTTATGCAGTTTCTACACGTAAATGTGATATCATTGGAAAGAGGACAAAAATGTCTTTCAAATGATATAACAAAACATATAGGTACATATGTCATCCTTCAAGTTTTGAAGTTATACCGTCATCAAAAGAAGTTGAAAAATTGATTTTTAAAAAACACGAAATTTTGACTTTGAGTCCTTATATCTCGAGAACCGCTAATCCAATCAAAGTGAAATAAACTGTGATTAATAAAACAGGAAGTTTTTTTTCAAATGGTATATTAACTAATTCGGTCCAAGATTCTGATCTGGAGAAATACTGGTTTTCGTAGAATACGCCATTTTGGACCAAAAATGTTTAAGGTTTGTTTGCGTCCTTAAGATGAATTTACGCTAATAGAGACATATACCACATTAATGAGGATATTCCAAAGTATCATTTTCGGAAGGTCTCGTTTCAAAATCTGGCGGCACCAATTCCGAAGTTTCCCTAATATGAACACGTGTATATGTATCATACATACATTCAGAGTCCACAGTATAGTCAGGCAGGATGTTAAAATTATGTTACCTACTGGATAGAAGCACATAATATTATAATAATTTTTCAGAATTTTTTTTGAATCTTTTTCAAATATTTTCTATGAAATTTTCAAATTTATCAAATTATTTAACGTTATGTTATATACGAGTATGTTAACATGTTAACTGAACAAACAAAGCTTTTCAAAAAAATGTTCATTTAAAATTAACTGTCAAAAAAAAATAATTTTTTAAAGGATATTAAGGACTTTATACTTTGACCTAATTTTGCTTTGTTTTTGTTTTAAATTCATGATGGAAAAATGAATAAGAAGTGATTATCTAAAGTATATAATTGCATGTATTAGATTATATACAAATATACGTCTATATAAAGCAATCTTTCGATTTTTTTCTTTTTAAAAATTTATTTTTCTTATATGTATCTTTCTTATTCAAATACTTGAGAGCTAAAAGACCAACAATAAATAAATATATTTTTTCCCGGATATCTGACTACGTTATTAAAACAATTAATTACAGTTACAATTATACAAATGCACATATTTGTATATGTATATTACATTCTTTCAACTATTGTCCTCTTGCATTTAAGTAATTTCGATTCTATTTCAATTTTATAACTCACTACGTTTTTCATATGCTAATGGTGATTTCGGTTTCGATTTTTGTTTTTTACAGTGTTTTCGATTTACATCATTCTTAAATTATGCTCATGTAAAAATATATCTCACTAAGACAGTTTTCAATTAAATTATAGCACATAGGTAGAATGAGAAAAAAAAGCCCTGAAAATAAAATAAATATAATAAAAAATAATGCCATATTGTTAACGTATTTTACATATAGATTTCAACGTTCCACCACAAATTCAAAATAGCTTGTATTTTGCTATTGTTGTTTTCAATGACAGTATTCAAAGTGAAATATTACATTTTTTACACACACATACATGTATATATATATATACATATATATATACATTTATGTTTATGTCTATACAGTATATTCAGTAATATAAACAAAAGTCAACTGCAAAAAAAATATTGTATGTAAATTTGTAAATTTTAGATATATAAAATCGGTATGCATTTCATTGTGTGTTCCGGATCATTTTTTTTTTAAATATTTTTTACAAATTTTTAAATTAAATTTTTATTTGAATTGCTGTCTGCTGTACTGGTATTACATTACACACAAGCACAATTCCATATCCTGTGAGTAATGTACATACTACATTACAGGGTGAGTTTTTCCATTTTGGGAACACCTAAATCCTTTGTTAATTTATTATTTTTCAATTTATTTACCAATCATAATCATTAGATGTACATTATTATTATTATTACAATAATTGTGAAAATGGAACAATTTAATTACATTTGTGACATAAAATGACAGTGTTAAATATCGACATTTGTAAAAGCGATTCGAAAGCTTTAAATCGATATGAAAAATGTTTATACTATCGCTCTCTATATCATATTGATTTGTGTTATAGCGATTTAACAGCAAGTATAAACATAGTAAATAATGGGCTCTATTCTGTAACCATTCTGTTAACTAACAGAATTTTCTGTTAAGTTTTAACAGACTTTTTAAAATTCGTATTCTGGTCGTAACAGAATTCCGAAACCTTTAAGAAGCTGTCAAATTGAATCCGAAATCTGTTAATTTTTAATTTGACAACTGTTTGTTTACATTTTGAATTTTTATTTATATATAAAATATGTATAGTCAACTCGCGATAACATGAACACGAAAAATTTTCGGCTGTTCACATTAACGAAAATGTTCACACTAACGGGGGTTTTATCAAAGGTACAATTTAAATTAAAACAACACGTTTCTTTATATGTACATATTTTATTTTAATATTTATTCGGTTTTTGAAAAGTAGAATGTTATTTTAACTTGTTTTTTTTTTGCCCTGCAATTTTTTTAATATAGCTTCTTCACGAAGTTTTCTTAGTACAATCATATCTTCAACTTTTATACCATTGTGCTCTGCCCAATTCAACGCTTTATTAAACAATTCTACAGCTTCTTCATGTGAAATTCTTCAATTATTTTTGATTTCTCAAAAAGGGATAACAACTTAACTTTTTTACCCATTACGCACGACACAATTAATCTTTTCACAACAAAGTAAGTACAATAACGATATTCAACTGACAGAAATTCGAACTCATAAAGAATGGATATGATTTTTACAGTTTGACTAACGGTATGTGATTTTGGTAAAAAATAGTTTACATGAAATTTGTTTCCCGCATAAAATTCCATAAAAAACGAATTGTTCACATTACAGAGCTTTTGCCTGTTCACGTTACAGAGTAGTCAATGTCAAAAATATTGTGTTCACGTTAACGTGTTGTTCACATTATTATCGCGAGTTGACTGTATATGTAAATGTATATGTATGTATATAAATAAAGTTATATAAAAGTGAGGATTTTTTGCAAATTTATTTTTTTAAAGCAATTTAAATTTTAAAAAAATATAAATTGTCGTACATAGTATGTTTCCATAATTTTAATTACATATTTTTTTTTCTTTTATATATTTATTTTATTTAAAAACAAATTTGCAACATCAACTAATAATTTAATTAATTAAATTATTTATTTATAATTAATTAATTTTTAAACTATTTTATTTTACTTTTCACTTATGATTCTATACAATGATTTACTTTACTTTTTTGTAAATAAACACTACACATAACCGCAAATATATTTTTAAAAGATTTTTAACTAAATTCTTTAACTTAAAAGACTCTAAAATGTTCGCTGTTAGTTAACAGAATTTTAAAAGATTTTTAACAGATTTTTCTGTTAAGTTGTCAAAATTTTATATGCGGTAACAGATCTGTTAGTTAACAGAAAAATTACAGAATAGAGTCCATTAACATAAATTTAAAATAGATGTTTTTTTTTTGTTGTTTTTTTTTTGTTTTCTATAATACTTCATTATCAGGTTGAGTTGATAGTTAATAAAATGAAGACTAAATACATGGTGATAAGTAAGAATGCCAGAAGAATTGGATCAAATATTCAGCTGAGGGATTACAACATAGAAGTAGTTGACAAATTCATTTACTTAGGAGCGCAAATTACTGATTCAGGTGAATGCAGTGAAGAAATAAAGAGAAGAGTGATGCTAGGGAACAAATACTATTAATTATGGTCCAGCAAGAACACTAAGATCGCGATTGATATCAAGGAACACAAAAATGAAACTTAACAAGACATTGATAAGATCAGTAGTAATATATGGATCAGAGACATGGACGATGAACGTAACAGACGAAAATATGTTAGCAAGTTTTGAGAGAAAAATCCTTAGAATGATATGCGGCGCTGTGAAAGACAACGGGGAATGGAGAAGAAGGTACAACAATGAGTTAATTCAGATATACCAGGAACCGAACATCGTAAAAAATATCAAAATAGGTCGACTCAGATGGATAGGACATGTCTTGCAAATGAGTGAAAACAACAATGTAAAAAAAATATTCAATGGAGAGCCGGCGGGATATAGAAGTAGAGGAAGACCAAAGAAACGTTTCCTAGATGATGTGCAGGAAGACATTAAACAGCTCGGAATTAGAGGATGGAGATCAAAGGCGCTGGATAGAAACGAATAGAGATAGCTTCTAGAGGAAACCAAGGCCGGCACATGGCAGTGGCGTTATTGGTGATGATGATAATACTTCATTTAATTCCAAAAAAAGTTATATAGTAAATAAAAATAAAATAATGGTCACTATGAACGAGAAATTTGAATCGATCTCTGACGTTATTTAAATGTCACTTTATTTTTTTTATGGCGGAATGTTATATTTTTCATGCAAAAATATGAAACTCTTAATTAAGAAACTTTTTTTGGCTGGAGTTCCGAAAAGGTCAATCCTCTGATGCTCTTGAAATTTTGACCACAGATAGTCCTCATGACTCAAAGCACAGGATTCTGAAATTTTTTGTCGGACATTTCTCTATCTGTCACAATTTGCATTTAAAAATGTTTGTCGAAATTCTTATTTTATTAATATCTCTATAACGGTACATAATACAGGTATGTTTTACAGCTCAAAAGATGCGCCTTGAAATGCTCTATATTCTGGAAAAAAAATCTTTTTCAAAAACTCTTAGTAGAAGGATAATAAAGAACATTAGATTAGGATTCGAGATATATGTATGCTATCTTGTGCACCAATTATCTCCGAAGTTACTTAACCGATTTCAATGAAATTTGAAACATAGATACTTTGATAGGAATTGTGGTGCTTAACGGAGTGTGTTTTTAAAAAATGTCCATGTTTCCTTTTTATAGGATGTCATAGTTGTCAAAATTGCGATTTTTCGGCTTCCAAATGCACCTTGTACAGCAAACACTGATTGACCAATTTCTTTGAAATTTTGAATATAGATAGCCTGAAGGATATTGTGGTGCTTGAATATAGTACATTTTTGATTTCAGGTACTGAAATTTAGTTATAGTTCTTAATAAAGGAGAGAGTTTTTTTTTGAAAAATCGTTCAATTTTTACTTTTATTTTCATACATTAAATCTTCATATATCTATATGATTTTGGTATCAAAATAAAATTTGGACTTTTCTGATGATTTTACAAAAAAAAAGTATAAAATTCTTTTTTATATTTCCATTTTTATTAACAAAATAAAATTATGTTTTTTTCATCAAAATATTCAAAAATCCATTTTTATAGCACCTAAAAGGTATGCAAAGGCATTTTTTTTAAATTTTTGTATGTAAATTCGTTGTTGATGTTGTTTTCAAAATTTTTCAAAGTCGAAACCTACTCTTAATGCATACACTATCTTCCACACACTTGCCTTCTTACATTTTTCAATTTTACTCTTTACTTTTGGCATCTTCATGATTGTACTAATCAAATAAATTTTGTAAAATTAATGTTCTATTTAGTTAAACAAAAATAACAATAAAACAAAAATCGATAATTTATTTAAAAACAAAACAAAGAAAAGCTGTGAAATAAGTGTATTGAAAATCTTTTTTTTTATTGTCATCTATATACATATATTGCAAAAGAATAAAAAATATTTAAAGACAACGAAGAAAGAAGTCATTTTAAAATTTTCTAATTAAATGTATAAATAAATAAATGTGTATATATTATATATGCATATATACAAACGTATATAACGTATTTATACTTAAAAAATAAAACGAAATTCAACCGAAATTAAAATATATGTAGACATTATGTATTTTTTACAAGTTTAAATTGTAAACACTAAAAAGTTTGGTAAATGACATATAAAATCTTCTTAAAAGAAAGGAATGTACATAACATACATATAGGAACATATAACATACATATAGATAGGAGTATGTAATGTACATAATTTAATTTTATTTGATATACAAACAAAAGTGTGATTTATTTATTGATTATTTTTGTACGACTAGAAGAATAAGTAAAAATAACAAGAAGAAGAACGAAACATCTCTTCTTCTTCTTCCTTTCCTTTTTCTTCTTTGCTTTTCTTTTAAAAATCATAAACATACAAAATATACATATATTAGATACAAATATATACGCAACAAAATCTCTTTGCACACATAATAAGGCACCAATAAACGTGCCTAAAATTTTATTAACGCATTGAAAAAATAAAAATATATTATCAGAAATATTTATAGAAAATAAAAATGAATGAAGTTATAAAAACTTTGATTTTTATTTATGTTCCCTATACTAAAATTTATAAAGTAAAATCATGATTTGTTTGCTTCATTTTCTAAGTATGTTTTATATCACTCTTTTTCGAATGATGGAAAACGTACATAATGTACGAGTATATATACAAAACTTTTTATCATAGGTCTGAATAGTGTGGCACAATAAAAGAAAACATTAAATATAAAATTTTGCTTTCAAGTCAATTGTGTTACAAACTTTGAAAAATTTTCATCATTTTAAGTACCTACTCTAAATGCTTTCAATAACATGTAAATACTTATTATTTTTGTGATCTATCTATATGTATGTGCAATACATGTATAAGTGAAATACAAAAGTCTGCGTGTATTTACTTACCTATTCTTCATCGACAATTTATCCTCTTATTTTATAATTTTCATTTTAATTTTTAATAATCGCGAAAATACTCCATACAAATGGCAACATTTCATATACAATACATATGTATTGTATATTCAAGGACGAAAAATCTTAAACATGTTTTTGGGAACAGAAATTTTTTGAATTGCACATTATGTAATTCGTTCGTTTTTTTTAAGTATAACAACACGTGTAATACATTATGGAAAATAGGAATCTATTTGATTCAAAATACATGCATGAATATTCGCAGCGTGTGTATATACAAAAGTTTTGTATGTCATCATAAATTTTGAATAATATACATTTAAGGAGAAGAAACATTTGTTATGAACATTTACGCGTGTGAATTTGATTTGTATAATTTGGGTATAGCCGTATAACAACATATAATGTTAAAAATTTTAAATATACAATACACAATTTATGTGCGAACACGAGAATATTTGACAATTTTTATTAGTTTTTATTTTTTATATTATTATTATATGTATGTACGAGTACATGTAAGCACTAGGTTATTTGAATACAATAATCAATGAGTCAACAGAATTTTAGAGATTTCATATCCTTTAAATGCTATCACTTAAATCAAATAAAATTACACGTATGATACTAAATTTTTCACAAAAAAAAAACAAAAACCTTTTTCAAAGAAATTTAAAATGAAATTTTTTTACTTTGAATTTTTATTTGAAATATTTAACATATTGACTTTTTAACATTCTTAAAAGCACATGTAAAAAAAACACAATTAAGCCTTAATTAAAGTGAAGTTGAAAGATAATACAAATAAAATGTTATTAGTAGTTTGTTGTCAAGTATATATTTTGGATTATCTGATCAATTATTTTCTGTATAAAAATACCTTACATGAATGAAATAATTGAATAACACTGCACTTATATCTTATATACGGATTTAGAAACTGAACTTTTTTTAAATGAAATATCTGAATGAATATTAAAGGTATTCACAGTTTTGTCTTGTATCATTGTAAACGCTGTAAACTCGTACAATCCTATACCTATTGTAAACATCTTCAATGTAATTGGCTGGAGTTCCGAAAAGGTGTTCCCTCTGATCCTTTTGAAATTTTGACCACAGATTCTACTCGACAATATCAGAAAAGTCACGGAATATTTTTTGTCGGAAAGCCCTCTATCGGTCACAATTCGCATTTAAAATTTTTTGTCAAAATTCTTATTTTAGCAATATCTCTGTAACGGTACATGATACAGGTATGTTTTACAGCTCAAAAGATGTGTCTTAAGATGCTCTATATTCTGAAAAAAAGAAATTTTCAAAAACTCCTAGTAGAAGGATAATAAAGGAAATTTTGTGATTTTTGGCTATTTTCACATTTTTGACAATTTCTCAGAAAGGAGTAAGGATAATCGGTTCAAATTTTTGCAAATAAAAAAGGACATCATGAGCAAGATTTTTCATTAATTACTTTGATCCTAATGAAAAAGGAAAATGTCCTGCAGAGAAATAATTTTATTAATGCTGAATTTTGCAATTTTATGTTCGTGTGCACGTGTATGTATGTGAGTATGTGTATTTGTAGAAGTCAAATATATGATAGTTTGTGTATGTGCGTATATGTGCGTGTGTATGTGCATTTGTAGAAGGTAAATCTAACAATGTGCACGCATATACACAGGCACGCACGCACACACAACACAAACGCGCGCGCGTTTAGTATTTTCAGATTGTTTGTAGAGTATTATTCCAGTCATTGAAATAAATGTAATATAATATAAAATTATATCTAATAATAATAGTAATAAACACACATGCACTTACATACACACACTATCAGATTTTCCTTCTACAAATGCACACGCACACATACACTTACATACACACACTACCAGATTTGCCTTCTACAAATGCATATACACACAAACCAGCAAGCGTACTCTATCATATTTGCCCATATACGTGTAGTGTATATGTATGCCTGTATAGAAAATACTTAATGTACACATTGTTAGATTTACCTTCTACAAATGCACATACACACGCACATATACGCACATACACAAACTATCATATATTTGACTTCTACAAATACACATACTCACATACATACACGTGCACACGAACATAAAATTGCAAAATTCAGCATTAATAAAATTATTTCTCTGCAGGACATTTTCCTTTTTCATTAGGATCAAAGTAATTAATGAAAAATCTTGCTCATGATGTCCTTTTTTATTTGCAAAAATTTGAACCGATTATCCTTACTCCTTTCTGAGAAATTGTCAAAAATGTGAAAATAGCCAAAAATCACAAAATTTCCTTTATTATCCTTCTACTAGGAGTTTTTGAAAATTTCTTTTTTTCAGAATATAGAGCATCTTAAGACACATCTTTTGAGCTGTAAAACATACCTGTATCATGTACCGTTACAGAGATATTGCTAAAATAAGAATTTTGACAAAAAATTTTAAATGCGAATTGTGACCGATAGAGGGCTTTCCGACAGAAAATATTAGAGTTCTGTGCTTTGCGTCACAAGGACTATCTGTGGTCAAAATTTCAAGAGGATCAGAGGGAACACCTTTTCGGAACTCCAGCCATGTAATTTTTACTTACACTGCTTGTAAAAATTTACAATGCTGAAGCCCATTGTATGTGGTGTATATTAACTATTGTATATGCCATTCTGACATTAAATTCTAAAGTAATTTGGTTAAATTTATTTTTATAATATTTTAGCTGACATTATGTTATTAATTTGCTTGCTTTCTAAACAAAGTTTGTTATGGTGCGTTCACGATATAGTGTAAAATTTGGGTGTATGTTTACACTTTTTACACTCTTATAACAATTCTTGAATACCTCTATTCTGTTTGTAACGACACGGCAGACAACGTTATCATAACGATATTGGTTGCGTTCAGTTCATTGCAGCGATGCAAGTCAGCGATGAAAATGCAGCGATGTTTAGATAATCACTATATATACAATTTACTGAACTGTGTACAGCATAATCCGCTGTGAAAAGTTGATAGCAAGTAAGTAAGTTGATATTAATGCAATGAAATTTTTTTTTATTTTTTTCTGCCTAAATTCCTGAGAAACTTAGAATTATTAGCATTTTGAAACCATCAAAATGAAAAGTAATTTCATTACTCTCATTATAAAAAATTATACACCTTACTAATAAATATGTATTAACTTTTCAATCATTAAATTCATCTTTCAAACATGTCAAAATTTGTTTACGATGAATTTTAAGGCGAACTTTTTTTCAGCTACAAAATATTTCCATCGCTGCAAAGTAGCGACTATGCAGCGAAGTCGTTCTGTAAGAGAAATTATTGCAGCGATGGAAAATTTTACATCGCTGCGTGGAACTGAACGCACCCATTGTCTTTTTCTATTTACACAGTTTCTCTTTCTCTATGTACAATTTAATTTTATTATAAAAGTTAATTTTTTTATAAATGAACTATTTTAATTCTTAAGTTACAGATATGGTTACAGTTTCTTATAATTTGATTCAAATAATTAAAAAAGTGTGTATTTCCACAGGAGCGCTTTTCTTTTACAATAATTAGAAAAGTAATATAGTTATTTATATAATACCTACATACTTATATAAAACTTTTATGACGAATTCAAAAATTAAATATGAAAATCGAAATAAAAAAATGAAACGAAAACAACACTTTTTTTATTCAATTTAATTTCCTGATATCAAATACCGCATCTTATAATCAAAACACTTTACTCGAATATCCCTTAATGATCAAAGACTTTTTTTCTTTTTTTTCTTACCTACTATGTACCATTTTAAGAAAATTATTGCCATAAAACTATAACTAAAGAAATTATTCTTAGTTCGTTTCTTTTGTATTTAATATTCTTGTTCCATTCACTTCTTCATTCATTCGCTACTCTTTTATTCGTCATTATAGAAAATCTTTTCATAAATTCGATTCACTGTCTTAATATTTACACGTACCATCTAATGCCAAAAGATTGTTTAATTATATTCATCAATATTCAATCAATAATTCAGATACATAATGTCATTTCATGAATCGTTTTAATTAAATTCAAAGCACTAAATACATATCTGTACACGCATTGTACATCTAGAACTGTTTAAATATAAAATGAAACTTTTCCAGTTTCATAGAAATATGAAAAATACAAAAGATATTCATTTCAAAGGAGTAATCAAACAATTTGTACATATAAATGCGAATGTACACTTGGCGACACATAATAACTCTCAAATCTATTTGTCTTTTTTTTGTTAAATTTTTGACATAAAATGTTTAAAAATCAATATATCTAATTGGATGACTAGTTCTGTGCAGCATATAAATTCCAGAAATTCCCAATTTAAAAAATTGTTTGAAATTTTTCAAAAATATACATAATATGTATAAAGTTTAGTACGACACTTGATCACTTTCTCTAAGAAAAAATTATGGAAATGAAATGAAAAATATATATTTAATTTAAATTCAACTTTATCTAATACTTTTAACAGTAATGAAGATTTTTTTTTAACATAATGTGTATACGCGTTATTATTACCCACCGCATTTTTGGTTAAAAATTACTTCATATAGGATAAGAGTCGCACTAAATTTTATTCAATTGTCTATAAGTTAAATTCAATTAGTAATCCGGTATCCTGATTCTCGAATATTTTCGTTAATTCAAACGTTAAAACAAAAAACGTTCGTTAAAACAAAAAATATAAAAATGAGGGGTGAGTGTAATCTTGTGTCGAGGAGAGTATGAGTATTACTCACAATAAAAACATGAATCCAATTCAAATAACAGTAAATGTCGTCCGCACTTTTATACCAGACTACAATAATTAATAGTATTACAGAGTAGGACCCGTCTACGGATTTTGACAACTCAAAATTCTGATTTTGAAATCTGAGCTGATAGCATGAAAAATACATTTGTAAAAACAGGACAAAATATGTGGAAAAGTGTGACAAAATAAGTTGTACAACAAGTGTGACTAATTTTTAAAAATTTAATATTATTCAGGCTGGACAGAATCTTCGAATCCCGAATCTCTAGCTCATGATATCGAAACAGGAAATTTTCAGAACGGTACTTTGGGATATCCTCTTTAATGTGTCATACGTCCTTGTTTGAGGAAATTTGATATTTAGGAGAAAAGTATCGTTAAAAATTTTTCAAAAAATTCACTGTGTTTCACAAAAAACCGTTATATTTATTTGTTGGAATAATGCAGGATAACAAGGATATTGCTTTTTAAAGAGAACTTTCTGCTCTTTCTAACGAAATATATTTTGTTCCGAAATAATAGATGATTCCTGAGATATAAGGACTGAAAGACAAAATTTCATGTTTTTAAAAAAAAAAATGATTTTCAAACTTCTTTGATATTGATATATCTCCAAAAGTTGAAGGACGACATATATAAATTATGGTGTCAAATTAAAGATAATTTTGTCCTGTTTAAAATGATGCCCTTTACAGACTCATATCTCTCCCCTCTAAGAAACTATGAACAAATGTGTGCAACAAAGTGTATGTTTTTTATACATAACTAGTTATATTTTGCTATAACAATGAAAAAAAGACAGTAATAGGTACATCAAAATTCAACAAGTTCAAAACAGTTGATTCAACAATTTGAACAGTGAAGTGAAAAGTATTAAAATATGGAAAAATTAGAATATAAGACAACTATACTATTTTCAGAAATCGAAGTCAGTATTGTGCTTATGGAAATAGTTACCCGATGAGATTCTGATAACTTCACATATAATATTTTGTAGGAAATTCTGAATAATATATCTCTGTCAACCCTGAAGAAGGTACTTTTTAAAATATGTTAACAGGATGTTCCAAATTGTGCATAAATAAATTTATAATTTTGTTCACAAATAATTCTTAAAAGGGAGATTGTGTACAAATTTCACATTCCTGTAAATTTATATTTGATAAAAAAGTAGCATTATTTGTAAATATCATAAAAATGTTCGGTTTTTAAGAAAAATTTTAATTTTTGTTTGCTGATTTTTTCATTTCTAATAATGAATCACCCTGTTTTTTTTGGGAAAAAGAAATACACCACCCCCTTTGATGTTGCCTATCACACAGCGTGAAGGCAACTGATTTAATCAGTTAACACCATTTTGGTTATATGAAAAATAAAAAACCGAACTATAAAATATGAAGTCGTTGCGCAGCCGATGTCCACTCAAAGTATAAAATGTTGATTGAATCGTGTCAGCGGGAAGATGGGCATAAAAGAAAATGATGATAATTCAGGGTTGCCGTAGCTACTGGGAGTATTGATTAAATTTATAAAAAAAATATGAATTTTTGATTAAACCATATTCAGTATTTTTAATTTTATTTATAAAATTATGTGTTCAGTATCAATTTGATATTAAATTTTGTATACATACATATGTATGTACATACATTCATTTTCATATTTGTTTATTTGTCCAATTTCTTCTATTTTGTTCCCTTTATGTACTTGTTAATGATTTCTTTACATTACCGTTACATTCTGAATTTTATTTTTTGTTTTGTCTTTTCTTAGAATAAGAAAGAAAATTATTTACAATACAAATTGCTATCATATTATTCAAATCAGCTTGTTATTATATGTTATTTTGTAAAGAAATGAACATATTTCATAAAATTTCCCAAAATGTCACAAAATTACCTGTTTTTTTGTAAAATCTAAAAAAAAAGTTTTTTGCAAACTGCAGCCCTTCATAATATACAATTTAAAATATTTCCCTCGGATTTAAATTGAGATTTGATCACCCCACACACGAGACAGATTTATACAAACGCAATGTGAAAGAATATAGAAAAGAATGCCTATCTTGCCTGTACTGACTTCGATTTCTGAAAATAGTATAATTATAGACAACCGTGTCTATAATATGAGCAATCAATAAGTTAAAGTTAAAGTTGGACGTTGGATAAAAATTATATTTCAACTAAAATCGTGTTTGTTTCCTCGAAAATGTTTGTTTCCATCATTATATCTAAAGGTTTGTTCCAATTCGTACAGCCAGCTGTAACTTTCTGTAAGTTGATTATTAGAGTGGGGAAAATTATTTTTAAAATCACTGGAACGCATGTTTTTATAGATAACTGGTTATTTTCTGCTATAATAATGAAAAAAAAGACAGTAATAGGTACATCAAATAGTGAAAATGATTAAAAACCCTCTTATCAATTTTTTTTTTATATTTTCGTTTGTTTGTGTGTGTATTTGTGTTTGAATGCATGTGAATGTGTGTGTGTATGTGCATTTGTAGAAGGCAAATCTTGTAGTTTGTGCATTTTTAAGGTATTTTGCGTCGTTAAGATGAATTTGTGACAATGTGGACATATACGTACCACGTTAAAGAGGACATTCCAAAGTATCATTATCGGAACGTCTCGTTTCAAAATCTGGCGGCACAAATTTGGAAGTTTAGACGAGGAAGAGCTTAAAAAAGTATTATAATAGAAATTTATTTTTAGAATTTGCTCATATCATCATACGTTACGTTTTTTTAATTTTTTATTTTGAAAATTTGAAACAAAAAAATTAAGGATTAAATCTGATCTATTTCAAATATAAGTATCTACATGTGTATGCATATTTGTTATTGTTTAATGTTTTTTTTTTCTTTTTTTGCTTTTGTTTTTTCACTGTAATTATGATCATCATGATTATTCAATTCTAATGTAAAAAACAAAACAAAATCGTTTATGACAAAAATCTGTGAGCACACACACAACATAAAATATGTATAAAATAAACAGCAAAACAGGAAATTAAAAACGCACAAATAAATCAAGAAACAAAAATTTAAAAAGAAATAAAACTCTAAAAGAAGAAAAATAAAAAAAAAATGAAAAAGATGAATATGTACTATAGCCTAACAGATTACAAAGTTATGTGCATGTTTTTCTTCGTTATTGTTTTTTATTTTTTGTTTTTACTTGCATAAAATAAAATTGTGAAAATTTCAATGACCTTTTCTCATGCTTTGTATTATGCATTGTTATATTTATTTTGTACAAAAAAACACAAACTAACGCCTTTTTTATGTAACGTAAATACACATATCTGGAAGACAAATAAAATAAAAAATTGAAGAGAACTTTTATCATTCTGTCTGTATTGTTGTAAAATTGAATCGTAGCATACATATATATACGTATATATACTACATGTGTGTGGGGGGTTTTTTTTAGATACTATACGATTGTTCCCGTTTTTTTCTTTTCTTTTTTTTTTGTGGTTGTAATAATTATTGTATTTTCGTATATTAGATATGCATTAACACAAAGAAAAAAGTTAACTTATAGCTTATATAAATTTAACTGAAAAACAAAAAGAAACATAGAATAAAAGAAAAAAAAATGTCAGCATAAGTAGAGCATAAATAAAATTGTTCTTTTATTTTATTTGATTTTTTGCATCTTTTATTTCAATTGTCGTATTTTTTTATTTTATTTTAAGTATTTTTATTTTTAAATTCATAATTCCAAAAAATTCTTTATTTTTTTTAGTTACATTATGAATTCTTAAAAATCTAAAAGTTTTTTTTTTTGATAATTTTCATATCTGAGCTATCGATATGTTCGTCATTTTTGTTTTTCTTATAACTACTAATTTTCCGTTAAACATTGTTTTTTTTTTTTTTACTTGTTTTATAGATTTTTCCTCCCGGAAAAAAGACAGAATCATACCGTAGTGAATGTGAGCTATCTGGTTCCTATGTATCATTAGAGTGCCCTTCACCACCGGGCCCACCAGCATGTTTCCCAGAGTCCCGTAGGGATCCACAAGTATGTTTTTTTCTTCTTTTTTTTTCTTTTTTGAAACAGAAAAAATAATAAAAATATGTTTTTAAAGTAGATGTAAATCAACTATGATTTAAAAGTATGCATATATGCGTGCATTATTATATTATTATATTGTCAGCTTTTTTAATAATAAAAATAATAAAAACAAAATAACGAAAAAAAAACCTAAGTCTGGGGGTCAATTCTGGTTCGGTGCAGTGCAAAAATGAAAAAATTAGTTTGCACTTAACGTTGCTCACACTTTTTTCACTTTTACACTTCACTGCGTGTCAGAAAAAGCGATTCTGGTTCGCTTCGTGTAAACTAGATGCTGAATGAATGTCGGAATTGAATTTTAAAGCTTTTAAACAAAATTTAAATTCGATACGATAAAATTAACTTTCGTACACTATTTTAAACTGTTTTTTTTTTTTCTATAAAATTATTAAATTATATTAATTGTATTTTTATACAAAACATGCTAAAAGACACAAAATGTTTTATTTATAAATACTTACATAGAAAAAAAATTTAAATTCTAACGATTAAAATCACTTTACACAGCTTTGCACCATACTTTGTACGGACATTTAACATGGTGTAAACTAATTTTACATATGCAAAATTTTTGACATTTGTTATCATGTTTACACGGTACTAGAATCGCAAACAGTGGTGTAAGCGTGTACTCTCTTTTCACTTTTTCACTGCACCGAACCAGAATTGACCCCCTGGTTACCTAAGTATTTTAAACTTTCATCAAGCCGCAAGTTCACGCTTTGAATGAATGCAGCTTTCTCAGAAAAAAAAGCCATAGAAATGCTGATTAGAGTCTACTTGTTGACTACCTACAAGTAACTCACGTAGTGTACATAAAGAACATACTGAAAATATATTACATAGTCTAACGGCTCGCTTACACCTATTCCGCCATCGGCCGAACTCGGACGATTGAACCAAAAACTTGTAAAAGAAAGAGAGCCCGAAAACGGCCGATCAAACGTCGAGTCCGAACTTGTTGTGATTTCTCGCCAGTCTGCCGGCGTCTACAATGCAAATTGAGTGTATTTATAGTTAAATTTTGTTGTTATCCACCTCCTAAACGACTATGGATATTGACAGTGTAATACTGTTGCAGTGTAAGCACATACACGTCCGAGTCACTCGTCCGGGTAGTTCTGTTCGCCAACGGCCGACAAAATCGGTTTTGGTGTACGCGAGCCGTAAAGCTATAACCTAAATGGACAAAACGGAACGGAACGAAACGAAACGATACATACGATAGTACTGTAGTGGTACGTAAAACTATCCTAAATGGACGTATTCTTACGAAACGAGACGAAACGGATAGTGCCGTAGCGGTCGTACATTTTATTGTTTCTACTCAATACTCATACACAATTTTACTCGTTTCGAATCGTTTCTATTAAAAGCAAATTGTTAAACTGACGGATTATTAACGTTGGTTTAATTTCTTTCGTCCCGTCACGTTTATTTAGGGTCTAGCCACAGGTCTAGCTTAAACCTTATCATGTTTATGAGTTTGTTTCATTACCAACAACTCACTGGTAAAAACACGTTAAACTGTTGTTGGTTGTTACATAATGTACATGAACATGATACAATATAGTTAGTGGAGATCACTTCGGTGATTAGGTCCATGTCCATGTCCAGAAATGGACTACATATTGTGCTTTGAAAAAGAAGAAATTTTATTTCATTATTTTTCGATCACTTTTTTTAAAGAATTTTTTTAATACATTTTTTTCTATCCTCTTATAGTTCCTTTTACATTAAATGTTGAAGATATTCATTTCATATAGATAAGAGAAATCCAAAAAAAATATCAAAAAAATGTATAATTTAAAAAGTATGTATCCTTTTCCATAAGTTATGAACCAAGAAATTCTGTTTATCCCTTTTTTATGTTTTTTAATTTTGCTATTGATGATCTTATCAAAACTAACTTTATTAGATATTTCTTTATCATAGAAGTAAAGTATATCCTTTTCAAACATATTTTTTTATTTTCAAAATAATTTAAAATTTGAAATTTAAAAATTTGGAAAGAAATAAATTTGAGAAAAAATTGTTTTGAAAATCATTATTATTTTTTTAATTAATATACGAGTAGTACATATGTACATACATTATATAGAGACATACGTAAAATATTTACATATATGTAATTTAAATGTTTTATCTGTCTTGTACGCAGAGAGATCATTGTAA
Organism: Villa cingulata; assembly: GCA_951394055.1. Classification (NCBI taxonomy): domain Eukaryota; kingdom Metazoa; phylum Arthropoda; class Insecta; order Diptera; family Bombyliidae; genus Villa; species Villa cingulata. The sequence goes on along the minus strand of OX596020.1, from coordinate 17,167,109 downwards.
TATTTCATTTTTCTAACTTCTCTAAAAAAATTAATTTGAAATATTAAAAAGTTTTCATGTTTTGTTGCGTCCTTTTTTTCCTTTTTTTTTTCATTTTCATTTTAGGCAAGACTAAATAATTATTTAAAGACTTTGTATAATGATTTAGCATTAAAAGAACCAATTATACCGCCATGGGCTATACCAGTTGCTCCAGGAGCATTATGTCCAGCTCGATTAGAACCAGAAATACGTATACATTCACAATCACATGGTTTTAATGATTGTCTAACTGTTGATCAATTATTAACATCGATTCACGTAAGTTTGGAAAATACGTATGTACTAAAAGTGAAAAGAAAATAGAAAAAAAATTTTGTAAATTATATTTTATTTTCAAAAAAATAAAATATGCAAATTAAAAGTTTAATTTTTCATGATTTATTGTTTAATTATTTTATTTTTTCGTTTTCGGTTTTATACAGACAAAAGAAGGAACATTTCTTGAAGCACCTAGACGTGTTTTAATAGAATGCCCATCATGGACATCAAGATGTAATTTATCGTTAAGAATATTACACGCCTGGGCTAAAGAACCACCTTGGCCACCCAAAGGAACACCTGTAGCGTTAGCGTTATTCATACCATTAAATGAAATTAAAAGAAGTTTAGCTAACTACGTCGAGAAGGTAATTTATCAAAGTCACATTGTATGACTAATACCATTTTTTCTCTAAAAATTCTAACTTTTTCTAACAATATAACAAGTTATATGATATAACCATATAACTTTTATTTTTATATCATAATAAAAAGATATTTAAATGTTTTGTAGTCATAACATAATTTAGATATATGTTTTTATAACATTTTTGTAATCTATTTAATTTCTTACAATTCATTAAAATCTAAAATAAACCCTTAATTTTTAACTTTTTCATAATCGTTTACAGGAACTTCTCCCGAAAGGACCACTGAATCCGTTTGCAAATGGTTTTGGTGGATTTTCATCAGCATGGAATTCACTTGAATCGCTTGGTCCGAAACTTTTAATACTTTTGGATGGTTACGACACACATAGAGGTACACCAAAACGTAAAGGCAAACATTATCCTACAGATATACATGATTTGCTAGATGGTAAAATATTTCCACATGCCAGAGTTATAATAACGACATCAACAACGAACTATTCTGAACTGTTACCTATTATACAACGACATGTTACATATGAAGGTCTGACGTGGGGTAGATCAGCATCGTTATTAGGTGGTGGACAATGGGGTGCACCGACTCGTTTGCTTGATACCGTCCAAGAATGTCAACATTTACGTAAAATTGTTCGTACTCCACTGGGCTGCTTATCAGTTGCTGCCATATTTGAGGCTACTGCTGGTGATTTGCCGACTGATGAATTGGATGTAATCGAATCTATTCTAAACTGTGTTGCACCAGATACAACACAGACAAGTATAGCTGAACTGGGTAGACTAGCGTTATTCGCAATAAAAATGAAACGTTCATCGATAACAATGTCTGAGATACGAATGTATTGTTCAACTCCAGATTCGAGTATAATGGGATGTTTGGATAAGGAACTATTGCTAGGAAAAAGTGTACGAAAAAAAGGAGATACATTTTACAGTCCTATATGCTCTGGTATGATAGAATTTCTAGCTGCCAATTACATAGCATCACTAGTGAATAGACCTGGTTTATTGGCAGCCGAAATAACTGGTTTGTCAATGGGTGATGAACTTGAACCGGAATTATTAAAAGTGATCAAATTCGCAATGGGACTACTAGGAACCAGAGCTCATATACTTCTGTCAAAACTAACACCACTGTGGCTAACGCCCCAAACAATATTTTCACTAGCCTTGGCTGGTGGAAGTTCAGAAGAAAATCTTTCTGCTCTGTGTGACATGTTGGGTATATCGAAGCATCCACCTATCTCTCCTCTAGAAACAAAACCGATTTGGGTTCAAATACGATCCGTACCGAATGAACTGATGGGATGGGGAATGGCATTAAAAAGCCCTTCATGTACATTGAAAAATTTAGAGGTGATCTATCAAATAGAAAAACATCTACTACTCGACTCACGTAAGGCAATGGAAATTTTCCTCGATTCTTTGGACTGTAATGAGAGTGTGAGTACATTGAGAATATCTTCACTAATCGAAAATGACGTTAAGGATGCAGAAATCAACTATTTAGCGAATTGTATTTCTAAAGCGCTATTAAAACCAAGACTAGAAAACTTTGAACTTGCTCTTACTTTACTCGAAGAGGACCCACCAATTCTTAAGCTTCAGTCAGTAGTTACTGCTTTATGCAGATCGATACCGAGACAACCAAAGTTAAGCTCTTTGGTTCTGGACTTGGGATTGAACACATCACAGCTATTGCAACTGTGTTCAACTTTAGAAAAATCTCCTAATGTGACGAGACTTTCCTTACCACATCTACGATGTGAAAGAGGTGCAGTTGGTGCACTTGCTTCATTGTTAACGATAAGACCGCTTAGTTTTCTCGCTTTACCATCTTGTTGGGGAGCTAGAGACGATCCACCGTCTTCAAGTGGTGTTAGCATGGGTATTAATTCACGAGATAATCAATTTTCACATCAAATTTTTATATATATGTTTATTATATTTACATAGGCTCTGGCAGTGGTAGTAGTACCGGCACATCTGGGCTTGTGAAACAGGGTTCTCTTACTGGAGTTCCTTCACCTCGTTCATATCCTCCGGGAATATTTTCGTCATTGCCTCGTGGTGTTTTTGTCCCTACTGCGACTATGGGCAGATCAGCCACTCTTCCCAGACAACCAATGGAAACTATGGCTGATAAACGTAGTTCAGATTCTGTAATTTCGAAAACATGGTATCCTACACCAGCTTGTGATGGTGGTCCACACAATTCCGGAACTCTACACGATCTTTTGTTAGCTGTACGAGAACCTTTCTCAAAATTGCACGGGCTCGATTTAAGTAAAGCACAGCTATCTCTTGAAGATTCGATGTGCTTAGGAGAAACAGTACGTTTGTCGAATACCTTACATACACTAAAACTGGAAGGATCTTCAAGGTTGAGTGAAATTTTACCATCCGTTTTGGGAGCTAGTGAATCTCCCAGTTTACAAATGTTAAGTATCGGTTCGCCCCGATTAAATTTAGAGGATCCAGTCATTTCAATATCAGCCAGATCATTGACAAGTTGTTCAACACTTAGACTTTTAAGTTTAGATGGATGGAGTTTTAGAGTAGAGGTAAAAATATGATATAATATATAGAAAACGATTTCACACATTTTGAATCTATTTATTGTTTTGTTCTTCATCATTTTCATTTTTCTATTTGTCGAATAGAATCCATCAACATTATCAATACTTAGAGCATTTTTGTCGCTCACATCTATCCGTGAATTAAGTTTATCGAATTGTCGTTTACAAATCGGTATATTCCGAAGTGATACAAAAATTATAAATGCCTTCGAATCAAGATCTGTTGTCGTATTAAAATTGGCTGGAGGACAAGTTATTTTAGCTGATTCAGTTATACTCAGGGGACCGCAATTATTACGTTTCATTGGCGGTTTTCCATGTTTGAGAGAATTAGACTTATCAGCACCAGCCAAATCTGGATTTGGTACATCTGTTTCATCACCATTAATAATAGATGATAAATGTTTAACAAATTTCTTTCAATCCTTACATACACACTTTAGGTAAAAATGTTTCTTTTAAGAAAACCTTATTTATTATTATTTATTTATTTTTTTTCTTTTTCCTTTTCATATTTTCTTTAAATTTTCATATTTTCTTCTTCCATTTTTTTTTTCAATTTCCAGTCTTTTAAATACATTAAAGATGTGTAATTGGGTAATTCATTTAGAGGATCCTTCGAAAACGTTAAAATATTTATCAAAGTGTATTCGCAATAGTCCTTTGAGTCATTTAAAATTAGATGGTATATCAGTATTGGATAGACAGAAGCGTTTACGTATCGAATCACAATTATTTCATTGTTTTATATCATCGTTACCAATGTTGCGTTGGATGGGTATTAGTTTATCTGGTAAAAAAGATGAACAAATATCATCAATTGGAAATGCTGTGGTAGATTTGAAAGGATATGAAATTGATATAAAGTACGTAATATTTATAAAATAAAAACCAAAAATTATACGAAGGTTTTTTGTTTTTTTAATTATACATTACATATGTATTTTAATTCATTATTAAAGTAGTTTTATACACGATCTATTATTGTTCTTTTTAATTTTAAGTATATAAAGAGTAAATATTGAGTGTTTAAAGTAATATATGACATAAATTATGTACACAAATAATGTATAATTATATACATACATATATGTAATATGTAATATGTACAAATAATTTTTTTCTGCTCTTTCCGAAATTTTTCAGATTAAGTGAATCAACTATTGATCAGGCTAAACTAATGGCACAAGCAATTAGTTTGGATGGTAAATTTGATATAAAAGTATCGACATTCGGTACATCGAGTGGTATTTTAATACACGCTGAAAAATCTGGAGCAAGAAGTATAAATCGAAAATATAAGGATTAAGACAGAAATGTAAGAATTGTTGAAATTTGTGAAGAAAACAAACAAAAAATATATATCGATCAAATGATATACTACATCATTAATTTGTTGATGAAAATATGTCATTTTTATCAATTGTTGATTTTGAATAATTGTGACTGTGATTAATCAATTAATTCATTCAAAACCAAACATTATTATGATCGTATCAACGATAATAGTTGAAAGGAATAATTCAATCATTTGATCGATTGATTACATTTTGTACGAAGAGTAAACGATGTGTAGAGTAAATACAATACAGTACAAGAATTGTTCAGTTCATGTTCATAGTTGAATGATACATTGGATCCATATTCGTACATTGGATCGATTTCGTTGGGTAAGTTAATTATTGAATATTTATGATTTTATTATTTTGTCAGGTTTGCTTTTATTTTGCATATTCACATTAATTTTTATTATATATGTATTAGAAATTAAAATATTAGAAATTGATTTTTATTTTCATTTTGAAGATTATTTAACGTTATGCTCAAAATTATTATAATGATAAAATTATCTTTCGGGTTTAAAAAATTTGTAACAAAATGAATATCCCTACATATGTACGTACTACTTTCGATTATAAAATTTAACGATTAAACTTTATAAAAGTGAACTTGATCTTAAAGCAGAACACTTAATATCATAAAGTACAGATTTGATTTTACAAAATATTTCAAAGGAAAATATAGAAAATAAAAAGATGAATATATAATTTCAATTTTAAATTGACGAACCAACAAATAAAATAAAAATTTAAAAATTTTGCAATTTTATATCTTACACATAAATAAATATGTATACCTTACATAAATACAACAACTATACAGTGCACGTGCACACTTCAAAAGAAAATTAAAAAAACTATATAAGCTAATTAACTTATTATTAAATTATACTGCGTCTAAAATAATTTTAGATTTTAGGTTAATAATAACAAAATAAGAAAAAAATTTTATAAAATAAGAAAAAATTGAACTAACAAATAAAATGAAAAAAATATATACATATATGTATACATATTTCTTTGTATATTAAATTAATATAGATTTTCATGAATTTCATGAATTTCTCTCTACGATTACGACACATTATGTACATATTTTATAAAATAATAAATTCTATATTAATATTCACATAGTAAAGTAAGCGGATTCATTTCACGTTTCAGTTTGCCGTAAAGTTTTTCAGTTTTTCAGTTTCCGTAGTTCATTTCCATACATTTATACCGATTCTATGTACATTCAATGCAGTGACTTCAACTTCGACCTTGATTTAATGGATATATGTATATTAAAACTTCTTCATTCAATGCAGTAGACTTGACAGCTACTTTTATATGTTAAGCATGCTGTGAAGGCGAAAGTCCATCACTGCATTGAATGTAGAAGCGGCATTACAAACTACGAAGGTTTTGAAAAACTGCGAAGATAAAATGCTTCGCAGTTTCCAAATTTTGTATTTCGTAGTTTCGTAGTTAATGTTTGACATTTCTTAGAAATAAAAATTGGCATAGTTGGCATAGAAATTAAAATATGTATTACAAAATAAATATAATAGATGAAATAAAAACTATACGAGAAAAGTGAACTACGAAAAAATTTGATGCAAATTTGATGATGAAAAAGTGGGAGTGCGTTCATAAACATTACTTTAACCATAGTCATGGTATAGTATAGTTTAAGTAAAGTTATGTTGTACTACAGCCATAGTTATGTTTTCAAGTAGTTTTTGAACGCGATTTTTACCACAGTAGTAGCAATAAATTGTCATTCAGCTGTCAAGTCAAATAAATTAAATTAAATTAAAATTTTCACAATTCACAAATAATAAACGATTTTTTTATTGTCATTACCAATTAAAGGCTTACTATCGTTAACCATGCTCTCGAGCATGGTTAATTTTTGACATCAAATAGTTAAAAATTTACTTTACTACAAGATGTTTATGAACGCTAAAAAGTTATGTTGGTAGTTATGTTTTAGTATACAACCACCATTCTGAACGACAAATGATAACTATGGTTAACTATATAGTAACGTTTATGGTCGTTCATTTCAACAGAACTACAAAACTTGAAAACTGAAAAATTATATTGAACTAAAAAATAAAATGAATCCCCTTAGTATTTACACATTTCTATAGACTACATTATATAATTTTTCATTTAATTGTACAATACATATATCTAGTATACATATTTATAGGTACATCATATGATTTATAGTTGTACACTAATTATGTGGTGCAATAATTTTTTCATTATATAAATACATACATGTATCATACTAAGTATATGATAAATTGTAAATTTAAAAAATTATTATTTATATGTATATATTCAAACTTTATCACTACGCATTACGGCATTACACTATAATTATTACGACTATACACTGAACTAAATGAAGGTTTTAGTATCTACTAATAGAATTTATTTATTTAATCTAATACATACACACATTGTATACAAACGTACAAAGTATAATTTTTAAGATTGTTTACACTAAATAATGCAAAAAATGAAAAAAAAATCAGAAGATAATTTAATATTTGCCAGTATATTTCATATGAAACTTTAAATTTTAAATAAAATCGTAAATTAAAACAAAAAATCAAACAAAAGACATTTTAAAATGATTTAAATGAAATTTTTTAAAACAAAACAAAGATACAAATCATATTTTACGCAATGTAGATTGTATTATTAATAAAGAAATTGCTACGATTGCACCATAATATAAAATGAATCAAAATTATGTAAGTTATGAAGACCACAAATATCATAGATATATGTATCATATTTATACAGGGTGATTCTATTCAATATAAGAATATTAGTACCACGCGATTCTTTGATGTGTTTCATGAAAAAAATTGTACAAGCAAAAATTTATGTGAAGCCTGGTTTCGAAGTTAAAGGGCGTTTTGAATTTTTAGATTTTTGTAAGACCTTTGAACACAAAAACACGTGTTACTTTTTTTACACCCTGTATATCAAAATTTTTAAAACGTAAACGTTATAGAAAAATAAAACAAAGAAATATGCATAGTTATGGTAAACAGTTTTGAGAGGAACAGGTAATTTGCAATTTTCTAGCCAGGTAGGTACGTTTTTGAACCCTTCAAATACGCTTTGATTCTTAATAACTTCATAACGGTTTGCGATATCGAGTTCGGATTTTTTTTCTTTGATAGTGCCCACCATAGACCAAAATTTTAAATAATAAAATTTTTTTTGGTAGTGAATTTTTTTTTTCAGGAACCCAATTTCTCAAAACATGTTTTTTAAAAAAAATTTGTGAATTTTGAATTTATTACTTTTTCTTGGCCAGAAGCATGTTTTAAAACACATGTTGTAGTATATGAAAAGAAAGGTAATTTTGTTACCTATCATTTGCAAAAAGAAAAATTTTGATATACAGGGTGTAAAAAAAAGTAACACGTGTTTTTGTGTTCAAAGGTCTTACAAAAATCTAAAAATTCAAAACGCCCTCTAACGTCGAAACCAGGCTTCACATAAATTTTTGCCAGTACAATTTTTTTCATCAAACACATCAAAGAATCGCGTGGTACTAATATTCTTATATTGAATAGAATCACCCTGTACATAGTGAGATTGTATAACACAGATCAAATATAAGTTATAAAAAAATTTTCTATTTCAGATTAATCAGATTTCATATCAATTTTATAAAATCTAAAACATTCATTTTTAAGAAAATTCTCAAACTTTTATTATTATGTACAGTACTAACATACACACAAACAAAGTATCTATATAACTAACAATAATAATGTGCTTCATCTGTTTATAATTGTCAAGGATATTAGTATGTACTTGTTTTTGCCCTTTTCTATTTGAATTTTTATTTTAAAGATGAAAAACGTTATGTAATCTTGTATGAATGTATGAAAATGATGAAAATAAATTCAAAAATTCTACTAAGTAATTACATATAAGGTACTTATCCGTACATTATTATTTTTTGAAATATGTAGTTAAAAATAAATTTAAAAAAAAAAAATAACACAAAATCTATTATTGATTATGAAATTATGGTAGAACTGAAATTTGAAACCATTTAAAAATTTGTGATAAATTAATTAATTTAAAAAAATTAAAAATTAAACAATAATTTTTGAATCAAAAGGATATTTTATCCGATAATTATTTTCTATTTAACAATAAAGCTAAATAATGAAAGAATAGTATACATTTTACTTTATATATATGTGTATATACACGTGTATTTATTTATTTATATGCATACATATATAATATACACATTTACAAAATAAAATAAAAATTAAATTTAATGAAAATACATATTCATATAATATATTATACACATACATATAGTTGTTAAAAATTATATTTGCAATATAAAATTTATAAAATAATAGTAATATGTATACTCTTTTATTTTTATCTACAGAACAAAACAAACATTTTTAAATGTATTTTGAAGAAAACAAAAATTTAAAAAAAAAAAGAAAAAAAAATACGACTTTTATTCAGTTTTTATTTGTATTCAAAAATACATTAACTCGAAAGTGGTGATTTTAAATTAAAATAAAATTTAATGAAAGTTACATAATTTACAATATAATATGTACATATGTATATATTTGTGTGCATTTTAGCACTTTATATAAAAAAGATAATATTAGTGTATCTACTACAATATATGTACTATATAATACTTATTATATTAAATTTAAAACAAATTAGAAAAAAAAAGATTAACCATCTTAAATTTATTTATTTAAATTAAATAAATAAATTAATGAATTAATAAATAAATTAATGTATAAGAATACTAATTAATGTACTGTACGTTTATATTTTAGAGCGTATTAGCATGTATATGTATTAGTTATTCAATGAAACCTTCAATTGAATTATTTTCTCGGTTGAATTATTAAAAAAATGAAATAATTTGCTGTTAAATATTGTAACTGAATTCAAACTTTAAAATATTATTGCCATTTTTCATTTGAATTTTGTGCAAGAAGATCGTTATGATCACCGGTCATTTATCGCAAAAATAACAGAAATAAAAATGATACGTTACAAGTGTTGAATATGATAAAGTGTTGATTCAAAATCTTTTCGAAGTCATCATTATTATATTATAAGTATTAAAAGTGATATCTTACTTACTTAACTTATCATACCATTCTATTTAATGTTGAATCTTGAATGTAAAACCGATTGTTGAATACAACACTATTCTTTTTGGTTCATTGGTCATTGGGCCATTCATAATTATTTCTAATCCTTATGCCCAATTTCACATAGTCGAAGCTTAAGTTTTGGTTTATTTAAGCCTGCAGAAAAGCTTAAGTTGTGGCTTAATTTTTTTGGATTTCACAATAGAATTTTATCTATAGCTTAATTAAGCCAAGCTTAACGAAAAAGAATCTTTATTGTAAGCTACTGTAGTTGTCACAAATATCAAAAATGTCAAATTTATATTAGCATTTATTAATTTGTGATTTGTAAATTACTTAAGTAGGTACTTAGCTTTTCAAAAATTGTCAAGCTTATATTATAATTTATTACATATTTTGTAAATGTAATTTTGGTGATTTTTTTATATTATGATTATAATTTATATTTATATAAACAATTTTATATCTTATGATTTCAGATTTTCACAAATTAATTCTATATAATTGCAAAACACGATAATTTCATTTATATATAGGTTTGACATTTGATTTTTACTCATTTTTACCAGTTAACTTTGCTTAAGCGCTGGATTTTGACGGCTTAAGTTAAACCAGCAATTAAGACAAGTTTAGACTTAAGCCACCACTGTGAAATCGAAAAATCGATTAGGCGGAATTTTAAGCCATATGCTGAGCTTAAGCTACCACTGTGAAATTGGGCATTAGGCATTAGTGTATTATTTTTATTTCCTTTCGAACTTGAATAATTCGACTGGTCTAAAATTGTTTACGGTTAATTTAAAAATCATATTAAAATTCTAATTGGAAAAAAAATTAATTGAACCTTAGAATTAAGGTTCAGTTTGAAAACGTATTATACATTAAAATATCTAATTTTCATCAGATATTGTTTTGAAGCAAATTAATTAAATTAAATAATTAATTAACATATAATTTATGTATCTTATTTGTATTAGGTCTAATTGAATTAGTGAATTCGAATTTTGGTTGTACAATGAATAATATTTTGTTATAATTATGATATAATTCTCAATGTGGGTGAAACTTCCAAATTGGTGCCGCCATATTTTGCAACGACACCTTCCGATAATGATACTTTGGAATGTCCTCTTTAACGTGGTATATGTCTCTATTGGCGCAAATTCATCTTAAGGACGCAAACTATCCTTAAAAATGTTGGCCGAAAATGGCGTGTTTTACGAAATCCGTTATTTCTCCAGATCAGGATCGGATCTTGGATATGTGTCACAGTTTATTTCACATTGATTGGATTAGTGGTTCTCGAGATATAAGGACTTAAAGTCAAAATTTTTTAAAGATCACTTTTTCAACTTCTTTTGATGATAGTATAACTTCAAAACTTGAAGGATGACATATATGTTTTGTTATATCATTTCAAAGGCATTTTTGTCCTCTTTCCAATGATATCACATTTATGTGTAGAAACTGCATAAATAAAAAAAATAAATGCACAAATATACAAAAAAATGCGAAAAAATACACAAAATGAAATCATTTTCTAAGATGAATTTGCGCCAATAGAGACATATACCACGTTAAAGAGGACATTCCAAAGTATCATTATTGGAAAGTGTCGTTTCAAAATCTGGCGGCACCAATTTGAAGTTCAGCGCTCAATGTGAAATTCAAAATAAATTTTTTTTTGTTTTTTGAACAAATAATTGTTATTACAAAATACAAAAATAAATATGAATTTGTTCAATATTGAAATGAATAAATTTAGGAAGAATTTAATTTGGATAAAAAAAAATTGATATTTTGATATTATATGCAAATATTTATATTGTGTACAAAAAAAAGAATCATATGAACATTTTCAAACATGTGTTTTATGAAATTTTTGTTGAATATGTATATGTAGGTAAATGTACATATTATGGTAATAATAGAATATAATTATTAATTAATAAAATAGTTAATGAATGGACGTTGTTTCCAACTATGAAAAAATTTTGAAAATAAAGACAAATAAAAGTAATAATCGTAGATAGAACAATACATAAATAAAACGATAGTAAACAATTTTATTTATGGAAATGGTAATGTGAATGAATAATAATTTTTAATTAATACAAATAACAGAAAAAAAAGACCAGAAAAATGTCAGTTTAAAAAAAAAAAAAACAGAATACTTTATATAATGTTCATCTTGATTTTAGTATAATAACTGCCAAACATTTTAAGAATTAATTACATATTTAACATGTTTTTATATCTATATATTGTACTATATTCAAATATTTAGAAAATTATAATATAAATCTATATCACAGAAATGTAAAAAAAAAAAAATGTGCAATTTCTATATTTACAATGTTTTATAATTTTAGTTCTGATTAACAATATATTATTGAATGTTTTTTTATTTGATTTTTGAATGTTTTTTAAGCCAACTCTTTATATAACGAAACATGAAACATCCATGTAAAAGCAAAATAATAACCAATCAACTAATATTTTATAATGTACATACAAACTTTTAATAATTGATCACAGAAATTTCTGTGCAAACCAGTGATTGTATCAATCGACTATAATAAGATCCAGTATTACATTATATCTTGGATATAATTTCTTAATTTCTTAAGATATTCCATAATCATCAACGTGAATAAAATTAAATACCTACTATTTTCGACTCAGATATGATTAACATAAAATTAATGTAAGCATTTTAAATTTAGTTTTTAACTTTGAGGTTAGCTTTCTACGAAAATTTTCACGACTAATTCAAAATCGTCTTACCCTGAACGATGAATACAAAATATTTCTAATATTTTGCAGTATAGAATAAATATTTTGTTCCACTGATACGTTCATATATGACAAATATTTGAAATGAAAATGGCCAATGGGTATTTGTTTGCAAAAACTTTTCGATCTTATAAATGTCAAATAAAAAGGTGTGATGATGTATGTTTTGAATATATGCGTCAGTACTTTTAAGGATTTTTTATTCGTCGATTTTTTTTTCTAAATGTACATATATAGCTCATTGTACAATCTTATCACTTAAACTATCACTTCAAAAGCAGTCCACCATAATTATCAATTTCATTTGACTAAACTGAATTCAATAAACTTTTTCAACATATAAAAAACCTCAAGTATTTTACGAAAAACGTAAAAAACCTCACGTAATTAAATAATACGTATTTTTTTCAATTTAATTTAACAATATATTTATCGTTTGTCTTCAAGAACTTTTTAATATAATGTATGTTTCTACATTTATATTTTTAATTTATGTGTGTAAAGGATTTACCAATAAGCAAGTCAAAACCTTAAAATTAAACGCTATGATAACTGCAACTGATATTCACGTAAATTTTGTTTATTACGATCAGGAAATAATATAGCTCCCCCCATAGGAAAAAGTTCAGGAGTGTTCTATCGCACGATCTTCCCAGCCAGTTGACAAACAGTATTTTCTTGAAATAATTCGTCCAGGAAACTGTCGATTTTCTGACGAGATGTGGGAAAAGTCACACCATCTTCTTGAAAATAAACATTATTTTTGTCAACATTTTCAAATTTAGGCCAAAAATATTCTTTTATGATATTCCTATATAGCGCTCGTTATTCAAAGTTTTATGATTTCCACAGAAACACACGGCGCGATCTCGTCTTGATCTTCAAATGATAACTTTCTGAGCATGAAGAGGTGATTCATAAATCGCTTGAGGATATTCCTCAGCTCAAATCCTACAATTACAAAATACACGAAACGAAACGTACGGAGAAAAGAAACATGCTTTTTGATAATAAATTCGAATAATTTCTATGCGTTGTTCAATTGTGTACTTTTCTATGATCACTCATCATACAACACTCAGCAAAGCAATCAAATTTTAAAATTGACCTTTCGATCAGTGTTGTATCGTTGTGACAGTTGAAAGTTCTGACGTTGACATTGGTAAGCCCGTGGGTAAACCCTATATATAACTTAAACATATCGTTAGATATCAATATGAATAATTCATATAATAAGTATATAATCACACATACAACATACAAATATAATATTATTATTGAGTGAATTCATAAATAAAATTATTTTAACTACTGCAAAACTTAATTTTAAAGCAACTACATACTTTATGTTATCACTATTTTTATCACTATTACATTTTGTACCCAAAAGAAAAAAATAGTCTTTTTATTAGCGAAAATTCAGGATCTGAAAAAAAATTACACATTGTTATATTTATACAAAAATTTTGAAATGTTATTGTATTTCATTTTTGTAAATTTACATATAGGTATATGTGTGTAGTACATGCATATTTTGTTGTAGCGTTATTGAAATAAAACAAAATATAATAAAAAAAATATATATCTTTAAATAAAATTGTATGAAAAGGTTTATGAATTCAAATCAAAACAAATTTAAATTAAATTTTCTAATTAAAGGTTTAACTTAAATAAGTGGAAAAAATTTAAAACAAAAAGCAAAAAACAAAAAAAAAAAAATTAAAATAATCAAAAAGTTAAATAAAATTTTTATATATGGCTGTGTGTACTGAAAGTTATCAGTTTATAAAAAATAAATAATTATTGTTATTGTTGTGTGTGTATTGCATGTATGTATTATTATTTTTATCATTATTATTATTTATTTTATTATTATTTTATAGTTGTCATATTATGCTGAAGTATAATATATTTCGTGTAATTATTGTCATTAAATTGTAAAGTGTTTACTTCCAATTAAACAAGTATTTATTATTGCTATTATAATTAATTATTACGATTATTATTATTTCGGCTGGAGTTCCGAAAAGGTGAACCCTCTGATCTCCTTCAATTCCTCTGACCACAGGATCTATTCGACGATATCGGAAAAGTGACAAAATATATTTTGTTGGAAAGTCCTCTATTCGTCACAATTCTATACATATTTTGAAAAAAAGTCTCTTTCAAAAACTCTTGGTAAAAGGATAATAAAGAACATTTTGTGAATTTTCACTATTTTTACATTTTTGCCATTTCGCCAGAATATAAAGCATCTCAAGACGCATATTTTTGAGCTGTAAAACATACCTGTATCGTGTATCTTTATAGAGATACTGCTAAAATAAGAATTTTGACAAAAAAAAATGTTTAAATGCGAATTGTGATCGAAAGAGAGTTTTCACAAGGATCATCTGTGGTCAAAATTTTAAGAAGATAAGAAGGTTACCCTTTTCGGAACTCCAGCCAAAGATAATTATTATTATTATTATTGCAAAAAACAAAAGGCAAAAAAAAATTAATTTTTTAGAATAAAAGATTATACAAAATTTTAACTTAAATATGTATTACTAAAATAAGGAAAAATTATAAAAAAAATATTTATAATTCTGAGAATTATGATGCGAACATTATATGCGTATAATATATACACATCAATATAATGAAATATTAGACAAAAGGTTTTTTTTTAAAAAAAACTGGAAAGTATGCATAAGTTAATATGTATGTAAAAAGACAATATTTAAAAGAATAAATAATTATTAAAAAAAATAAGCAAATAAAATTCTTATTTACACACGTTCTAATTATAAATAAAAGTAATTTGTAATAAAGAAATATGTATGTATATGTACATACGTATAAAATAATTATTGACAAGTACTCTATTATTGATACTGAAAAAGAATACAAAAAAAAACATTTAGCTACACACATTAATATTTATTTAAAAAAAAGAAATTGTCGAAAAATTAATATTTTTAAATATTGAAAAAAAAATAATAAAAACAAATTAATATACATATTGGCCCGTACTGATAACAGTCATAACAGTATACTAAAAAGTTGATTTTTACCAAAAAAGTGTACCAATACCAATAACAATTTTAGCAAAGACTTTTTAGTTAGTGCAGACTTTAGTGTCAGCTTCTAAAAAGCCAAGTTAAAGTCTTTATTATAAATTTATTATTGAATTTATTGTCAATTTTAAAGCGCATACTATGATTGAAATACCCATGCGTTCGGTAATGTCGAAAATATTATCAATTGATGGATTGAATGATTGATTTAACTAATGTCAAAAGACACTTGATTTTTGTGTGATCAAATATGCAGTCTGCATAGTTGACATTAAAAAACGGATTGAAAAAATAAATATAAATTGGAGTTATTTTTAAATTAAAGTGAAATAATGGAGAAAATGAATTTATATAAATTAAATTATGATTAATGAAAACAAAATGTGAAATAATAACGAGCAAAACTATTTAAGGTATAATGAATAGTACATTAACTTACAAATCATGATCTTCGTCCATTCTCTTCTTCAAAAATTATTAATTTGGAATTGTTAAAATTATTTGTCTTCTGGAACAAAACAAAATTTTTGTTTTCAATTAGTTTTTTTTACTTTCTACATAACCTAGACACGTTGACGTTTGCAGATTGCAGCATATACTTATCACCTGCGTTATCTGCATGGCTTTTATCAAAAATTTGATTCTATCAATTTTACTGAACGTATGATCTTTGCAATATGCATTACCGAACGTTCGACATTTGTCATCTGCTATGCAGTTGACATTATCGAACGCATGGTACATCAAACTATATTTTAAAATAATGTTCAAATTAATAGTGTTATTAGTACAGAAATTTAAAACTAACTTTAAATTTAGTTAACTTCATGTTAGTAGACACTAATATAAAGCTGACTTTAGTAGAATGTTATTAGTACGGGCCATTATATAAAATAGATAAACAAACCAAATTAAAAAAAAAGAAAACTGTTATAAGTGTGTATATTGTAATTTATTGAAACTGAAAAAATACTAGTAGGTACCATAATTGATAAATTTGAAAATTATAAAATAAATTTAAAATTTTTTAAAAATACAAAAAAATATTATTATAAAAATGTATATAATATTTATATACTTTCAAGTATTACATTCACGTTTATACTAACATTTATAGGAAAGTACATATGTATTATGAAAATGAAAAGAATAACGAAAAACTAAATACGAAAAATTCATTTTAATAACACATTTTACATACATATACGAGTACATACATATATACGAAAATTGAACAAACAAACATAAAATCAAAATAAAAATTAGAAATTAGATAATATAATTACTATTAGATATAAGTACATATTATGATACATACATACATTATTATAATGTATTTATTATTCATGAAAAAATGAATAAATTTAAAAATAATAATTAGTAAAATAAACAAACAAAAAATAAATAAAAAAGTAAAAAAAAATGAAAAATTAAATACAGAATAGATATTATAATGTATTTATATAAGAATATAAAATTAAATAAATATTATGATAAAAAAATTATTGAAAAATATCGAAAACTTAAGAAAAGAGAATAAATTTTTTTAAAATTAAAATTAAAAGAAAAAATTATATTATATATAAGTATATATACAATACATATTACAATAATATTTAATGTTGAATATAATATATGTTATACAATTCCTTAATATAATTATATATATACATAATATGTAATAATTACTAATATACATAATATATGGAAAATGAAAAAAAAAAAGAAAAAAAATAAAGTAATTATGAACATAAATGAAAACCAAAATAAAAATAAATAGATAAACGAAATTATGAGAAACAAAAATTTATGTAAAACATTTATTTGAGACAAAAATAAATATAAAAATTTAAACTAAACACATTTCTATTGTTTTTCTTAATATTAATTTGATATTTGGCGGGAATATATTGAATCCCCAGTATTCGAAATCTATATAGTCAACACAAATCGCGTGGCAAAAAAAATCGCAACAAACATTTAAAAAAAATTAGCAGGTATATGTTTGCGTTAAATAACTAATGTTCAGTTGTTTCCTATAAGTATACTATACCACATTATTCTTCAGAACATTTGATGAAAAAAATCATACCAGCATCAGTTATATCAGTTGAAATCTATTTTTGACTCTTACTCTATAGAGTTAAGTTAAGAAGTTAAGAATTTTAAGTTTTTAGCAAGACCTTCTAACACAAAGTCGTCTATAATTCTTTGTATACCCTGTACATTATCAATTATTGTTTTTAGCTAATTAAAGCAAATGAAATTATCTTTCTTCTGATATAAATATCATATACCTCAATATGTAATTGATAAATTCACAAGCATATGCCTTTAATTCCTACTACAAATTCACCACATTATAATTTAGTAGGAGTACAGAGTTATTTGAGTTGAACTTATACTCCATAGATATGAATAGGTCGTGTATGACCAATTTGTTTGGCTTCCACAATCGCCTGTTTTAAAACCATTAATTTTTTTCATATGACAATATTTGAAATCGATCGTGTACATATCGTGTATCGTATCAGTAAATTTCGATTACTTACATCTTGTCACTAATGCTATATCATATGTAACAACACATTTATTATATGTACAATATTTATATGTTCATTCACAAGTGTTCTATACACATATGTACTTACTTATCATCTTTTTCATTTGAAAAATTCAATCTAAATAAATTTATTCTGTTATTTAAAAATCATATACATATAGTAAATGTTATTTCACTATTTATTAATTTGTTTAACTCATTAGAGTAGTGTGTATACCTTCGTTCTGGACCACGATGGTGCATGGTTGCATGGTTGGCATGGTGCATGAAAGCTTTTTAACGGAAAAAGCTTTTGTTGATTGAAAGTTGTTGTATAGATTGGGGAGAGGATGATAAATGGTTTTGAACTTTGATAAAGCGGATATTGAGTGGTTATCGAGTGGTTAGAGTGAATTATAAACAACCGAAAAGCAGGTGTTAAGAGGTTTTTTTTTCAAATATACATATATACATGCAATGTATATAGTATATATATTAAGTGCATGCGGATACTCAGTCCATTATGGCACCGCCGATTAGTAATTTCTGTCAGATATATCACCCAGTTTTTTCATCAGTAATCAGTTACTGGTGTACATTGCTGATGTGAAATTAATGATCATCTTAGGCAAGAGTAGTGCGCTGACTGGGATTCGAACCGTGATCTCAAGATCGACACCCAACCATCGAGCTATTCAAGCCTCTTTGTTAAAAGATTATCAAACAGTTAAAGTGATTATTAAACAATTAAATACTGAGTGTTAATTGGTTTGAATTTTACTCGATAAACATTCAATAACCATTCGATAACCACTCTAACCATTATTCAATAACCATTCGATAATCACTCGATGCCCACCACGCCCACTCAATATCCACTCAAATCCACTTTATCAAAGTTCAAAACCATTTATCATCCTCTCCTAAATCTATACAACAACTTTCAACCAACAAAAGCTTTTTCCGTTGAAAAGCTTTCATGAACGATCGTTGTCCAGAACGAAGGTTCTACGTACTACACTTCGACACTACTCATTAGAATGATTGAATTACATTACAATACTATAAATATAAAATACATAAACAAATCATTTAAAATTTTAGGTTACGTTATTATATTCTTTGATAAAGGCAATTCTAAAAATTCATCTAAAGTTACATTTAATTTTTCTAGCAAATAACCTTTAGTTTTTATCGAATAGAACTGAATAAGACAAATTATACTGGTAAGTACATATTATTAAAATGGTTAAAATATGAAAATTCAATTAATTCAATTAAAAATGAATATTAATAATAAATTTCAGAATACACAATGTATCATATATTTGATAATACAAATAGACACTGGATATGATACAATTTGTACATATTATACTACTCATTCTGATACTATTTCTATAACACTATAATAACACTATTCTATATAATTCTAATAATGTAAATAATATAAAACAATGCCTATAATTCTAAAATAATGTATACGATTCTAAAATTTCAAAGTTTTTCCTTACGTTAATTTAAGTTACATTTTTTATGAATATCCATTTCCATAATGTACTATAAACTAGTTATAGTTTTAGGTTTGAAAATCTAGAAAAAGGGTCAATAGATAATTGTTTATGCGTATACATCTACACATAAAGATAACATACAAAATCCTTTTTGATTAGCATTCCTCAAACCAGTGAAAAACAAAAACTAATTCGATTTCGTATATTATGTATATTATGCGCAATAACTTTATATTACTTAGAAAAATAAAAAAAACTTGAAAAGTATAGAGAAAATATACACGAATAATAAAACTGAAATATAAACTTTTATAAACTTAATTCAGGACAATTGATTATATCTGATATTATGTGTTCCAACTTCGATTTTTGTACATTACTTCCATTTCTTTGGTACAAATGAGTATGTATACACAAATACATACATATACTACATATCATGTACAAATCCATCATAATGAATACATTTTACAAATTGAAATAAAAACAAATAATTCTTTTATACTTTATGATACTTGTACGAGGGTTATTCAAAAAATTCCCGGAATACCTGTGTCAGTAAGTAACTAGCAGGAGGCCAACAGTCAAGAAGTTTGTTTATATTTTGAGTGTTTTGAAAGCGTAACTGCTTTGTATAAAAAATGTAATTCATTTGTTTTTATTTAAAAGGATACAGATACCTGAAAAATTAGGTATTATTAAAACATAGTGTAAAGGGTTGCGAGAAAAACACATTGAAAGACGTGCCGAAATTTCACTGAGTTTATGAAAAAGAACGGTTCAAATCCTGAAGACGTTTCGCACCGTATACTGACTGGTGATGAATCTTGATGGTTTATACGTAGAAAAATAAATCCATAAAAATCAACAACTAGTGTATTATTTCATTTTCCGAGAATTTTTTGAATTACCCTCGTATTATGTAATACAAAAAGTTTACCCTTTATTCTATTTTGTAGTCGTCTCCCTTTTTCTAACGACGATATATATACACCTTCTAAATAACACTCTAACATTGAGAAAGGTTCACTTTTTTTTGGGTTTTTTCAGGACGATAGAATAGATTCACCTACGAAAAAATGTGAATTTCAATTTTCAGGATCTGAGTAAATAGTTCCAAAATGTATTCTTTGTTAATTTATCTTGTTTAATTGTAAAATATTAAAAATTTTCTAAAACTGGACCGAAATTAAGTTAAATCTTAAGGAAATTGCGAAAAGATTCAAGTTCTATAAGATCAGGGTCACTTAGAAAGCACAAATTTCCAGAAAAATTGATCGCAGTAGATAAATAATGCACAAAATTTTCCTAGAAAACTCTGGAAAAAAATAAAAGGGGATCCAAATCGGTAATAATTCCTCAAGAAAGAAAAAGAACATTGAAAGATGTCTACCCAGAATTAAAAATATAATAAAAATTTTCATCACATTTTTTAATATAAAAATAATAATCAGGAAAGCATCCCGAAATGAAAAAATTGAAAATTCTTCGGACAGGGAACCAAGGCTTTATTTAATACGTCTCCGTATGTCATGCACAATTGATGGAGAAATGTTGACAAATATTTTATGAACATGGGAACCCATATCACACAAATGGCCCAAATCTTTGAATGACTCTAGCGCTCAAAATTTTATTTCTTTTTTTTTTTTTAATTTATTTAATTTTTCTTTTATGTTATGTCATATATGTATGTTTTGTAATATATGTCTGTATATATGAACAAACGAATGGAATAAACAACTAAAAAACAAACAAAATGAGAACAGATAAATTTTTATAAATATATAATCTTATACGTATACTCGTAAAAGGAAAAAAAAATTACGAGTAAATAACAATATACATAAAATACATATAAAGCGTATGCATTTAGATCAGAGTAGATAATGTGTATATCCATTCAATTTTTTATGATAGATAAAAAGGATATCATTTTAAATTGCAATTTTACTATCGAATATAAATCACCTTTATGTATTGATATATTCACATCACATATGTATGTATAAGAGTTCTGTATTTTTTTCTTTATATACTTAACTGAACTGAAATAAGTATTCTCTTATATGTATGTTTACGGGGTTATATAAATAAAACAAAAATAACGTATACTACATAAAAGGATTATGAGTCTTCTTTGTATACTTTGTATATAAATATACTCTGAAATAAAATTATGAAAGATATCTAGTTTATTTTGTTACTAATAAGATACAGTTTTAAACCTTCTTGTTTATTTATACAAGTATATTATAGATTTTAATAATACATTTACCACTATAAGGTTTTTCAAAGTCTAAAAAGATATTGGATGAATGTATTACCACCAGGATATGTAGAAAATATCATTTTATATTCAAAAAAAAAAAACTTAATTGAGTTCTGTACTGTTTAATAATGAGTGGTGTGAATAAAAATCTAGTGAATACTATTAGCACAGAGTATATATATGTACATTAAACAGCCACCAGGTCCGGTCCTTTCGTATGAGCAAAAGGAGCATTTGAACAGCACGACAATTTCAGTCAGGGGAGCGAACGCAGCGATAGTTAAAATTCAAAATAAAATCTCGCTCATCTTTGTTTATATTATTCATACATTCAAAATCAATCACTGTGCATATTCTGCACTATATATACGTAGATATACTTATTTAGTATGTATAAGGTTTAAATGTTCAAATGTATACGCAAAATTAGTTCGCCTAATTCATTTTTGAACATACATTTCTTAAACTCGAAGTAGTTTTCGTATGTTTGCAATAACTTTTGATACAAAGAAAAATTTCAATTTATAATTCATGAGATTTATTTATTAAATAATAAAGAATAACTGTAAATTATATCTATTTTTAAAAAATAATAACAAAAAATAAAAAACATTAACAGAGTAAAATAGCTCGCCTATCACCAATTCAGAAGGCGTTGAGAGTAAAAGTGGTCCAACCCCAAAATATAACTTTCAGAGAAATGGACGTTTGAAAATATTACAAAAATTTGAGTATACTTTTATGGTCGAAGTTTTCCACCTACAGTGTTGCAATTTTGCAGAGAAATCAAAAAATTCATATTTCACCTGATAAGGATTACAAATATCACTGGAATTGCTCATATAAAGAAAAATGTGGATTGGATCGGTTTTCCATAAAAGGTTTTTTATTAAAATTTTTAAAATGTGGATTAGTCTTTATTATTAATACATGTTATTTTTATCAAAATTTAAACAAAAACATAGCATAAAAATAAGGTGAAATAAAGTAAAGTGTATAGTAAAGTATGTTTTTAACAGTCATCATCACTGTTGTCTGCATCGCCATAAATGCCAAGCTCTGATGTTTCTTTTGTTGTTTTTAATTCGTTTAAAACTTTAACATTATCAATTTGTCAACCTTTGGGAAATAAAAGATCTAACTTGTCTAACATAAAATGTTGACATCTCTTTGTCAAATTCACTTCGCTGCAATGTACATACATATGTTCATTATTAGAATACACTTGTGACTTGTATTTCATTAAATTAAATCGAATGTAATGACTGTAACATTACGACCAATTTTAGCATGTTTGGCATACTTGATCATATCAGTTCTTGTTGCTTCAGCTTTCCTGTAGTGAAGATCGTTTTCAGTGATAAGTTTTTGATGATCTTCGTTTATTAACGATTTAATTTTTATTTCAAACATATCACATTTTTTACTGCTGTCACTTATTGGTCGATGAAAATGAAAATTTAATTTCTCATTGAATATTTTACGAAAAGCAAAATCTAAAACTGGGTTTTCATAATTTTTATTTTTACATAAATCATACAAAACCCGAATTTTTAAATCAGGTCTCAATTACTTTAGACTACCTGTATTTTCCCTTCCATAATGAGAAGAATGAGTAGGAAAGTTCTTAATGAATATAATGACTTTTTCAGTTTACTCATAATTGAGGTTTTAATCGCACTTGAATCTCTTCTTCTCTTGTCTAAACATGGTGGACTTCCCTTTTTCATACCACGAAGTGCTCTTCCATTAGATATTCCTAAGTTATTCATACTGTTATCGAAATTTAGTATTATAAATAATGCAATGTAATACTGGTCTAATCCACTTGTTATGTGGATTGGACCACTTTTAAACCTAAATTTTCTATTTATTTCATGTGCAAAAATGTAACTATGTCTTCTGCAGCCTTATTTGCATAGTTTATAAGACGGACAATTTCTAAACAGTTAGAAAAGTTAATTTGCAATTGAATGACATTATTAGCTTGATTTTAAAAATTTGTGGATTGGTCCACTTTTATTCTCAACACCTCGTTCATCTGTTATATATGTTTTGATACAAAAACCAAATGTTTTATCTCTCCAGATTTTTATTAGACAGCATTGGCTACCATTGCGTAACTTTATCTTTTGCCTTGATGACAGTTTTTATCCTTATAGGTAAGCTATTGACCAATTCCTCGCAATCATCAATTATTATTGATTTCCATACTTGATTTATTCTAGAACGTAGTTCATCCATGTTTGTCGGTGGATCTTGGCGCATTTTTTTTTTTTTCATTTTACCCCAAATAGACTCGATTTATGATAAACCAGGACTATTAAGAGGCGATTACATGACTGGTATGTTGTTGTGTGCGCTAACCATGACTTGGTGGATTTAGCCATATGGCAAGGTGCATTATCTTGCTGGAAGACGTACTCACCTTCAGCAGACTCTAATGAAGGAATCGAAGGTAGCATATTATCTTTTAAAAGTTCTTGATATTTCTGGGCATTTATCCTTCCATCGACAAAACGAAGTTTTCCAACGCCTCGTGCTGGCATGCATCCCCACACCATTATTGAACCAGAAAATTTCATAGTTCTTCTTAAACAACTTGGTTCAAAGTTCGTCAACTTGGTTCGTCAACGGTATATGTATCATCTTATTACTACCTTGCGTCAATGGTAGTTCGAACTAAATAATCCAGTCTTTATGCTTTTTGGCATACATATGCTAAACGTTTATCTTCAAGAAATGTAAATTCAAAAATGAACTAGGCGAACTATTTTGCGTCCGGGTAGTATATGTATATGTGTATAAATATATTATATGTAATTTGATAAAAATGTAATGCACGATAGGATAAGTTTTTAAAAAATTTTGTAATATGATATGTGATTTATGTTCCTAATAAACTTTTGATAAGTAAAGACGTGTTTTATAATGTACTTACATATGTGATGCTAGTAATGCTCTAATAATTCCTTGTGTTACTTGTTATTACCAAGTAAAGTAGACTATACTTATCAACATTTATAAGGTCTTTTTCCCAGCAAATTTTTAATTGTAAAAATTGAAAACTATTTTCCTTACTTTTTGCGCCACCATACCTGCATATAAACATAGTAGGTATATGTCTATATATGCAGCCAAATTTTCCATTTTTTTTTTTACAAATTTTCATAAAAAATATTACTTATTTCATATTCTAATTCTATTCAATGTAAATGATTTATTTTCATTAGCTAAAATTTTTTTTTTATTTTATAGCAATTATTATTATTATTATTATTATTATTTTATTTTAATGTATGTGATTTATTTGATTGTGTATACATACATATACATATGATGTCAAGTATATTTCTCAAAACATTTCAAAATTTTCTCTAAAAAAACCAGACCCAAATTCCCAAATAAGTAAAACTTCTACTTCCTAAGTGTATGTACGTATGTACATCGAAAAATAGAAATTTATACGATTCGATATGAAGTAATTTAAACAATTCCTTTTTATACTTAATACTTGTTTAAAAATGTTTTTAATTAATTTTTTCTCTATGTTATTCTTTTCTGTACATATATATTTCAATTGTATTATATTTTTTTCTACAAAATATTACTTGGTTTTTCCTTTCTTTTCCGTGTTATTTTTTTTTGCTTGTTTTTTCTTTTTAATTTTAATTCGCTTCTAATTAATTTCTATAATACATACACACAATGTGCATACATGCATACTTATACTCGTACATACACTGCCGAGCAACTGGTTACGGACAACCTCTATTTCTTTTGCCTTGTAAATACTAAGAGATATTTGAAAAATGTAATTGCATATGTAGTATAATTACATCTATAAAATGCACTTTTAAAATGTGTGATTTAGCTGTCTATATTCAATACAGATTTTTTGAAAAACCCATTATTTTCAAAAAAATGGTATAAAAACGATGGAACAACAGGATACGGGCATAGAAAATGTTATCATATTAATACAGGAAAAAAGGGTCGCTGGTAAAAGTAAAACAATTAATTGGAATTTCATAGTTAATTTTAATAATTTTATATCTGGTAGCACTTAAATTTTTTTTTATAACCTCAAATATTCTAGTAGGTATAGAATTATACAAATTTTGAATAATTTCTAATGGAATTTCATTCCAAGCGGTATTAATTGCATCTTTAAGTTCTCCAACTTGCTCAAATTGATGTCTTTTAAATAAAGTGTAAGAAAATATTATTTTCAGATGAGAAACGCTTCTCCTGAGATGACCCCAACGGATATTCCTACTATTTTCATGATCTACGGAAGAAGGGAATATTTTTATCCAGAAGAAACAGCAAAGAAGGATCAGTAATGATTTGGGCAGCCATTTCGTACAATGAACCCGT
Source organism: Villa cingulata (assembly GCA_951394055.1). Taxonomy (NCBI): domain Eukaryota; kingdom Metazoa; phylum Arthropoda; class Insecta; order Diptera; family Bombyliidae; genus Villa; species Villa cingulata. The sequence continues at coordinate 17,140,767 of OX596020.1, read as the reverse complement.
TAGAATAGAGCTCTTAACAAGAAAACAAAATGCACAAAAGTATAAGGAAGTGTTACGACGAGCTTTCAGCAATACACACGAGGTAATTGGGAGTCTGGACTGGATTATCCAACAGGATAATGCGGGTATCCCCACTGCAGCTGTAATAAGGAGCTGGTCAGCCTCCGAAAATATCAGAATCCTTCGCGATCACCGAACTTGAATATTATAGAAAACCTTTGGGGCGGATATAAAATTATTAAAATTAACTATGAAATTCCAATTAATTGTTTTACTTTTACCAGCGACCCTTTTTTCTTGTATTAATATGATAACATTTTCTATGCCCGTATCCTGTTGTTCCATCGTTTTATACCATTTTTTTGAAAATGTGTTTTTCAAAAAATCTGTTTTGAATAGACAGCTAAATCACACATTTTAAAAGTGCATTTTATAGATGTAATTATACTACATATGCAATTACTTTTTTCAAATACCTCTTACTATTTACAAGGCAAAAGAAATAGAGGTTGTCCGTAACCAGTTGCTCAGCAGTGTATGGATATCACAGATCTCGGTGTATAATTGAAATGGAAAATATCATAATATATATATAATATATGTATATATAATATAATGTGTATGGAAAATATATTTTGAAAGTTTTTGATTCAAAAATGTGGCTACAGGAATAACAATAATTATGAAAAAAGTCTGTCAATTTTGGAAACGATAATTTACAGGTAATATGGCGGAAAAAAATTTTCAAATATGAAAGTAGATCAACGCAATAAAAAAAAATTGAAAATAAATTTTCATTTTTATATTTTTTACTAATTTCTAAACACTAAGAATTTAATCGTTTTGGATACTTATGTATATAATTTTGAATAGTGTGTGTATAAAATATAAGTACGTTATAATACAGTTGGTTAAAATTGATTTTCCATCTATCCAAGAACATTTTTTTCCTTTTTTTATATTTCATATTCACATAATATGTATGTACGCATACGCATGTATTTTGAAGAAATAAAAACAATTATGTTTTCTTTTTCTTAAAATTTCAATACTTTTTATACACATATGTGTAGGAATCTACACTTATACGTACATACTTATACTTCTGTATCCGTATTCCGTCATTAAAATTCTATAGATCAACATTTCACACTTTACAGATCAACGTTTTCTCACATTTTTTTATGTTTTTCATTTTGTCCTTTCTCATATTATTTTTTTGAATTTATATTTTTAATTTTTAGGCATAAATAAATTTACTGTAAAATGAAGCTGGTGTCTTGGGCTTTCTGCTTATGTAATTAGAATTCAGAAGGCGCTGTGATTCTAAAACCTGTATTTTTTCTGAAAAAAAAAAATGGAAAAAAATCACTAAATTCTGACTTTGAAACACAAATAAATCTTGAAAGAAAGAACCTGGAGAAGCATGTAAGGTGTCATAGTTATTTTTTTCTGGCTATAAAGTATCAATCTTATCAGCGAATAAAGTATCAGTCTTATCATTAGATGTTTGTGGAGCATTTTACTTTTTTGTTTAACGTCGTCAACGAGAAATTATAAAGTGTAAAAATCAATGTTACTGAAGTCATCGATTTGTATGAAGGGCTGATTAAAATTGTAGGATATACTTGTGCAAATTTTAATACATACATTGGCTCCATAAACTGTTCACGAGTTAGAGAAAAATCAAAACAAATGAACATATCTCGGGAATCTGAGGATTTACTTAATTATAACTTACATAATTACATAATATGGAGGTGGGTTAGGAGGTGTTGCATTCCGACCGTCAATATTATGTTTTTCTTTGATTTGGTCACTAGAAATTACATGGGTATACAATTGATGTTATTTAAAAATAGTGGTAGTCGAACAATTTTTGATGGAGTTAGTAGCTTTTGGGCTGTGTTTGTTTTCTACAACAAAACAATTTTAACACGTCAATACTTTAGACGATACAAATTTTAATAAAAATCAATTTTAAAATAGTGAAAATAACAGAATTTGCTTTCATGAGAATTGGATTTTTTAAATGAATATAAAAAAAGTCAAACTTTGCGAAAAAAATAAAAAAAATTAAAAGTGTACTTTCTGTTAGAGGAATTGAAATACGAGTATTTTATGCATTAGTAAAAAAAGAATTAAAAATTGATGTTCATGATATGCTGCTGATAGTTCACATAAGCTTTCACAAGGATCCCAATAAGAACCATTCGCGGAGATTAATCTTAATGAGAATCGTCATTTTTGGAATAATCTTATATCCTGTATAAAGCAGAGATATGACTCTGTAATTGCACACATCAAAACATACATACATGCACTATACATGAGAAGAACATAGAAATAATTCAATAACTTTTTAATATTAGAACGTGAAATACAAACAAAAAAATATATTGTACATTATATACATATATAAATCTATATTACTTTGTGTAATGCGTTTTTTATTTTTTTATTTTAGTAAAATGAATGATAATAATTAAATAATCATATTATAATATAATATAAAAAAAAGAAAAATAACAGCAGCTTGTCAAATTGTAATGTAATGTAAAACAAGAATATAAACCCAGTAAAAAGAATAAAAATTCAGAGAGAAAAAAAATTACAATAGCAGAAAAAAATTGAAAATAAACTGACCAACACCAAGTTAGGATAGCATGAATTTATTTCCTTATTCATCCAAGAACATCCTGGTTCTTTTTCTTTTCTCCGTTTATTGTATTTCTTTTGTCTGATATTATTTGAGTCGTCTATTTGCAAAAATGTGTCTATTCCATTTTTCCAAAAAAAATTTTTAATGTCAATTTCTAAAGCTTTTGTTGTTTTTTATAAGTACGAAAATTTAGTATTTACCATTTTTGCTTTTAAACCCTTAAAAATTGTAGTATTACAGGTCCACCTGCAAACAGTAGATAGGTTTCATCGTGAAAAGCACGGGGTCGTACTGCAGGAGGGGGTCTTTAGTGTAAAAGGCAAAAATGAAGCGGGTATCTTTGGCTTCTTGCTTATGTATAATTAAAAATTAATTTAGAGGGCGCTTTACTTCCACAGCCTCTATTTTCTCTGAAAAAATTGATAAAAAATCACTAAATTCTGACTTTGAAACACAATAACTCTTGAAAAAAAGAGCATGGAGAAACATGTGAGTTGTCATTAAAGAGATTGGAAAGTTTCCTATACATTTTTCAAGACTCCTTTCTACTTTCTGACTACTCTACTACTAAAATGGAATAGACACAGTTTTGCAAATGGACGACTCATATACAAATTTTATGCTCATGTGGTTATACCATTTAATATAGTATCTTTGATTATACCCTTATACATGCTTATATACTATAATACTTATTTGCGGATTTATGTATGTGTGTATGTACGTATAGTATGTTATTATTTCTTATATGCGTGTAAATGCCCGTATATTGTTTATATAAATATATTTTATGTTTCAGTATACCAAAAACATCTGAAATTTAAATTAGATTTTTCACTCCGTTTCCCAAAAGGTTTTCTTATATCATTTTTCAATTTCCTCGCATGATGTGAATTATAAAAAATATGGGATAAAAAAAAATGAAAGAATTTCAAATTTCAATTGTATTTACTTGTTTGGTATTATAGGCATCATGTTCGATACGCATATGCTCCACTCTGATATTATAAACTTCCGCAGACAGAGATCGCATTTTCTACATACATATGCTTGCATACATTAGATTACAGGGTGTCCGGAGTTCGGGTGCAGGCATTTTGCCAGTCGATAGGTCTTGCTGCGAAACGAAAAAAATCGTGTGGCAGAGGGAGAAGTCTAATATCAACGGGTGAGGGTCTAGGGGCTCAGAATTTTTTTTTTTTTAGGTCAAGTGATTTGTTTCCTATTTGTGGTCATAACTCACGAAATCCTTGGTCGTTTTGAATTATTTTGCATTCCTTGGAAAGATAATCAATCAGTCTTTACTTTGATACTTGAATTTTACAGATCGGTCCAGTGATGCCAAAGATATGGTACATAAAATTCAAATTTTTATGGAAAAAATGGGAAATTTTGAATTCAAGGTCAAATTTCTCAAAACTTTGCCCTATTTTTTTTAATTTCGGCTGAAGTTCCGATGAGGTGTCAACCCCGATCCTCTTGAAATTTTGCCCACAGAATGCCCTTTGGCCTATGTCACGGGATACTCGTCTTTTTTGGCGCATCGCCCCCTGTCAGCCGTAATTGACATTTTAATTTTTTTGCCAAAATTCTATTTTTGCTAATAACTTCATAACAGTATATGATACAGATATGGTATAAATTCAAAAGATGCGCCTCAAGATGCTCTATATTTTTAAAAAATTTCGCAAAAAGTCCTAGTGAAAGGATAATAAAGGAGATTTTGTGATTTTTGACTATTTTTACATTTTTAACATTTTCTCAAAAACGATTAAAGATATCTGGACCAAATTTTTTGCAAATGAAAGAGGACATCATGAGCAACTTTTTCATTTACTACTTTGATCCTGATGTAGAAGGCAAATATCCTAGAGAGAAATGATTTTAATGGTGCTAAATTTTGTGATAAGTTACAGTGTTTTAATAGAGTATTTTGGCAAAAAAATTAAAATGCCAATTATGGCCGATAGGGGGCGATGCGCCAAAAAAGACGAGTATGCCGTTATTTCGGCCAAAAGGGCGTTCTATGGACAAAATTTCAAGAGGATCGGCGGTGACACCTTATCAGAACTCCAGCCTAAATTTCTTTACTTAAAATATTGCCCAATGGATTGCCTTTCATTTGCAATTTATCTCATTCAATTATCTGTCTTGGTTTTTTGATTAATGAAAAATATGTAACTGTGGGTTATACCAAGAAAGTTAATATCGGGTCATCTCATAAGTAAGGATTTCGTGAGTTGGGACCACAAATAGGAAGCAAGTCACTTGACCTCAAAACAAAACTACTGAGCCCCCTAGATCCTCTCCCGTTGATAGAGACCACGCCCTGTCATACGATTTTTTTCGTTTCTCAGCAAGACCTATCGACTGGCAAAATGCCTGCACCCGAACTCCGGACACCATGTATATGTTACAAATACATATATGCATATACATACATATACATTGTGTATAAAATGCGTATGTGTTTATATACATATGTATATATATTTATATATGTATATGTACATGTGGTGTTAAAAATCAAAAATTACATATGTATATTCTATCAAATAAACTAAAACCATCTAAAACCTAAAACGTACACAAACAAATGAACCTACATATTACATATTACATGCATATAAATGTAATATCATAGAATAATAAAGCTACGCATATTACTTTCATTATTCTATGCTATTATGTATACTACTTGAATGAGTATGAAATTTAGATATATTCTAAAATACTCATATTCTTATACCTACATGCATATATTCACACGTGTTTAATATATAAATGATACAAAATAATTTTATGATGTAATTTCTCAATTTAATAATCTATGTTCACTCCTTTGAAAATTAGATTGGATCATGTATTTACATTATTTTATATAATTATTTAAGAAAACGAAATGTTGATGTTATTTTAAGTAAAAAATATATTCTTCAAACATATGTGTATTTATATTTTATGTGTGTGTGTATGTGTAACTTTGTTTTTGTTTTCATGTTCTCTGCACACATACGAAAATGTAGACGAAATTTTTCTAGTAAAAACTGGATAAAATACCGGTATGTATATTTTACAAAATCAACAAGAATGAAAATTAAGTGCTCTGTTTTATCAAGTTTTATATATGTACATATGTACGTGTATAGATAGGTATATGACTTTTTATTATAAATAGAAATATGTAATAGAAAAAAATACACACAAACATGTATGTATTTATTCCATAATGTGGTATGTATACGAAATTATTCTACATTGTATATGTACATATATGTATCTGCGTCTACTGTCTAGTATATAGGTATATGTATATTCAAAATTCTCTAACACATTTTAATTTTCTTTTATTCTTATTTCTTTGGTGTAGTTTGTTTTTTTTAAATTTCAAATAACATGTATACCATGTACGCACGTGTATTATAAATGAAAATATACTGCATAACTTTTTATTATTGTTTAAGGGCTATATCCTCGATACATATAGCAAGCAAATTAGCAACTTTGCTAGCGGAATTCGACGTTTTCACATCCTCGATTGTTTTGACAGTCGCAAATTAGCAAAATCGCAAGAATATTTTGCGATCAGAGAAAAGGTAATAGCAATTCATTTAACAGCAAACATAACCTGTAGAATACTACTTGGTTTATATTTAATTCATACTATATTTTATTTTTCATTATATTATAGTTTTACATTTTCTCATCTTACGAAGTAAATAAAAAAAAAAAACAATAAAAATAAAAAAATATTTCAAATAATAGAATTTTTTAATAAAAAAAGTTTTAAATTTAAAATTTTCTTTTTATTTTTTTTCCTTTTTATATGATCTAATATATTTGATATTTATATATTTTATAATATTTATATATTTGATATTACGTGCTCCTCAAGCCTCTTTTTCTCAATTAAAATTATTTCTTCATCGATTTCTTCTGTAAAAGTGTAAAACATAATATTTTTTTCTCACATTCAAATTTAACATTTTTTTCATAAACTGACAAATACAACTAATTTAAATTTAACTAACAGTTAATCCTCATTTTTCAATAATTTAAGGTTTTGTTTGCTATATGATGAATTCAGACAAGTGCTGAATGAACGAAAATGGCCGACTTGCAATTGCAATCGAGGATGTGGATTACACCAATCGCAGTTAGCGATCGCAAATTCACCATATTTGCTAGTCGCAATTTGCGATTTTGCTAGACGTATGAGGATATAGCCCTAAATGTAATATCAAAACTTCTAAGCCACCATCATCATTATTATCAACATCAGTTTATGTTTTACCATGGTTTTAACATAGTTTTACCACGTTAAGTTGAATTTGTTTTTGTCACTTTTTTTTTCTGTTTATACTTTATAGTATTATTTTCATATCAAAAACATAGAATTTTTCATTAATTTTTCTAGAAAAATGTATAAACCACACAAAAAAAGAAAATGAAAACATTAAATAATAACAAGTATAATTTTTTAAAAAATTCTAAATAAAATTGATAAAAAAATATTTGCAAATATACGAGTGTACACGTATTAGACAGTCTAATATTTGATTCGTATATATTTTAACTTTTTCTACTACCCGTATACATATAAATATAGTATAAATATATCTGAATTTATATGAATACATAATAGTCCAGTCAAATTAGCGTTTCATCTCGGAATGAGAGATAATAAGCTGGAAACTTGCATACACCTTCATTTTGGCATAAACGGAAAAAAAGAAGACATAGATCTTTTTCACTTCTAATTCCAAAGGTGATCAGCCGTTGCAAACATTACATCTAGATCATTTAGGACCGATGCAGATCACTAGAAAAACTACAACTACAAATATATATCGGTAGTGATAAACTCAATCGTTCACTAAATTTTGTTGATTGTTTCCAACTAAAACTTTGAATTCGAAGGAAGTAGTACAGAAATTAGAAGTAATTACAGAGACATTTGGTAATCCTGAAAGATTTGTGACAGATACAGAGGCGGAGCATTTATTTCCAACAATTTTAATTCGTATTGTTAAAATCATGACATTGAATGTTATACAACTGTGGATACTCCAAAAAGTAATGGACAATTCGAACGTCTAAACTCTGTTGTCATAGAGATACGTTAACTATAAACTATACATCGATGATCCTGAAAAGTGGTATACTGATGTCAAATCATTGCAACAAATGCTGAATTCGACGTACAAAGATTTGATAGCTATAGAACGTGCACAGTTCGGAACAGGTTTGAGAGTGCGACCAAAATTCTTAGGGCGCTACCGAGTGAAAAGTGTAGAAGAAGGATTCGACCGGTATACAGTACAAAAAGAAGGGTAACATGAAGGACCAAATATGACCAGTAGCAGTGCCGACAGAATGAATCTCTGGCTGAATAACGATGACACCAGTGATGAAAATGATTATGAGGATGCTGAAGCAGATCAGAAAATGCAGGATGAAGTGCAGAATTAGTTCATCAAAGCTGCTGAACTGTCAGGACCGCCGATTGTGGGATTCATTTATTCATAATTCTCGTACTTATTGTCACACCAGAACATTTTTTTTTTTGTATTTCATTGTTAATTATACCGTTCATTCAATTTATACATACAGGGTGTCCCGTTTCGGGTGGTCATCCGGCACACAGTAGATAGGTCTCGCCTAGACAAACAAAAAATCGTTCTAAAGGGGGGGGGGGGGGGTTAATCTCAACCGTTTAGCCGCCAGAGGGCGATGAAGATTTTTCGCACTGAATCTACGAAACACCCTTTAATAACTACGGTGTACTAGTTAGAAGAATATGGTGTAAGAAAACTCTGAAGGAAACTCCCCCCTCTCTTCAATGATACCTTATATGCTTCTCTACGTTCTTTGTTTCAAGAGTTATTGTGTTTTAAAGTCAGAATTTAGTGATTTTTTGCCATATTTTTCAGAGATAATTCAGGCTGTGGAAGTAAAGCGCCCTCTATATTAATTTCAAATTACAAAAACAGAAAGTCTAAGACACCTGCTTTATTTTTGCCCTTTACAGCAAAGGTCTATCTCTTACCGCTTCAATACCAGCACATAATAAACAGTTGTATAATAAAGTGTCGAAAAACAGTTCTCAAAAATAAAACATCTATTTATACCCGCACCTGCTATGTAATTTTTTGCCTGCTTAGGAAATGATTGTACTACCTCTTCGGGTATTTGAGTTTTTATTAACTGCCATTTCAGTTTCATCGTTTAAAGTGTGAACAACAGTGAAAAAATAGTTTGTATTAAATCGTGAAAATGTTTTCAAGAGAGGAATATGCCAATATGCACTACATTTATGGATATTGTAATGGAAATTCAGTAGCAGTGCAAGAAGAATATCGTCGTAGATTTCCAAATGCAAGAGTGCCAGATCGAAGAGTCTTTGAAAGAGTACACCGCAGGTTATTAGAAACAGGAAATGTTATGCTCCATCAGGCTAATAGAAGGCAAAGTAACGCACAAGATGCTAATATCGAAGAATTGATAATAGCAGTTGTGCGCAATGATCCACAAATTAGCATCAGGAATTTATCACGCCGCTTTCATTTGAGTAGAAGGTTCGTGCATGGTGTTTTACGTCAGGAAAGGCTTCACCCATACCATTTTGTTCCTGTACATGAACTCCAACCTGGTGACGCAAACGCTCGGTATCAATTCTGCAGGTTTTTACTGCAAAAATATACTTCTAATCCAAATTTCATTAGAAATATTTTATGGACAGATGAAGCTCAGTTTACGCGTGGAGGTATTGTCAATTTTCACAATATTCATCACTGGTCTCAAGTAAATCCGCGGGTAGTTAGAGAGAGAGCGTTTCAGAGGAGATTTCATGTGAATGTTTGGGCAGGAATATGCGGAAATCACTTAATTGGTCCGTATATTTTTGAGAATAATTTATCAGGTGAGTCGTATTTAAGATTTTTGACAGATATTTTCCCTAATTTAATAGAAGATTTGCCTTTAGCAGTTTTGAGAGATCACACTTTTCAACATGACGGAGCTCCACCACATTTTCATCATGACGTAAGAAGTCATCTAAATGTGGTATATGGAGAAAACTGGATAGGAAGAGGAGGACCGATAACATGGCCAGCGAGATCACCTGATCTAACACCTTTGGATTTTTACTTTTGGGGAAGAATGAAGGACCTTGTTTATTCTGCACCGGTTCGAACTAGGGAAGAACTAATAAATAAAATACATTTAGCGGCAGATTTGGCGAAAGAAGAGATTAGAAATGTAAACTTAGCTGCATCTGTTCTAAACAGAGCAAGGATATGTGTCCAACGAAGAGGTTTGAATATTGAGCAGTTTTTATAATTTTAGCATTTAGTATTGTAATAAAATTGTTGTAGAATAAGAATTTTTTGCTAGTTATTAGAATAAAATTTTTGACAGTAAAATGAACATACCTTTGTAAGCAAATTTGACTATAAGCTTCTTGCTTTAATAAACGTGTGTACCATGAATTTCAAGCCTTTCTTTTTGAATATTTTTATTTTTTCTTGTTTAATCTTTCTCGATGTTTGAATTGTGTAAAATGCACACTTAACAATCATGTTTAAAATAAATGGTTTTCGATACTTCAATTACACAGCAGTCAAAAAATCACATAACAGGTACGGGTATACATTGATATTTTATTTTTGAGAACTGGTTTTCGACACTTTGTATATTATATGCTGGCATTGAAGCGGTAAGAGATAGACCTTTGCTGTAAAGGGCAAAAATAAAGCAGGTGTCTTAGACTTTCTGTTTTTGTAATTTGAAATTAATATAGAGGGCGCTTTACTTCCACAGCCTGTATTATCTCTGAAAAATATGGCAAAAAATCACTAAATTCTGACTTTAAAACACAATAACTCTTGAAACAAAGAACGTAGAGAAGCATATAAGGTATCATTGAAGAGAGGGGGGAGTTTCCTTCAGAGTTTTCTTACACCACATTCTTCTAGCTAGTACACCGTAGTTATTAAAGGGTGTTTCGTAGATTGAGTGCGAAAAATCTTCATCGCCCTCTAGCGGCTAAACGGTTGAGATTACCCCCCCCCCCCTCTAGAACGATTTTTTGTTTGTCTAGGCGAGACCTATCTACTGTGTGCCGGATGACCACCCGAAACGGGACACCCTGTATATAAAAACGTAATTTTCAAGTTAGTATAATATTTTTGATTCGGTGAGTAATAGTAAATTTTTAAGTTAATTTCATTTAAAATTGTTAAATATTTATAATTGTTGAATATAGTTTATTATTTTGAAAATAAACTCTTTGTGCAAACTTAAATCCCACATGTATACATAATGTAAATATGCTCATTTATATGTAGTGATGGTATCTATCACTGAACATCTTTTTCCATGATATTCTCTGTTGCAATTATTGTTTTTGCTGTGCGATTGTATTATTTATTTTGTATTGTACGTTAGATGTATTCTCTTGGTACATACGTACATATATATTTATATATCATATGAATTGTACATAATCAAATTTTAGCAGAGATTCATTCTACTTAGATTATTGTAGAATATTGTATATACATGTGCATGTATATGTACATATACATATTTATGTATCATACATGGATGCATATGCTGCATGCATATAATGCATATTTTACTTATATCGAGAAAATGCATGCATCTATCCTATGCTTGTAACAATAAGTAATCAAAGAAGTTAGCCAATTTTAGATTTTTCCTATTTTCATACAATTACAATGCGCTACTCCTACATGCTCCTACTATACACATGTACATACATTAAATATGAGTAAATATACGTGATATACGTAAACTATAAAAAATAAATATACGAGTATGTACTAAATGTAAACTTACATTAAGGGTATTCACGGTTTGGTCTTGTATCATATAGTAAACAATGTAAACTCGTACAATCTTATACACCTAGTGTAAACATCTTCAATGGAATTTTGATGTACATACACTGCTTATAAAAATTTCCCTATGTAATTCAATCTGGATTAATTTAATCTGATCTGGAGAAATAATGGTTTTTGTAAAACACGCCATTCTGGACCAACAATTTTTAAGGGTAGTTTGCGTCCTTAAAATGAATTTGCGCCAACAGAGACATATACCACGTTAAAGAGGACATTCCAAAGTATCATTATCGGAAGATCTCGTTTTAAAATCGGGCGGCACCAATTCGGAAGTTTCCCCATTAAATAAATGCCTAAATGTTGTTGTTGTTGTTTGTGAGGAGGGAGGTATGAAACCAGAGCACTCGGACATAAAACTGTTCATTGTACTCGAAGCCCCCGTCTAGTCAAACTTCTTCGTTGCTCTCAGATAACGAAGGAGTTCCACTTGACTTTCAGGCCCAATTTGTTCCGGTCTAATGACATCAGTGACGAAAATGCGCATTCTAATAGCGGAGAAGGCCAAGCACTCACACAAAAAGTGTTCCGTGGTATCCTCCTCCTCTCCGCAAGAAGCACACAGTGCATCACTGATGATTCCTATGTTAGCGAGATGCTTTCCACATGAGTTATGTCCTGTAAGAGCATTGACCATAGCTCTGCAGTCCTTCCTTCCCTGTTTGAGTAGGAAAGCTGCTAGAGTTCGGTTTGGCTTTTTGATAAAGCGCTTGGTTTGCCTACACTTTGGGAGATTTTGCCATAGACTCTCATGCAGATTACCTGTGAGTGCATCTACAGCATTTTTCACCACCGTCGTGGGCACACCAATTACTGGTTCAGGGCCTATGAAACGTGTTTCGGCGCCTTCTTTAGCAATGCTATCGGCTGCCTCATTGCCTTCAAAGCCCTTATGTCCTGGTATCCAAATGAGATCCACGGAATTATGTCTTGCAACATAATTCAACTTAGATCTGCATTCGAGAACAATTTTGGAGGAGACGATTGGGCTGTTCAATGCTTTCAGCGCAGTGTTGGTATTGATATATGAGTAATAAAGTAAATAATATATTTTAAACTTTTTGACAAGAAATTCAAAGATTTCTAACTCACTGATTCTCACTATCATAAAATACGATGAGAAAATTTTTTGTACGTGAAAAAATGTTGACATAAAATTTTACTTTTTCACGGAGCAAGAATCGCACCGTACACATTGGAATTCTCATTGAAAAGTGTTTTCATTCTCATTTTCACAGAATGAGAACATTTTTCAGTGGGCCTTTGAAACCCTATTGTATGCCGGTATATGTCACTCTGACATTTGATAAAAAATAAATGCTAAGGTAATTTGATTAAATTTATGTTTATAACCGCCTTATCATGATATTCGAAGACGATGAAACGATGAAACGATGAAACGAAACGATACGGTATAAAATTGCTATTATGAACCTTCATCGTTTCGAATATTAAGTGGTACATAGTGGTACAATATAAATCCCTTATAAAAACGAAACTTTAATGTTTAATTCATACAATTTCCAATTTTGTTGTAAGAAAAAAGGGTTCGATGTCATTTCTATTATTTTGTTGATGTTTTGAAATATCATTTTTAATAATAATTTCCATTTTTTTAAAAAAATTAATTCAATATTAATATTCACAAATATTAGTAATATGCTTTAAATAAAAAAAATTCTATTAAAAACCAAAAAAAAAAATAAATTTATATGTAAACGATGAACAAAATGCTATCGACTGAGTAGACGATGAAAATCGTTTGAAATTGGAACGTTTCGAATATCATGATCGCGTTTTTAACAAGACGATACGAAACGTTTCGTCTTCGAATATCATGATAAGGCAGTAATATTTTAGCAGACACATGTTATTAATTTACTTGCTTTCAATACAAAATTTACCATTGTGCGTTCACAATATAGTGTGAAATTTGGATGTAATGTTCAAACTTTTTACACTCGTACAAAAAATCGTGAATACCGCATTTATATTCAACATTACACATACTTGCATATAGCATATTGACTAAGGTAGATATATCTACTATTATATCATAAATAAACTAGAATAAAGATGCACAGTGCTTATGGAAAACATGCATCTATGAAACAAAAAGAGCTTATTTAATAGCTTATACATGCTTATACACCATCAGACAAGCTTTAATTCTATACATGTTGTAATCGTAATATATACGAGTATTTCACAATTTCACTGTCTGCTACTACCAGCATATTGCTTCTACAAGTATACAAGTATTTATGTTCATATGTACATATATGTTGTTTTATATGGTACGAACTACGAGGTATGTATCATATATCAATATCAATATATCAATAATGATCATGAAAATTGTATGACGCGTACCAGACTATCTAATGCTAAAGGCTAAAGTCTAGTAACAGACAACAAAAATGTTGATTGGTTTAGTGTATTCATTTACTCATATTGTTTTTCGTCTTTAATCATCCTTAAGAAATATTATTTACAGGCACAAGTAATTAACAATGTGCTATGAATTGCAATGATAAAATTCATTTCCTCTATAAGAAGGATCTTTTCTTTTATTTTGTTTTTTTTATACCTATCAATATTTTTAAATAACACAGGTATGACATGAAATGATTCACTATATTCAAATATTGTTTGATCTTCGTATATACCTACTGAAATTTTAATGATAAAAATATTCGATTAGTAAAACATGTCTTGTTTATGTCCTTTCATTCTAAATTACCTAGCAGACAGTTTTTTTTTTAAAACTATCCTCATGATATATTTATATATATTCGAATGTAAAATTTAAATAACGTTATCTAACGTTAACTATTTATACTAGTTTCCTACAAAATTAATTTCAATCTTATTTTGAACCTTTAAAACGGCACAAAATCAAAACGACGGTTAAATTTTGAATATATTTTTTCTTTGAAAAATAATTTTAAAAATATTAATTTAATTGACGATATTTTGAAAGAATATTATAATTTATTTATTTATTTATATTCATATCAAAATATTGTTTTGGAGAAAAAATTAAAGTTATCCTTGAATTTCAATTATTTGTGACAAAAAAGTGAATAGTGAATAGTGTGACATTTTATGAAATAAAATAATAAAAAAGTGTTATATTGAAAGTATTATTGTGTTTTTAAACTTATGAACTACAAGGATAAGTGGACAAGACTTTTGTTTCCTACACTTTTTTCTATTATTAACATTATATAGGTAATTTGAGTTTATTAAATTTTGGAAAAAAAAATAAAAGTAACTATGTCTTGGAAAAGAACAAAGTGTATTATTCCCACTTGCCAAGCAACATGTGCTAAATTTCCTAAGAGAAGATTTTTTAGTTTTCCAAAACAAAACACTGATAAATATGAGAAATGGCTTGCTAACGTAATATTTTTGGCGGAAATAATTCGGCAAAGAAAAAAACCATATATTTGTGAAATTCATTTTGAGCGCACTTGTTTTGGAAAGAAATTCTTGAAAAGAGACGCAATTCCTACTTTGTTTATAAAAAATGCATCCTTGCAAGAACACAACGATGCGATCAGGACTTATGGACGAACTGAAGAAGATAATAACGAGGACTTGAATATTGAAGATTTGAACAGAATATCTCGTTGGCTTCCATTACAGAACAGGGGCAATGAAAATGAGATTGAATTATTTTGTTCAAATTGTGAAAAAAATGCAAAGCAAATTCGATTTTATTTAAAAAAAATAAATAACTTGCAAAAGAAAATTTGTCAGTTGCAAAAGAGAAAAAAATTTACTCTTAATAGAAGCAGATACTTCCGATCGAAGTGATTCTGAGAGATGATTCTGAGAGAAGACAAAAGCTGCTATTCTGAAGAGGAAAAATGGCTATCGCAGTGTATATTTTTTAGATCGGCAGCCGGCTACATATTTTTAAGAGACACTTTAGGTTTCCACTTGCCTTCCATTTCATCGTTACGTAGTTGGATCAAGATAAAAAGTATATCTCCTGGTTTTGACGCACAGGTTTTGAAAGAAATATTTAAAAATGTGGCAAATTTGAAACCACATGAAAAAAATGTTATTTTGATATTCGATGAAATGATCATACAAGCCAATTTAAAATACGATGAATTTAAAGATAAAATTATTGGTTATGTTGATTATGGCATTGAGGAAAGAAACAATACTTTGGCAAAATCTGTATGTGTTTTTATGGTGAGAAGTTTGTTAGGAAAATTCAAGCAAGTTCTTTATTATGTAGCTACTCCAGGAACAATACCTGCTGAAATGCTTGATTCTCACATTACAAGATGCATCAATATGCTATCAGACTTCGGATTAATTGTAAAAGCAATTGGATGTGATCAAGGATCAACAAACAGAAAATTATATAACAAATATAAAATGTCGCATAGTAAACCATATTTTGAACATAAAGGACATATAATTCATGCTCTATATGATGGTTGTCATTTATTTAAAAGTATTCGGAACAACATGTAAAGTTCCAATTTGTTAACACCTGATGGTGAAATTAGTTGGGAAATAATTGTATTTTTATACAAGACAGATGAATCCCAAGTGACAAAAGTTTGTCCGAAATTAACATACAGACATGTTTGTCCTTCAGATTTTGACAAAATGAACGTTCGTTTAGCTGTCCAAGTTTTAAGCCACAGTGTTTCTATAGGAATTCGCACACTTTTAGCATACAACAAATATCCCAAGGAACTAAACCAAATATCAATATCCACTGCTAAATTTATTGAAAAAATGAATAGATTATTTGATATATTAAATGGAAAACCGGCACTGAAACAAATATCTCAGGAAATTGAATATTTACATGAAATGAAAGACTATGTTCTTCATATTAAACCAAAGATTGGGTTTGACAGATCTCATTGTTTCAAAGGGCTAGCTTTGACGATACAAAGTATTTTGGCGTTAACAAATTTCGTATTTTCTATACCTGATATTAAATTCTTTCATTTAGAAAAACTAAATCAGGATCCATTAGAAAATTTTTTTTCACACGTTAGAAGTAGAAACAGTAATAAAAAAAATCCATCCCTTTATGAATTTTCTTTTATTTTCGCGAAATTAATGTCTATTAGATTATTATTTTCAACAAAGTTTTCAAATTGTCTCATTATTTTCAAAAGTCGTTCAATATAGATTGGGATGCTTTATCAAGTGAAAATCGAGGACAAATAATTTCAAATACATTTGAGTCAGTCGAAGAAAAGACAGAAGATACGAACGAAGTAGAAATAATAGGTCTTGAAATAGAGTATGAAGAGGATAGAAAAACAGAATTGACCGATGCTGCAACAAGATACTTTGCAGGATATTGTTATTTCAAAATGATAAAGTCCCTTAAACAAACTTGTGATAATTGTCACACTGAAATGGTGAGCAATATGGAAAAAAATGATCTGTCAGAAACCTTAATAAAATTAAAGCAATATGAAAATTTAAACGATAATTCTGGTTTAATTAACACAACAAATAAATTTTATGAGATTTGTAAAATACACGCCAAAATATTTCTAAGTATATTTCAGTTGACTCCTCAAATTTTGAATATTAAAAACACAATTATTGAAAAGTGTATAAAAGATGTAAATATAATATATCCTGATTGGTATCATAAAGATAATGAATGTTTTCAGCATCATGTAAAAGTATTGGACTTTTTCATTTTAGTTCTTTTACGAAAACATTGCAAGTGGGAAATGGATGCTTCAGGGCATATAAAAATGTTACTTAAAAGTAAAAATCAAAAAGTGAAAAATTTGATGAACCAATAGATTTTTAAATTTTTATTATTTTTAATATTTATACATACATACATATGTATATACATATATTCATATAAATTTAGGTAGTTCTAAATTATAATATTATCGTAGAGGATTGCATTAACCAGCATAGATACTAATTTTTTTATGTTTTTTTATTTATGACTAATTTTATTTATTTTTAATACTAGCTTGAAACAAATGATGTAACAATGTTATATTACATGTAGTGTTTTCTAAACACATGATTTAACTAAACTGATGTTTCAAAAAAATTAACTAAATAAAAATAATGATTTCAAATTAATAAATTATTTCATTTCATTAATTACACAAGAAATATTTTGCATATAACCTCATGCATTGCTTGGTTTGTTTTGATATCCTTAATTTAACATATAATCACATACAATACTGTACAATACTTTAAATAAACTAGTTTATATTATACATATATATGTGATATAATACAAAACGATAATACCATCAATGGTAAATATATAGAATAAAATGGAATGGTATGCATGCATAGCATTGATCAATAAAAATACGATAATACATAATACGTATATGTTTGTTGTCTGTTACAAGATTTGGTTTGATCTCAAACAAAAAAGCTCTTTTGTCTGCTACTAGATTGTCTGCTACAAGAAATAAAAGCGTTGTAATTTTAATTCAACAACTGTGTATCTTTATTCTAGTTTATTTATGATTATATATTATATCATATCAATTGTAAGCTATTACCATAGACTAATCCTATTACCATAGACTAATACTATTACCTATTACACAATATGCCTGAATCCTTTTTAGAAATAATCGCAAAACTATAAAATAGGAATTACCTATTAAAATAGGAATTTTTGTAAAATAACATGATTTAGAACTTATGGTAGAATAATAAATTTAATTTTTTTTCCCTTTTTATGTACTATATGTACAAATAAATTACTTTTATTATTACAATTGCTATTTATACAAATGTACATATACAAACATACATTATGTGCAGCAGATTGATTAACGGGTATCTACAAGATATTCACAGAAGACAGAATCAGATGTATGTACATACGCTCAAGTTTAATATTATTTCCGTATGCATACATTTAATAAATTGTCATAAAAGCATAATTTTTTTTAATGTCTCTGAATATTTAAATTAATGTTCATTCTTCATTCCATAGGTGAACAAATTGTGAATCGTTTTTAATTTAAAAAGAAAAAATTAAATTTAAAAAAAAAAACTAAAATTAAAAAAATTATCAAAACTTCTTTTTGCTTTTTCGTTTCGTTTTTTAGTGAACTGGAGTATGAGTATTAAATCATAATCCGTATAAAAAGATTACATAGACACTGGTACACATGTACATACATACATGTAAATATATCATGTAATGTATTCAACTATATGCTAGATTATTAATGAACTTTCGGTTGATTTGATTTTTGTTTTGAACATATATGAATGTTAAAAAAAATAATGATTTTAATCTGAATGCTCACATTTGTATGAAATTACTACTGTATGGGATCACTTTTAACTTTCATTTTCGAAAAGTTTAAAGAGAAAAAAAAATTTTTTTTTTTTTCACATGCATCATATAAACGATTAACAGATTAAGTAAATAAGTATAAAGATCAAATTTGAATTTTTAATTTCAGAATGAAACACAAATTAGGTGTTAACGATTATACAAATATCATGCACTATATATAAAATGCAACACGGCATGGCATGCATACATCACAATCATATAATTTATGATAATTTACGATATTTTTTTGTCAGTTTTTCCATTCACAATGTTTTTGTATACTCGCGTGTGTGTGGAACCATGAAAGAAAGGTGAAAGTTTATGACTGTAATAGGCAAAAAAAAACCGAAAAAAGAGAAAAAATAGTAAAAAATAAATAAAAGTAACTTAAACTTAAACTAAAAATTTTATTTTAACAACAATTAGATGCTGATTTTAAAACAAATAAATTAATAACTTAATGATTAAATTTACAATTGTGAATATATAACAGATCGATTATTTGCAATAATGTAGATTTGGATCTCGTTTTACTATTTATGAGAACTTGGTGGTAGATATGATGATTGTGATGATGGTGGTAAATATGATGATGTCGGTGAATTTTGTGGCAGGAATGATGATAATGATGAATGTGATAAAGAATTATCAATACCACCACCTCCACCACCAACACTGACACTGTTAGAACTTTCACCAAAATTTCCTCCATGAATACTGCCTCCACCTAAAGCTGTACTAATAGCACTTCCCAATCCAGCAAATCCACCGAGACCTTCATCAAGTAAATTACCACCAGAAATAGAATTAGTCCCTTTTCCTAAAGATCCACTAAATAATCCATTATTACTTCCGACTAACCCTCCATTAGTTCCACCATTATGATGACTTTGTCCTCCATATCCACCACTTTCTTTTTGTGTTTTGTAATTGATAAAGTATACTTCTGGTTTCGACGGTTTAACATTATTCTGAACTTCCTGAACTGTTGGTGGTTCTGGTTTCTTCACTAACACATAAACAAGAGTTTTTTCTTCGACTGGTGGCTCGACAGGAGCCTGATTTGGTTGACTCGGTGCTTTAACGAAAATAATTTTGTAATGTTTCCTTGGCGGCGGAGGCGGTGGTCCATATTGTTCAGTAACATGCGGTGGTACATGAATGTAAATTTTTTTCTCGACTACAGGCTGTATTGGAGCACCGTAATTCCAGCCATCTAATCCGATCGTTTCAACAGCTGTGGGGGCAGGACCACCACCTGCATATGGTGGTACGTTGTATGAGTCCTGTAATATCGTAGTACCAACAGTACCGACACCTAAATTTGCTGTGGCAGCAGTTGCTGGATAACTTGCTAGAAATCCACACTCAATAAATTTACTACAATTGAATAACAAATAAAATACAATTATTTCTAGATACCGCATTTTACACATCACTTTTAGCTCAAGTTACGATTCAAACTAAATAACGACTAAATCAAACTGAGACTCCCACTGGAATATCTTGACTATTTATATCCCGGACATCATTAAAATATGCATATCAAATTTTTTTCGTTTGTGCGTGATTATTGATAATCAAAAATACGATGAATTTTTATAATATATTAATTGTAAAATATTTGAACGTATCACAATAATGAATTCAATAGAGATAAAACTATATAAACATCAAAATAAGTACATATGTATATGTATAGTAAGATTAATTCAACATACTTACACATCTGTACGTATCCAATTTTATGAAAGGTACAAATTTTTATAGTGGAATCCAATTAAACAGCATACGATAAAGAATAACCTTTTGATGTTCGAATGATTTTTTTTTTCCAATTTTTTTATACAAAATTTAAACATGCGTATAACTTCAAAAATCAAATTTTAAAAAAAAAAATTAAAACATACGCACAAATCTATGAATAAATCTTCCTTATGAATATTTAAATACTAGTGAATGAATATAGATCGTATAATAAAAAATTTATCACTAAATGCAGAAAATCATATATATAAAAATGATCAACAGAAAAAAGAAAATAATAAGAAATTGTCAATGGCAATAAAAAACAAACTAATGTTGAAAAACATATCTTATGTAATAGATTAGAGCCAACCTCAACTGCTGATACTGATGATATCGATTATCATAAACGGTCAGTTGGTCTACATAATGTAGACAATCGGTTCTTTTTTTTGTAAATATGTATGTTATTATTTATGATTATAGCGGCACGAATAGACATTCAAGCAAATAAAAATTTACAGACAAGACATAACAATAAAAAGAAAAACCAACTTTGTTATCTTCACTGAAAATTTGACATTTTTACAATAATCCAGAGAAGTTTGTTTGAAAGTAGCAAATCAATTTTATCTAACAT
This sequence comes from Villa cingulata, assembly GCA_951394055.1. Classification (NCBI taxonomy): domain Eukaryota; kingdom Metazoa; phylum Arthropoda; class Insecta; order Diptera; family Bombyliidae; genus Villa; species Villa cingulata. Next base: position 17,119,456 of record OX596020.1, on the reverse strand, counting down.
GCATATGTACGAGGTATTGTATTATATGTATATATGTGTACAACAAAACTGCTACATATACAAAAAACACAGTTAGAAAATTTTCATTTCCGATATACCAAAAAACATAAAAAATTATAATAAAAATTTTCAACTAAATGATTTATGATAAAATCACATGTGTTAAATTTTGATATGCAACTTTTTTCCTCATTTTTTATTTTCTATTGTTGAATGATAATTGAGTTCTATTTTCACGATTCATCATCATCATCATCATCGTCATCAAAAATATACAGAAATATTATTTAAAGGAACTAAGAAATATTTAAAAATATGTAATATGCAGGGTGTTTTTAAAGGTACAACAGTAATACCAGGCTAAATGCCAATTGCCCATATAGTGTGGTGACAAAAACATTATACTAACAAAAATTTCTATCGACCCTATTTTCGACTCTAGAGGGCGTTGAAAATTTTTAGTAATAGCTCGATGACAGATGAAGATATCATCCTCTGTTTTTTTTTTTTTTTTTGTTTGAAAGAGAACATTTTTGCCCTGGTTCCAAAAATAAAAAATTTTTGGTAGTGCAATTTTTTTTTCAGGAACCCAATTTCTACTCAACATTTTTCAAAACATTCGTCATAAATTTTGACTTCAGTATTTCTTTTGATTTAGAACCGAATTCCAAATTACTTGCTGTAGTAGATCAAAAGAAATGTAATTTTGCTTCTTATTATTTTCGGAAACACAAAATTTATCAAGGTAGAGTGTACTAAAAGGGGTTATAATGATTTTGTAAGATCCTGCAAAAAACTTACAATTTTCAACGCCCTCTAACGTCGAAAATAGAGTCGATAGAAATTTTTGTTAATATAATTTTGTTGTCACCACATCATGGGCAACCCATTGCGTTATAGTCTGCTACTACATACTACATATTATAGAAACACCCTGTATAATAGCACTTGATTTTTTTTTGTATGTTCATATATTGCATCTTTTGTAAAATACTTTAATGATAGATTTTCTTGTCATATTCAAATGATATCTGTGCATATTTTTAATATGAAAAGGGATAAGAATAACAAAACAGCAGTAAGATATTAGATACACAAAAAAGATTTAACACATTCCAAATAAATCAAATAATCGTAAATAATATATGAGAAATTCATTTTTTTTTTTCCAAAAAATAATTTATTATTATTCAAGTTCATAAATTTCCTCAAAAATTTTTTTCACTTTATTTTACAAAAATAATATACATGTTGGTCTATGTATAACACCCAATGACAAAAAATGAAAATATGAAAGAGAATAGATGAATATGAATATGAATTATAATAAAAAAATCAAACTCAATAAAAATATGAAAAAGAAATATACATGCTGATGTATAGTACTTATGTACATATTTTAAAAAGTAAAACAAAAATACTCGAAAGAGTTTTAAATGGAATTCTTTTTTTCAAGTATTTCTAAATACATATTAAAATTTTTTTAAAATTATTGAATAAAATCATTTATTATTCTGTGATTATGTGAAAATTTAAAAAAGAAAATGAAAATTATGTGACGATAAAATTGTGATTAGTAAAATCTGCTTTTACATTAACATACTCTATGTAAATATAAGTATACTACGACACATTAAAATTATCTCACTTATTGAGACGTAAAATATTTTTAAGACTAATTTAGTGAAAACAATTAGAATTCAAGAAATATAAATTTATAAAAATCTGAAACATTCTAAACCATATAAAATCATAACCAAAATTCATCAGAAAATAACATCATGTCGATTTATCCATGTATCTATTGAATTAATTGACTGAAGTGAGATTAAAACATCTTCTAAAAAACATGTCTAAATCATATCTATTCACTCTAAAATAGACCTTAGACAGATTATCAGTATTTATTGACAAACTATATTGACGTCATTATTCGTGCTTCAATATCATTCTCACACTATCAAAACTTTTTGTCAATATTTTAAATAAAATTTAGAAATTTTTTTAAGCAGTCTAATTTTGAACGTCAAGTCGTTAAGTGAGTAGTAAAAAAAAATATGAATAGTGAAGAAAAAGCTATTGCAGTTGAATGATATTTTGTCAAACCTAATCTCAAACTATCAAACTCAATGTAAATATCAAAATATTGATGTACTGATATTCAAAATTTTTGAATTTTTGATATTTTTCAAACTATTGACAAACCATCAATATCATACTCACACTATCAATATGATTTGACAAAGTCGCGTGTTTCTCAATAAATATTGATAATCTAAGGTCGATTTAAGTCAATTTTGACTCGAATTCTTATAGGTAATTTGATTTAAGTTCAATCTTACTCAAAAACGAGCACTTGAATCGAGTTACTTAATTCCAATCCAAGTCTAACACAGTACAACGAATAATTGCCTCCATTTGTTTTCAAATTTGATTTTTTAAATTTTTTTATTTTAAGTTTATTCCAAAATTATGTACTCATGTATAACTACAAGTAAAATGTACAAAGTAAAAAATAAATGTGAAAAAAAGTACGTACATATATGTATTGTATGTGTGTTTAGATTTAAAACGATTTTATATACATAATTTATTTTACAAACTACTTATATAAAATACATCTATAAGCGATATTAATGAAATTATTTAATATATAATAATATAATTTTAATAAATATCTAAAAATCAATTTTGAAAAATTAAAAATAAAATGAATTTATTTTTAGTTAATACTATAAAATCGATAACTTTTGTCAAAGTTCAAAGATATATTGTTATTACATTTAGCACCGTCAAGTCATTAAAAAATATTTTTTCACTTTATTTTGTTTTTAATTTTTAATACTAGACTATAGAATAGTGCAGTAAATATTTACATACATACATAATGTATAAATACAATTATGAATATGTAGGTAGTATACTTTTTTTTGCTTTTTATAAAATTTGTTTTTCTTTTTTATTGCTTTTGCTTTATTTTATTGATCAATCAATTATGCAACACCATATGTTGTTGATATTTCCTACTGATTATTATGATTATTATTATAATAATTCTGTGAGGGAATATGAGATGATGAAGGTGGAGAAAGAATTTTTGATGTTGATAATTCTCCTTGAACGGAATCATTATCAACTCCATTGCTATTATTAGTATTGCCAATGTGACTGCTACTTCTGCCTCTGCTACCACCATTTTCACCCAAAATTAAACTACTATTTATACTTGTATTATTTTCACCCGATAGTCCTTTAGCTTCCCCATCACCATCATTTGTACGTACTTTATATTTAACAAAATAAACTTCTGGCTTATTTTGTTCATAATTTTGATGTTGTTGCTCTAATTGTTTTTTATAAATTTCTTCTACATTCAATTGATCTGGTTTTTTCACTAAAACATAAATCAATGTTTTCTCTTCAATTTGTTCCTGATGTAAATTATTCGCAGCTAAAATTTCATCTGCATTTGGATAATTTTGCGTAGGTGCTTTTATGAAAATTATTTTATAATTTTTTTTTCTTTTAATTATTGGCCGAGAATAAACATTATTTTTAAATTGTATACTCGATTCTGGTTCTGGTGGTGGTACATGAACATATACATGCCTAGAAATTTCAACAGTATTCTCATTCGGATTATTGTTAGATTTTAATTGTAATGATGATGGCAATAATGATGGCAATGATGATGATGATGATGATGATGGTGATGATGGTGATATTGATGACGATGATGATGATAATACGTTATTAAAACGGTTATTGAATTTTTTATTCAATATAGAGTCTCGAGCATATGATGTTGATAAAGGAGGTGGTATTGATGATGATAATTGCGGTAGTGATGGTGGTTCTGGATATAACTTTGGATATAGTATAGAGGATGGATGGAAAGATGAATACACATTTGATCCTAAATTTGATGCATCTAATGGAGGCAATGTCGGTACTGCACTATGTACTTGTAAATTTGAATAATTCACATAATTACCGTTTTGGTTATTATTTGGATATACTACACTCGTTGTTTTTCTAGCAGTCGTACTTTCATCATAATAATTATTATTCATTCCACCACTGTCACTAGCACCATTCAAAATATTCTCTCGTAGGCGTTGTTGTTGTTGTTGTTGTTGTTGTTGCTGACCATGATTATAGAATAATTGATTATTTTGTTTTAAAGCGTTCAGTGATTTTGTGCAATCATGCCCAGAATTTGTTGAAACTATATTTGAATTTTTTTGGCCATAACTGTATACATCTGGTACAGGGGTACCAGAAATATTGATAATTAAAAAATAATTAAAAAATACAGTAATAACTAACGATTTAGTATCCTTCATTTCACAATAATATTTTTATGTATACTGTATACGTTTACTAAACACCAAATCAAATTGAAAAATGAAATTTCGCAAGATTATCGTTAGGTATTTATACACCAAAAATTTTTGAAGTTTTTTCCTTTTCTTTCGCCAATTTGACCTAAATATATATTTTATTAATTTTTATCTATCGTAAACGATCATGAAATTATTTTCGTTCTTTTACCTCTATTTCTTTTCCTCCTTTTTTTTACTTCTTTTATTTTCTGGATTAAATAACGCCTTTTTATAATTTTTTATCACTTTCAATTTCTTTTAATATGCAAATAAAAATTTATCGCAAATAAAATCAATTAAATTTCGCCAAAAAATTAGAAAAATAATTTTAAAAAAATGTTCATCAATATCTAACATACATTATACTATTTACATTTAGGTGACGAAATATATTTTAATATTCGTATCCATTGATGTGACTTTAATTTCGAAATTTTTTAAGATTAATATAATATTAGAGCAGATTAATTTGTATATTTGTATATATGTAGTATGGTATATAGATGTATACCTATTTATTATATTAAATTTTTAGGAGACTAAAAAACAAAGTAGAAATATTAAACGGATATACATATCTCCACAAGATACCTACACGCTACACACGTACGTATGCTCAGGCTCAGATTAGTAAGTTTATAAAAATGAGCAAAAGAGATACACGAGTAAGAAAGCATAACACAGTGAAAGTCAATAAAAGAAATGAACTTGTTTGACCGCTTTATATATCATAGAAAGATGAATAAATATTATAAAAATAATATTACAGTAATAATGAAATAAAAATGAAAAAAAAAAAAAATGATCTTAAGAAATTAATAAAAAAACAATAACTGAAAAATAACAAATATCAATGTAAGGTCATTGTCATGTGTGGAGTATTTTAATTTTTAATAAACATATACATATAAGTAGTCGTATAAATTTATTTTGTTGAATTTGCATTTGAAATTTTTCCATCATTTTATCTATTATACTTATGTACATCTAAAAAATATCAATATGTATACTGAAAAATGAATTAATTTTTTTTATTAAAAATTATAACCAAAATTTGTACAATTTTTTGTAAAAAGTCAATTTAATTTATAATGAAGGTTTTCTTGAATCGCCTTTGTTCATTTTCAATAATAAAAAAAATTAAAAGATAAATATTGAAAAACAATAATTTTTAGATTTTTCATTATTTTGAACAGTATATTATATTCAACTAAGAAATAAAAACGAAATAAATGAATGAGTTTAATATAAAATTAATTTTAAAAGTATTACATTATGTGGATGTAGTATATATGTATATAAAACAAAAAATATACATATGTATTTTTTTAAAATATAAATTTATATTATCGATGTACAAATCATTTTCAAATTGATTTCAAATTCTCTTCCCCTTTAAGATTAATTTACACACTTTTACAATTAAAATACCTAAAAAGATAAAAAATGAAATAATGATGAAGAAATAAATAAATTATTTATGGATAAAGAAAAAAATCTATAAAAAATACAAATATGTAATTCTAAATTTTATTGAAAAAAAAAAAAAAAAAAAAAAACATTTTATCTATAATTGATAAAGGCATAGAAAGTACTAAAAATTTATAATAAAATGAGATTAAAGCGAAGACATAATAAAAAAAGCATATTTTAAAGTTAAACAATACAAAGTTGAATATGATTAACATAAATAGAGAAAACAGGACAAAATTCGCAAATAAAATATGTTAATTTTGTATTTCAGCTTCATATTAAAAAAAATTTATTCTACAATCTACGACATTTTATCAGATCAATGTCTGATAATCTTCTCAGAAATAACCGAAATAACATTCAAAAGATAATATGAAAACATCAATCCAATATTGAAAATTTCAAAATTGAATGAAAAAACGAAAAAAGAAATTAAAAAAGAATGTTTTTAAAATCAACTTACATTTGCTATATTCCCATATGTTACAATATATATACACATAAGTGTATAGATAAGTGTAGATCTGATTAAATTAATTGTCTGTATACACGTTTGTATTCTACATACGCTTCTATTTTATTTTTGAAAACGCGTTAGTAAGGATATTTTTTTTCATTTTGTCTGCACACATTTCATTCTAATTTTTATGATTCATTTTTAATCATGTATTATGTGACCACTACTACCATTCACATCATCTCCTTTTTTGTCATTACAATCGGTACATGAATCATTCATTTTGACAATTTCTCGACTATAAACAGCATCATCATCATCATTTATGGTAATGTTAGTTGTACTTTTATTATTGAAACTAGTACCACCACTACTATCATCATTAACATCGTGATTATAATTTCGAATATCACATCCATTATTGCCAGCATTAGATATTATATTGATATCTGCATTTGTATCAGACGTATTGTAGTCATCAACATCTGATCTACAATACATGGAGCAATTCTGTACCAAAACATTTATACATGGCGCGCTTATGTGTGGACTAACATATAAATCACCAGCATCAAGAACATCCATTTTACTAGCATAATTTCTTGTGAAATCTTTTGAAAACAACATAATGGGTGGTATAATCGGATGTATTGTTTTTCCCTACATAAATGACATGCAATTATATATTATAATATATAACATATACATATATATATTTAAGTAATATTAGAGAAGACACATATTGAATTAGAAAATGAACAAAATCTGTATCTGTATCTGTATGCTTTTTTCCATTTACTTATTTTGTTTTTTTTAGTATATTTTTTGTGCTTTTCTTATTTTAATTTTGTTCCTTCTTAAATGTTTCATTGGTTATTACTATTTTGTTTTGGTTCATATTTTTCATTCTCTTAAAATTCAAATCACACACATAAAATGAAACGTGTTTTAGCATGCATACATGTGAACAGAATATATTTGAAAAAAAAATAACAAGGAATGAGCGCATATTTGATGTTATGATTGAACTACTTTTTAAAAAAAAATTCTATACATTAAAAAAAACATAAATACGTATACACGCATATGGATAAACAGACATATATACATACATATATATATATACACATTAAATCCACATATGTACAAAATTATTTAAGTGTTAAATTTTATGTAGAATTATTGAATTTTATTAAAGTACCTCTACATCATTAACAAAACGATAAAGTCTTGACAGTATCTACTTCCATATTGCTTACACTATTCAGTCACAAACGTCTTATGGACAAACTTAAACAAATTAAACAGAAGAACATAATTAAAATAAGATTAAGGATAGGTCACACAAATCTCACATACATTCATCATTTCAAGAAACATAACCGTCCAACATGTATACATATGTGGAAGAAAACTAATATTGTAACTCGACGAATTCGACGAATGTAGAAATATACGCAAAACAATAATAATAAATAAAAATCCTACCTCATATAAATTATGTTAAAGTGATGGTTATTGGTTTTTGTCTTTACACTATTAAAAGGCTAAAGTGTAGAGGTAATATGTAACACAGACTTTTATATTTTTCTAACACTTTATCAATTTGACATAATTATTTTTTAAAGTTTTAAATAGAATTTATTTAATGACATTCAAATTCGTTGAACGTAGAATTTAAATCACTTTCAATTTAAACTTTCCTTTCAACACTTCATCAATGACTGCATAGTGTAAACCAGAGAAATAAAGTTACATTATCTTTTTGAAACTTTATGTATATAAAACCATGTAAAACGGTTTATTAAGACTATCTTTTTAATAATAATGTAAAGGTACTCTTGAAACAAAAAAATTTCAAATTGAATCTTGAAAGTACAATTATTGGAAAATTATTTCCAATGTATACTTTTTGTTTTTATAAAATATTTTAGTATAATTTGAAAAATCCTTTAGAAAATTTCAGCGGTTGTTATTCCCAACATATTTTATACATGTGTTGTTGTTGTTATTGTTGTTTGTTAGGGGGGAGGTATGAAACCAGAGCACTCAGACATAACGCTGTCCATTGTACTCGAAGCCCCCATCTAGTCAAACTTCTTCGTTGCTCTTAGATAACGAAGGAATTCCACTCGACTTTCAGGCCCAATTTGTTCGGGTCTAATGACATCAGTGCCGAAAATGCACATTCTAATAGAGGAGAAGGCCAGGCACTCACACAAGAAGTATTCCGTAGTATCCTCCTCCTCTCCGCAAGAAGTACACAGTGCATCACTGATGTAGCGAAATGCTTTCCACAGGAGTTAATGCCCTGTAAGAGCGTTGACCATAGCTCTGCAGTCCTTCCTTCCCTTATACATGTGTACACGAACAAATTATGTGTTGTACCAAGTTATACTAATAGATATGCCCAAACTAATTAACAATATCACAATTCACTAAGTTGGCAAGTGCAAAAGAAGTTAAGATTTCTAATATCTTGCTTAAGATCAAAATTTTATCTGTACCTGTACACAAAAATTTTACTGACACACATAGAAAAATGCGCGTAATTTATCAACTGTTTTGGGTCGGACTCTATTATACTTACTGAGATATTTAACTTATAATATTGTCGTAAAGGGATATGTGTTATAAACTGATATCCTGGACCAGTAGCTGGTAAAAAATAGCCTCGTATCGAATAATTTTTTCCAGGATTTACTTTCACATTACCGATAGGTTGATTTAATTTTCTGTATACAATTTTTGCTTTGCTTAATTTATCGACAAGATTACATGCTTTTTTGTAACGTGGATCATTTACTGTATTGGATGATATCTCTTCACTTATATGATCGTACTGTAAAGAAAAAATTAAAATATGTATGTAAGCATATATACATAATATATACAATATAAACGAATTAAATAAAAATTTTAGATTTTAATATATACTTTTTACGTTGTAAAACTTTTATTAGTATTTATTTAAAAATATTTTAATTAAGATATGATCCGAAATAAAATAAATGAAGCTCTCAGTTTCTACGAAACGTATTACAGATAAGTGATTATTTAATTTAAAAAAAAAAAATAAAAAATAAAAAACTTGTACTTCTACTAATACAACAACGCTATGAGATTAGTATCATCTAACTAATTAAATCATATAAAAAAAATGACCAGATCAGTTTAACAAAATCAAATAATTAATATCGAAAATAAAAATTCTAATAAAAATATGTATAGATAAATTTCCATAATCATTTCCATTTCGTTATGTATTGCAGAATCTTATTGACAGAATATTCAATATGTGCATAAAAGGTATGATCTCACACAAATGAGAAATGTTCAATAAAATTGCCTATTGCCTCGATATCATTTTCGAGCAGAAAACGATACGTTCCTCTCAAGAAAAAGTTTACTCGTAAGCGAATCATATTGGCAACTTATATTTTTATCGAAGCAGTGATAAGAATGCAATATGAATATTGTATTGCCGAGGCAAAAATCGAATGCATAAGTTAACAATGTTTACTAATTTATAATTAGTTAATTGCGAAAATATTGTCTAAACGAAAAATTTGCAAAAACACTTGCATTTTGCTTGGCAATGGCAATAATTCACTATTACCATTTTTATTGCCACGGCAAACACTTTCCAAAATGTTTGCTGGGTAAAATCATTGAACACTCATTAATAATTTCCCTACATTGTAGAAAAGTTAAAGTCTATTTCAATTGATATCGATGACGATTTTTGCTCTCGGTTTTATTGTTGTATAGTTTACCAGATTCATTCGAAAATTTTAGAATCGCTGTACAAATACGTGACTCATTCATTACCAAAACTACACAAGTTGGAAATTAAAATTGTGGAACGGCTCGCGTACACCAAAACCGATTTTGTCGGCCGATGGCGGACAGAACTACCCGGACGAGTAACTCGGATGTGTATGTGCTTACACTGCAACAGTATTACACTTTCAATATCCATAGTCGTTTAACAACAAAATTTACAATAACAAACAATTTGCATTCTAGACGCCGACAGACCGGCAAGAAATCCCAACAAGTTCGGACTCAACGGTTGATCGGCCGTTTTCGGGCGTCATCAGACGATGACGATCGTGTTTGTGTACGTACTGTCTTTCTTTTACAAGTGTTTGATTCAATCGAGGAAACTTCGGCCGATGACGGATTAGGTGTAAGCGAGCCGGAAAAATATAACACCGGGCAAGATAAATAGAATACTCATAAGGTATGATCGAAAAATTTTTAAAGAGAGTGTGACGTCATCGGAAGTCAAATATACTGCCTTATCATGATATTCGAAGACGAAACGTTTCGTATCGTCTTGTTAAAAACGCGATCATGATATTCGAAACGTTCCAATTTCAAACGATTTTCATCGTCTACTCAGTCGATAGCATTTTGTTCATCGTTTACATATAAATTTATTTTTTTTTTTGGTTTTTAATAGAATTTTTTTTATTTAAAGCATATTACTAATATTTGTGAATATTAATATTGAATTAATTTTTTTAAAAAAATGGAAATTATTATTAAAAATGATATTTCAAAACATCAACAAAATAATAGAAATGACATCGAACCCTTTTTTCTTACAGCAAAACTGGAAATTGTATGAATTAAACATTAAAGCTTCGTTTTTATAAGGGATTTATATTGTACCACTATGTACCACTTAATATTCGAAACGATGAAGGTTCATAATAGCAATTTTATATCGTATCGTTTCGTTTCATCGTTTCATCGTTTCATCGTCTTCGAATATCATGATAAGGCGGATAGTAAAATATTTTCTTGTACGTACACAGCAATGTAATGGGAATATGCATTAAAATGCTGTTTTTGATAGTTGAATTTTAATTTTTATTCATTTTTTCTATGATAATATTTTAATAACATGTGTGTTACTTAAAGTATGTAAGTTTTAAGAATTTTTTTTTTTTTTTAATTGTAAGTTTTACATTATTATAAGTAATTGAAATTTAATTTATTGCATTTGTTTTAGTTTTTTATTTGGTTTAAATCCTAATGAAAAGTTTTTAATACGAATTTTATTATTTTTAGCTGGCGATGATGTCAGTCAAGAGAATAAAAACTCTCTTTCGCACAAATAACGCTCATACCTTATGAGTATTCTATTTATCTTGACACCGGGCATCAATACCTTAGCATTGAATACACGTTAATATTTTTTTATTTAATGTTATTGAAAAAAAAAATAAAAAATAATATTCAATCATGTGTTTTATTTAAACTCGATTAAATAATTTTCTTTTTTTTTTACAATAAACTTAAAGTGTGAATCACTATACTAGATTTATATAAGTATGTACATATATATGTATGTATAAATTTTGGAAAAAAAACAAAGTTTCTTACAATGAACAAATTATATTTTATTTTTGAATATATATTTTTGATTTTATATTTGGTTTTTGTTTCTGATTCAGAACAATATGCATACATGTTTTATTAACCAATTTAAAATTTTACATACATAATATGTGTGTACATGCATAATATACGAGTAATATGTAGTTACATTGATTTCATACATTAAATAAAAAAAAAATTCTATATGTAAAGTGCCGAACAATAAATATTGATCAAATAAATTTTCAAAAATAATCACTTTACAATGTTATCCCTTCTGACTTTGGTTATACCACTTTATGAGTACTATAAGTACTTACGTGCATATGTATATACATATATGTATGTACTTATATTTTTTATATTTCCCATATGATAAACATAAGGACTTTATTTTTTATTTTTCACCCAAAATAAAAAACACAACCAAAATTCAAGTTGTTAAACTCACACATATACATTTTGTGGCATTTTTATATCTCAATTCGAAAAAAATAACGATATAAAAACAAACAGGAAATATATATAAATATGTAATGTATAAAAAATTTAAAAATAATTTATCTCATATAGTTACATTCAATTATAATAAAAAATGAATTACCTACATTGTTTTTAATAACCAAATTCGAAATTAAATTCATATACGTAACACAAGGATCAATAAGTCCCAAAAAATAACTACCAAAACAACATTTTTTTGGAAATTTTTTTCTTTATTTCATTAACGTAGTCTCCGGGGGCTTGAATAGCTCGATGGTTGTGATATTGAACTGACACGCTTGACGTTCTGAGTTCGAACCCCAGCCAGGGCAGTACTCTCGCCCAAGTCGACCATCAATTCCAATCAGCAATGTACACCAATAACTGATTACTGATGATAAACCGGACGATATATCTGACAGAATTACTGATCGGCGGTGCCATGATGGACTGAGTATCCGTATGTGCACTTAATATATCTAAGATATATTATATACATTGTACGTATATACATATGTATATTAAACTCTTTTCTAACTTTTTTATGACTGGCCGTAAAGAATTATTCATTTTTCTCTCAAAGCACTAAGCAGGCGTTATTTTCGGCGATCATTTATTCATTGGACTCAAATCTCTTTACCTAAACATCTTTTTGAAGTCTGTGAACAGCAAATAATTATTTTTCTCTAAAAAGTAATGCTTTAAGGTACTTGTCCACGATGCAAGTTTTCTTGCGCGAAATTTGTCTTGCGTGCAAGAAAACTTGCAGTACTTCGTACACACGACGCAATATTTCATGAAAAATATGCAATTTTTCTATCATGCAAGAAAAAAATATCTTTGCAAGAAATTTTTATTGCACGAGCACTTACACGAAATTCTCATTTTCTTGCCTATGCATTATATGTCAAATATTAAATATTTTTTTATTTTTTCAATATTTTAAGAAATGAAAGGCCTACCTTTCTAATAATAATAATAATAATAATAATAATAATAATAATAGAAAATACATACCAAATTCACAAGAAGTCACAGCACAACACAACATAAACAAACGAATGATAGATAACACAGCAACCCATTACATTTTACTCAACTGATTTTATTGCATATGCAAGAGAAATATTTATTAAAATAAATTTTTCTTGCGCGAAATATTGCATATCTTTCTGCGTACACTATGCAATAAAAAAAATTGCTTGCAATAAGAAATATTGCATGAAATACGTTTTCTGTGCAATATTTCATCTTTCTAGGCAGCGTACACTTCGAAATAAATATTTCGTGCAATTTTATATGTCAAAATCGTATTGCATGCAAGAAAAATTGCATCGTGGACGAGTACCTTTATAATACATGGAACTCAGATATTTCTATTGTTTTGGAAATTATGAAATTTAGCGTCACTTAAAACCACTGTAGCTTCATCGCAAATGATTGAAACGTTATAAAAAACATGGTTACTCGCCAAGGTAATTGGAACACTCTATAGGTAGTATTTGGTAGTATCAATTGAAACTGGCAAGCGACATTTAAAAGAGAAATTACAGATATTAGATCGTATGGCCATACAAAATCATATGAACGATCTGGAAAATGAATCAAAACAAACATTTGTTTATATTATTAAAAAGATTTTATTTATTTTATTTATTTATTTTTTTCATCAAAATTCACATAAAGTAATTATTAATTTATTAAAAATTAATAATTATTAAAAATTAATTTATTTTCTGTTTAAATTCAAACTATTCTAACCACATCTATTTATTTAGTAGACTCAAACAGCTTGTGCTGATCTAAGAGCTACTAATTTCTATATTATTCAATTAATATTAAACTTATTTAACGAAATGAGATAAAGAAAATATATCCAATAAAGAAAAATAAAGATAATAAATACATTAATAAGGAAAAATATAATTATTAGAAATTACAAATTTATAATTTGAAAAATTTATTGATAAAAGAAGAGACTAAACCCATTCTAGACCTAGTCTTTTGTATATATTTTAAGACATTTTTTATGAATCCTTTTGTCGTAGAGCAGTTCTTAACCCATTATTTGCAATTAAAATATAGTATATTTATTTGAAATTTTATATAAATTTATATTATTAAAAAATGGTGAAATGTGCTGTAAAAAATTCTGAAAATAAAAAATTTAAATACTAATTTAATTTTAAAAGTGAGTGACTACATCAATGTAGAAATAACTACTGAAATAGATGAGTTTCCAACTGCTTTTTATTAGAGTGGAAGGCATCGCATGTAACGATGAAGACTTGAGAGAATTTGATGACTATGTTGCTAATTTTCGTCAATCGAACATCAATTTAAAAAATTATGTTGAAAAAATTGAAGAAAATTAATAAGTCATTGAATATCTTTCTAGATTTATCACAAAAAAATTAAATTTGAAAGAGTTTTTGGACACCAATCCAACTTACAAAAACATGGATTGAATTTAAACCCGAAGACGGTTTGAAAAATCATAGCTGGAGTTTTTATTCAATTCAAAACAAATTAATTTACCAACTAATATTAAAAATCTCTATTTTATATGTATAGATTATTATTATTACCACAAGACAAATAAATATATTTATTTGTATTGTGTTATTACTTTAAAATTAGACATTTAAACAAAGAAATTTCAAGTAATTTGAATTGAGTAATTGTAATTGTAATTTGAAGAATAGAAAAGAAAAATAATAAAAACAATAAAATAAAATTCATGATTTTTTTTAAACAATTCCTCATTTTTCCTTTAAAATTGCTTACGAAAATGCATTACAAATCTTTATATGAGTTTTTGTTACGTCACGTTTCATTTCTCATTCATTCTTTATACTACCTATAGAGTGTTCCAATATGGTTCCAATTACCTTGGTTACTCGCAAAAGACTTATATGACCATTCTACTTCAACTTCGATTTAGTGGATATGTATTGGACTTCTACCTTCTACATTGAATGCAGTAGACTTGACAGCACTTAGAGCTACATGCTGTCAAATCAAAGTCCAAGTTAAAGTCACTGCGTTGAATGTTAAAGCGGCATTATTTTCATAAACAACTTTTCTAGGAAATTGTTATTTTGGTAGATAGTCTGACTTATTGAGCCATATAATATTTATAATATTATATAGATTGGTCAATATATGAAAGGATTTACATACGCGTATACAAATACATGCATACGTGACTTGAATTATTTTTTTTATATAATTCATGAGCCTATACGAGTATTTATATGTGTATATGTATGTATATAATTTATGTATTACGTACGTATGTACATTTTATTTTTGTATTTTCTTCTTTTTATGTTTTATTGAATATAATAAAATTAATTATTAAACCAAACTCTATACTACATATTATATAGAATCGTTACAGTACTTTAAAATACAATAAATTTTATAAATTGTTCACTAATCCTTTTTTTTTTCTTTGTATATAAATTATAATATTTTAACTTTTAATTTTTATAATACATATATAATACATGTATAATGTAGTATGTTGTCTGTATATACGAGCACGTATATGAATTTTTATTATTCATTTTTAAATTATTTTATAAACTGTTTTTATTATTTTTACAAAACACACACATATACACAAAATAATAATATAGAAATAATATGAAATAATTTTAAAACGTTTTAAATTGATCATAATTTTTATATCATTTTTTATTTTATATTTTGTTTAAGCATTTGAGTCATTCATATTATTAAAAGGTTATATAATATGTAGGTCAAATTAAAGCTATACGAGTATATATAAATTATCAGTGTTTTTTATTTTAAAATTTTTTCGTTCTATTTATGATTCTGATGCATAGAAAATGTTATTATGCTTTTTTTATGTCTTTATATACCAAACAAAAATAATTATTCAAATGTTTTTCCTATTTTAATCGATTTCTGTTCTTTAAAAAAAAATATCTTTTGAAAGTTATATAAATTGATAAAGACAAAACTTTTAATTTCAAAACTTTTATATCAATTAAAAGTATCTTCTAAATGTCTTTTTATATACCATCTAGTCTAGATTTATTTTACACTTTACTTAAACTGTAATACCATTACTATCACTATAGTACTATCTACTATGGTACTATGTGGTACTATATGTAGATACAAATACAACATCACCACTCATTTTCTCTTATTTTGTTTTTCTTTTCACATTACATTTACATACTTACTTGTATTCTACCATTTCTACTTACCGTAATTTTCTTAAGTGATTCACGACTTTTAGCCAAAGTCTCAATGACATAATTTGTATCTTTTATTTCTTGTTCCATTTCTTGTTCATCATTATAAATTATATTAATGCAATGTTCTGTATGACGACCAGCATTTTCTTCATATTTTTTTTCATCATTTGTACCAGCTGTAAGCAATAACGGAAAATATTCTATACCAACACCATCAACCCCACCACCATTACAACCTTCAGATTTCATTCTACGATTACGAATACTATAGCAGCATGTTTTAATATCGTTAGTATTAAAATCACGATGATTACTATGAGATGATATTTTTTCATCATCATTATCATTATCAACATCATCATCATTAATTCTACTAATTCTATGATTACTATCACGATTATTTTGATTTGTTTCATTTCTAGGTAAAATTCTTTTGACGTTCTGTAATCGTTAAAAATTAATTTGTGTTAATGATTCCGTATTATGAAAATTTAGTATACTACACACATACAAGACACAAGTATACTCGTATGTATGCTTTCAAGAAACATATAATTAAAATCAAATTCATTTTGAATTCGAAAAATCTTTCTTAATAAAATCAAATTAAAATATGTAATCTACTTGAACTCATATACTATATATGTAAGATGTAAGGTAAGTAATTAATACGCATATTTATGTAAAAAAAATATGTGTTTAAAATAATAATTTAAACCTGTATTAAAATTGTTTCTTCATCATCATCGTCATCATCATCATGGTCATTATTATAATCGGAATTTGTTTTTTCCGATTCCTCCTGTAAAACATCACATTTCCATTCAATTTTTGATATAAATGAATCTTCTTCGTTTGGTAAAAACCAGTAACAACATACAATGAAAGGTATCACAATGAAAAACAATGTATTAACAAAGAATCTATGATATCTGTACAGAAAATTCAAATATTATAGAAACAATATAAGAGTATACGTATGTATGTACAAATGTGTAATTATTATATCTTTACCTAGACGCATATTCATATCGTAGCATTGGCTGTATATAATCATATTTCCATTTATCGATTGATTCGAAAAAACAACCAAAAGAAGCTTTCATCAAACCTTAAAAAAATATATTAATATCAAAAAATGTATAATATTTTTCTTGTTTTTACCCAAAAATAACATGAACAACACCAAATACAGTGCCAATGCAATCAGTTCAAGATAATCAAATTTTTTATCATGTTCAGTTTCGAATCCTGCTTGTTGTTCCTTATCAGCTGGTAATTTACGACATATATGATAAGTATTCACCGATACATAATCGTCTATACAATAGCATGAGCAATACCAAACACATAAGCATCTTGAAAATGGTTTTATAATCATTTGCCGACGTGCTACTACGGTATTTGCCATATTTCTAACATGAACTTCACAAAAAAAAAAAAAAAATATTTGTATACATGTACATATTAAAGATAATATAGTATTTTCGCAATGTTTTGTACCAACCTTCACAAATGTATTTCGAATTTGGATTATTTTCTTGCAATGGCAGAAGATATTCTATATTATCCCCGATATATGGTAACATTTTACGATTTACAACATTTTTTGCACCACAAGCTACTGGACATTTTTCGACAATTATAGAAAATTCTTCTTCAAAAAATCCTTCATTTATAGCATTTACAGTCAAATGAAAAGCACCATTTAATGTTGCATCAACAATTATATTCGTTATTCGAACTTTATAATAATTTTTTGGAATTATCGAATTTTGTCTGAATGGTATCTCAATTTTAACTTGATATTCTTATGAAATGAAACTCATCAAAATTTAGAAAAAAAATAAAAATCAAATGAATTAAAAAAGAAAACTGTATAAATCTTACCAGGGACTTTATCATTAAGCACATTTAAACACAGTCGATTATTATCATTTGGACAATGTTCCAAAATGTTCAAATCATGTGGAAAATATCCTAAATCACTGATTTTATAAATTTCATTGTGATACTGACGTTTATGATTTCTATTATTTTTGAAATTATGCTCCATAAGGTTATAATCATCATAAATATCATTAATATTATCGTATTTTCTCAAACTATCAAATGATGATGATGATGATTCGGATGCAAATTTACAAATTTCATCTTTTACAAGTTTTTCATGGTTTTTAGTCATTTTATTGAAATTCATTTTATCATCTGCTACAGCAATTATTTGATCAATTTTATTATTTGTGTTATTTGCTGGTATTAGTAATTTATGTTTGTTTAAATATAGTGGTTTATCTAAATCATAGATTTCCACATGGGATGATAATATAACTGATAGATTGGCGTTTGCAAATATCCCTGACAAACTGGTCAAACTGAAATTTAAAACAAGAAAATTAGAATACAACAAACAATTGAACATTTAATATTTTCATCATTTTGTAAAAGGGATATTTAAATTCATTAAAATCTCTTTGCTATTTCAAATATATGTACATATGTATTTTTATTTTATTTATTTATAAACGTACGTTACTACCGGAGCAATCCTCCACCATGTATTCTGTTTCTTTCGGAATATTCTCACTCGAGTTGTGAGGAATTGCAAGGGCGCACTTATGTTGAATACTGAATACCTAAACTCCATATAATTATTGCTCAGATTTTATTTAAAAATACAAAAAAAAAGAATGAAAAAACGGATAACAAAAACCAAGTACCAAATATCTGAAATAGATCTTTCATTTTCATTCTGAACATTATTAATTCCTGTTTTCATTTTTCCATTCTCATTTAATGACTTCTCATCATCTATATTTAGATAGTATTCGTCAAAATCTCGTGAGTTTCTTTCATCTTCATAGATAAAATTATTCATATTATTTTCATTAAAATAATTTTCTTCGTAATTTTCTCCTAAATCTGAAATATCTACTTCATTATTGCAACTTCTTTTAATTTTTCTATCCTTTTTATGGTGATGAATCCTTTCTATATTCTTCTTTTTACCACTATCATCAGTTTCTCTTCGGATTCGATTACCATGTCTAATTTTCCTAAATGATCTTGTCTTCAAAATTGGTAATGGTAAACGATTGATATTTGTCGAAAAATCCGTATAAGTCTCTCTAACATCATTTATTGCATCCAATTCTTTTTCAAGTTCTTTTTCTGGTATTGATGGTTGCATTGTTAAATATTTCATAATTGATATTTTTTCTGGGATATTGATCTGTTTATCTTCGTAAATATTGAACGGTTCAAATTTCATATATTCTGGCCATTTTACACTTTTTATAAAATCATTTATATCCTTATCTGGATCATTTTGTGTTTCTGATTCGATATCGTCTGTCGATGGTGTAACTAAAACAAATTTTATTAGATTATTTTAATATAATTATATAAAATAAGTTAAAACTATACCCATAAAATCAAGTTTATTTTCAAATTCATCATCCAATAGCTTAGAATCTTTCGAATGTAATTTATATATATTTTTCATATCATTCATTGAAGACGGCGCCGCTTTCGATAATCCGAGCACACAATTTTTCGAAGAACACCCAGATGTTGGTATATTTTTTGCTTGATCATAATTAGATGGATGAAATTCATATGATTTATAAAATGGTACACCATATAATGGTGGATTATTAACTGGTACCGCCGGAAAACTTGCTACTTTAACAACATTTTCATTTTGATTGGAATCAGTATTATCACCATTATTATTTTCATCCACATCATTTTCATAAACCTCATCTGTGTACATAGTATTATATAAATTTATTACATAAAACAATAACATAAATAATATTGAAAATTTTCCAGAAATAAAAGTTAGTGTGAATGGGAAAGAACAATTATGCTCATCATAAATCAATTAAGTATATTAATATTAATAAATTAATAATTTTCATGAAAACACATATTTTCGTATTATCCAAAAGACTTCATAAAATGAACATTTAATTACCAGTATATTCCCCCTGTGTTATCATATCATAAACATTCCCCGCGGTATGTAATTAACATTCTCGTTAATACTAAAATCAAATAAAAATGTTCTTATCTTAAAACATCATTTTACACGATATATTCCTATATGTACTTATTATCTCTGTATCTTATGTATATCTATATACAACAATATCTTATATAAAATATTTGTTTTTGTTTTTCTTATCTCTAGAAAAAAGTCTTATCATTTTCATCGAACAATAGCTAATGCTAAAATGATAATTATTAGATTCTAAATATCTTTGAAAAAATAAAGAAAAACAATTTTTTTTTCACAAACATTATATACAGACTGTAAAAAAATTAAGAACTAAGTTAAATGAAAAATTTTATAATATAGTCAATTATTTCGACGACTGAATGATTGAAAATTTTTTGTAATTTTGGGACATAAAATTTTAATATTTTATTTAATAAAAATACAAAATACATTTTATTAAAATATAAAAAAAAAGAAATAAAGATTTATTTAAAAAAAAAAACATGAAATTTTTATTTATGTACAGTGTGTTTCACTACAGAAAGCCTTCGATTTTATCTACAACCTTTCAGTTACAGGTAAAATTTTTTGCCTATATAAGGAGCAATCGAATCTTATTCGCAGCATAATTTTTTTTGCTGTAAGTGGCATTAATTAGTCTTTGCAATATTAAAAGTGAAATGAGTTCATATTACAAGGTGTGGTTTGAAGCAGCATTTTTAGTTAGCCATCCTAAGGGACCAAAAATGACCGTAGCAGAAGCAGCTAAGTATCTGAAAAAATCAAGATTCTTCATTATAATATGGATTCAACGTTACCTGGAAACTAGTTTTGTATATGACGTGCATAAAAAGGAAAGGCCTCGATCGACAACAAAGCGCAACAATAAGACAATAGAGAAGATATTTTTAGAAAATCCTTTAATATCAATTCAACAAGCACATGAAAAATTATTGAAAAAGAGTATAAACATCTCCACTTCAACTATTCAGTGAAGTCTCAAAGAATTTCAAATAAAAAACTTCTCAACGATGCAAAAACCTTTATTAACAAGTTCCCATATGGAAAAAAGAATTCTATGGGCCCGAAAGAATATTAAAGAATATTAACCGAGATTGGAGTAATGTAGTCTTCACGGATGAGGCTTCTTTTCTCGTTTCAAATATTTTGAGACGTGCTTGGTTTGGACATGGAAATCGAGATTGGATTCTTCAAGACGACAATGACCCCAAACATCGGAGTCAACTTTGCACTCAGTGGAAATTTCAAAATGGGATCAATACTATGGATTGGCCTTCACAATCCTCAGATTGTAACCCTATTGAAAATGTGTGGGCTTACATGAAGCAGAAATTGCGGGGGTTAAAAATAAAAAACACAAATCATTTAATTCGAGTGCTAAAAAGATTTTGCAAGAACCTTAGCGAGGAGTACGCCAAGAAATTAGTGGAAAATTGTGATGAAAGATGCCGCCATGTTATTGAAGCGAGTGGAGACTGGACAAGCTATTGAATATAACGCGAATTAGAGTTTACATAACTGATTAAAATAAAGTATATACCTAGTCAAAACAATCATCGTTTTTTATTTTTTGAAGGCTTTCTGTAGTGAAACACACTGTATGTATATGTACTACTTAAATTACAAAAAATTTAAAGCTACCAAGTTTTCGAATATTTAGGAAAATTGCTGTACATATGAATGTTGTAGTCAAAAAGAATTCATTACAAATAATATTATTACTGTTTTGAAAAATTCGTACATGTATATTCCAAATTATATCGTGAATTTGTTTTATTCGATTCACTTCTATGGGAATCCATTTAATTATCTGATTAACTATAGGAATTATCAAATTTTCAAATTACCGTCGTATAAAACAAAAAGCAAAAATAATAATGAAAATGAAATGCTATACTATGAAAAAAATATAATCAAATAAATTTAAAAAAAATTTCTTTTTTTGCCAAAACATATACATAATAATTAATTTTACTGTACTTGTACTACTATGGAAGTGGAAGTAACAAAAAAAAAAAAGCTTTATGCTACACCCATTTATTCGATCTTTGCCACTTCTCGTAATATCCAACCAACAATTAACTTCTACCTCATACTGTATTAGGTATTAGTAAAATCTTTCATAATTTGTTTGCCGAATAAGCAATTTTTCCCGCTTAAATATTGAAGTGTTTTTTTATTGCTATTGTAATTGCACCATAGAATGTGTATGTAGTCAATGATTGTACGATTATATACATGTGTACACTAAAACACATATCTGGGTATTGATTAAGGACTTTCAGTTTCCTGTTATTTAAAAGCAAACATTACTTCCTTATCATTAGAGTTATTGTACTTCGTCTATTCATTCTATGTATGTAATACGAGGGGGCGTTTTTAAGTTCGCGGAATGGAGGATAACGAGATAAAATAAAAAATCAAAATTATTTTTCTTTTTCAATATATTCATTTTCAACATTAATACATTTCTCAGATCTTTCGATTGACTTATGAATGCCTTCATAAAAAAATGTTTTATCTTTGTCTACAAAATATGCCAAAACTGAGTCCTTTAGTTCTTCAATGCTGGTAAATTTCTTCCCGCGCAGTTCTTTTTTCAGTTTTGGGGACAAGTAATAATCGGTCGTAGCCAAGTATGGACTATGGGGTGAGTGACACAAAATATCGAAGCCTACCTTTGACAAGGCAGTCAGCGTAACACCATACTTGTGGACGAGAGCACTGCCATGCAAAAGCCGTTGACAACAGTTTTGGAGTTGATTCGAGTTGTTTGATCGGCGATAATTTACAGACTAAAGCTATAACCTAAATAGACGTGACGAAACGAAACGAAACGAAACGATACCTACGATAGTACTGTGGTACATAGAACTAGCCTAAATGGACGTGTTCTTACGTTCGTTCAATTTCGATAAGTTTAAATGTCAAATAGACGAAACGAGACGAAACGGATAGTGCCGTAGCGGTCGTACATTTTATCGTTTCTACTCGTTTCATACACATTTCTATTCGTTTCTACTCAATACTCATACACAATTTTATTCGTTTCGAATCGTTTCTATTTGGGGCAAATTGTCAAACTGACGAAACGAGTATTTACGTTCGTTTAATTTCTTTCGTCCCGTCACGTCTATTTAGGGTCTTGCTTAATGATCGTATTAATGCAAAACTTGGTATTTGTACTAATAACAATTCAGACAACACATTACGACTTAAAGAATTTCCCCACTACTCTCTCACCCTGCCATTCCGCGAACTTAAAAACGCCCCCTCGTATATATTTGTTTTAACAACTCAATAAAATAAAATCAAGAAAAAAAAAAAAGAAAAAAAAAATTACCTTTTCCCAAAATTGACGGATTCATTGAATTTATTTTCCGGAAATTAGTTCGATCATCAGCAACACTATTGCCATCCTCACCATAGCCACCGTCACTGTCATTATTATCGCTAACACCGTAAACTTCATTATCATCATTTTCTTCATAATCATTACGAATATCATCGTAATAATTTTCTTGATTCATCTTGTCATTATAATGAGAGTATTGTTGCTCTTGCTGTCGATAGCCTTTATACGAATGTTGATTTTTAGATTTTTTACTGTGTAAAAGAATTCCAGAATCGAATGGCATTTTTTCTTTAAAAATTCTCTTATTGTCAAGATTATTTTTAAAACCAATACCATCATTATCATTATCATTATATTTATTTCGAACACCAACATCATTATATTTTCTTTCTTTATGCATCATCAAATAATTTCCATTATCAAAATTTTCATCATCGTTATACGAAAAATGATAATTTTTTTGTTTTTTATTATTTTTGGTAATTTGAGAACCTGAATTTATATTATAAAAAGGATTTTCATTTTTCTCCATCATTTTTCTATCAGTATTCCGTTCAAATTTGTGATCTGTAGAATATTTATTGCCGATTTCGAATAAATCATCATTATTATCCTCATCGTAATCATCATTAACATCAAGTATATCGTCATTTTCAACTCTATTACCATAATCATCCTTATCAATATCAGAATTTTTAAAATTTTCACCAGATTTCATATTTTTGTAGATTTTAGATTTTTTCTTCATTTTTTCTTTTATTTGTTGTCTATATTGATTTGTTTTTTGTTGATAATATTGTCGTTGTCCAGTTGTTTCCTTTCCAATTTTATTGAAATTATTTGCATTATTGGATTTCGAATCGAAATGTAATTTTGAATTTTTATTACATTTCGAATGACCACTATCGTCACAATCATACTTATTAAATTTACTAGGTATAAGATACTCTTCAATATTTTTATCATTATCATAACCATTATTTTTATTTACACCCGTATTGATATTATAATCGTCATTGTATTCATAATCTTCTTGAAGGCTCTCTTGATTATTTAAATTGAATGGTATTTGTTCTTTAATACCACCATCATGTGATGATAATGCTCTAACTATTTTATTTCCAGAAAAATGTAAACTGTCAGGATATTTTACATTCGAATTTAAATTTTGTTTTCCATATGTATCAGCATATATTTTATCTTTTTCTAATTGTGTCAAATATTCATCATTTTCAGCTTTATTTTTGATATGGATATTACTATCATGATTAGATCCTACTAATGGACGATAGTTTGAATTCGATTTCGAATGATAATTCATATGATTTGAATACGGAATTTTACGATTTTTCGCTTCCACCCCATTCATTTTATACTTTGAAATATTTCCACTCCTATCTTTAAGATTTGATTTTGGATGCTTCATATTGAAATTATTTTTCATATTCTGTTGTTGTATTGGTAGATTCATGTTCGATAACTTGTTACTTTTATTTTCATTAAATAATGATTTTCTAATTAAATATTTATACGCATTTTTATTTGTTTCAGGCATAATTTGAGAATCTGAAATGGAAATATTTTTAAATTGATGCATATACGAGTATGTATGTATATTGTATATACATATACATTAAAAGAAAAAAGAAGGAAGAAAAATATGATAAATTTTCGTGAAAATTTAAAAAATTATCTGGGTTTATTTCTAACATAACGCCCATGCTATAGAACTCCACATTATTACATTCTTTCTGTAAGGGTTCTATTAAATTTCATTTTATTTTTTAACTGTGTTATATTATGTGTATGTATAGAATAATCGACAGACATAACCAAATTACGGTATTTAATTTCAATTAAAGTAAAATTTACCATTTTTCGTTTCATTTTTCATAAATGTTTTGCTTATAGAATCGCTAAACATCACTAATTTCAAATGTTTTTTCTCTTTTCTTAATGATTTATTATTCACTTTATCATTTTTTGAAACTTCATTATTTCTGTTATCATTACAATCACAATTACATCCAAATAAAAATTTTTTATTCGATATTTCGCCTTTTTGATTACATGCACAATTACAATCCATCTTCATATTTCGACCTGCAGAAGCAGTTTTATTATCTTTAATATATTTTCGTTTATTTTTATTCTGATTAATATCAGTTGAATTTTTTGAATTATTCAAATTTTTTGAAAATTTATTATCAATAATAAACATCGACGACACCGTATTCCTTATATCCTGTTGTAATTTTCGCTGTTGTAATCGTAATTTATCCAAAATCTTTACGTTACGACTATTTTTTATAAATTGAATGTGATCATATATTTTATTCTCATCATTATTTTTGGTTTGGGATAATTTATTTCGTTTATTAATATTTCTTTTCTTTTGTAAGCTTTTATTTTCTAAAAAATCTTCTTCATACTCCTCGTCATTTGGATGATTGAGAAATAGAACCTGATCTAAAAAAATGTATTTTGCTTTTCTTATTTATATTTTAACATTTACACGTATATACATAGTAAATTTTCAAGTGTAAATTAAATATTTTTAAAATTAACAATACAAATTGAAATAATTCTCTTAGGTAATTAATGGACTGTAAATAAAACGAAGAAATATTTTTAGAAAGGTAAGTAATTCCATTTCTCGATTATTTCGAAGCAGTTTTCGTCTTTCTTTTTTATGTTTTGTTTTATAATTCAGTTTCGTAAATTTATTGCATTGGATTTAACATCATAAATGATTAATAGACCATGCAGCATCATATTCTATTTTATATTTCTTTTATGATAAAAGAAAATAAATTTAATTTAGTGTTTTCTTGTCAATGATAAATCATCAGCTAACCAACCGTACTATATTCTTAAAACAATATAGTAAATGCGTTCTTATGAAATATATTTATTTAGTTCTCGAGAAAAGTAATGAGTAAATATTTTTTTAAGTAAAATGAATAAAACTATGTAATAATTTAATGCACATAGACACAACACACATAATAATGTATGTGAGAAATAGCTAAAATAAAAAAAAGAAAATTACATATAGGGTGTCACAATAAGCGGTTCAGATTTGACATATCGGTTATTTTAGCTCTGGCAACACTAATGCCATTTTTTCTTTGACAGAAATACAGTATATTATTTCTAGTTGACGAAATGAGTCGCTTAACACTTCACCAAAAGTGGGAAATGTTAGAAATTTACTTCCACAACAAAGACAATTCGCTCAAAAAATTACTTTCTCGGACGAGGTGCATTTTCATCTAGGCGGGTACGTGAACAAACAAAATTGTCACATTTGGGAATCAGAAAATTTACAAAAATATGTGGACAAACCAATGCATCCATTGCGTGTTACTATTTTGTGCGGCTCGGCTTGTGGCGTGGCGGCATTGTTGGCGCCGTATTCCTTCGAAGATGAGGCCGGCGCGACCGTTACGGTCAACAGAATCAACTACCGCCACATGTTAACTTCTTTTTGTGGCGATATATTTAAGATATTGATTTGAACGACTTTTGGTTCCAGCAAGAAGCGGAAATGCGTCAAAAATTCGATGGCCGCATTATCAGTCGAAATGATGACGTGAATTGGCCGGCAAGGAGCTGTGATTTGATGCCTTTGGATTTTTATTTGTGGGGTGCCGTGAAGGACAAGTGTTATGAGGACAATCCACAAACAATTGATCATTTGAAAGCCAATATTGAAGCAGCCATTACCGAAATAGAGCCACACACAATCCAAAATGTGCTCAGAAATCGGACCGACCGAATGGAGTGCGTCAAGGCCCGCCGCGGCTTCCATCGGAACGAAATTATTTTCCATAAATAACCGGCAGGATTTTACTTTCAAACAAAAAAATAAATTTAGAAATATATTAAGCCGTTTTTGTTTTATTAAATTTTTAAATCTGAACTTCTAATTGGGACACCCTTTATAATATATATGTAATTAAGTATTTCCTTTGAAACAAAAGAAGAAACAAGAAGGATATCAACATTATTTCTTATTACGATTTTCATTTTATTTTACTCTTAAGTAAGAGATCTAATTTTTATCATTTTTTTTAAATATTCTTGAATTCTAGAAATTACTTTCATCATCGCCATTATCATTATCATTATAAATCATAAAAAATGTAGAAAGAATGCAACAAGGAATATTAGAAGATTCATAATACAAAAAAAAAAAAATTAAAAATAAAAATTAAAAGAAACAGGACAAAAGAAATTCACTATGTGTTGCATTACAAAATGATAAAAAAAGAAGAAAAACTAATAAAAAAAATAATTTTAATTTTTCTTCCTTCTTTTTTTTATTATTTGTGTTATTTTATTTCTTGTAGCTTTAAGAAAATATTTGTATATTTACCTTCATTGTTGATTTTTCTTAAGTAATTCCCTTGCGATTCTTGTTTAATTTTTCTCGGAATTTTTGAACTAAAATAAATATTAGATTTTGCTTTTTCAGATAAAGATTTAACTGGATTTTTCAATTTATCCTTTTCTTTATTTCCGTTTATTTCGGATGCTTTTATTCTTAAATCGATACTATCCTTGCAGGAGTTTTTATTTGTATTTTCTTTTTTCGATTCAAATGTTGTTCCTGTTGTTGTTCTATTACATTTTTCGCATTTAATTATTTCCTAGAAATAATTCGAAAAAGTCGTTGTAAATTTTTATAATACAAGTAGCACTACTTATACGAGTATATTATTATGTAGACACTTAATTTTTTTTTTTCGATCAAACTTAAATACCTTTGTAAACTGTAACGGATACATAACGACTGGTTCACCCCTTGATATTTCAATTAAATACGGTGACATCAGTTTAGCTCTATCCTGCCTTATTTGATCGTATACTTCATCCAATATCAAATATTTTGTATTTTTATTTAGTTGATCATCACGATTCATTCTCATCGTAACCATAATTTTACGTTCACAACGAGATTTTTGATAGTTTGTATTAGATGACATTTTTGAATATGTTGAATCAATTGATTCAGATCTTATTTCAGGACATTTAGTTAAAACGGCACTAAACGATGGAGATGAATGTGTTGGAGTTGTATGATGTTTCGAATAACGATAAATATCATCAACGGAGAGACAATCGATATTATAATGAAATTTATCCATTAATAAAATTAATAATAAAATAATTTTCAAAATATTTTTATAATCAAATTGAACAATTGAAAATAATGCCGGATACATTTTTACATACATTATTATTAGAAAATAAATAAATAAAAAATTAGTTTTTTTTGTATAAAATTCTTATATGTATATAATATGTATTTACATAAAATAAAAAATTATTAATCTAATGTACTTTTATTTTGTACATTGTATACAAAATCACGATAAGCTTCATTAACTTTTATGAATGAATAAATAATTATAATTAAATAAACTAAAGAAAAATATTATTTGATTGACTTCTCGAAAATCAGTTTTCAATTATAATGCCGATTCTACATTCAATGCAGTGACTTCAACTTCGACTATGATTTAATGTACATATTATGTATTCAAATTTCAAACTTCTACATTCAATGCAGTAGAATTGACAGTTTTATACCGCTTCTACATTCAATGTAATGACTTCAACTTGGACTTTGACTTTCGAGTAGTAAATAGAAAAGTAGCTGTCAAGTCTACTGCATTGAAAGTAGAAGTTCTAATACCAATACATTACATATCCATTAAATCAAAGTTGAAGTTGAAGTCACTGCATTGAATATAGAAGCGGCATAATGCTGAAGTCAAACTACATAGAACATAGAACTATATTACTATTTAGCAAAGTATACTCGATTCGTAGTTAATTTAGATTGAGGTAACGAGAAATAATGTGACAGATTGTAAATCTAGATTTCTTTTTTCTAACCTTCTTTTTCTTTATAAATCTAGTTTTCTTTTTTCTAAACTTCTTATTTGTTAATATAAAATATAAAATTTAATTAAAATTTAACTGACAAATTATATTTTCTTCTTTTCTTTACAACTAGATTAATATAATCCAGTTGTACAACTAGATCATCCAGAAATGAATTTGACAGATTGAAAAATTAATCTTGATTATCGATTTAATCTAGATTAAGCTCTTGGTCTGTCTTCGGTATTAGATTATAAACTTTCACTTTCACGTCGAAACACAGATCAACGTGATTTTTCGAATAGAAATAGTTGGAGGGCCGGAAAATGGTATAAGCTACATGAAAAAAAAATGTAAAATGTCAACTAAGTATGCCATTGGTTACATAGTAATCTGAGGATGGTATGTCATTGGTATGTTTTTTTTTTTTGAAAATTATCATCTAAGTCTAATATGACATTGATTATATGTGTATTTTTTTGATCAAATGTGTTTAGATCATAGAAACGAACGGATTTATCAAATATTATGTATGAAGATTATATAATTAATATAATTACCCATATTCTGAATTCCGCAAAAACTGAAAGTGGAATACGAATTCAATTCCACGCCGAATGAAAATTGGTGTTCTGCATTCCATGTGGAATTATGGAGTTCGAAAATTAATTTCGAAATCATCTGACGTAATTTGTATATAAAAAGTGTCAAATTTTTTTATTTTTATTTTAGTTCGCCTTTCTTCAAGTGTCAAAGTTTATATAAAAATTGTTAAATTTGAAATGAAATATAATTATGTATATAACAAAAAAAAAATTCAAATCATACTTGATTTCAATATAAATTAATTTTTTCCACTTACAAAAATTTGACGGAATCAAATTCACTAAAAATGAGTGGAAGTGGAGTGCAGAACACCCAATTCCACTTTCGCAAGTGGAATTTCGAAAAAGTGGAATACAGAACATGGGTGAATATAACCAATAGAATATCTACTAGTCTTAAATATGAATAAATAATGGTTTATCTCAAATGAACCAACTATGTTTGGTTCGTGTTTGGTTTTCAATATAAAAGATACCCGTGTATGCAATGATAAATGGTACGAATAATCCATCTTAGTAAGTATTATTGCTATTATTTATTCCTCTATGTTTACAGTTAGGTCTATTTGGTCTTCTAACATAGTGGGTTGCAGCAAAATTATACTACAGGAAAACGTTTGAATACATTGTGGTTTAAAAACTTCGTAGAATGTTTTGATATGAAATACAGCGTCAAAATTTTAATAATTTTATTGATATGTGTTGTTAATACACTCTTTCAGTCTTCAATTGGGTGAATGGTCTTTCAAAAACCCCCCAATATACTGCTGCAAAAATTGTGCAATGATCATTCTGTAACTGTCAGTTTATATGTTAATTATTTCTTTTAAATTTTTATGATCATTCACACGAATGAAGACTGAAAGAAGGATCATTAAAGCGGTGCCGTATATCAATAGCATAAAAATAATATGTAACATAACAATAATATGACTTATATTAAAACTTATTATTACTCGTATTAAGGTCAAATATTAATGTAAATTTTAACAAAAAAAAAAAAGAGAATGTATTAGTTAGCCAGTGGATTGCCCTCATCAAGCGTACAATAAAATTTGTACTACGTATATAAAATAATTAATTACAGTGTGTACCTTAAGATAAATCATAGTTAAATAAAACGTGTTATTAAAATAATATAATAAAAATGTACAGTGAAATGGAAAATTTGTGTTTTATTGACTATAAATACAAACACATTATAGCAATTCATTTTTTCCACTTTGTACAATAATAAAGCATAAAACGATACAAGACCAGAGCACATATAAAACGACTTTTACCTTACATGTTTTTCATGTTGGAAAATTTTAATAATTTTCAAGATGAATTAAGCTTATAATTATACATATGTATATCGATTCGGTGAAATTAAAATCATTCAAAAAATATATAAATAAATAAAAAAGCATCTTAATTAATTAAATGAAACACTATTTTCATTATTTTTTTTGTTTTTCACATTCATATAATATTTATTTATTTTTGGCTTCTATCACAGAAATTAATTTAAAAAATATACCTTAAATTAAAATTGCTCATAATTTTTTTATTTATTTATATATAATTTCTTTAAAAGCTTAAAATAAATTAAACAATTTCTATAAATTAATTACAATTTATTATTGCATTAATTTTTCTTTCTAACAATTTTTTATTTTAAATTTTCCACAATTATTGTTTTTTTTTTTTTTAAGTTTTTTCGTTTCCTAAATATTTTAATCTAAATTTTCGTCTTTGAGGATATATACGTATATATACGTATACATACAACAATTCAATAGTGTAGTAATTAACATAATTATGTATATTGCTTCTAATTAATATTCAAAATTAATACATATTTATAAAAATTGAATCACTAAAATAAAAATAATTTACGCGCACTACCTTCATATTACACACGTAATGAATTTTCCACTCATATTTTATTAAAATGAAATTTTTAAAATATCACCAAAATTCTACTTATATAGTAAGATATCTTACATGTAATATCTTTTAGGTGATGATAGTCATAAATAATTTTTAATTGATTTTTTAAAATTTATGATTTTATCATGTCACATTACATACAGTATTTCGATTATACAGTTTTAATTAAATAATATAATTTAAGATCTAAATTATAAAAATCAATCATTGCTTTTTTTATTATTATTGTTTGTTTTTTTTTACTTTATCATTATCCCCCTTATCCTAATTGAATCATTTTTCGTCTTACTCTGGGTTTTTTATTTGATTGCTGTTATATTTCTGCTTCATCTACAACTATTAGTATAAATAATTTCTATAATTCTACAATAAAATTATATTTATAATGTGTATTATAAAGAAATATTATTTAAGCATTCGTAAATAACATTCTATTTTTATATATATAACTTTCCATAACAAAAAAAAAACATACTTAATTTGAATTATTTAATTCATTTATTTTTTTTATCTTACTTTTGCTAAATTTTTATTACAACTCTTCACCATTTGCGTGTAAGTAGCAAAATGAAAATGAAATTTTCAATTATAAAATATATATTTTTCAAAACGTTTTTTCTATTATTTCCGATTTTACTCATATTTTTAAGAGTATATTATATACACATATG
The DNA here is from genome assembly GCA_951394055.1 of Villa cingulata. NCBI lineage: Eukaryota > Metazoa > Arthropoda > Insecta > Diptera > Bombyliidae > Villa > Villa cingulata. The sequence goes on along the minus strand of OX596020.1, from coordinate 17,086,547 downwards.
TATGTATGTCACGTTTATATGTACATACTTATTACATGTAATAGAATAACAAATAACAAGCTATCATGGAAGAATTCAATTTTTTTTTAGTGGTGTTTAAAAATTGACATTAAATAAATAAAAAAACAAATCAAATAATTACTGGTTGAAAAATACATTATATGTACATACATATGTATATATTGTTTTTTTCTTTGAAAATTTTTATTAAGGCAATTTTTTACTAGGGAATATACTCGTATGCATTATGCATTTCATGCAAATACATAGGAATTTTTCTTTTAGTTTTTTTTTTTCTTCTAATATAGGCATCTACTTTTATTGCTGTGGTGAAATTTTATTTCGTATCTTATCATACTTTTTTTTTTTATTTTTTAATTCTATATCTAATAATTAAAATTGTTTTTATTCTTTATTCTTCTAGCCACTTTTCTACAGTTTTTTTTTCCTAATATTTTATGTTTTTTTCTTTTATTGCTCACACATATCATCATCATCATCAATTATATAACAACTCTCGAAGAACCGAGACCTTTGTTTAATGAAATGACTTCTAGACTTATTACATATTATGTATTTATGCAAAATATGTTTTTTTTTTTTAAATTAGAATTAACCATATGCATATTTTATAATTATTATTAAACTACGAATGCAATTTATTTTTTTTTTTTTTTAATTATATTTATGTAGTACAAGTATGCATGAGAAAAAATTTTCTGCTTATATTTGTGTATGAAATAATATTTCTCTAGATCGTTTTAATATTTTGGAGCTTGCATGGTTTTGTTATTTTTATTCAAATTTTTGTGAATAGTCTGTTTTATATGAATGTACGTATACATAAGTACTTATGTACCAGTACCAGTACCAGTATGTATCTATGTATGTGCTGTAGCGTGTAATAAATTTCTACTTCTAATGTAGTTTACATTTATGAAATCATATCAATATACAATCTACTATAATAGTTAGCTAATAATGCGTGCGATTTTATATGTGTGTGTATGTATAAAATATACATACATGTATAATTTTTTGATAATTTTATATGAATTTAGGTACTAATTTAGCGCTGATTTAGCATTACAAATGTGAAATTTTTGTATTCTTTTACTGTTTTATTTTATGTCAATGTTGTTTTTTTATTACTCTTTTATTTTTTTTATGTCTAATTAATAATTTTACACTCGTATTGCATTTTCATTTTTTCTATGTGTACATTACGTATTATCAAAATATTCTATAATAGTATTATGGGTGACCGAAAATAAGGCCGAATGAAATAAAGCCACCCTTTCAAAGTGGAAATAAAGTCGAATATGAAAGAGAAATAACACCACTTCATTTTATTTCTAAATGTTATGCTAATTGTTTAATTGTTAATTGCATTAAAAATTTACTTTACGGACATACACACACTATCAAATTTCATCATCATCATCATCATTGGAGCTACAGCCCTTTTCGAGCCTTGACCTCATCCAGGATCTTCCGCCAGACTACTCGATCTTATGCATTTGTTTTCCAATTCTGGATTCGCAGCTTCTTCAAGTCTTCCTGGAAATCGTTCAAGTATCTTTTCCTTGGCCTTCCTCGTTTTCTTTTACCTTCGACTTTATATTCCATAAGTCTGCTAACTGGGTTATCTCTTCGTAATCTTGTAACATGTCCCATCTATCTAAGCCTCCTTAGTTTGATCCAATCCATAACATTCGATTCGTCAAAGAGCTGATACAATTCGTGATTGTATCTTATATCCTCCAATTTCCATTCTCGTGTACTGGACCATATATTTTCCTTAGTACCTTTCTTTCGAAGGTACCCAATAGTTCTTCATTTTGTTTTGTCATTGTCCAAGTTTCTGAGCCGTATGTTAGGACTGGTCTCACCAAGGTCTTGTACAGTCTTATTTTGGTCTTCTTAGTTATAAAACGGTTTTGTTTGCTTACATAATTCTGGATTTTATCTCGCTCATTATCTCATTTTTAGAGTTTACTAAGGAACCCAGGTATTTGAATTCTCTCACCGCTTCAATATTATATTCATCGATCGTTATATTTTGTCTATGTTCTTATCCGCTGTTCACTAACATATACTTTGTTTTATCTTCATTTATTTGGAGGCCGAGTATGTGGTTGCTGCTTTTTCCAAACTAACACATGCATGTGTATGTCTATGTATTTATAAAAGGCAAATTTGATAGTGTGTGTATGCAGCATTTGTAGAAGGTAAATTTGATAGTGTGTGTATGTCTGTATAGAAAATGTTTAATGTCTTCTACAAATGCAAATATAATATAATTTTTAACAATTTTTAACAATTTTATCCTTTTCTTTTCAAATTATGGTAATAAAGCCGATCGACATTATTTCTGTTTTCAAATGGAAATAAAGCCACTTGAAAATTTTTAACAAAATCGACTTTATTTCCACTTTTGGAAAGCAGTGGTTTTATTTCATTCGGCCTTATTTCCGGTCACCGTATTATATGTTTGTCTGCTATCATTAAATACATAAATGTATAGTAGTAAGTATATGTTGATGCTGTAATTGACAATTTTAACATTTTTAATATTAAATCTATAGAGAGACAATTACTTTTTTAATTTACTTCTAAATTATCTAATTTTATATTATTTCTTTTTTTATTAATTTCTTTTTTGTATTCTATTTAATTTTACTTTTTTTTTCCATTGTATACATATGTATATTTTCTCATAAGTTATTTTATTCAAATTTAAAATTTTCTTAATATTATATGTATGTACGTATAGGTATATATGTATGTATGTAAATTTATTTATTAACTTCAATAAATTTATTACCATTACAGTGATTTATTTTTAATTATTACGTTTATCTTTTAATGTTAGATTTTGAGTCCCAAGAAATATTTAATTATCTATATATACGTTTTCTGAAGTTATTTTAGTTATTATTCAATTATTTCATTTTCATTTAGATTTTATACAAATAAACGTTTTGTACCAAATTACTTGTGAGTCATCTTCATAAAATATACATTGTAGATGTTCAAGAATAGTTATATAATTACATATATTGCAAGTGCACATCGAGTTAAAATCAAAAGTAAAATGAACTATGTATATTCATATAAAACTACACCCATACCATATAATGTAATGTATATGAATATTTAATTAATAAAAATTTCATCATTATCATTTAAAATAAAAATAAAAATGAATAAAAAATTAAATTATATCATCATCATTCAATTTTTTCATCTTTTTCATCTTTTTCATTTTTTTTTTTTTTAATAAATTGAACTAAGTCCGGTGGAAATTTTACAAAGATTTCAATATTATAATTATCAACTCCATATTTGTCAAGATTTTTTTTAAAAATTCAGTTGTACAAAAGGCAACGCTCATACATAGTGTTATATGGATTATGATTCATTATTATTTTATATTCAAACATTTACATTTTAATAAAAAGAAAAAAAAAAGAAAACAAAAAATTTCAAAAAAAAATTATCATCTAAAGGACATTACAAGTCTTTTGAGCATATATCATTGAACCACTTGGACATTTAAAAACTTCAGTAGCGCTACCACCTTGAGCAATTAACCATCCCAATCTATATAAGAAATTCATAATAAAAATGGAAATTATATTTAATAATGCATTATTAATTTTTAAAATAAAATCAAAATAATTTATATTTATTTTTTGTCTTACATATTTCCAAAATCTTCAGAATCTGTATCAATACCACCATAATCAGATTCAGCACATAATTCTTGTGCTGATACTAAAAAGAAAATTTGTGTTGGTGTTAAACTCAGACCAGGTAAACGTGCCATTCCTTTAATTGGTCCATTCAATGATAACATCGAATGATATGATATTTGCATACCACCAGAATGTATTAATATATCCATACGGCTATAATTTGAAAATATATTAACTGATGTCGGTACACAACGCATCGCTTTATCTTCGAATGCTTTCGTTATAGAACGTAAAATTTCTTTAGCAATAGCAACACCAACAGATGCATAATGTAAATACGGTGGTAATTTTGAATCAAAATATGGTACAACAGTTACAGATAATGGAACAACTATAAAAAAATTCAAAAATAAAATTTTATTTAATTTATATAAATAACGATATTTTAAAGATATTTATAATTTAATTCATTCTGTAATCCATTAGTGCACGTACACACGTGTATGTATTATATAAATGTATGTATGTATTCATTATTTCATTAAAATATACATATATACATAAATGTATATAGTATATATTAAGTGCACGCGGATACTCAGTCCATGGCACCGCCGATCAGTAATTTTATGTCAGATATACATTATTATCCAGTTTATCATCAGTAATCAGTTACTGGTGTACATTGCTGATGGGAAAAATTATTGATCGACTTGGACATTGACTATATAATAATACATTATTATTATTATTGTATTATTATATAGTCAATGACTTGGGCAAGAGTAGTGCGCTGGCTGGGGTTCGAACCGTGATCTTAAAGATCGCAAGACCGGCACACAACCATCGAGCTATTCAAGCCCCATGTATGTATATGCATAACTTACCGACAGAATGGCTTAATGTATCATAAAAAATTTTGGCAACAATTGGATAGGCATATCTATGAAAATAAAAAATAAAAAAAAAATATTATTCAAGAACATTTTTATTTCATATATACGAATACTTACGCGATATGATTTTCTGTATCCAAAATATCCTCTGGAACAATTTTATTTCTTTTATAGATTCTTAAAATATTCTCGAACCAATTATCAAAACCAATTTCTAATTGATCTAATTGATTTGTTGCTGCCGATAAATTTGAAAATAATGGCCATGGTCTTGTTTGTAATTTTAATGCTGATAATTTAACTAATGCAGCACCTTTTAGTGATGGAGCTCTCTTTAAATGTGCTTTAAGCGATTCAAATATTATTTCAGTCTGTAAAAAAAAATAATAAAATAAAAACAATGAAAAGATACCAAACACATCAAAAAATAAATTCATTTTTATTAAATTTATTAGTTTTTACCCTCTTTATGACTTGATTTATTTGATCTGAAGAATATTGTGCCATAAATAATGTCGAAGATACTTCCGGTAATGCCCACATTGTTGCTTTTGTACAGATGGCAGGATTCGGATGATCTTGCGGTAATATACCTAATGCAAATAATATTAAAATTGCATTATGTGTTACACGGGTGGGATGCTTATTAAGTAGATCTTGAACATTTTTCATATAATCAGAACTTCTAACAACTATTGGACCAGTCCAATTGCATGGTATTAATTGAGTCCAATTCAGCTATTTTAACAAAAAAGAAAAATTTAATTTTTTAATTAATAAAAAAAAAAAAAAAAAAAAAAACACGTATGCGTGATTTATACTTACAAAAGGATAAATAGCTGTTAGAGATGATGTATTATACAGCACGGAACTATCCCAAAATCCACGACGACCATGTTCCACGCGGAGCTACATCATGTATATTACAAATATAAAAATTAATGGTAATTATATAGAAGTTGGGTCTCCTATATGAAATTAAAAAAAAAATATGTTGTGATATGTAGTTTTTAGCGCTAAATACGAATTTGAAATAAAAACTTGGCGGTCGGCCCTCTATCGGCCAGAATCGGCAATTTTTCATTTTTATCAAAATTCGTTTTTTTACAATATCTTCCTAATGGTAAATGATATAGATATGGTTTAAGTTTCAAAAGATGATCTACATTCTGAAAAATTTTTTCAAAAAGTTTTAGTACAAGGATAATAAAGCACATTTTAGATTTTTGACTATTTTTACATTTTTACCAATATCTCAGGAAGGACTAAGGATAATGGATTCAAATTTTTTGCAAATAAAAAAGGACATCATGGGCAAGTTTTTCACTTATTATTTTGATCCTGAGGTAAAAGGCAAATATCCTAGAGAGAATTGATTTTAATGGTGCTAAATTTTGTAATTTTGTGTGTGTATTTGTGTTTGTGTGCAGGTGTATGTATGTATATATCTGCATTTATAGAAGAAAAATCTGATAGTCTGTATATTTTTGTATAAAAAATGCATAATGCACAGTCTATCAGATTTGCCTTCTACAAATGTACATACACACAACGCAATGCACGTGCATACACAGCGCGTTTGTGTGTGCGTGCGTACGGCCGTGTGTGTGCATTTGTAAAAGGCAAATCTAATAGTGTGTGCATTAAACATTTTCTATCAGATTTGCCTTCTACGAATGTACATACACACAACGCAATGCACGTGCATTTTTTCAGAATGTAGAGCATCTTGAGACGCATCTTTTGAAACTTAAACCATATCTATATCATTTACCATTAGGAAGATATTGTAAAAAAACGAATTTTGATAAAAATGAAAAATTGCCGATTCTGGCCGATAGAGGGCCGACCGCCAAGTTTTTATTTCAAATTCGTATTTATCGCTAAAAACTACATATCACAACATATTTTTTTTTAATTCCTTATAGGAGACCCAACTTCTATATAATTACCAAATTAATTACATACTGTATATAAAGTTTATATATTATAAGCATTTTAAAGAATCATATTGCGTAATGGAAAAAGTACGGAAAAATTAAATTCTTACCTTATTAAGTTGTTGAATAAAATTCGATATCGCCTCCTTTTCGGAATTCTTTTGATCAATCGTTAGACCGTTTGGCAAAAAACTATTTAAAAGATCATCCAAAAGTTTAGGAACAGTCTCTTTAATTTTGTATGGTGGAGCTTTTGGACCTGTCCACCTTATCTTATTCTTTTTTTTTATTATTTTTATTTTTCGTTTAATAACAATTAAAAGTAAATTTAAATTTGAATTTTATTTAGAGTGTCGAATAAAATTATAAAAAATTTACCTCTAAAACGGGAGCGGATATACTTGGGCCGCCAATTATTAACAATACTTGGGGTCTGCGTCCATAACTTAAATCATAATAAATATCAATTAATGGTGTTGGACCCAATTCATAAATTTTTGATATTAATGGAGCAATACTGGAAGGACCTAAAGCACCAATCGGTAAATAACCTCCTAAATTTTCTAATACTAAATGTATCGTTGATGAATTTGTTGTTTGTCTAAGACAGCTACCGTACAATCTACCAAGTTTTCTGAATATACCAGCTGTTGTATTATGCTGTAATAATTCTATAGAAGAAGGAATTTTAATTTAATTTAATATTTTAGTTTTTGCAATATTTTATTATATTTACGTTGCATTTGCATATCAACAGCTTCTTGAGCACTTTTTACTGTTCTTAAACTTCCTTCATGGTTATCTGAACAACTAAAATCTTTGAAATCTCTACATGGATCCAATTTCCAATTCATTCTTGCCTGTATACTAGCCGCTGCTAAACGGCATGCCATCTCATTACATTCTGGTGGTGGTGCTGTTGTTGGTACACAATCATCATCATCAGCGTAACAATCGCGAGGTAATTGTGATGGTGCTGTACTAATTAAAAATAATATCGGTGACGCAACCAATAATGATGTAACTAATAATGTTGCTGTTGTTATTGCAATTTTATGAACAGTCGTTGATGTTCTCAGCCAAATACATGGTGCACAGCATATCCAACCGATAGCTGTATTCTGACAAAAGAATATTAAAAACAAAATTCACGTATAATTATAGTATTATGTATTATTATTTCAAAATGGTTAAATTTTTCATATTAAATTGTGAAAATTATAAAGGAAAAATACTATTTTTCGATAGAAATGACGTCACGAGTTTTAAAAAAAAGCTTTTCTCTCGGAATTATTCTGTATTCTGGGTATAAACACATCTGTCACACTATACACTATAATTTGGAATTAAGTCTTTTGGTCCTAGTTAGTTGTTGGGTCATATAGAGAATACAACATGGAATAAAATAAAATATCCGACAATGAAAATAACAGAATAAGTATTTCAAATATGTACTACTGAATTACGCAAGATGCGTCACAGGTGTTCTCTTAAAACCTAATTATATGTAAATTTACTTAAAAAAATTTTTTAATTTTATTCTCTTAATTGAATACCCTTTTGTATATTTTATTATAGTATGTATATCATCCACTGTTGCCATTTTAGCCCTTTCGGAGCTAAATTTATCTCTTTTTCTCGATGTTTAGCTCTAAAAATTTGTATTTGCCCCTAGCCCTTTTTTTAGCTCTTTATTAAAAAAAGTTAGCATCTTTAAAAACACTGGTCTAAGCTCTTTGTATTTTTTTATAATTGAGTCTATTAGCTTATCAGTATTTAATTTTACCTATTAACAATAAAAACAATGCTGAAGTAGAAAGAATGTTTAGTATAATGAATTTGATTAAAACAAAACAAAAAAATAGACTCAAATCTAACATATTAAATGCAATGTAAAAGGAAAAATGAAGTGAATAAGAATTTGTAAATATGCAGAACTAAAAACTTCAAATCTTAATATCTCGGAAACGAAGCGAGATATCGGAAAATTTTATTTATGTCTTTCGTCTTATTTTAGTCTGTTTTATAAGAAATCATCATCAAATCGTGGGGCCACGGAAATCGTAGTATCTTCGAAATCTTAAATGAAATATTTAATTAAGGCGATATGGATATACTCAAAAGTTCAATTAAATTTTTTGTATTTTTGTTACTTTGAACTACTACTTTTAATCGTTTTTGTTTATTTTGTTTATTGTTATTTTAAATAAAGTTTTCTATGTATAGTATACGTAATAACGATGTTTTGGCTTTCGATATATTTGAGTTTTTATATTTATAGCCCCATTTTAGCACTATTTTTCTTCCAATCTAGCCCTCAGTCAAAATATTTTCTAGCAACACTGATCATCATATTATATTCGTACATATGTACTATATACGTTTTACTTCAAATTTTATAATTAACTCAACATCATTGGATATTCACGATATTTACAAACAAAAACGCAGCAAATGTACATAGATATTGCATATGTATATGTACATAATATATAAATGTATTTTTTTTTCTAATATTCATACACTTATACTACATGCTTATCTTATAGCGTTATAATTATACCATATGGTATGAACTATATTCATATTATAACAAATTTATATACATTATGTAGATAGCCATATTTGCCAGCTAAAAATTATCGATTTTTAGAAATAAAAAATAATAAATAAAATTACAATTTTTCCACATCTCTATATTTTTTACTATAAATTTTCTCTTTAATTGCAAGGTCAAAGAAAAAAGTACATATGTATGTATAAATGTATATAATGTACACAAAATACCTCATACACAACAAACAATTATATATGTAATATGTACTCTTATGCATGCAAATATAGAGATATAGAGATGAAAACATGCCAACTTTTTAGTGAGTATCTGTTTTAAAACTGGAAAAACGAATTTTCTTTATTACCAATAATAACATATGTTTACAATTTAAAAATAGGAAGGCATGAAAGAAATAAGAAAAACAAAATTAAAAATAAATATTTATTTATCAAACAAACCGAAATAAAAATATAAAACCAAAAAAAAAAATAAAAATAAAAAGAAAAAAAAAGTAAAATAAAAATTCAAATTTAAAATAAGAAGTAATCTTTATGTACATACTCGTACATATGTATATATTACATTATATGCATACTTGCGTAGGTGGTATATACATACATGTGGAAACTTCCGAATTGATGCCGCTAGATTTTGAAACGAGACCTTCCGATTCGATAATGATACTTTGAAATGTCTTCTTTAACGGGGTATATGTCTCTATTGGCGCAAATTCATCTTAAGGACGCAAACTACCCTTAAAAATTTTTGGTCCAAAATGGCGTGTTTTACGAAAACCATTATTTCTCCAGATCAGGAAATGTGTATTTTTTCGCATTTTTTTGTATATTTGTGCATTTATTTTTTTTTTTATTTATGCAGTTTCTATAAATAAATGCAATATCATTGGAAAGAGGACAAAAAAACCTTTCAAATAATATAACAAAAGTTATATGTCATCCTTCAAGTTTTGAAATTATATCGTCATCAAAAGAAGTTGAAAAAGTTATTTTTAAAAAACCGCGAAATTTTGACTTTAACTTTGACTTTCCTTATATCTCGAGAACCTCTAGTCCAATCAAAGTGAAATAAAATGTGACAAATAGAACAGGAAGTTCTCTCTCAAATGGTATATTGACTAATCCGATCCAAGATCTTGATCTGGAGAAATAACGGATTTTGTAAAAAACGCCATTTTGGACCAACAATTTTTAGGGGTATTTTGCGTCCTTAAGAAGAATATGCGCCAATAGAAACATATACCACGTTAAAGAGGACATTCAATTATCATTATCGGAAGATTTCGTTTCAAAATCTGGCGGCACCAATTCGGAAGTTCAGTCTACATACATATTTATATGTATAATAGATAATAGACAGAATATTATATGAGAAAATGCTAAAATCAATTATACTTAGTATACACAAAAATCAAACAAAAAACGAAATATTAAACACAAAATAAAACGAGATACTTAGAAGGAAAAATAAAAAAATCTAATCCTTTATGCAGATACATATGTACATAAGTACATAATGTATGTACGTGCAGCAATAAATTTGAATTCAAAATAAAATTCTTTTTAGTATCAGTTTTCTTATTTTTTTTTTTTTTTGTATTTTATATTATTTCTTTTTTTCAATGTAAAGTAGTTTACAAATCGATAAATTATAATGAGAAGGTTGACATCCTGTTTTGTTTTTTTTTTTACTTTTTTTAAATTTTATTTAATTTTTTATTTATTGTTTTTCTTTTTTTTTTGCAACACACAAGATTAAATTTTCGTTTTTTATTCATTTTTTGTTTCTTTATGTTATTGTTATTGTTGATGTATAGTTTTATATAAAATATACATAGTTATAAGGATCAACTTATTCAAGGTCTTTTTTCTGTTGTTAGGATAATTTTTTTCTTTCTTAATATCTTTTAAAAACATACATTAGATATGACCTTAAGCGAAAATAAAAAAAAAAACGGTAAAGAAAAAAAAAATTAAAAAAATAATACTGATAATAGAAATGAAGTGAACAGAAACCATTGAAATCTTTGTTGTCTTGTTATTCTTTTGAAATTTCGCATTTATACATATGTAAATATGCAAAATAATATGCATAAGTATATACATATAATGTGTGTGTAATACTAAGAATAAGGAACAGATGAAAAGTAAAAATTTTGCGTAAGGAAAAAGAAAAAAAATATTAAATTGTTTCATATACGATAATGGATATTCGTGTAATTCTCTTACTGATGTACAATATTTGTTATATATAGAAAGCAATTTTTGGAGTACCTATAGTCAAAAAAAAAAAAAAAAGATCGAAGAATGTGAAATTTTGAATAGAAAATTGTAAAAATATAGAAATAAAATTTTAAAGTTATTTTCATTCCTTAATTTAAAGAACATTAGTTTGAAACATTTTTTTTCTTTTTTTTTGAACTTTTCACTGCTTATTTATCTTTCAATGTGTATAAGCATAGAGATACAAATTGTTCACTCACGTATAATATTCGTACCTCGTAACTAAATATTTTATATATACATATATATAAATATTTATATGGGATTTACCAATAGTCCAATAGGAAAGTGAGAACTTTCAATGGTCACAATCACAACGATGACACTGATCAAAAAGTCAATCTCAAATTTTGATTGCTGTTCTCATTTATTGTGTGACAAGTGCACAAGTGATCGTTGAAAGGTACACGATTCAACAATCACGTAAAAATTGGCATACATTTCGTGCATTACGGGAAATTTATGAAGAATTTTGCACCATGATCTTCTTCATTTGAAAGCTTATAAGATTCAACTGACTCAAGAACTCTAACCAACTGAAAATGATCATGATTTGATTTGAACTTTCGCTGATTGGGCTTTGGAGCAATTGGAAACCGTCACCGATAAGCCGATCCAGATTTTGGGAAAAATTATCTTTTCGGACTTTTCAAAAAAGCTCATTTCAGACTTTCAGCCAGAGCTAGACGAAGTCGAGAGCGACATTTAAATTTAAACGATAATTTTTTCAGAACTCTTCAAAATAATAAATAATTACCATGTAAATATCACTTTGTAGTTATCATTATAAAGTTCTAACGTGCTTATTGGTAAACTCTTTATACTTATGATAATTATAAATGATAAGTTAGATACCTATTGTTATAATACGCGTACAATATAAAATTATATCCTTTTTATTTTTATTAATTTTTTTAAGAATCAAATTTATATAAAACAGTTTTACTTTAATATATTTTCTAATCGAACTTATCTACAAGGATATTCTCATTACGTATTACCATAGAATATAGAACTATTATAGTATAGATTATAGTTCTATAATCTTTGGTATTACATATACATTCATTATCATTGAATGAAATATTTACGCATATTCCATCTCTCGGATTTCTCGCATATATATACTTACGCAATATACATATTACGCTTAACAACCGCTTAACTCTTCATATTATCTGAACAATATTCTTACTTTATTCACATTATGTAAACAATATCATTATAAACTTATCCTTTTTAAATTTAAATCAAATTAACTTTAGAATACGTGGTAGTACACACTACACAGATACAGTAATAAGTATATAAAATGTGATGAATATAAATATTATAATATGTTATATGTATATATTTTCAACATCTTTCTTTTTAATAATTTTCGTCTACTTTTCTTTAGTTTTTTTTCCAGCAATCTTCATTTATTTATTTATTTTTTTTTTTTTTTTTTGTATTCTGTATATACATTATAAATAGGTATGTTTATTTGTAACCACACATGTACGAGTATTAATATTGTAACATATTTATATAGCGTATAGTATATTATCACATGTATGTTATTATCATTAATTTATTTCCTTAAAATGTGTTCCATTAAGCGACAAGGCAAGGAGTATAATACCATACTACTCGTATCAGATTTAAAATTAAATTTTCTTAGAATATGTATATGAGATATGAAAATGATATAAAATAGACAAAGAAGAAGAAGATATATTTTGTTTCTCTTTTGTAATTTTGTATATCATTTTATTTGTATTTGCAAAATTTATGTTGAAAATTCGTTTAATAATCACAAAAATTGAAATTTAAATTAAATTTTGTGTATTTCTTTGAAAAAAAGTTAAAAAAAAATTGGATGATAACGATGATAACGATGATAGCGACAATAATTTCAAATTAACATAAACATATGAATTCTATTAACATGGATTAATACGATTAATACTAATATTGATATGTAATACGGGAATACATAATGCCAAAGTCATCGGAAAAGTAAAATTTAAACTTTAGATTCAAATTTACAAATTAAAAATGATAGAAGTTGTTAATAGTAATGATCATAATTAACTATTTTAATACATATAATGACATGTACCTACAGTAACTTAAAGCCGTAACTAAAATGACTTCAGCTAACTCAAGTCAAAGCTAACGAAATTCACTCAAGTCTGAAGTTGTAACTATATTGGCTTGTGTGAATTGAGTAAGCATATGTGAAAGTAAGGTTAGTTAATTTAGTAGTTACATGAACATGATATTTGTGGTGCCATGAAATAAGGCCATATGAAATAAGACCATATGGCCTTATTTCAATTTTAAAAGTGAAATAAGGCCATAATTTGAAATTTTTCGATTATGGCCTTATTTCAATTTCAAAATTGAAATAAGGCCATATTATTTTTACGAAAATTTTGAAATAAAGCCATATTCTTATTTCTAAAAATCTTTCTTTTTAAATTTTTAGTAAAAGGTAAATTTAAATCCACTGTTATTGCATTTCTTTTTAAATTTTTAGTAAAAGGTAAATTTAAATCCACTGTTATTGCATTTCTTTTTAAATTTTTTTGTAAAAGGTAAATTCAAATCCACTGTTATTGCATTTCTTTTTAAATTTTTAGTAAAAGGTAAATTCAAATCCACTGTTATTGCATTTCTTTTTAAATTTTTAGTAAAAGGTAAATTTAAATCCACTGTTATTGCATTTCTTTTTAAATTTTTAGTAAAAGGTAAATTCAAATCCACTGTTATTGCATTTATTTTTAAATTTTTAGTAAAAGGTAAATTGGAAACACTTTTTTCTGAATTTTTTTAAATGTTAAAATTCTCTACCGACTATTAATACCGTTCTAAAAATGTCCTGTTTCGATATCACGAGCTAGCGATTCGGAAATTCAGCCTTTATTATGTACAGGATTTTATTTTCATTTCTTTTTAAATAAAAATATTTTTCTAAAATCAATTCTGTTTTATTTCGACCATAAATTTTTAAAATTGAAATAAAGCCATATGACCTTATTTCAATTTGAAATTGAAATAAGGCCATAATCGAAAAATTTCAAAATATGGCCTTATTTCACTTTTAAAATTGAAATAAGGCCATATGGCCTTATTTCATATGGCCTTATTTCATGGCGCCGATATTTGTTACTAGTTAGAGTTACACATACAAAACATAAAATTTATAGAGAGTTCCACATAAAGGAAATTTTTACAAATTTTTTACATTAACTACAAAATGCGATATTTCATATAAATTTCATATGGAATTGGTTATGTTGAAATAATACATGTACATATGTACATATTTCACTCAAGCCACTCAATTTTGTGTGGTCGGTAGGAGGCACACTCACTGAAGTCAACGAAAATTCAAAGTGTTTCGTTAAATTCAATGAAGCTGACTTGAGTCAAATATAGTTACACTGATTTAAAACAATGCAATCTGACTTCTAACTTAAGTTAGCTGAAGTCATTTTAGTTACGGCTTAATATGGTAATATGATAATATGTTAAACACCTCAACAAGAACGATAAAAATAGATTTTTAACTCCCATTAGATATCAGACAAAACAAGATTGTATGTAGTTATTTCTAAAAAATCTTCCACTCCTTCTATGGATATCCTTGTTGTTAGATATGTATATACGACATGTTTTATGTTCCAACAAGAAGATACCTACACTGTAATAGGTAATTATATAGAAGTTGGGTTTGGGTCCAGTGGGCCAATTCTCGTTCTGTGAAAATGAGAATGAGAACACTTTTCAGTGAGCATTCCAAATCCCCAATGTAAGTGATTCTTGTTCTGTGAGAAGTGAAGTAAAATAACAGTTTTTCAACCCGTTTTTTTTTTCCTGGAAATTATGAAAATAATTATTAATTGTGTAGAATATATGAAGACGTGCTAAATAAGGCCTTTGTTACTTTCATATTATTATCAAAAAATTTTAAATATGAGTCACAAAAAGAGTGGAGTTGGAGGGCTTTTTCAATGTTATTTTTCTTTCCTTAAGAGTTTTTGCTGATTTCGTTCGTTCTTCATACTTTTTTCCGTAATTTGAAATTTTTGTTTACAATAAATCAAAAACCACTGGGGCTTAAATAGCTCGATGGTTGTGATATTGGACTGGCAGGCTTGACGGTCTGATTTCAAACCCCAGCCAGGGCGCTACTGTCGCCCAAGTCGATCATTGATGATAATTCTAAGGTGCCGTGAAATAACACCAAACGAAATAATACCAAATTGATGATATTTCACTTTCAAATGGAAATAACACAAAATTTCAATTTTTGGTGGTATTTCCATTTGAAAGTGAAATAACACCAATTTGGTTCTATTTCGTTTTAGAATAAATTTTTGTAATATACGAGTAGATAAAAAGTTGCTGTGAAATAAAGTTGATGGCAATAATATTGTAGTGAATGCATTTGCTGCATTTGTAGAAGGCAAATTTGATAGTGTGTATGCGCGTGCATGCGTGCGTATGTGCATTTGTAGAAGGCAAATTTGAGTGTTTGTATGTAGCATTTGTAGAAGGCAAATTTGATAATGATACATTATTTTACTTTCAATGTGAAATAACATCAAAAATTGAAATTTGGTGTTATTTCCATTAAAAATTTGACATTATTTCACTTTCAAATGAAATGGAATGGAAATAACACCAAATTAAAATGTTTGATGTTATTTCCATTTGAAATCGAAATAATACCAATTTGGTGTTATTTCGTTTGGTGTTATTTCCGGCCACCTAATTCTAATCAACAACACACCATCAGTAACTGATTACTGATATAAACTGAATGATATATCTAATAGAATTACTGATCGGCGGTGCAATAATGGACTGAATATCCGCGTGCACATTATTGTATGTTATATTTATATGCATATATAAAAAATAAGAAAAAAAAAATAAAGTAAAACTATGGTAGAACTGTGTAAGTGAAAAGTGTATACGGTTGTATTAGTTTTTATATTATTTATCTTTCTTTCATTTTTTGAACGCATAATTACCCTGTATATAATAAATTTTCAAACAGAATAATACAAAATAATAAAATAAATTTAATAATATATGATAATTACATATGTGTACAATATACAATATGCAGTGAATACATATACCTACTTCCAAAAATATGAAGTCATAACTAAATGAAGCAAAACAAAAATTTTAAAAATAATTATATAACAACAATAAAAGGAAAACCATTATTCAATTGTATATACATATACATACATACATATATATATAAATATGTATATCCGTTTCATCGATTTTATTTTGCCTTTATTTTATAATATTTTTTTCCATTTTCAGACAATTATCTATATTATATATTCTGAACTGAACTATATACACATATAAAATTAATTATACACACAATGTGCGATTTACATGTATGTATAATGTACATACATATGAAAATATTGTTACATATTTTCAGTTCTATAATATTCGGTGCTAATAATTTTTGTTTTATTGTTTGTTTGTTATCGCATTATTTTTTTTTATATTTCATTATTTATTCCTCTACATACTATATGTGTGTACGTACGGTACGTACGTACATTATATATGTGTGTATGTAAATGAACATAATCCCAGTCGTGAATTAGTAACACATTACTGGCAGAATCAATTCTGTAACTAGTTCACAATTTTCCAATTCGAATAAAGTAGTTCAATAATACATCACTTCGTTAAAAAAGTAATGTGGAGTGTAATGCAATTGTACTCTGAACAATGGTACCTACTGTTTCAAATCTGATGCTATGTAAAGCAAGCGGTAATGTGTATAACAATATACGCATGCGAAATTAGAAACATGTATGAACACGTCGATGGAAAGTTTTTTGCATTTTCTTTGTTAATCATAGTCAATAGTCATTAGAAGTTCTGAACTCGATTTGAAATGGTGTATAAAATAGTGAATAAATATAAGCTAATACAGTAAATAATATAAGTTAATAAAAAATTAAATTAACTGTGCTTACATAATAAATAGGTAAGATTTATTAAATTTAATAATAAATTAATTCTGTTTTTACACGGTAGATTAAAAAAATAATACGTGGAGGAGTTATAAAAAAAATTTACTAAATATATTGAATGCAGAAATAATACTTAATCATAACTATGAGGGAATCCATGGAAAAAAACCATTTAAGGAATGCAAAAACATCAATAAAGTTCTTCAAAGTAAGAATGTTTTAAACTGTTAAATGTTAAATGTACATACATATTTCCAAAATTTCAGGAGCAGTTGAAGACAATAAAAATATATTTAACCATGTGAAGGAAATTAAAAAAGCCTTTAACACATTTAAAAATAAACGCTTCAAAAATATTTGTATGCAGAGAAAGAGAATGAAGTCCTAATTTGCCGCTATTTAATTATAATTTTACATATTATTATTATATATTCATTATTATTATTTTTTTTATATTATGCATACTTAAAAGTATTTACTTATATTGTTTTAAAAAAAAAAAAATTAATTAATATATGTTGTATTGGTGCAACAAATAAATAAGAATTTGAATTGTATTTTATTTATGAAAAAAATCATTTCTATTACCAATTAAAAGGAATACCTTCCATAATTATTTTTCAAGAACCGATATCGGAATTGCTCCTTTTACTGCTATTATGTAATTAATGTTTGAAAATGTGTTCTATAATATGTTTAACTTTAATAAATGAAGAAACTAATTCTAGGTAATGCAGAGGGAGGCGATTGATTACCTCCTATAACATTGCCGTGTAAAAGTAATGCGTTATTTCCATACACAGTAATCGAAAATAGAGCTAGTTGCTATTTAAACGAACTAGTTGCAATATCGGTCCGGTGATTACTTGCCTACACGACTGGGATAATTCCATTTTCACATACGTAGATATTATTTTTTACATTACATACACATACATATTATATGTATGTATATTATTCGTTTATTCGCTACAGTTACAGTTATTTATTTCATAAAAAAACGTACATTCTTATTAATATTAATTTTCTCTTATTGTTTTATAAATATATGTACATATACATATGTAACAATATTTATAATACGCAAACCATAAATATTTTCATTTTATGTATATGTACATATAAATATATTATCGGCAGATATACAAAGTATGTACATTCATATACAAAAAAAAAAAAAAACACATGAAAATATTAAAACGTCTATAAAGTATCCAAAATAAAGTTAAGCAAGCATATAAGCACAATCGCATTTTTCATCGCATGTTTCCCACTACGTATATTGTTGTAACAATAATGTTTATATTCTACATTTCTACATCCTTCTCTAAATATATTTATATTTTTTCTCCTCATCAAATTACGTTACTTTCAAATAGAAAAATTTCTTATTATTTTACTTTAAATTAATATAACCATAAATAACCATACATAACCATATAAAAGTTCATTTACTGGCAGACTTTATACATAATGTACATTACGTATACATGTACATGTATGTATATATAAATACATCTACTGTTATATACATGACTATACGGTACAAATCATATACAATTTTATTATGCAGGATATAATCTGAAAATATACTATACCATATATTTAACTAGCTAAGCATATTAATACATAAATACTATGATCTATGATACCATGAACGTACATGAGTATATACTATAAATGCATAGTTTTTCGTTTCTTTGATTTCTTTTAATAGAATTTATGTTCTTCATTTTGTTTTTAAAAAATTACACAAGTAGAAAATTGTTTTGTATAAGCGATTGTTTCTCATTTATTTTTATGTGCAGCAACAAAAAGTTTATGTTTGATGCTATGATTATATACTTACATATGATTATGCATTCATAAATGTAAGTATGAAAAGGTAAAAAAAAATCTTTATTAACTTAAATCCTTTATACATTATTATACACATACACCAATTATACATGTATACATATACAATACAAATATGTTAACATTTAACACAATTACATGGTGCTAAAATAATTTTATTATTGCATGCACGACTCTTTACTCTACTATATCGGAAAATTTATGTTATCATATACTACCCAATAGGCAATAACACAAAATAATTCGCCTATCTGTGTTCTGTGAAATGTGATGAAATTAAGCATTAATTTGAACAAATAATAAAATTTATTATTGCCTTTATGTTGGCAAGAATTGATCAATATTTTATTTTTATTCTGTTAGTCGGTCAGCAGAAGTCAATACAATTAAGCCCATTTTTTTCTTATTTTCTGATTTTTGAAAATTTTAAATGGAATAAATAATATATTTCAGTCATGAAGAATCTAGATAAAACAGTCTTTTTCATAACCTCTAAATACGTTGTATAGTAATTTCAGAAGTTATTCAGAATAAATCCACTCTTGTTATCATTTTATTTTGCATATCAACTTTGAAAATACAAAATGAATTCTTTTTCTTGCTCTTATATTCTTATTCATCATCCTTAAGTGGGTACTATAATCGACATAAGTAACATAGGCTATGACATATGTCGTAGCCGAACACAGCCAAATCAATGAGCTAAACTATAATTGACATTTCCGAAATTCGTTAAAAATTCATTTAACATAAGTTCGACATAAGCAGTACGATCGAAAGCGTACATGACATAAGTAACATAAGCCATAACCTCATTTTGTGAAATTCGTATTGCTTATTGTGTCGTATGTTATCTATGTTATTTATAGTTAACCAAATGTGACGTTTTAACATTCGTTATTATTTCTCATGTTACCCATGTCAGCTATGTCGATTATAGTTCCCCCATTAGGCTTGGGGGACAATTAAAAAACAAGAATATATTTTTCGTCCAGTCATGGTCTTGCTGCTTGATATTATATGAACATGTATATTACCACATTAGGTGCTAATAAAAATGAATTTTTGAATATTTTGATGAAAAACGACATAATTTTATTTTGTTAATAAAAATGGAAATATAACAAAGAATTTTATACTTTTTTTTTGTAAAATCATCAGAAAAGTCCAAACTTTATTTTGATACCAAAATCATATAAGATATATGAAGATTAAATGTATAAAAATAGAAGTCAAAATTGAACGATTTTTCAAAAAAAAAAATCCTCTCTTTTTTAAGAACTATAACTAAATTTCAGGACCTAAAATCAAAAATATGCTCTATTCAAGCACCACAATATCCTTCATGCTACCTATATTCAAAATTTCAAAGAAATTGGTCAATCAGTGTTTGCTGTTCAGGGAAGCCGAAAAATCGCAATTTTGACAACTTTGACACCCTGTAAAAAGGAAACAAGAATTATGATTTGCAATTGGGTAGTGTATATGTAAAAATATGTGAATGGGAGTACTATTTTGATTCAGAAATATAATATGTACATATTATAATGCAAATATTAGGTAATTAAAATATGTATAATATAACAGGTTATTTACTATGTGTGTAAAAAATTGCAAAACATAAATAGGCAAGTAGAGCAAAGTTCAATTACCTGTGAAATATATAAAAAAATAATAACATACCAAAGCTATTATCTATCATCTACTATATTATTTCTTCCTCATACTCTTTCCTGTTTTTATGATAATGATAATGTAGTTATATGATGTCATGTACACATATTTATAATACGCATACATTATGTAATAATACTCTTCGAACCTTTTTTTAGAAAGAAAAAAGAAAAAAAAACACTAAAAATCAATCATTTTCTTTGGTTTTGTTTGATTTGGCCAGATACTTTAGTTACTGTAAAACACTTTCAAAAATTTTTTGGGAAATTCTATTTTATGTTATTAAAACTTATTTTACTTTTTATTAAAGCATAATTAATTTTGATTCATACAGTTTGTATGGTTAATTTTTATTTTAATGACTAGTGGTACGTACAATATTGTGTTCCAATGAAAAGACGAAAATTGATTTTCTGCGTTTTGTAAACAAAACCTAGCAAAATAAATTTTTATCATTTATCCATTATATTTAAAAAAAATCATCTTTAGAAATAAATGTTTTATAAAAAATTGATCATATTTCATTAATAAATAATTCAAAGATAAGTTATTGTTTTAATTTTTTAATCAAAATATGTAAGTTTTGTTTTACCAATAGGAACGTCAGAACTTTCAACGGATATAACGAAAATACTGCGATCCAAAAGTCAAACTCAAACTTTGATTGTGGGGTTAGAAGTGATCATGGAAAGGTACACGATTCAACAAACGCGCAAAAATTATAAAAATTTATTGTCAAAATGCATGTTCGCCGTACCTTTCGTCTAGTGAGAGAAATTTATGGATGAAATCCATCTATGGCTTAATGGATTTATGAAGAAACAAAACTGCAGAATTTGGGTAGAGGAAAATCTTCAAAAAATTCACAACTTGCCTCTTCATGCTCATAAAATTACCGTTTGGTGTAGTCTTTGAGCTCAAGGCGTGATGAGGCCTCATATGTTTGAAGATGAAAGTGGAAATAATGTATAACTGTGAATGGTGAGCGCTATGAGAATATGATAGCAAAATATTTTTAGCCTAAACTGAAAAATCTTTACACAATGTTCCAGTTTCAACAGAACGGTGCTATTTGCCGCACATTTCGTCAATCAAAAATTTCCTGGGAGAGTTATTTCAAGAAATGCTAACATCAATTACCGGCCGTTAACAAAGTGCGATCTAACACCATTGGACATTTTCCTATGGGGCTATTTGAAGTCTTCAGTTTATAAGAACAAACCAAGAACGATTCGCGATCTTAGATAAAATATCCAACACCATTAAAAATTAATCAATTTTTTTATTTATGTGTGAGAAAGTAGTGGAAAATTGGGTTTAAAAACTGCATTTAGCCAGATGAAACTAAAGAACGCGTTTAAACAATATTATTTTTAGAACTTAATCAATGACTTAATGCATAATAATAAACAAATCACGTGGGTATCATTTGCAATGATCATTATGTTTCATTTTAAGTTTCTGGCGCGATAATGGGTAAACCCATTATTTTATATGTATGAATGTACATGTGCATAATTTTTTTTATATTTTCTCTTTTCAAAAAGTAATTATTAACCATTTAATTTTATGTTAAGAAGTATACATATCAATTTCCATATCTTAGAGGTCCTTAACATTTTGATGTAAACGTTTATTTAATATTTAAAAAAAAATTAAAAATAAATACATATTTTATTATTATATGCATTTAATAATAAATATAAATACGAATGCAAATAAATAAACTGCCTCAAAGGATTATTGCAATGAATCCCTTATATTACATCTAATTTACTATATGTATAAAATATACAAATATCTTTTATATATATGTACATATATATGTATATAAAATATACATTTAATATACGTATTGTTCCATACATATACATAATGTTGGCTTAACCATATGGGGGAAACTTCCGAATTGGTGCCGCCAGATTTTGAAACGAGACCTTCCGATAATGATACTTTGGAATGTCCTCTTTAACGTGGTATAAATAAATGCACAAACACACAAAAAAATGCGAAATAGTTAGTTATAATTTTTTTCTAAATTTTTTATATAAAATTTTGTAAAAGGTAAATGAAATTTAATTTTACTGAAACTTATATAAATTTTAGAAAAAGGGATAAAAAGAATTAAATTTAATTGAGTTTTTTGTATATTTTTGTAAAAGGTGAATAAAGTTGAATTTTACTAAATTTTTTACGTATTTAGTACAAGGTACAAGGTAAATAATATTCGAAAAATATTAAGCTTTGAAATAATTACTCAAAAATGTATGAAAATGCATGAAAAATGTGTATTTTTTCGAATTTTTTTTTTTGTACATTTGTGAATTTTTTTTTTACCTATGCATCAAAAGAAGTTGAAAAAGTAATTTTTAAAAAACACGAAATTTTGACTTTAAGACTGGTACTCAGTTCCCGTGAAATTTTTCGCTTGCAATTGCATATATATTTCTACAAGCTAAGAATTGTGGAAGGAAATGTGTGTAGAGTACATAGAGTTTTGAAATTTTTTGAAAAAAAATCGCGGAGGCTATGAAATTAAATTAATTAAAAATAAATAAATAAATATTTATTACTCAAAATATTTGAGTTGTCAATATTTCGCTTGCCTTTTATATGCTCGACCATATAAAATGATTGTGAAAAATGAGTTCCACAACTCTCCACAATTAAGTTCCACCCTGATAATTTAGTGTGGAAGTGAGTACCAGAAAGCGAAATTTGAAATTAAAAATTTAGCTAACAATTTAGCGACATTTTTTTTACATAGGTTTTATATGGAGAAAAATCTAGCTTTCGATGTGAGTACCAGCCATTAAGTCAAAATATCTCGAGAACCGCTAATAATCCGATCAAAGTAAAATAAACTGTGACAAGTAGAACAGGAAGTTATCTCTCAAATGATATAGTAACTAAACAGATCCAAGATCTTGATCTGAAGAAATAACGAATTTCGTAAAACACGCCATTTTGGACTAAAAATGTTTAAGGGTAGTTTGCGTCCTTAAGATGAATTTACGCCAATAGGGACATATACCACGTTAAAGAGAACATTCCAAAGTATCATTATCGGAAGGTCTCGTTTCAAAATCTGGCGGCACCAATTCGGAAGTTTTGCCAACCATATGATATATCCCTCTGCTCTAAATTTTCATCTCTTATCCTTTTCTTATTTGTTAATAATATACTAATTCTATACATATATTTTATACTCTATATATATGTAAATACTCGTATTAATATAACGTGTGAAAATGGTTATGTACCAAATATATATGTATATATAATATAACATATACATATGTATGTATCATATATTCATATATATCAATATATGTATACATTTACTTAGCTGGCACTTTCTCTCAAACAATTTATGTGACCAAGGTCACGAATCCTTAAAAACAAATAAAATAAAGTAGTGAGCCACTTTTTGTTATTTATTAAAAATAATATTATATACATATGTGTGTGTAAAAATTCTTAAACAAAC
Source organism: Villa cingulata (assembly GCA_951394055.1). Classification (NCBI taxonomy): domain Eukaryota; kingdom Metazoa; phylum Arthropoda; class Insecta; order Diptera; family Bombyliidae; genus Villa; species Villa cingulata. The sequence goes on along the minus strand of OX596020.1, from coordinate 17,062,124 downwards.
ATACTGGTATATATGTATATATATTTTCACTTTTAGTACATACATAAATGTATAAGTTATACCGTTATATAGTAGATATGTGGATGTATGTACGTTACGTATATTATATAGTAAAAATACAGTGTATGATATGATTACATAATCATCAATGTAATACAATACGGAAGTGTATATACATATATCGAAATATATATATGTACAATGTACATATATATATCGATAAAGTATTTAAAAGAACAAAAAATAAATAAAATAAAGAAATTATTGGCGTCAAGATTTTCCATTTTGTAGGGTAGGTAATGTAATATGATATAAATATAAATCAAACTTGAAAAGAAAATTTTACTTGCATAAAATTTTCATTTGCAGAAATCTTGAATTTTTCTATTTTATTTTATGAATAAGATTCAAATTTTTTTTTATATTATGTCTGTATATGCACAGGAAATGTGATAAATCAATGAAAATAAAAACACTGGCAAAATAATAGATAAATTTTGGTTATTTTTGTTACATCGTCAAAATCTATTTTTAAAATTTTAAATCCATTTTATATTATTCGCATATTTTCATTTAACAATTTAATAATACGTAACATGAATGCACGTAATATGGTAATTAAACTTAATCCATTTACCATAATCATTTATTATATACTTTTGTATACGTAACGTATCATAATTTCGTAAATCAATCAATCAAATTATTTGCATTCTTTAATTAAATACTTTGTTACATATGTATGCACATGATGCTAAGCAAATCATTTTTTTACGCACTGCACTAGTATATACATATATACGAATTTATTGAATGCATATACATATCTAAATTTGTACCGTGTGTATATAAAATAAAATTGAAATACATAATTATATAATTTTAGCCGAATACAAGAGTATTTATTTACTAATATTATTTTAATATTATACGTGATTACAATAATTATACCTTATGTTCTCTGGCCGGATCGTCTGCATTTCCAGTCTCGATGACCTCAATTTCATCAGCTTTTGTCGGGACACTTATGAATGACATTTGTTTCTGTAAGGTTGATGAATTAAGATTGCCTCCAGTTAAATTGGCGCCAGTTCTAACACCAACAACACCTCCTCCACCTCCTATTCCCATTCTACCACCTACTTGTCCAACTATATTTTTTCCAACTCCATCATTTCCACCGCCACCAGTTCCACTTCCTAATAAGCTACGTGACGTCACATCTACAGTCATAACTTCTTTTTTATTATTTAAATTATATTATTAACTTTTCGTGTAAACTTTCAGCTTTTGTAATAATAATAATTTTTCATTTGTCTCAAATTTCAATTTAAAAAAAGTATAGTATTTATATACGAACAACAAATATCAGGAAAACAAAAAATGAGACTCAACAACAATAATAATAATGATAATGTTTTAACTCGTATGATATACCCATATAAGTATATATACCTTTCCGTCTTCAAATATAGTAAAAAAAAATGCAATAACAACAATAACAATTTAAGGACGAGTTCAATTATTAACTATGTACCTATATAATGTAGGTACTACTAACATTTTATATGTTATGTATCGATATAATAACACAATTAATTGAATAATTACATATAAGTATTTTCCTGTCCTGCCGTAATGATAAAAAGTATGTATGTTGATGTAACATAAAAACATAAATTGATTATTTTCTTTTAAAAACAAATTGTTCACAATTAAAATAATGTACAATAATCATGTATGTATATAAAAACACGCAAGATACTCGTATATATAGTACATAATATTATCTAATTTTAACAATTTAATATCATCACAGGAAAATGATAAGAACGAATGTAGTAAATTAAATTCGAAAAAAAAAATAAAATAAAAAAAAAAAAACCAAACTCGAAGAAACTCGATAAATAGACAAATAAGTAAATATTGAAACTGAAAAAAAATCTTGTTTAGTTTAATACATAATCTACATTTTATTTTAAATTTTAATTAAAGTTCATAATTTCAACAAACTTTTAAATACTTTATCACAAATATTTTTATAAAAAGATTTCCCGTTTTTATTTTTGATTTAGTCCTTTTTTTATATATGTACATACATATATATTAAATATTGTATGTGTATCTTTAAAAATTATAAAATAATTAAATGAAATAAAATACATACGTGTATATTTATCACAGATACTGACTATATTTATATATAAAAGAAATGTAATAAATTATATTAAATAAACTGACCAAATTGCACTGTGATCGACGACCGTACTCAATAATATTGTAAATTTAAATGTAGGATATTCGCTTTTATATATCCTCCATTTACGTACATACATACATATATATATAATACATATGTATATCTATATACATACATATGTACATATGTATATTCATTCACTGTCCAGCACAGAAAAAAAATTGTTTATTATTGTGTTTTACGTGTGAGAATGTATAAAAATGTAAATGTACATGTTCATCACATAATTCATAATAATATAATGAATGTATGTATCTACATAATGTATATATTAATAAACATATGTAAGGAAAAATAACAAAAGTATTCTAAAATTGAAAATGTTAAAAAAATATATATAAAAAGGAAATTTTTATGAAAAAGCTGTGGAAAAATGAAAACTTTTGCATTTTCGAAACGTCAAATTTTGCGCATGTATTTTACGAAAAATTTTATATATTTTGTCTTAGATATTAAATTACATTATATGTACATATGTACATATACCTACATAATAATTATTTTAATTTTTATACACTCTGCTTCACTTGATTACGACGGCCGGTGATTATTTTAAGTTTTGTTCTCAATAACTGCAAATATTTCTAACTATAGTAATAATTTTACTGCTTGTATTTGTGAACACATATATCATGAAAATAATCACAGCAAAAAAATTTAGAAAAATAGTACCGCTTTTTGCACTTTACTTAATAACCAAAACTGCCATCCTCACAAAAAACATACATTTTCAATGCGTCACTTGATTATGGCCAGTCATGAATTGTTTGCGATATTGTAATAATTTTTGAATAATTATTTTATTATAAGAAATTTTCGTTTAAAATTTAATAAATAAATAAATAAATAAATAATTTTTTCTGAAAATGGGTAAAGGAAAGACATTATCAGAAAGTGAGGAAGCGAAAAGCGATATTTTGAATCAAGATAAGGGTATATTCTAATTGCCAAATCGCGGAGAGAAATGAAAGGGGAAGAACAGCACTTGCTTATCTTAGAAACATTGAAAACTACAAAAACAAAAAAAAAAATAGAAAAGGGCGGGCTGTAGAAAGCTACTACGCTTCAATATAAGAGAGCAATTCTCCGCGGAGCCTCCAATTCTAAGCTATCTGCATCAAAAATTGAGGTCGATTTTGGAGTAACTGGCAGTTTATCAACTGTACATCGCATAATTAACAGCACACCACATCTACAATCGATTAAATTTTGCAAGAAATTACATGTCGTGGAAACAAGAGAGGAACCGGTTTGTATTTTCAGACGAAAAAAAAATTAATTTAGATGGTCATGATGAATTTCAGTTCTATTTTCGTGATTTAAGAAAGGAGCAACAATATTTATGCAAAAACCATAGCAGACAGGATGGTATTATGGTTCTAGGAACGATTTCATATTATGGTACCTACGGTTGATTTAGTTCTTCACGACACTAAAATGACAGCAGTCTCATATAAAGCTACTTTAGAAGCAGCTTTTCCTATATGTTTGCAGATCTTTTTGGTCCTCTAGCTTGGACTTACCAACAAGATAATGCACCTATCCACACTACAAGGATCGTTACAGAATGGATCAAAAGTAAAAATGAAGAGAAATATATGGGGGCGGGAGATAATTTGATGATAAATATTCACTGGATTCATTATATGTAATGGAAGCTATAAAATCTGTTTGACAAAAAATATCTTTGAATTACTGAAAGCGCTTTACGATATGCAATCAAGAATTTTTGAAATTATTTGTGAAAAGGAGCCAGTACTCATTATTAAAAATAAAAATAAATACATACATACACTAAAATTATCTAAATAAATAAAAATGTCAATAAATAATTTGAAAATTTTTGTTATTGTACCAAAATTCGGAATTTTTATTGATAATTTCATTGTGGCCGTAATCAAGTGACGTATGTTTTTTGTAAACATCGCAATTATCCAGTAAAGTGCAAAAAATTGTATTCTTTTCTAAATTTTTTTACTGTGATTATTTTCATGATACACGTGTTCACAAATAGAAGCAATAAAATTAATACTTAGTTGGAAATATTTGTAGTTATTGAGAACAAAACTTAAAATAATCACTGGTCGTAATCAAGTTAAGCAGAGTGTATAATATGTATGTTACATGTACACATTGACATATAGTATTATACTAGATAATTATAGTAAAGTAATAGATACATAAGTATATTGAAAAATATTACATGTTTGTAGTTATTTATAAGTAAACAAATGTTTAAAATGAAGAAACTATAAATTTTATTAGAATTAAAAAACATAAAACAGATTTTCTATTACCGGTAAATGTAAGATGTAAGCAAATCTACGAAAACCATGTTTATCATAGATATACAATGTATAGTATATAATATAATATAATATTAAAATTTATTTATTAAAAAAATTCTCGTTATTTTTTCTGTTCCTTATTTCCTACTAAATATTTGTGTATAAAATATGTGTGTATATGAAGAATGAATTTATTTATTATTTATCGCAGCAACATTTTTTAATTAAAAATAAAAGCTTTGGAACTATTTTATATCACAGTTTATATACAGTACACTAACCAAATAATTGAGCTGAGGCACAATTTGTCGATCAGGAAACGGTGATTTAACATTAAACCGAAATTCACTACTTTTTATGAAATTATGGTGGTACTTGGTACACATGCACACAACTTTTTTAATTTATATTTTTGATAAATTTCGTAGAAAACGTACCTGATAATTTCTACAAATCTAGAAAAATACAAAAAAAAAAATGCAAATATTATTATTCTTTAAAAATTTTATTTATTTATTCAATTTAAAGAACTGAGTAAAAGTATGTGAACAATATATTTTGTCTGTTCATTTGTTTGTTTGTTTCCTTTTTCATGTTACGCATTACAATATTGAAAGTTATTTACATAAAAAAAAAAAAAACAATTTAATTATTGTTTCAATTTATTTTACTCGAGACGATTCAATTGACTCGTACACGCTTCAAATAGCGTAACATTTATTTTATGTTTAGCTGTTACTAAAATATCCTTGTTCGTGATGAAACGTAATTCGTTTGCAACATATTCACCAAAAATTGCAAATTCGTCTCTAACTGGTACTTTCTCATAGTAAATTTTTTTAACTGAATGTTGCTGCGATGATGGAGTTGATGTCATTTGGGATTGACTATGATTATGTGTTTGATCTTCGTATTGTATTTCTTCGTATATCTGTTGCTGTTGATCAGATCTCTGTTGTTGTTTTTGCTGCTGCTGCTGCGGCTGCTGTTGTTGTTGTTGTTGTTGTTGTTGTTGATGATGATTCTGTTGACGCTGTGGTGCTATTTTTATTGTATGATGATGATTATAACTATTATTGTCATCGTGAATATTTGATGAATCTGATAAATGAGGTGTATCATCGATTAACTCTTCGGTTTGATGGTCTGTTTCAATTGCATTAACACCGGTTTGTATGACACGATGAAGTTCAGTTACTGCTATTGAATTATTATATCCAGTTGTAGATAAATTTCCAGGAACTGTAATATCTTTAATTATCATGTGCTGATGATTTGAAGTTTCACCTATTCCAGTTGTCTGTACTACTGTTTGTTCCATTTCAGATTCAGATTGTTCATCCATATTTTTTGTAGCATCTTCGATTAATGTTTCTAATTCCTTTCGAGTAATACAGCGAATTTCTTTGACTGGTCTTGGCTTATTCGTTGGCGCTCGTTGCAGTTTCGGAGGTGCTGGACCTTCGATATCAATATTTTTTTTTGTAACAGAACTATTACTGCTCTTATGATTTTTTGGTGTAGCTGTTATAAATTCAGCTTGAATATGAGCTGGTATCGTTGTGTACGTTGTTACCGGTACACTTTTAATTACATATTTTGTTGGCGGTGATTGATCGTCATCTTCTTCACCAGTTGTAATAGCTGATGTATTACTTTCGGCTTTTTCAATTTTAATTTTAACTGGTGTCGAACGACTAGAACGACATGCTTTCGGTGAACTTAGAAATTCTAAATGTTTAAAAGCGAACCATTTCGATTTATAATCAGTTCCACGTCCTTGTTTCATACGATGCACTTCTCTATGAAATTGTGTTCTTAATGTATGAAATTTTTTTTCAATTTCAACTAATGGAAATGCACGATCAAATATTTTTGCAACTTGATCTAACAGTTCTTTTTTGATTTCTTTTTTACGATAATCCTCATGAGTCATATCCCATAATCCAGGACGTTTACGATATTCTTCTATAAGTATTAATGTTTTTTCTCTTGTCCATTCCATTATTACAAAATTATAATAATGCCAAAATGCTTTTTAACTCTATCGAAACTAAAAATCAAATTAAGAGTATGTAAGATATCCATATGTACATTTACAAATTTCAAAATAAAATTAAAATGTCAAAAATTACATTGAAATTTATTATCTTATTGTTTTTACCTTTTTATTTATATTTATTTGATGTTTATAATAAACAAAATTTTGTTCACAAAAAAATATATAAAAATTTTCTTTCATACGATACACAGCAGCGATAACACAAGCACAAGTTGACAATAATAATTGATTGTCAATATATGATATACAATATACATATGAATGAATAGATATAACTACTGCATGCATACTATAATACTGATAATACCATCAAGATATACACATATAAAAAATGTGTAGGAACTTCTCAGAATTTCTTTTCTTATAGAGATGTGAATGTGAATATGAATTGATGAGGATATATTCAGAATTCAGTTCAGCCGTTCATGATGTGTATAGGAAATTATGGAATATTTCATTGCAATGGCGCGATATTAGCGATATGCGAATGCGATATAATATAATATATATATATTATTATAATATGTACATGTACATAAAATGAAGCAACAATGATGTATGTATAGTGTTAACTGTTAAGTGTTGCTGATGTTTCGGAGCTTTCGGAGAGTACATCCATATAAACAAAACACGTAAATATATACTGTGTACTTGTGTACAAACAACTCAAGCGCATGCGTACAAACAAAAATTTTGTATTTTGTTTTGTTGCTGCTGTCTGGCTGTGGTGTATCGTGTTCGTGTATCTGTGTTTCTGTATACGATGTACGCAGCGTTACCTTTCTATAACATTTTTAATAAGTCTACTACATTTTTCTATCTTTTTAGAATTATATTACTATATCGCACAATTCCCGCGACAACTACAGCGTATCGCCTTAAGTTCACACAATTGGGCGCAGCTGCAGCGTAAAATATATATGAATTTTACATTTCTTCTTCTTGCGAATAAATTACTACTACTGCAAAATCCAAGTCGGGATGGCTCGTTGTCGTTGAAAAATATAATAAAATCAATTTGGGCGACAGCGACAGCATAAATTTCAGCGTAAAAAGTCCCATTTAATTACTGTATACGCTGTAGTTATCGCTGTAATTGTGCGATGGCAGTAACACTGATGCTCTTCGATGATCAAATCATTTTTTTTTTAACACATAAATTAATTACTACCCAAGGGCGCATTTACATTGTCTTTTCTTGCTTTCTTATCTTATTTCAGAAAAGAACGATAGCATTTACATTATATTATGTCCATTCTTGCTTTCTTGTTTATGTTTCGTCGTATATTTTTATATGCGATTCCTATTAGTAGTATTGCCGTGTATTTATTTTTTGATTTTCATTCTTACTTTCATGTTTGACATTTTTCATTAAAATTAAGTTCGATTCTGATAAAAAAATAACTAAAAAAATATATATACATATAAATTTTTATTTTAATTGATTATTATTAAGTATTATTAATAACCTATAGCAGTATTGCATTTTTGTTGATGGTAAAACATTCTACTAATTTTGATTATTAACATACCGGTAACATTAAATTCAAGAAAACAAGAAAACAAAACACCTCTGAAGTTGGTTTGCTTTCTTGTTTCCTCTTGTTTCGCCCTTCTATACTTCTCTTCTAAGTTAATGATGTCACGTCCTTGACTTTCAAGATAATGCAAACGCGGGTCATAATGTCTTTGTTACTTATTACCTTATTAATTAAGTGTGATTTACACCGTGTGATTTTTTCATATGGTATGTGTGTGATTAGAGTCATAAAATAACAGTTGTGAGCTGTCAAATCCTTATTATTCTCTTGTTTATATTCTTATGACTTTTTGTTGTGAGATTTGATTGGAAATTGATAGTGAGAAGCAGCTAAATATTTTATATATTTTAAATATAATTTCTATCGTGTTAAAAAAGGAAATGTATTAAAAACAAGAAGAAACTACTACATTCTATCAATTTCAATATCATATCATATCTTTGGTCTATTCAATCTACACAGTAGAAAAATAAAATGAATTGAATATTAAAAAAATTCACATTTCATATTTTGTAGGAAATAAATGAACTTTACCTTTAAATTCTCCTTATTCGAGCTTGTGGAGCTCATATTTCGAATTATAAATACAATAATTTAACAATTTATAACTTCAATTTTCTTACGATTTCACTCGAATCGCATATGAATAGTCAAAGAGGTTAGAACCTTTCCTATCCTAAAAAAAGCATATGATTTTATGTTATGTGACAGTCATAGCACAAAATCAGCTGATGTGAACTCTCTGAAACTTTCTCACATGAGTAAAGCATATGAAAAAATCACACGGTGTTAAGCACACTTTTCATATCTGAATAAATTTACTATATTGCTAAAAACTTTCTACTACGTTTTTCAAAACTTCTTTATTTGAATTTTAAAATGGTTTTAAAAAACGCTTATATTGTTTTAAAAATTATTTTTACTAGTCAAATACATTTCCAGCTACCTGACTTGGTAGCTGAAACTGTAGCTACCGCGTATCTAAATTGGTAACGCTGATCTACTAAATAATGACATGACATATGGCATAAAAATTAAAGGTTTATACATCTGAAAATTCAAATTCAAACTCAATTTATTGAACAAATTTAACTGTAAATTAAAACAAGTTTTTTTTCAATTTGTAAAATATGAATTTATTTATTAAATTTTTCATTTCATTTATGTTTTTGTTTCTTTATAGTCTATAAAATTTTATGATTATTTGAATTGAAATTATTATTTAATTTAAATTTTAATTGAAAAACACAAAAATGAGTTAAAAATGAAGCAATAAAATACAAATTATTAAAAGAAATTTTTTTTCTAAACATTCGTTTTTAGTCGAAATCGAAATTATTAAATTAGCGAAATGATACCAACATAAACATTTGATGCAATTGTAAAATCTTTGTATCAATTTTTAAATGAAGCGAAACAAATATATCCATACATTTTGTTGCTTTACAATTCATAAATGTTGTTTGTTCTCTAGTAACTTCGTCCGAAAAGTGTATAGAATTTTGGTTTATTACGGCAAGCTGGATAGATGCATTTGTCGTTTGTTGTTATTGTTGCTGGCTGATCGAAAGGTATACAAAGTGATTTAGCACCCATTGATGGAGCACCAGGTTCAGCTTCTTCATCCCTATAATAATTAAAAACATTTTTACTAATATAAAATTAAAAAAATTTTATTTTTTAAACTATACCTTGCACTGTCCGCTTTAATCTTTTCTTCACATGATATATCACCGCAGAATGGTGATAGGATAATATTTTTAGCATCAAGATATTTACAAAAATCATTCCAATTCTTTGCAAGTTTTGTATGATCATTTAGATCTTTTTTCGCTTTAGCAAACATACTCTCATGAATGGTTTCAAGTAACTGGGAGATTTTTATATCAGCATCATCACACGATAAAATCAACTTTTCACCAGTATCTCTGCGTACCGCAACCATTTGATTTGACTTCATGTCTTTTGGACCGATCTCAATTCGTATAGGAACACCTTTTAACTCCCAGTGATTGAATTTCCATCCAGGTGAATAATTATCTCTAAAACAAAACGAATTTTTTAATAATTCATCATTCTAAATAGCAAAACTTTAATTCCAAACTTTCATACCTGTAATCACCTTCGGCACGAAGATTTGCATTACATAACGTTGTTTCTAAATTTTTACAGCATTCCATCAATTGCTCTTTTTCATCATCTTTCATACTGGCTGTAATTCCACATGGCACTATAATGCATTGTATACTAGCTACGTGAGGTGGTAGAACTAAACCTTGATTGTCAGCATGAATCATCACCATAACACCGATTGTACGTGTTGTCATACCCCATGAATTCTGATAAGCATACTGTTTCGTTTGTGTTTCAGGGTCTTCGAACACAATATCGAACATTTTTGAGAAATTTTGTCCTAAATGGTGACTAGTTGCACCTTGTATAGCACGACCGCTTGCCGATATGAAAGCCTCAACTGTCGTTGTATAATCACCGCCAGCAAATTTTTCCTTTTCTGTTTTTCTGCCTTTCACTACTGGTATCGCCAGCATATGAGTATAAACTTTCGCATATAAATCTAAAATTTGTAAAACTTCTTCTTCGGCTTCTTTTTTTGTTGCAAATGCTGTATGACCTTCTTGCCATAAAAATTCTCGGGTTCGTAAAAATGGCTGAGGATGTTTGAATTCCCACCTCTTCAAAATATATTGAACAATTAAAATTGTAATTTTAATTAAATTTGAATGAATTTATAATTTAACTTACAACAACATTATTCCATTGATTCAATTTTATTGGAAGATCACGATAAGATTGTACCCATTTAGCATAGGCTGGATACATAACTGTTTCAGATGTTGGACGTACTGCAATTGGTTCGGCAAGATCTGAATCACCCGATTTCGTGACCCAAGCAACTTCTGGTGCAAAATCAGCTATATGTGTTTTTTCACGTTCTAATGCTGATTTTGATACGAAGATTGGAAAATAACATTCCTTCACGCCTAACTTTGTTATTTCAGCATCGAACCAATTTTTAATCGATTTCCAAATAGCAAATGACCAATGACGTAATATATAACATCCGGAAACATCATAATATTCAATTAATTCTCCTTTTGTTATGATCTACATGTTAAATAAACGTTAAATTGAGAATTGAAATGACAATTAAAAAATATACAGAGACAATTTAAAACGAACCTGCGAATACCATTCTGGAAGATTATCCTCTTTCGTCGCTTCCAAGCCGAGTCGAGTTTGTTTCTTCACATTAGCATTTCCTAATGATTTTAGTTGACTGTCTTTCGACTTATTTGCTGCTTCCACAGTTTTAGTGGTTTTTGATTTTTTATCTTTTGAATCACAACTTTTTCCTGGAACTGGAAAATTTTCACCTGTTGTTTCTTTATATTTAGCTTTTAAATCCAATAAAATTTTAACTTCTGCACTAATTTTATCTTGTGCTGCTTTTTCATGTTTCAATTTTCTTACAAATTCAGCTTGTTCTGTAATTTTTTTCGTTAATTCCTCTTTTGCAATATCCACAGACGAATACCCAATCGAAGGATTATTAACAGAGGACGAAGACATTTCGGTTTTAGTTTCAATTGCAGGTGATGTTTCTTTTTTTGTTTCTGGTGTCCAATCTTTACCTGTTAAATTTTTATAATCTGTTTTCAAATCTAGCAAAATTTTAACTTCTGCTGTTATTGTAGATTTATCAGCTTTCTCATATTTAAGTTTTCTTATTTCATTTCCTTGATTTTTAATTTTATCAAGTAAATCGTTAACAGTCGATTGATTATTTTCTAAAGTTGAAAAATTTGTAACTTCTGTTGTTTTTAATGCTGCTGCCACTGGCTTCCATTCACTACCTATCAGACTTTTATATTCACTTTTCAAAGCTAAAAGAATTTTTACTTCAGCATGGATTGCAGATTTTTCAGCTTTGGACGATTTCAATTGTCGTAATTTATCTTCTTGTTCAGTGATTTTATTTGATAACTCCTCTTCAGAAATAATAGATGAGTTTTGATTTGAAGATTGAGGTAAAATATCTGGTTTCCAATCGTTGCCAGTTAAATTCTTATATTCGGCTTTCAATGAAAGTAAAATTTTTACTTGGCTATCAATATCTGATTTTCCTGCTTTTTTCAACTTCAAATTTCGTACAATATCACCATGCTTCTTAATATCTGCATGCAATTTACTAGGATCTACTAAAATTAAAATATTTGAATGACGAAAATTAAAAATTAAATAAATATTTTACCAATAGCATCACTAAGAATATCATTCAATGGCTTCCAATCTTTGCCAGTTAACGTTTTGTAATCAGCTTTTAAATGTAATAATTTTTCAACTTCAACATTAATTTGATCTTTCGATGCTTTTTTAGTTTTTAGTTCTCGTATTAAATCTCCTTGAGATTTGATTTTACAATCGAGTTTCGTGGGATCTTTATCGGAAGCACTGTCTACGGTCTGTTATAAATAAAAATAAAAATTAAAATACTTATTTTTCAATTTAACAAAAAATTGAATTTGTCCAGTCTTATAATTTGCTGACTTTAAGAAATGCAATACTCATAACTTGCTCATAACACATACTGTAAACAAAATTTACAACGTGTTAGCTGTTAATCTTATGACGTTTATAAAAAAAAAAAATAAAAAATAAAAAACTTTCTCTTTTCTAACACATAAAATAAAAGTGCATTTCACATTTTACTACGTGGAATGCCGTGGAATGATTGAATATGAAAACAGCTGATTCAACGATCACAAAGTTAACGTTTTTATTTATGTTACTGTACGTACAGTGATATAGGTAGGTTTGAAGAATTTTTAAAAATAAATATTGTGAATTGTCAGAAAAAATTCTGTTAATTTCTAGAGAACTGAATTATGAAATGCATGTATGTACAATGATACGATACTCTTTCCCTTCACTTTATCCAGACTTAGAATTAGAAGTTAGAACTGGTAATTAGCCATATATATCCAGCTATAAAATACACTACACTAATTTTTTATATACATATACACAAACCTTTTTCGTTTCAATTTCTTGAGTTGAATTCAAATTTTTAATACCAGATGATGGCATTTCTTTTGTATGACCATCAGGTATAGCGAACAAAATTATCGGAGATGCTACTGAAGATTGTAAATTTGGTGGAGTGTATGCGTTATCGACTTTGAAAAATCCTCGTCTTTGAAGTTGAATAATATCACCTTTTTTGCATTTTTTTAATTCTGGATCACCTAACATTTGGATTTCCTCCTAAAATTAAATTTAAATATAATTATGAATAACAAAAGTAATTCAATTTATTAATAAATTATCGTTTTTACTCTTGTTTTATGTCCAATATATTGTTTAAAATCTTCATCTTTTCCAAGCACTGGCTTACTTATAATATGTTCGAAATAAACACAATATGTTGGTGGAAATTCCGTTTTATCTTCTAAATCACATAACCATGTTAATTTTAATGTTTTCCTAAAATCTTTATTATCCAAATTTAATGACACATCTATTGATTTAATTTTATTATTTATAGGATCTTTATGAATTTTATTAATCATTAGATTTCCCCAATTAATAAATGTTGCATTTTCGCCTTCTTTTAACAATTCAGCATCAGCATGGTCGATCAATATACGTGGTCCCACCCATATCGTTTTATTTCCGATATTATCATTTTTTGGATGTGCTGGAACAGTCAGAGTTTGCAGTTTTGCATCAGCAACATTCACTATAACATGATTATCTTTTTCTAAAGCTGTATACCTCGGTGCAATTGGATCAATTACTTTTTTATTAAAAGCCCATATTTTATCCCAATTCATGAATACTACAGATTTACTAGAACCTTGTGCTATTATGAATTCTTTTAAACCTTCAACAGTCATACCACGACGTAAGATTCCTCGTACTGTTGGAAAACGTGGATCATCCCTAATGAAAAAATATAAATTAAAAAAAGTTTTTAATTCAAATCAACTAATTTTTAAAATTAAAACAAAAAATGTATATTTACCATCCATCAACAAGTCCCTGCTCTACAAACCATGTCAATTTACGTTTCGATAATACCGTATTTGTCATATTTAAACGGCTATATTCCCATATAAATGGTTTACGAAGATTTAAAGCATCAATAAACCAGTAAAACTGTTCATCACGGTCATGATATTCCATTGTACGTAAAGTATGTGTAACATTTTCGATAGCATCAACGATCGGACATGCAAAATCATATGTTGGATAAACTTTATATTTATTCCCAGTTCTTGGATGTGGTTCATTTTTACAGCGATAAATTGTTGGATCACGCATACAACCATTTGCTGATGACATATCAATCTTTGCTCTTACACAACATTTTTGTCCCTTTTCTGTACCTTTAACCATTTCTTCCCACATTTCGAAATTTTTGCTAACAGCTAACAAATTAAATCAAAATTATCAATATTTTAATTATATTAAAATCAATTAACAATTTTTTAAATATATCTACTTACAGTTATTTCTATTCGATGATTCAATTTTCTGTTCACGTTCTTTTTTCATTGTTTCTGGATCTGTATCATCGACATATGCTTTACCATTTTCAATTAATTGCCTGCAATAGTTTAACATTAAATCAAAATATTGTGATGTGTGCGTGAACAGATCTGGTTTAATTTCCAACATTTCTAAATCTTCTAATATGACCTTTTCGAATTCAACATTCTCTTTAGCTGGATTTGTATCATCGAAACGCATTATAAGTTTTCCTTTAAATGCTTGCTGATAGTATTGATTTAATAATGCCGCTTTCGCATGTCCAATATGTAAATAGCCTGATGCTTCTGGTGGAAAACGTACAATAACTTTACCCATTTCTGCTCCAGGCAAATCAATAAACTTTCCTTCTTGTTTTCTTGCTCCTGCTGTCATAGTTATTGATATTTCATTGGAATCTTGTTTTTTTTGTTTTCTTTCACATACATTCGCTACGTCATCTAATGATGATGATGAACGTTTCTCTTCAACTGCATTTCTTACTTGTTTCGGTAAAGATTCAACTGTATTTTTTATTAATTCACTTGAATCGATTAAATCATACCAACGTTGCGTATTTATTGGAATTTTCCCATTATTTTTCTCTTTTATCAAATTGAAATGTAAGTTAATTTCATTATACAAAGCCAAATCAGCTATAGTTAAATGATTTCCAACTAAATATGTCACGGAAGCAATTGATTTTTCTAAATATGTTAGGGAACTCTTTAAATCACTCAGCCATGTTAAACAAAACGTTAACCAATGATCAACTTTTGTTTTTTCTATTGTTGTTTCACCATACAATTTCAATTCTAATACTGATGACGATGACGATAATGATGAAAATCTGGCTAATGTGCGTAAAATATCATTATTTGAATGGCATATAAATTTATCGCCGTTCTTTCTAGAGTCCGTAATTGATGTTTCTTCATCACTCCATTCAATTTCTACCGGTATATTATGATCCTTAAGAAATTTGCCCAATGCCACACCACCTGAAAAAATTGTATTATTTTTGTAAATTCTATTCTTTCTTAACCTAAAAATTAATTTACTCACTTATTGGAGGATTTTTAATATTCGCATTAATTTTTATTATAGCCATTTCAGCAAAAATTTAAAAATTTTTAAACAAATGATGAAATCCTTTCTACAAATTATGGAAATCGCCACAAAACCAGGTTGAGAATAGATTAGATTGATTAGAATTTCAAGAGAACACACTTAAACAATGCTTACACTTACACCGTAAACTATTGGAATTGCAATGCAATTATTATAAAAATAGTAGTAGATAAGATAACTAGATAATTAGGTATTAGATTTTTATGATTTGAATGTATCTGCAAACCATCTGCAAACTGTAACCCTGCAAGAGTGTGCTTAATAGCTTATATAGTAGTGCTTCTGTTTATATACAATACAATCATATACAATATATTGCAATACATATAATATGTGCAAACTAAAAATATATCGCTCGTCTCGTATTATATTGACAATTATTATAATGTTTTATACATTGTAACCACTGATCAACCACTAACAATAAGATGTGACACTCTTTTTTTTTTAAATTTACCAACCCACATAAATATTTAAAAATAATAAAAAAAAATCAAAATTCAATTTACAAAAACAGTACAGAATTAATGTACTTATTTCAAATCCATATTTCCTTATAAACCGCCGTAATGAAGAAAAGATACAAAACAATATATAAATGTGAGCAATACAATCATATTGTACATGTATACGATTTTTTCATAATGCATCTTAAAGGCGATCTGGAACTTTTTCATTGTGTTAGTACTGGTTAGTTAGACAATGTAAATCATAGGGAAAATTGAAACTGATACGCAGATGTTTACATTTTTTCATAATGTATTTTTAAAGGCGATCTGGAACTTTTTTTTTTGACTACCTGACGCGTCATTATATCAAGATATAAGGTGATTCATATAATTTCTGAGAATTTTGAAGACAAGAAAAAGTTTATTTTGTTAAGCTATTATATTAGAGTAAGAATTTATTTTATAATTAAGAAATTTAACAAAAATGTAAAAACATTTGATAGCAAACACAAAATTTTAAGTCTAATGCATTTACAATTAATTTTGTTCATTTTAGATAAAAAATTTTAAATAAGAAAATTTGTCCTTTTTTTAATGGGTATACCCTGTAATAATGTTACATTTTTTAAAACGGTTGGTGTTTTAATTCCATTTTTTTGTCTCTTTTTCCTACAAAGGCTCTGAATTACTATCGACTTTTAGCAAAATCGTTAAGGTCGAATGAATAATGGGACAAAGGTCATTAGAAATTTTTGCTAACACGTGCTCAGTGTCACTACTGTATGTATATAGAATTACTGTGATTGTAACTAATCAGACTCACCCTGTGCAATGTGCCTTGTCGTTGCCTATACACTTGCTGAATTTGAGTTCCAGGCCCAGCAACAAAGATTGTATTTATTGAATAAAAAATATAAATATTACCAACAAAAGCAGCTTCGAATAACACAGCTGGTTTTATTCGTTGACCTCGACTTATTTCTATTGTTTAAATCACAATTCGGTAAAGGCAGAACTATAATCGACATAGCTGACATACCATACATACGTAAGCACACAACCTCATTTTGAGAAATTTGTATTGTTTATTGTTTAGCATGTTATCTATGTTATTATAGTTAACCAAATATTACGTTTTAACATTCGTTATTTTTTCCCATGTTTCCTGCATCAACTATATCGATTATAGTTGGGCCTAAATGGTTTATATTTTAACCCCATTCGTGGGCGGGGCCGACTGTAGCGGTGGTGCAAATGCCAATATCTTCAAAACGGTAAGGGTTACAGATGTGATTTATGGCTCAAAAGATGCATCTTAAAATGCTCTATATTTCAGTCTTTTGGAACAGGACATTTTCAGAACGGTACTTTGGGATGTACTCTTTAATGTGCCTTGTTTGCGGAAATTTGATATTTGGGAGAAAAGTACCATTAAACATTTTTCGAAAAATTCACTGTGTTTCACAAAAACCGTTATATTTATTTGTTGGAATAATGCAGGATAACAAAAGATATTGCATTTTAAAGAGAACTTTCTCCTCTTTCTAAAGAAATATATTTTGTCCCGAAATAATAAGTGGTTCCTGAGATATAAGGACTCAAAATCAAAATTTCATGTTTTTAAACGTCAGACGTCTTTACCATTGTATAATGGTACACATAGTAACCGAACTCGCAATGGAGATCAAAAGAAAAGAGCTGCAGATAGAAAAATAAAACAAATAAAATAAAAAAAAAATTTTTCTCTAAAGAGGAAACAGGCAAAAGAATTTCTCATAGAAAATTAAAACATGATAGAGCAGTATCGCACTATATCATTTAAAAAAAAACAAATACCAATTTTATATGGCTGAAGTCAACTTTTGAATATGTATTTGTATCACCTATCTGTACAATGCATTTTTACTCAATTTTACTAATTTTCACTAACACACTAGCACTTCATTGAAATGAGAATGTATTGTAATGGTTGCATGAAAATTATATTTTTTAAAAATTGTTAAAAAATATTTAGAAATATTGTCATGTCTCGAAAATTAATGCATGAGCAAAAAAAACATTGAAAAACACTATTATTATTTAATTATATGTTTTTTTTAAAACTAAATATAATAAAAACATCATATTATTTCACCCACAAAAATGTATACTAAAACAACAAAACAACACTATTTGTACTATTCAATCATTAAAATGTTTTAATTAATACACTAAAAAAAAGGAAATAATTATAAAAAAAGTTGAAAAATTATATTATAATTATTTAATTATATGATTAAAAAATTAAATATAATAAAAACATTAAATAGTTTCACTCACAAAAATGTACAAAAATATAAATCCAGCGAAACGAACATGTACAAAAAAATGTTAATCGTTTGATATTTATTGTTGTATGGTGTTACCGTAGTACAAAAAATTATATTATACGCTAATGTATAAAATTGTATACAACTTTTGAATAGAAAATTTTTTTATTAAAATTAAAGTATTTTTAAAATTTTTTTAAATTGAAATATTTAATAATATTGAAATTTTTTAAACATGAAGTGTTGTGCAAGAAGTTGTAAAATTTAAGTGAGTGTAGATGTTAACAATGATCATAGGAAAAGATTTTTTAGATTTCCTTAAGATTTGTATGTGTAAGTAATATGAAAAATAATTAGAATACTTATATTAAAAATATAAGTATATATAAATGAATAATTTATATACCTATATAAATAAACTTTATAAATTTAAATAACATAAATGAATAAATTTAAATTATATATTTTTATAAAACAAATTCAACAAAAGTGAGATATGTATATAACTAGCATTAATTTAGCATATAGTACTTACAGTTACCGTTACTGATAATGTTACATGTTATTTAAATTTATGATACTGATAATGTTACAAAAATTACTTGTGCATAGCAAAGATGTATAATACAATTACTGTTTTTTTATTTAGGACTTGATATCAAATGGTATTTTTGTGAACATTACACTTTTTAGCTAAGTTTTTACACAAGAATACAATAAATTGTTATATATGCAGGAGTACAAATAATTAATGTAATAAAAATTCATGTACAGATAGTTATATGAATAAATAAATAAATAAGAATTAATAACACAAAAAGAAACAACTTTTTTATTGAAAATTCAAAAAAATGTCATCTTTAATAATTTTAAAACAACACTGGTAACACTGCATAACGAAACAATAAAAACAAAATTAAAAATAAACATGGCTGTAAACATGGCCGATGACAACTAAAAAAATGATTTCATTTTTTTTCTTTCTCCATCGTTCATTACTCTTATGCCTATCTATTTTTTTTTTTAATTTATGGATTAGTGAAAAAAGTTTGAATGTATTGTAATTTAAACAATAGAAATAAGTCGAGGTCAACGAGTAAAATCAGCAGTTTTCTTCAAGCTTGCCTTTCTTTGTTATATGAAATATATATTATTCTATGTCTTTACATTGCCTTAGAAATGTGTATGCCGTGCCGTGTAAGTAAGCCTTCAACCAAATTCTGTCGCATTACACAATTATTGACAATAATGAATTTTCACCAGCATATTACATATTACTTTTGTCAATTTTTGTTTGATTTGCTATTGCTACATGGATTTGATAGGAATAATAGGATACATAAATGCAAAGTGTAACGTGTACATGTGTGGTGTGTGTAAAGTGTAGGTGTAGTGATTTGATTTTGCATATAATAAAATAATAAATGTAAGTATTAAAAATATAAGAACAAGAAGTGCAAATGCACCGTGCCTCCGTGCTCCATTCCATAATTGTTGGTACTTCAGACTTCTTGCCTTCTTGGTGTTCTGTTCTACTATATCTATTCTATTCATTTCATTTCATAATCAAGTAAGTCATCAATCATCATTAGATGGAAATCATAATTTTAATGAAGAAAAATTTCTACTAAACGTAAAAAATATATTTTTTTTTAAATAGAAAAAACGGGAATAAGAATTAAAAAAGAAGAAAAAATAGAAATACAAATTTAATAAGACTGGCATATAAACATATGGAGATCGGTTTTTATCTGATTTAGAATTAAAAATAAAAACGTTGGAGTTGAATCGAATGCAAAGTAAATTATAATTTCAGAAGAAATAAGTAAAAGAAAAAAAAAGGTACCTGTGCTGTGCAATAATAAATAAAGACAAACACATTAAATACACTATTTAAAAATTTATTTAATGTATTCCAAAAAGTTATGTCTGAAAAAGAAAATATTTCGTCATCGTTTACATCAGCAGATAGATTAGACAAAATCGATTTGATTGTGCCATCATCTGGAAAATTATTTTTCGAATCAAAAACTGAACTGCAATTTTGTAAACCGTATTTAATGCCATTGAAATCATACACGCTAGAAAAATTAGAAAAAATGCAAAAAGATGTACATGAATTATTAAAACAGAATCATAAACAAATGAATACAAATCGTAATTATACAGAACAGAAGCAAGAAAAGAATCATTAAGAATCTCATTAATAATTTTACTTTGAACTTAATTTAAAATCAAAATTGAGTTCAATTTTATAAATAATTAAAGAAGAAAATTTTTGAAAAATTAAAAACAATCAAAAACGTTTTGATTTTATATATGTACATACATATGTATTTTAAATAAAGCATAGGTCAAAATAAAATTAAATCGAAATAATGGCTTATCTATTAGGATTCGCAATATTTGTAGCATTATCTGTAGCAACAATATCATTATATCGGTACGGTAATATACAGAGACAACATTTAGTTGTTACGTTATCAGTTTTAATTGCATGGTGTTTTTCATTTTTAATCGTTTTCACTGTACCATTGGATATAACAGCTGTAAGTATAACATTTTTTTTTTTTTTTTGCATTTTTATTGGAGAGAAATTAAAATTTTTAATATTTGTTTAATTTTCCGTTGTACCTGTAGACCGTTTATCGACAATGTTTACAAGAAACGATTA
This sequence comes from Villa cingulata, assembly GCA_951394055.1. Classification (NCBI taxonomy): domain Eukaryota; kingdom Metazoa; phylum Arthropoda; class Insecta; order Diptera; family Bombyliidae; genus Villa; species Villa cingulata. The sequence goes on along the minus strand of OX596020.1, from coordinate 17,040,858 downwards.
TAATTGAGTATGCAATAAAACCAATACCATCATTGATATCAGCTTCAACAAATACAACTATAGAGAATTTTCAAAGCGAAGAGGATCCACGGGTATCATGTCAAAAACCATGGGGTATGGTACCAGAATATGTATTTCCGAATTTATGGCGAATTATATATTGGACATCACAATTTTTGACATGGATTATAATGCCATTAATGCAATCATATTTAAAAGCTGGTGATTTTACAATCAAAGAGAAATTAAGATCAGCATTAATAGATAACGCTATATATTATGGTTCATATTTATTCATATGCGGTATACTATTGATATATATTGCATTTAAGGGCGTATCATTAGATTGGCAAAAATTAAAAGCTATAGCATCATCAGCATCGAATACGTGGGGTCTGTTTTTACTTGTATTGCTTTTAGGTAAGAAAAGAGAAATTAAAGTAGAATAAACAAGCGAATATTTATTTCTTTTTTTAATTTAAATTTTATTAGGATATGCTCTAGTTGAAGTACCTAGAAAATTATGGAATAATTCAAAACCTGGTTTTACATTACAGTATGCATATTTTAAAGTTGCAAAATTAAGTTCGGATAAAGCTGAAGCAGAAGAAAATGTCGATGATGTATTAGAATCTTTACAAGCAGCTAATCGTGCAATACCAACAAATCATGAATTACGATCATGCATTGAAACAATACTACGTAAAGTACCAACCGAATTATTAGAAAAAGCGAATCGAAATTATAATCGAAGTGGCGGTAGTACAACATCGACAACAATTATACCATCCGAAAAAGCTCTAGTTCGTATACATAAACAGGTTATAAAATCATTGCAAACTTTACAACGAACTGAAGCATTATGGAGCGTTCAAATCGAAAAAGTATTTCATTTAGAGGATATTGCGAAAAATTTGAATTCATTAGATCGGCGATTCAAAACAGAATTTCCTCGCAAACGTTCGAAATTATCAAGATATTTATATAGTCCAGTATTAGATTGGTACTGGCAATGTCTATTTAAACCGCCGTTCCTAAAAATATTGGCTGTAATAACTGGTACATTGTCTTTAATGGTGGTATGGAGTGAAGTAACATTTTTTAATCGTAAGCCAGTATTATCGATATTTGCTAACGTTATAAATTTAGCTAAAGCAAATTATGATTTTTTAACAATTGAATTATTTTCGATGATAACACTTTGTTATCTATGTTACTGCTCATATTCAATGGTATTTCGTATAAAATTTTTAAATTTATATTATTTAGCACCACATCATCAGACAAATGAATACAGTTTAATATTTAGTGGTATGTTATTGTGTCGTTTAACACCACCAATGTGTTTAAATTTTTTGGGTTTAATTCATATGGATTCACATATAATAAAGGAACGTATTATGGAAACGTATTATACACAAATTATGGGTCATATGGATGTTATCGGAATTATATCAGATGGTTTTAATATATATTTTCCGATTGTTATATTGGCAATTTGTTTAGCGACATGGTTCAGTCTTGGTAGTCGTACATTAAATATATTAGGATTTCAACAATTTCTACAAAATGAAATTATTGCAATCGAACTAGTACAAGAAGGTAAAGATCTAGTTGCTAGAGAAAAAAGACGAAGACAACGTGCTGAAGATGCATTATCTAGAAAACGCGGTGGTGTTGGTAGTAATAGTAATGTTAGTGGATATGGCGGTAATGAATTTAATAGTCGTGGAGATTTGAATACACAAAATAAATACCGTTCGTTGCGTAATTCAACCGATGTTAATTTAACGCCATCTGATGGTCTATTAAGAGATGCAGAACTTTTTGATTATTCGACAGCAAATAACCGTAACAATATCGACATAACAAGAAGTCTATCACAAGAAATTAATGAAAGATTTGGTATTAGTACACAGGTTGAAATCGGTTTTAAAGGTATCAATTATGGTTCAAACAATCAGGATGATAATTCAGATAATGATGATGATAATATAAGAGATACTAGATTAGGTCCACCTCCGAGAGGTATATTTGATGATGTATAAAAAAAAAATAAATAATTGAACGCTTTTATTATGTTTATTAAATAGAAATAAGTAAAATAATTTCAATTGTATAATTATAAGAAAAAATTAATTGATCCTTATTTTATAATCTAGCTATTAAAATTGATTAAATTCTTGCAATGTCACAGTTAAGACTGGATTTCTTAACTGTAAGTCATATTATTTTTAATTATTATTGTATTTATTAAATTAAATTATTGTAATTTTTAGAGAAATTAATTCTATGATTTTAATGTTATATAGAATAAATTATAGATACATATTATGTACATATGCGAGTAATAATTTTAAAATAAATTTCATAGCATATAAAATAATTACTTTTTTCAAGTTCCCATCAACTTTGAATCGATTAAATAAATAATTGCACCATATTTTTAAAATCTGTTTTGCCTCCATAAATTATGATCAAGGTCTCTCTTTTTTTTAGTTTTTAGTAATAAAATTCTCATTCGAATTAAAACAATTATTAAAAATTTATAAAATTTATATATCAATATTTTATAAAAAAATACACAAAATATAAATAACATATATAGAACATACGATGAATTAAAAACAATAAATTTAGGTTTTCTTCGAAATTTTTTCCAACAAATTATACATTATTTTTTTACGAATAATTAATTTATTTTAACTTCATTATTCTTCTACAGCTCCTTCTTCCTCTTCATCATATTCACCTTCTTCATCAGCTGTTGCTTCTTGATATTGCTGATATTCGGCCACTAAATCAGCCATATTACTTTCAGCCTCTGTGAATTCCATTTCATCCATTCCTTCACCAGTATACCAATGTAAAAATGCTTTTCGTCTGAACATTGCCGTAAATTGTTCTGATATACGTTTAAATAATTCTTGGATGGCTGTTGAATTTCCAATAAATGTTGATGACATTTTTAATCCTCTTGGTGGTATATCACATACAGCTGTTTTAACATTATTCGGAATCCATTCAACAAAATATGTACTATTTTTATTTTGTATATTAAGCATTTGTTCATCGACTTCTTTCATAGACATACGTCCACGAAATATGGCAGCAACAGTTAAATAACGTCCATGTCTTGGATCACAAGCTGCCATCATATTTTTAGCATCAAACATTTGTTGTGTTAATTCTGGTACAGATAATGATCTATACTGTTGTGAACCTCTTGATGTTAAAGGAGCAAAGCCAGGCATGAAGAAATGTAAACGTGGAAATGGTACCATATTAACAGCTAACTTTCTAAGATCTGCATTCAATTGACCAGGGAATCTTAAGCATGTTGTTACACCAGACATTGTAGCTGAAACTAAATGATTTAAATCACCATATGTTGGAGTTGATAGTTTCAGTGTTCTGAAACAAATATCATATAGAGCTTCATTATCAATGCAAAACGTTTCATCTGTGTTCTCTACTAATTGATGTACGCTCAATGTAGCATTATATGGCTCAACAACTGTATCAGACACTTTTGGTGATGGTACCACTGAGAATGTGTTCATTATTCGATCTGGATATTCTTCACGAATTCTTGAAATTAATAAAGTACCTAATCCAGATCCAGTACCACCTCCCAATGAGTGTGTGAGTTGGAATCCTTGTAAGCAATCGCATGCCTCAGCTTCTTTACGTGCAACATCTAGAATAGAATCAACTAACTCAGCGCCCTCTGTATAATGACCTTTTGCCCAATTATTTCCAGCTCCCGACTGACCAAATACAAAATTATCTGGTCGAAAAATTTGTCCAAATGCTCCGGCTCGAACTGAATCCATTGTACCTGGCTCTAGATCAACTAATACGGCTCTCGGTACATATTTACCACCTGTCGCTTCATTATAATAAACATTTATACGTTCCAATTGTAGATCACTATCTCCATAATATGTTCCAGTCGAATCAATACAATGTTCATCTGAAATAACTTCCCAAAACTTTGCACCAATTTGATTACCACATTGACCAGTTTGAATATGTACGATTTCCCTCATTTTTAATATTTTTTTCTACAAGATTTTTTTATTCCAACCGTTAAAAAAAACAATTTTTTTCTTCAAATTTATTAAATAATAAAGTGTCTGATCTTATTCTTTTTATAAATATACGAAAGAGGAAGTTTATATTGTTTTTCTTTATTTTTTTTTCAAATATTTAATATTTTTTATATAATATATGTATGTATGGGTGTGTATATATTTTTTTTTTGTATTTTTGATTACTAATTAAATTATATATTTTATAGAAAAATTTTATAATTATTTATGAAAATACGAAAAAATTGGTCGTTATAAATTTAAAATGGCCTTTCGTTAGAAGAAATTTAATGAAGTTTTCAATTTTTATATTATTTAATTTAATCATTATTTTTTGTTTATCATAGGTAAGTATGATCGTTAGAAAAATAAAATACGACTAGATGTGAAAAAATGCATTATATGTATGTAGTGTTCAATAAAAACAAAATTTTTAAATTATATATTAAGTATAAGTATAATTGGTATAATTCATTTTCATATAAGTATGGATTTAAAAATATAACTGAAAAGGCATTTTAATAAAATCTTAATCAATTGAAATCATAATCATCGAGCATTAGCTCTACAACCCGTTCTGAGTCTTGGCCTGCTTCAGAATTTCACACCAACAAGTTTTTATTTCTTGCTTTTTCCTTTTTCCTTTCATCATATGTGTATTCTAATTGTTTTCATATCATTATCGATGGCTTCCGTCTTCTGTATATATTTTTCTATGCCTTCCTGATTTTTTCTTCCCATTCGGAACGTTATAACATATACATAACATGCAATTTTTGATCGCTCATTATTTTTACATGTCTCATACAGATACTGCGATACACTATATAGTAATGACTTTTCTTTCAAATAAAGCAATAGTTGTCGTTATAGCCCTTTTGTTTCAGAACCGTAATGTTTTTTTTTTGAATGTCTTTATCCATTTCATTTTGCATGTTATATGCTATTTAGAGAGTCCGTAATCCGTATAAAAGAAATTCTTCCATTTATTCAAAATTATGCTCATTCAATGTCCAATTCTCTTATGTTCTCACTTCCAGTACACATGTTTTCTTTAAGTGAGTCAGTGATCTAGACAAGATTATACATTATTATCAACGTTAGCTAATATTTGGACAAACTTTGTAAAAAGATCATTCCATTTGCTTCAATTGCAGCATCACGTTTTACTTTCTCCTCCAATATTAAGTTAAGACTTAAGAAAAATGATAATGCATTGCATTACTGGCATTACTTTGTCTTAGTCTTAGTCCTTCTGCTAGATATTGTTCACCTTTTATTGTACAGTTCTTTTTCTTTCATTTTTATCGTGTCGCTTTTATATGCGCTTTTAAAATCCACAAAAATTTGATGCAGTGCTGTGATATAAGTAAGTATATTTTAACCACTGATCAACCACTAACAATAAGATGTGACACTATTTTTTTTCAAATTTACCAACACACATAAATATTTAAAAATAATAAAAAAAAATCAAAATTCAATTTACAAAAACAGTACAGAATTAATGTATACTTATTTCAAATCCATATTTCCTTATAAACCGCCGTAATGAAGAAAAGATACAAAACAATATAAATAAATGTGAGCAATACAATCATATTGTTCATGTATACGATTTTTTCACAATGCATTTTTAAAGGTGATCTGGAACTTTTTCACTGTGTTAGTACTGGTTAGTTAGACAATGTAAATCATAGGGAAAATTGAAACTGATACGCAGATGTTTACATTTTTTCATAATGTATTTTTAAAGGCGATCTGGAACTTTTTTTTTTGACTACCTGACGCGTCATTATATCAAGATATAAGGTGATTCATATAATTTCTGAGAATTTTGAAGACAAGAAAAAGTTTATTTTGTTAAGCTACATATTATATTAGAGTAAGAATTTATTTTATAATTAAGAAATTTAACAAAAATGTAAAAACATTTGATAGCAAACACAAAATTTTAAGTGTAATGCATTTATAATTAATTTTGTTTATTTTAGATAAAAAATTTTTAATAACAAAATTTGTGCTTTTTTTAATGGGTATATCCTGTAATAATGTTACATTTTTTAAAACGGTTGGTGTTGCAGTTCCATTTTTTTTGTCTCTTTTTCGTACAAAGGCTCTTAATTACTATCGACTTTTAGCAAAATCGTTAAGGCCGAATGAGTAACGGGACAAAGATCATGAGAAATTTTTGCTAACACGTGCTCAGTGTCACTACTGTATGAATATAGATTTACTGTGATTTTAACATTTTTTTCAGTATCAGTCTATGCTCTAGGCGTGAAGATTTGATTTATTATTGATTTGCCTGCCATGAAACCGCTTTGGTATCTTCCAATATTATGTTTTTTGTTTATAGTAAACCATAAAACCATAATACTTTTACCACGTTTGATAAAACCATAAAACTTTTACCTTTACCTTTATACATATACATACGCTATGTTAAGAAGAGTCACTCTCGTTTATTTTTCACATGCTAGATTGCTAAATGGTCTCCTCTCTTATGGGGTGTACATTGTACATTATTTCAATATTTCAGTTTCACATACAAAATAATTAATAATAGCTATATGTATGTATAGAAATAAGTTTTTTATTAATTAAAATACAAAATATAAATATGATTAAGTAGTGATTAGCTCCTGAAATTAGTATAGTAACGTAAGTATGAAAAATAAATTTTCTTTTCAAAAATTTTGAATATTGAATACTCGTTCGTACGAATGAATGAATATAGTAGTTATCTACTTCTACAAGGTAATTTGAACACTCTGGATACAACATAGAGTGTTCCAATTACCTTGAGGCCTTGAGTTAGCTACATCAGCTACATTCAGATCAAAGTTGTACGCATGAATTTTGAGGAAAATCAATAAATTTTCTTTAGTAGATAAGAATATAATGAATACAAAATCTTATCAAGTATAAAAATACACGCATATAATTATGTAATATGTATACACATTTTATTGTATATGTGTACATAATTATTTTTTATCTGTGAATATTTTTCTTATCAAAATCGCATCTGATTTAATAAAATTATTAAAAATAATGTGATTTAGAAATTTGAAAAAAAAAAAAAAAACAATTCGGTATTCCCCTTTTTAAAAAGAATTCAAAATAAAATTTAAATACATTATATATATATACATACTTTTATATATCTGTATATAGTACATACATGAATATTTAATAAAATGTACATATCTTTTATAATACATATAATAAAATAATAAAAACAAAAATAAATATGTGTGTTCTCTATAGTAAAATTATAAAAAAAAATTAAATACCTTATATTAGTTACTTTAAAATAATCGAAATTATTGTACATATATTATAATTATCATTGTATATTACAGTAATGTATGTTATACCATCATTATTATATAGTATAAACACATACATATATACATGTATAGTAGAAAAAAATATTTACCAAAAATTAAATAAAACAAAAATCAAATTAAATTAATTTAAAATCTCACTATAGAGATTTATAAATTGATGAATCTGAATGATTCCATCACCTTGTCATAGTCAGCATCATATAGTCATCACATCAATTTGTTTTTTTTTTTTTTTAGCCAGAAGATGCTAAATATGTACATGTAAAATTTTTAAATGATAAATTTAAAAAAAAAAATGTTTGTACATTCCATATCAGTATCAGGAATTATAAATCAAAAATTATACGAATAATAATAATTGTAATTTCTCAAAAAAGTATATTACCCGTATATACAAATTTATAAAATATAAATTACAAAAAAAAAAAAAATTTAATAAAAATTAAAAGAAAAAAAAAAACTCGAAAATTTATAATTTTTTTTAAGCTAATATAAAATCTAGATGCTCTTAGAGCGGCGGGAATCATTTTTTGGTGTGATAATATCGTGTACGATGAAACGACAGAACATACGTACATTGTCGTTGGTTGTATGCACATTTACATATCTCCTAATTGGAGCTGCTGTATTTGATGCTCTTGAATCTGAGACAGAAGAAAAACGATGGGAATTTTTACAAAGTAACGAATATAATCAAATTTTTTTTTTTTTTTTAATTTCTTTCATATATATCCTTTTCCATTTTATTATGTATACATGTATGTATATTTTTGTTTTAGCAATAAAAAGAAATTTTGTTAAAAAATATAATGTAACTGCCGAAGATTATCGTATGATGGAAATTGTTATAATTGAAAATAAACCACATAAAGCTGGGCCACAATGGAAATTTGCTGGAGCATTTTATTTTGCAACTGTAGTTTTAGCTATGATCGGCTATGGTCATTCAACACCGGTTACAATCGGTGGTAAAGCATTTTGTATGGCGTATGCAATGGTAAAATGAGCTTAAATAAAAAACTACAAAATTTCTACAATTTAAATACATACACGTTATGTATATGCATATATGAATTTGTTTGTACATTCTGTTTTTTTTAACTTTTTTTTTTTTGTTTTTGTGAATATTGTAGGTAGGAATTCCACTGGGTCTTGTGATGTTCCAAAGTATCGGTGAACGTTTAAATAAATTTGCATCTGTCGTAATACGTCGTGCCAAACGTTATTTACGTTGCAATCAAACGGAAGCAACCGAAATGAATTTAATGTTAGCAACTGGTATGCTATCATCGATCATAATTACAACTGGTGCCGCAGTATTCTCACGTTATGAAGGATGGAGTTATTTCGATAGCTTTTATTATTGTTTCGTGACATTAACAACAATCGGTTTTGGAGACTACGTGGCTCTACAAAATGATCAGGCATTAATTAATAAGCCTGGATACGTAGCACTTAGTTTAGTTTTCATACTTTTTGGTTTAGCGGTAGTTGCAGCTAGCATTAATTTACTCGTTTTAAGATTTATGACCATGTAAATAATCATTTCAAATTTTCAGTTTAAGTTTTTCAATTATTAATAAAACTATATCTTTTTTTTTTATATATATAGGAATGCAGAAGATCTGAGACAAGAAAATGAAGCTCAACAACAATTGGCAGCTGCTAATCAACCAATAACATTCGAAAGTGATACATTTCATGTTGGTAATAATGGTACAAGTAAATTACTTTCTGGTAATACAACAGCAAGAGATACACCAGCAATAACAGCAGCAAATAATTACTGTAGCGGAATCGATATCGATGAACAAACATCTGTATGCTCATGTACATGTTTAGGTGGTGCCAGATGCGTTAATCATGAACCATTTCTAGATCCAGATTATCATCCAACTGATATCATTGCAAGTACATTAAGTTTAAAACGAGCCTCTGTTTGATATCATAAACTTTAAAAGTGGAAATTACTATTCAAGATTAAGTGTATGTAAATCATTTTCGGTTTTTTTTTTTTTTTGTGTCCTTCTTCAAAATTCAAATTTTTCATTAAAAATAAAAACAAACAAGTATCTACAAAAAAAAAATTAACAATATCTAAAATTACAAAACCTCCTGAAAACTGAATAACAAGTGTACAATTTATAAATATAAAAATCAAAATCAAAAAAAAAAAAAAAAATGATATACATATATAATATCATAATATTTAAAAAAAAAGAAAAATATTAAATTCTAATGCATTTATAAACATTTTACTGTTTAACATTTTAAATGTAAATTTTATTCTAGAATCTAGCATTTACAATATTTTATTATACATATGTATGTATGTAATTAAAATTGTTTCTTGTATCTGTTTTAATAATTGAAATTATTTTTATGTACTCACAGTATACAGTCTCGTATATTATACACGTTGTCTAATAAATTAATCAAATTAAAATTATTAAACGTGAATTATAAGTATGTAATTACTAAATACAAATAAATTGTATTTTATAACAAAAAAAAAAAATTTCATTCGATTGAAAATTAAAAATAAGTTAATATTCCCATTTAATATTCAGTACAAAAACAAAAGCAAAAAAACCTTCTACCTATTATCACTTCAAAAAATATTCTCTTCCACTATCCCCTATACATAATATAATACATATAAGAAAGAATGAGTTCTCAAAATTGTCTTAAAACTCTAATAATAATTCGCCTCTTTGAAGTATGACAGCATAAAATAAATTTTTTTTTTATATTTATTTCTGTGCATCTGTATTCGAAGATTCTTTTTCTTTTTTATCGATTTCTTCATGACCAATACGTATCATTTCATTTAATTCATCTGTCCAACCAAGCGCATCAGTTATTGCGTATACACCATCATCACAATCACCAATCCATGCAATATCTCTAGTATTATCTTTTTGATCATAACATAAACCTTTACCGAAAAAGAATAATGTATGCCCTAATATATCTGAAAATCGATTACCAACTTTTTCACGATTTATCAATAAACGTATACATGTTGATTTCGGTTTTTCAATTAATGATGCAAATGGTTGAACTTCTAATGATGTACCCATTATAATTAGTAAATCGCATTTTTTAAAATCTTCAGATGGTAATTCGTAAAATTTTTGTGGTAAATTTTCACCGAAAAACACAATATCCGGTTTAACAATACTCTTACATTTATCACATGCCGGTATTCGATCACTGAATATTTCATTTTTCATCCATTCCATACTGAACAATTTTCTACATCCTAAACAATGATTTGTATAAAATGTACCGTGAGCTTCGACTAATTTATCATCTCCAATACCGGCTATACGTTCTAATGTATCAATATTTTGTGTATAATGACGTAATAATAAACCTTTTTGTTCCAATAATTTCACAAAATAATGACCTGGTGTTGGTTTAAATGAGCCCGGATATAATTCTTTAGCTAAAACATAAAATGGTTTTGGATTATCCAAAAAAAAATCCATTTCGAATATTGCTGTTGGATGTGGTAAATTATATTGTTCTAAATTATGATACAATCCATCACCAGGTGAACGAAAATCAGGTATACCAGCAGCTGTTTGCAAATGTATGTATATTAAACAAAAAAATTAAATCAAATTAATTTTCTAATTTTTTTCTTAAACAAAATCCAACGTAATTATAATAACACTTACACGTTGAAATACCTGCTCCAACCATAGTTATGATGTTTTTGAATCCTATTTCTTTCCAATGTTTCATTAAACCATCAAAACTTAGATCTTCAATTACCTGTAATGTGTATGTAGTTATAAATGTTCACATAATGTTAATGTCTAAGTTTAACTTTAAAAATTTACAATATAAAGTACAGACCTTTTTCGAATCACCAGCAGAAGTATCATTTGAATTTTTCGTAAATCCAAATTTGTTTTGTAAGTACTGAGTTATGGACTCTATTGTAAATTCAATCGATGAATCGGAGACGGAAGCGGGAGCTGCAGCACCTTCTAATTTCGATTCAGAATCACTTGATGCAGGTGTAATTGGATCACCGACTGTAATGTAAAAATAAAGTCTAAATGTTAACTGAATATTTTTTATAATTGATAAACAATTACCTTTCTTTTCATTATCTTCATTTCGTTTTGGTTCACTCATTATTTTCGGAAAAATAATTAACCTGTTAGCTGAACTTGAATTATTTGATATTTTTTTAAAAAATTTTAATAAATTTAAATTTATTAATCTAGAAAATAATATAATAGCCGTTTTGACAAAATTATTTTGATCATAAAAAGAAAACAAATTGTTGTAGTGTTGTAGAAAATTTGTTGTTGTTGTTGTTGTTGTATAGTTTTTGTTGTTGTGCAAATTAATCAAAAAAGCAAAGGACCAAAATATAAACAAATAAATACCAACAAAAAACAACTGATTTATTTTTCCTGGAAAATTTTGGAAAAAATCAAAAAATAAAATACATATATATTATATGCGTATTATTAGAAATATCCTACCTTATCGTTGTACAAACCTTAATTCCAACAATAAAAAATTTGTAGTAGAGTAGAAATTTAAATTACGATTTTCTTGAAACTCTAAACTCGAAACTCTCCGTTTATGTGATTGAATTGAAATTAATAGTAGCATAAATAGAACTCAACTACAAAACGACAAACGACATCATATCGCTCAGCGACAAAATTAAAACCTGGGGTGGGTTCCTGTAAGGTGATAGGTGATAGTCACCACAAATTTCGGTTCACGTATGGTGACAATCACCAAAAATTATCACTAAATGTTATCACTTTGAGGTGATAGCATTTGAGGTGTCACTTTTCTAATTTTTACTATTATTCTTCTTCTACCTAACCAAAAAATACTCATAATCACATACAATCAATTGGTGTTTGCTGTTGATGGTATATAATTTATTTAAATAATTTTGTAATATAAAATATGTATATTGTGTTATTTTTACAATGAAATTCTCCATGAATAATTGCAATTTACTGAACATCCGGTAATTCCAAGGGATTATTGCTATCTCGCATTTTTCTTCTTATTATTTTTATTTGAGATTCATTTTCAGAATTTGAAATAAAAAATGCTATAGACGAAAACGTTATTGAATTTTCTTTTATTCTTATTCCCAATTTAAATTTTTATTTGTTTTGATTGACGTTTGACAACTATAAATATACTGTGGAATTCGCCGCGTTTCAAATTCCATCACTTTTTTGGTGATCACCTTACAGGAACAATCACCTTTTGGTCATCACTTTTGAACTATCACCAAGGTGACTATCACCTATCACCTTACAGGAACCCACTCCTGGGGTGGGTTCAGGTAAGGTGATTGGTGACAGTTAAAAAGTGATCACCGAAAAGTAATTGTTCGTGCAATGAGATCACCAAAAAAGTGATGGAATTTGAAACGCGGCGAATTCCACAGTATATTTATAGTTGTCAAACGAAACGTCAATAAAAACAAATAAAAATTTAAATTGTGAATAAGAATAAAAGAAAATTCAATAACGTTTTCGTCTATAGCATTTTTTATCTCAGATTCTGAAAATGAATCTCAAATAAAAATAATTAGGAGAAAAATGCGAGATAGCAATAATTCCTTGGAATTACCGAATGTTCAGTAAATTGCAATTATTCATGGAGAATTTCATTGTAAAAATAACACAATATACATATTTTAAATTACAAAATTATTTAAATAAATTATATACCGTCAACAGCAAACACCAATTGATCTTATGTGATTATGAGTATTTTTTGGTTAGGTAGAAGAAGAATAATAGTAAAAATTAGAAAAGTGACACCTCAAAGTGATAACATTAAGTGATAATTTTTGGTGATTGTCACCATACGTGAACCGAAATTTGTGGTGAATATCACCCTGATCATCTGTTTGTCTTCTGTCGTTTGTCGTATGCCGTAGTGTAGTTGAATTGTATTCATGCTATAAAACATTACGAATTTTCTATACCGTTATGTGTTACCATTATCATAGATATGTATCAACAATCAACTAATTTCAAATTGAATTTAGAATATTTACAAAAAAATTATACATAGTTCTTAAGGTTAAAATTATAAAATGTAGTACATATTTTGATTTTTTTAATTCATTTTTCATTAATTTGTATTTGTACATAATAAGTTACAACTATTAAGATAACCCCTCTATTCTAGATAATAGATGCCTAATAGATCTATTAACCTATTAACTAAGAAGTTAGTAGAAAGTGCTATTCTACTTTATAGGTTTTGTAGACATTAAAAAGTTGAAAAGTTAATAGATTTGTAGACATTTAAAAAACAGTTCAGGAGTGGGTTCCTGTAAGGTGATAGGTGATAGTCACCTTGGTGATAGTTCAAAAGTGATGACCAAAAGGTGATTGTTCCTGTAAGGTGATCACAAAAAAAGTGATGGAATTTGAAACACGGCGAATTCCACAGTATATTTATAGTTGTCAAACGTCAATCAAAACAAATAAAAATTTAAATTGTGAATAAGAATAAAAGAAAATTTAATAACGTTTTCGTCTATAGCATTTTTTATTTCAGATTCTGAAAATGAATCTCAAATAAAAATAATTAGGAGAAAAATGCGAGATAGCAATAATCCCTTAGAATTACTGGATGTTCAGTAAATTGCAATTATTCATGGAGAATTTCATTGTAAAAATAACACAATATATGTACATATTTTAAATTACAAAATGATTTAAATAAATTATATACCATCAACAGCAAACACCAATTGTATGCGATTATGAGTATTTTTTGGTTAGGTAGAAGAAGAATAATAGTAAAAATTGGAAAAGTGACACCTCAAATGCTATCACCTCAAAGTGATAACATTTAGTGATAATTTTTGGTGATTGTCACCATACGGGAACCTAAATTTGAGGTGACTATCACCTATCACCTTACAGGAACCCACCCCAGCTGTTATTTATTATTAATATTTGGAAATTTAAAAATATTTATTTTTTTTAAAATCCGGTAAATGTATATTTAATAATAATAATTTTTAATTATTTTTTTTTATTTTTAATTATTTTTATTTATTTTTAATTATTTTTATTTATCATCAACCAAAAAAACAACATTTCACAAAATAAACATTCAAACGTGATAGTTAATAGATCTAATAGCTCATCGAGAGGAGCTATTAGCTAATAGAATTTTCTAACCACAAAAATCTATTAACCTATTCGCTAGAATACGAAAATCTATTAAATAAAAGTCTCCACAAAATTAATAGACCAGCTGATTGTCAATCTATTAACTATTAAGTAGAATAGAAAATTTTCTATTAACTAAAAGTTAATAGACTAATAGGTGCTAATAGCTATTAATCTATTATCTAGAATAGGGGGGTAATTTTGATATGATATATATTATGTAAATGGCAACACCAGTGTGATGAAAAAGTCTACACAAATATTTCAATTTCCAATCCAATCTACTTTATATTTTCTCTTTTTTTCTCCTATTCTAAATTGAAAAGAAATGATGAGCGAATTAAGCGGGAAGGGAAGTCTGACGTTCGTATATTTTTATTCCATTATTAAAGACTGGAAGTTGTGAAACTAAAAATTAATTTTAAAACAAGAGGGCTTATATTTTTCAAAGCATAAAGAAAACTAAATAAAAATTTGTACAGATTTTACATGTTTTTTTTTTATTGTTATTGATTGTTAACAATTTAATTATTATCAAAAGTTAAATAAAAATCATGTCTAAACAAAAAAATCGTACTATTGAGAGTGTTTCAACTGTTGAAGCTGAAGTTGAGAACATAGAAGATGAATTTGGACCACTGCCAATAACAAAGTTGGAGGTAATGTATTTTTTATATTTGAGGTAAATCTATTAATTTTAAAATTTTTTCAAAAATCTGTTAAATTTTAAGGTGAAAATTTATAAAAAAAAAATTTTTTTTCTTTTAGTGTGATGGTGTAACCGAAGGAGATATAAAAAAACTAAAAGAGGCAGGCTTTCATACAATTGAATCAATTGCATTCGCTCCAAAAAAACAATTGTTATTAATTAAAGGTATATCTGAAACGAAAGCTGCTCGCATAATACAAGAAGCAGCAAAATTGGTACCAATGGGTTTTGTAACAGCAAGTGAATTCCATTTGAAACGTTCCGAAATAATTTTACTGACAACTGGTTCAAAAGAATTAGACAAATTATTGGGTGGTGGCATTGAAACCGGATCGATAACAGAAATTTTTGGTGAATTCCGTACTGGTAAAACGCAATTATGTCATACATTGGCTGTAACATGCCAATTACCGATAACACAAGGTGGTGGTGAAGGACGTTGCTTATATATTGATACAGAATCAACATTTCGACCCGAACGTTTATTAGCATGTGCTGAAAGATTTAAATT
The DNA here is from genome assembly GCA_951394055.1 of Villa cingulata. Classification (NCBI taxonomy): domain Eukaryota; kingdom Metazoa; phylum Arthropoda; class Insecta; order Diptera; family Bombyliidae; genus Villa; species Villa cingulata. Next base: position 17,024,992 of record OX596020.1, on the reverse strand, counting down.
ATCTGGTAATGAAGTAATGGACAATGTTGCTTACGCTAGAGCATACAACACTGATCATCAGACACAATTATTGTATTTAGCAACAGCGATGATGATAGAATCAAGGTGAGAGTAAGATCGATTTTTTAAATATGGAAATAAATTACAAAATTGAAATTAAACATTTTAAAAAACTTATTTTCAGATATGCTTTATTGATAATAGACAGTGCTACAGCTTTATATCGAACAGATTTTTGTGGTAGAGGAGAATTAGCTAATCGACAAATGCATTTAGCGAAATTTCTTCGAATGCTTTTAAAAATTGCAGATGAGGTAACTATATAATACAAAACAAATCAATAAATAAATCAATTATACGTTACTATAATAGTGTAATTATTGTATTTATTTGTTAGTTTGGTGTTGCGATCGTTATCACAAATCAAGTTGTTGCTAATGTTGATAATATGCCTGGTATGGTGGGAGATACAAAGAAGCCAATCGGTGGAAATATTATGGCACATGCATCAACGACACGTTTATATTTAAGAAAGGGTCGTGGTGATACAAGAATATGTAAGATTTATGATTCACCATGTTTACCAGAATCCGAAGCTATGTTTTCAATTAATGCTGATGGTATTGGAGATGTTAAGGAATAAGTTTATTTTTTTTTAATTAAACTAATTTTTGAAATATAATGTAAGAAACCCATAAACATACGGATACGATATATCTGACGACTGGTTGACCTTGACAGACAAATTGAAATAATTTCTCTACAGACATTGTAACTAGCGTTTCAACTTTACCACATACTTTATTCGGAATAACATTTTTTGGAGTTCAGTCTTCCTGCTTTCAATTTTCGAATTGTCTGTAATCTGTAAACCAGTTGACCAGTCATCAGACATATCGTTAGTTGATGGGCATCTTTAGTTTTTTTGTAAAGATTTTTGTCAATTTTCGACCATATAATACAGTATAATCAATAAAACATCAAAGATCAGACAAAAAAAATGTTTAATTCCAAAATCAAAATCTCACTCTACGTCTACTTTGCAGAAACGCAGAAATTTTATAATTTGGCTGGACAACGTATTTATGTCAATAATATTTTAATTAAAAAAATTTGAATTATGATTGGGAAGTTTAAATACATATATAGATTACGTTTATGGCTGTACTACTTCCGAATCACTAGCTTGTGATATCGTATTGGAATTTCGGTGACGTATTTATTACGATGTCCTCTTTAATGTGTAATATGTCTCCAGTTGTGGAATTATGATTTTCGGAAAAATACCGCTAGGAATTTTTCAAAAAATTTAGTGTTTCAAAAAACCGTTATATATACGTATATTTTTGGAATATTGCAGGATAACGAAGAATATTGCATTTTGAAGAGAACTTTCTCCTCTTTCTAACGAAATATATTTTGTCTCGAAAGTCGAAATAATAAGTAATTCCTGAGATATATAAGGACTCAAAGTCAAAATTTCACGTTTTTAACATGGTGTAAAGAGTATTAATACTTACGTATGTGTGTGTATTTGTACGTGTATTTTTTGGCATTTTTTTGTATATTTGTGCATTTATTTTTTTTATTTATTCTACACATAAATGTGATATCATTGGAAAGAAGACAAAAAAAACCTTTCAAATGATATAACAAAACATATATAACACCCTTCAAATTTTGAAGTTATACCGTCATCAAAAGAAGTTGAAAAAGTAATTATTAAAAAACACGAAATTCTAAATTTATGTCCTTATATCTCGAGAACCGCTAATCCAATCAAAGTGAAATAAACTGTGACAAGTAGAACAGGCAGTTATCTCTCAAATGGTTTATTAACTAATCCGATCCAAGATTCTGATATGGAGAAATAACGAATTTCGTAAAACACGCCATTTTTGTTTGCGTTCTTAAGATGAATTTGCACCAATAGAGAAATATACCATGTTAAAGAGGACATTCCAAAGTATCATTATCGGAAGGTCTCGTTTCAAAATCTGGCAGCACCAATTCGGAAGTTTCCCCTTCCCACTGATAGACTGATTCTTGAGTCTGATGTCTGATTATAGCATTCAGCAAAAAGAAGAGTATGTAGATAGATATATGTGGGTGGATATATATAATTCAATTGTTCCATCCATCATTCCATCATGTTAATGTCTATACCATATGTCAATGTCAAATTTTTTTTGAAGATATAGGTTATGCGGTTTATGGTGTAAGAACTAAGAAAAGAAGTGTAAGGTGTATTGTGTAGTTTGGTTATTACAAAATTTAAAATTTACTTTATTACAAAAATATTAAATGAAATAAATTCGACATAAAATCAATTCAATTTGAACAAATTAAAAATTTCAAAATGAATAATATTTAAGTATGTCCGACTATTATTACTTGGATGTATCATTGTAAGTTTTTGCACAACTTATTTCTTTAAATTGCATTTATATTTCGTAATATAACATATAACAATTAATACTTTGTTATTTTGCACTTAATTATATTTTCATTTTTTTTAGAATTCTATCAAAAAATTGTGACGATCATATTCTTCCAATATTTGTAAAAAGTGGCATTGAACAATCATTAAGAAAAGTATTTGGTGAAATCGGTGGACAATTAGGAAAACTTGATTTATTGAAATTTGATAAGAAACGAAATCGTCTAATTTTACGTGTATTTGAAAAAGATTACGTTAAAGTTAGATCTGCATTAACATTGATATCAGAATTTCAAGGAAATCCTTGTTATTTTCGAGTAAATAGTGTATCACCCTTACTACCATCATTAATTAATACTCATATAGATTTTTAATTATTAATACAAAACCAAATAAAAACAAAGAAAATAGAAATGTCATATTGTAAGGAATATGGTAAAGATAAAGTTATGTTTGTCACAAAAGAAGATCATTCGACGCCAAGTACAGTTGAATTAACACCATCAGAACCATCGCCAGGATTAATATTACCGAACGGTGATATAAATTGGAATTGTCCATGTTTAGGTGGCATGGCAACTGGACCATGCGGAGTAGAATTTCGTGAAGCATTTTCATGTTTTCATTATAGGTTTGTTTATCATTAATTTTTTATATATACCTATATATTTTTTTACATTTTATACATGATTTTGTTTATATTTTATTAGTGAAGCAGATCCTAAAGGCTCTGATTGTTTTGAAGCATTTAGAACAATGCAAGATTGTTTTTCAAAATATCCAACAGTATATAATAAAAGTGATGGTAATGATGATGAAGATGATAACGAAAATGATTTTAATGTACCTGGTAATTTTGATAATACTGAAATAAATCATAATGAAGATAGTTCAGAAACCATTGAAACAATTGAAAATGAAGAAAAAATAATGAAAAAATAAAATTTAAAGGTATAAATTAAGGGGAAAAGATGCTAAATAAAAAATATACAGTAGATTATAAAAAAATGATTTTCGTTATTTTTATGTAAAACTTTCAAGAAAATAAAAAAAAATTTATTTTGTTTAAGTAGGTTTCAAAAATATATTGTTATATAATAAATTTTTTAAATGTCTCACTCATCTCAAATGGACATTTCGAGTTGGACAAATTTCATTACATTTTACATATTACATGTAAACTGATTGTGTAGCTTACATGTTATAATACATAATAGCACAAAACAAAATATTTGACATACATCAAACATCAGACATCCCGCTGATGTTTTGTTTTGTTTGGTTCTGAGTTACGCAAGACCCTAAAGTGGGAACTATAATCGACATACGTGACATAGGCTATGACATATGTCGTAGCCGAACACAGCCAAATCAATGAGCTAAACTATAATTATTGACGTTACCGACATTCGTTAAAAATTCGTTTAACATAAGCTCGACATAAGCAGTACGATCGAAAGCGTACATGACATAAGTAACATAAGCCATAACCTCATTTTGTGAAATTCGTATTGACGTTTTCAAATATGACGTTTTAACATTCGTTATTATTTCTCATGTTATCCATGTCAGCTATGTTAATTATAGTTCTACCATAAAGTCGTAACTAAAATGAATTCAGCTAGCTCAAGTCAGAAGTCAGATTACATTGTTTTAAATCAGTGTAACTAATATTTGACTCAAGTCAGCTTCATTGAATTTAACGAAACACTTTAAATTTTCGTTGACTTCAGTGAATGTGCCTACCGACCACACAAAATGGCTTGAGTGAAATATGTACATACATATGTACATGTATTACTTAAACATAACCAATTCCATATGAAGTTTATATGAAATATCGCATTTTGTAGTTAATGTAAAAATTTTGTAAAAATTGTCGTTTTTCGTTTGTCGTAAAAATCGTTGTCGTTTTTCGCTGTCGATTTCGAAGCCGAATTGTGGTTACGCTATTAAATGAAAAATAAATTCGTTATATTTCAAGTGAAATTTAATAAAAATTAAAAATTATTTATATTCTCGCGGCCTGAATGACGTCAGACATTAAACGTCAAAATTTTCTTATATTGCCTTAGAAATGTGTATGCCGTGACAACTGACAACTTGTAACAAAACATTTCAACCAAAACAAAATATTTAATTTTATTTTATTTTCTTCTAATTTTTGCTATTCCATTTTAGTTCTACTTTTGTTTTGTAAAAATTCAGCTGAAATGTCTGCTGAAGCTGAAATGAGCTTACATCGAATTCACAATCACAATTCACAATCAGGTAAATAAACAATTACAATCCAAACAAACTTCAGTTGAATTTTATTTTTAAAAATATTATAAAAAATATACATATATTTATATTTAGTATGTACGTATGTCATACAACATATCACATATGTATAATGATAAATGATAAATATTCATATTTTCAATACATATATAATCAAATATATAAAATAAAATAAAATGAAGTGTGTGTGTGTAGTGGCTGTGGCAGTGTAGTGATAGAAAAATAAAAATAAAATGATGTGTGGTGTGATTGTGAAGTAGATGTGTTAATCGAGGAAATGGAGGGCGAATAATTGTAATAAAGAAGTGTTTTCAAAATTTTTAATTTTTTGTGATGTTGGAAAAAAATATAATTTTTAAAAATATATATTTAAATATGAGAAGCCAAAAGAATATTGTTAAATATTTAAATTTTTTAAATTTGTACAATAATAATAATGTAATTATGAAAAAAATAAAACTGTGAAATAACAAAATAAAAATCGGTTCTCAATTACAATCAATTTGACTTAGTGCAGTTAAAAATAAAATATATATATGTATGCATATATATTTTGGAAAAAAATATAAAAAGAAAGTGATGTGGTAGTGCCACGCTAGAAAAAACAAAAAAAAAAACAAAATAAAAGAAAAATAGTATGTAATATCAGTGTGGAAATTTTCTATTTTCTAGTACATATCCTTATTTTCCATTTAATTAACATAATATTCTCGTATATTTATGTACAATTAAATGTGGTGGGTGAGGGTTATCAGATACATACATATACGAATTAATATTAAATAATTTCAAATATCCATTATTTTTATTATTATTACATATATTTTTCTGATTTTTTTAAAGAAAAGTACAAAAATTTGTACTTTTATTTTGTTAATAAAGTGAAAATTGAAAAAAAAAAAATAAATAAATAAAAATAAAACAAAAGTGAAATAATTTTTGAATGATTTAATTGATTGTAATTTTTGTGAAAGTTTCTTGTACAGATAAACGATACCTTTATGTGTATGGATGTAAAATAAAATTGAATTGAATTGTATAAAAGTAGAAAAAAGCAAAAAGAGAAAGGGGAAAAAAGAAAATTATTCAGTGGTATTTTGTTGTTTTTGTGTATTATTTTTTTTTTTTTTGTCAAATAATTTTTTCTGAATTTTGTTCGTTAATTTTGTAAACATTACATACAAAGCTGTAATTAATTTCATATGTATTTTTCAATCAAAAAATTATTTTTGACAGAATTACATAATAATAAATATAATCAACAATAAATAAAATTTGAAGAATAAGAAGAAAAAAAACATTTTTCTTCTTTTTACATTAACAAATTTTAGAGGTAAATACATATGTTTGTGGATATTCGATATTCAACATTATTTAAAACATTATTCAACACACTAATAAAAACTCAACAATATATTATAGATTTTTGATTTTCAATATTAATGATAAAATATTTTTTTGGATATAAAGAATGGACGGTAACAACAAGAGTAAATTAAAAGATAAACAACAACAAAAGCAAAAATCTATGGAAGTGATAAATATGAATACCAATAATAATATCGAAAACAGTAGCCATAGTAGTAGCGGAAAAGCTACGAATACTATTGGTACTGGTACTGTTAATATCAATGCTGGAGGAACCTCATCATCATCAACAAATAAGCCCAAGGAGAAAAGAAGGTAAGATCATGATAATATTATTTATGTTAAAAAAGTAGATAGGTATATATACGTGTGTGTATACATATGGATTTGTATATATATATATAATGTAAAATGTAGGTATGTAAATGTAATGTGTTGAAATTAAAACAATTTTTTTGTTTGAAAAAAAAAACATAAAAATATAATCTGCTTTAAAATTACATACATACAAACATAGGGGAAACTTCGAATTGGTGCCGCCAGATTTTGAAACGAGACCATCCGATAATGATACATACCTACTTTGGAATGTCCTCTTTAATTCATCTAAAAGACGCAAACTACCCTTAAAATTTTTGGTCCAAAATGGTGAGTTTTACGCGGATTTGAAAGAGAACTTCCTGTTCTATTTGTCATTGTTTATTTCACTTTGATTGGATTAGCGGTTCTTGAGATAAAGGACTTCATTCAAGTCAAAATTTCGTATTTTTAAAAACTCAGTTTTTCAACTTCTTTTGATGACGGTATAACTTCTAAACTTGAAGGATAACATATGTATTTTATTATATCATTTGAAAGGTTTTTTTTCCTCTTACCAATGATACCACGTTTATGTACAGAAACTGCATAGATTAAAAAAATAAATGTACAAATACATATACGAAAAAATGCGAAAAAATACACATTTCCTGATCTGGAGAAATAACGGATTTAATAAAACCCGCCATTTTGGACCAACAATTTTTAAGGATAGTTTGCGTCCTTAAGATGAATTTGCGCCAACAGAGATATATACCAAGAACATTCCAAAGTATCATTATCGAAAGGTCTCGTTTCAAAATCTGGCGGCACCAATTCGGAAGTTTAGCCCAAACATACATATATGCATATAATATATAATATGTATATAAAATATTTTTTTAAACTGTATGATATTCATACACTATCATATATCTTCTATTTGAATACATAATATGAAATGATGTGTTTATATACAGGGTGTTCCTTTTTTAAGTGGTACTAGATATATCACGATATTCTTCAGACTATTTTATGAAAAAAGAAAATGTACATAGGTAGAGGTACTGGAAACATTTTCTATCATCTCTATTTTCGACGTTAGATGACGTTGAAAATTCTGAGTTTCGTGCAAGACTCCAACAAAAAATCATGTGTTATCGTATTTTTTACCTTACGTATCATCATTTCGTGTTTTAATTAATAATAGAAAACAAAATTACATTTTTTTAAATATACTACAACTTGTTATTTAATAAATTCACTTCTAAACAAAAGAAAATTCAAAATTTAGAATTTATGATAAATTAACCGTTATTACGTAATTAAATATTAAAGATGTGCAAAAATGGTCTAAAATGTGCATTTCTGAAACTCGCACAAACGAATTATAAGTTAAATATTTGATTGAAATAACGGTATTATATATTTTTTTGTGTTAATTATTTTTATTTAGTAACATTTTATAATTATCACAATTAATCCATATAAAGACACCATTGTACACACATTTTGATCATTGCAACATTAAATTGTCGCTACTAGAACAACATTATTATATATATGAGAGAGAACTTTACTTTATTGTATACATACTGTACAGGTTGTTTTCAATCATAAACAAAATTCTTAAATTAAATACCACATAACCACTCATTATTATTTGGATTTTGTTGAAAATATAAAATTACTTATACTTATGAGAATGAATATTATCTTGAGATCCGTTTTTTCTGATAAAAAAGCAAATAATTTCGATGGAAAAGGTATTTTTGACCCTTTAGTTCTTGAGTTATATCAAGTCATTATCTATCATTTGGGATAGTTTGAAAATTTTAGTGTTCCGCTAAACGGAATACAATTTTGTGATAGTATTCAAGTTAATACAAAGGTATATGTATGTAATGTATTATATTATTCAGTTTAACTATTTATATATATACAATGTCAGTAAATGAAAACTTTGTACAAAATTAAATTAAAACCACCCTTTATATCTGTTTTTATTTTACGTATAGGTATATTACATAGCTTTTTTTTATCGTTTTTGTTTATTACATGTATATGTATTTTTATCATTTTCAATTTCTGTTGAAGTTGAAGAATATTCGTGAAGATACCATAAGCATGTTCATATATATTTATAATAAATGTATGTTTATTTTTCATAATTAATTGTTTATAATATGTTTAAATAAACAGTGTAGAAATACGAGTAATATATGTATGTAATGTACATATACGTATACATATAATCGATACATAAGTAGAAACAAATTTTTATATTATACTTACCTTTGTTTATGAAAAATGTACTTAATTATATGTGTATAAGTATGTATATACGTGCATATGTACATAAAAATTATTAGTATAATAATATATTATATTATGTACACATATACATATGTATGTAATTATAATATATTGTAATTTTTATTACATATTTTATTATATTACAAATGCAAATAAATGTAATACAAAGAATAGCGATAATAAAAAGTAATATGTATAATGTATATTATATGTACATACAATAATGTACATGTGTGTACCTATATGCATGCATATGAAATCAATATCTTTATTTGACCAACATTATACCTATATAGATTTGGTTATTATTAAGTGTATGTACTGTACTATGTATGTATTCAAATTTTTGGTAGTTGTTTGAATATCTTTATTATTTAATAGTTTATGCTGGGCTTAATACATACATATGTTTTGTAATTTTGTTTTCAATTCTCTATAAAATATGAAAGATAAATTTCAGTAGAAAAATTACAAATTTCAGAAAATATTACATACATACATAATAGTTACTTGCATACTTACAATATTATAATGTATAAACATATACAGGGTGATTCTCTATCGGATGAAAAACGTGAGACAGGTAATTGGTCGTGCCGAGAAACGAAAAAAATTTTAAGTCTATTCTCAAGGGGTAGGGAGTTACGGGGCTACAAAGTTTTTTTTTAGGTCAAGTCACTTGTTTCGTATTTTTGGCCATAATTCACGAAATACTCAATACTTTTGACTCATCCTGCACTCATTAGAAAGAGAATCAATAGTGCTTTACTTTGATGCCTAAATAATTTAAATTGGGCTAGCATTGCTGAAGATACGGTTCATCAAAGTAAAAAATTAATGGAAAAAAACTGAAAATTTTAATTTCAAGGTCAAATATCTCAAAATTTTGCCATTTTTTTTGAATTTTTTTTACTTAAATTTTTCCCCAACAGATTGCGTTTCATTTGCAATTTATCTTATTCAATTATATATCGTGGTTTTTGAGTTATGGAAAAAAATGTAACTGTGGGTTATACCAAGAAAGTTAATATCGGGTCATCCCATAAGTAAAGCCAAAAATTTTTTATGCAAGTGGAACACGAAAATTGGAGAAAAGGTGGAAAATGCTGTACAAAAATGGAGAAAAATACATTCTCGATTAAAAATTAAAAAAAAAATATTTTTTTTGACTTTTAAACTCCTTGTAAAAACCCGCATTACTTATGGGTTGACCCATATCAACTTTCTTGGTAGAATCCATGCATAGATACATTTTTTTCCATAACTCAATAACCACGACAGATAATTGAATAAGATAAATTGCAAATGAAAGGCAATCTATTGGGCAATATTTCAAGTAAAGAAAATTAAAAAAAATATGGCAAAATTTTGAGATATTTGATCTTGAACTCAAAATTTTGCATTTTTTTCCATAAAAATTTGAATTTGATGTAACATATCTTAGGCATCACTGGACCGATCTGTGCAATTCAAGTATCAAAGTAACGACTGATTATTTTTGTAATGAATGCAAAATAATTGGGAAAGACCAAGGATTTCAGGAGTTATGACCACAAATAGAAAACAAGTCACTTGACCTAAAAAAAAACTTCTGAGCCTCCTAACTCCTCACCCGTTGATATTTCACCCCCCCCCCCCCCCCCCCCCCACCTGCCATACCATTTTTTTTCGTTTCTCGGCACGACCAATCACCTATCTCACCTGTCTATATATGTACATATGTATATATAGCTACATATGAAAAAAATATTATACATACATATATGGTTCTTTATCAGTTCAATACAAACTTAAACATATTGTACCCAAAGTCCAATTGTCGGGATCCAGTTCAATTACATGCATACACATAATACTATAATACCCAGCTGATCAAATATAAGATTCAATTCAACTCATTCTGAAATAATTTCACTCAATTGTTTATGAAGAGTTCGGAAATGTTTACATTATATTGATTATAGATTATAGCTGATCTTACTGAATTCATTTTTAAATCACATAGTGAACATTAAATGAACTCATACTGAATGTACATACAGTGACTCCAAAAATTGTTTACGAGTTAGAGAAAAATCAAAATAAATGAGAATATCTTGACAACCTGTGGACACATTTAATTATAACTTACATTATGTTTTTCTTTAACTTGTAGAGATATCATTTTGGTTAATAGAAATTATACAGTCGATGTTATTTAAAAATTGTGGTATCCGAAAAATGTTATTGCTAATACAAAACAATTTAATACGTTATTCTTTGGGCGAAGTGATATGAATTTTAAAAAAAAATCAATTCTAAAATTGTGAATAATATTTCGACGGAAAATAGGATTTTTTAAATGAATATGAAAAAAAGGCAAATTTTTCTAAAAAAAAATTCAAAATAGCTAGAAAAAATAGTTAGTATAATAGTAGAATAAATAGTTAGATAAAATGAAATACATATTGGCTGGAGTTCCGAAAAGGAGAACTCTCTGATCCTCTTGAAATTTTGACCACAAGTTCTACTCGACAATACCAGAAAATTGACAAAATATTTTTTTTTCGGAAAGCCCTCTATCGGTCACAATTCTACATTTTGAAAAAAAGACTTTCAAAAACTTTTTAGTAGAAGGATAATAAAGAAAATTTTGTGATTATTATCAATTGTATTCAAATTGTATGAGTTACAATTTTATGATAACAGATGTATACAATACTTAGATATTTTTATTAGATATTAGATAATATAATAATCAACTGGCTGAAGTTCCGAAAAATTCACTAATGCATACGATCTAAGAGCTGACATAAAGAGCGTGATAAATAACAAGTTGTGACTTTTTGTATTCCGTCACAATCGTCACAAGAATAATTTTAAGGTTATGTGAAAAATATAAAATATGTATAACATTTTTCTTGAAAAAATTTGATATTTCAAATTCACCACTAAGAGGTGACATTTTTGTGATTTTTCGTGTGATTACTTATTCAGAATACGAAACAGCTGATTAATCACAAGGTAAATCACAAGAAAACCAGTCACAATTTCGTTGTGACTCTTGTTGTGACGAGTCACCATACTAGAATAAGGGCATAATTTTGTAAATATATTTTACATTGTACATACATAGTATAAGTAATAAATATTGAAAAAATTATGAACATTCCTTATTTTTTTATAATAAGAAAAATATGATACTTTGTCGAAAATGTATTTGTCCGACTTTAATTGTGAGCAACTGTATATAATATACTACATACTTATGTATTTCTAATTTGTATAAAAAAACATACGGCTAAGCATTAAGCAAATGACTACATAATGTATACATATGTGTGTATGTACGTGTACATAAATTATATAATTTACTAGAATTAATATTGCTAATGTTATTGATTCTGATTTCATTCAAAATGACTAAAGTCTAGAACTGAAAGTTTTATGCGAAATATGAAACTTGTTGATGCTACCATGCAACATTATAGGTAGGAAATAAAAAAAAATAATAATTTACGTTATAATATAATTTGTTTATTTAGAAAAATATAAGATTGGAGAATAAAAAAATAAATACAAATATATAGTGTTACAAAAAGCGGTTGGATCATTTATCACAATACATTTTAGAAAATAATAAATGAATATGTTTGTTACATGAGCTGTCTTTATTTTTTATTTGAAGAAAAAAAAAACGGTAATAATACGGTCATATAATATAGGGTGATTTTTTAAGCGTTTGGTTTTTAATTTAAAAAGAAAAACATAGGAAAATTGGAAAAAAGTATAAAATTTTTATTGGGGATTAAAAATCAATCTTTGCCATTTACTTTTTAAAGATTATTTCATCTAAATGTTGGCCACGACTACGTTTTAAATGATCCATACGATAAGTCCAATTTTGTGTTACTTTTTCGAGCATATCGGTTGGTATCTCACCGATAACACGTGTGATGTTGTCTTCTAGTGCTTGAATCGATGCTGGTTAATCGGTATAAACAAGAGATTTGATGTACTCCAAAAAAAAAATATTCCAATGTGTGGCCAATTCACTGGTCCAAAACGAGAGATGAATTGCTCACCAAATTCATTGCGCAATAGGTTCATCGCTTCGTGTGCTGTGTGGCATGTGGCACCGTCTTGTTGAAGCCACATATCAACCAGATTCAGCTAGTGTATTTTGGGCAATAAAAAGTTGGAAATCATTGCACGATAGCGATCACCATTGACAGTAATGTTGTTCTCATCGTCATCTTTAAAGAAGTATGGGCCAATGATTCCTCCGGGCCCACAAACCGCACCAAACAGTGCATTTTTCGGGATGCATTGGCAGCTCTTGTATTGCTTTTGGCTGATCGTCGAACCAAATACGGCAATTTTGCTTATTAACGTATCCGTTCAACCAAAAATGTGCTTCATCGATAAAGACAATTTTTCGATAAAAAAGCGGATTTAAGCATTTTTTACAGAGCACTGATTTTGATAATAAAATTCAATGATATGTAAGCGTTGTTCCTTTGTAAGTCTTTCCATGATGAAATGGCAATGCGAAATGAACAACTTTGACTTTGACACATGGTACAAAGCACGCGTGATCTGTCAAAAACAGAGTGCTGAAAAACCAAACACTTAAAAAATCACCCTTTATAACCATTTTTAGTAAAGAACAATTTGATTGAAAGTAAATGAAAATTAGGACGGTCGTGAAAAAAAAAATTGATGAGTGTTTGTTCCAAAAATTTTTCGCAGTCCTGTGTGTATACAAAATGACTATACATTTTATAATTTAAACAAAAATTTTGTTATAATTTTTAAAATTAATTAAACACATTTAGTATATTTACATACACCTTTATGTACATACGAGAATATACCTACTATAATAGGTACATATGTATTCATAAAATGTAATACCACAGATAATACATATTTCATGATAAACAAAAATGAAAAAAATTATAAACATAACATCAATTAGACGACCGGTTTTAAAAACAAATCTCATATAAATAAAATGAAGGAGAAAAATTGGTAATGAATATAAGTAAAAATTATAATTAAGGATACATTTTTACGTAACATTATACTTTATTATTATTTTTATTCTATCTTATTATTTTTCTATATCTATATATTTGGTATCTTTATACATCACATGTGATTACAGAATGGCTAAACTTGGTGATTAAGTTAAAAAACCAATCAGTTTGACAGTTTTGTGTATTATATACGTATGTCTACATATATATATATATATACATATATATATATATATATATTATATATATACATACAGTGAGCACAATTTGGTCAAAAGCAGTCATATTTTTGTGAATAAAATAAAATGTTATCATAAAATAAAAAGTTTTCATTAAAAAAATATAATTAAAAAAAATACTATTAAGATTATACTAGGCTGTTTGATAAGTCTTTGGTCTCGGTAAGAAAGAAAACTGTTTTTCATGAAAATTTTTTTTATTATTCGACATAGTCTCCTTCCAACTCGATACACTTCATCCAGCGGTTTTCCAGTTTTTTTATGCCATCAGCAAAATATGATTTTTCAAAACCTTCAAAATATGCATTTTTTGCGGTTATTACTTCATCATTTGAATAAAATCGGCGTCCAGTGAGCCATCTTTTCAAATTTGGGAAGAGGTAGAAGTCACACGGCGCCAAATCTGGAGAATATGGTGAATGTGGGAGCACTTCGTATCGCAATTCTAGCAGTTTTGCAGTCGCGTTATCATGGTGGAAAATCACTTTTTTCTTTGCTAAATGCGGTCATTTTTGCCTAAGTGTATCCTTCAATCGATCCAATAAACTTACGTAATACTCTCCTGTTATAGTTCTTCCTCTTTCAAGATAATCGACAAATATTATTCCATGCGCGTCCCAGAACACAGTTGCAAAAACTTTTCCAGCTTGGCCGTTTCGGTGCACTTGTACCAGGCTCTGTCCACTGTTTTGACTGTTGAGTTGATTCGGGCGTGTAGTGATGAATCCATGTTTCATCAACAGTGATGTAACGCCGCAAAAATTCTTGTGGATCATATCGCCATAGCCTTAAACATTCCTCCAAATCGTCAACTCGTTGCTGTTTTTGATCAATTGTTAGTGAACGCGGCACCCATTTTGCAATCAGTTTTCTCATTCCCAAATGTTCGTGTATAATATTAAAAACACATTCGGTTGAAACGTTTACCATGCCAGCTACCTCACGAATTTTTATTTTGCGGTCGTTTCTTATTATTTTGTGGATTTTTTTGATTTTTTTGATGACTTCTGGAGTTGTTGCCTCCTTTGGTCTACCAACGCGTTCAGCCTCCTTCGTGCTTGTACGACCATGTTTAAATTCATTCAGCCAGTATGTGATTGTTGATTTCGATGGTGCAGATTCCCCGTAATGCTTATCAAGCCATTCTTTTGTTTGAACACCATTTTTCCCAATTAAAAAACAATGTTTAATTAAAACTCGAAATTCACTTTTTTCCATTATTCCAAAAAACGTCACAAGTTGCTTGCTTCTAATCACTGTCAAACACAGACTAATTACCGTATCTTGAAGAAAATTTATGTACAGATGTTTGAAGTATCACTATTGTCAAAAATTATTTCAAATTTGAATTTAAGACGACATCTCTTTGTGAGACCAAAGACTTATCAAACAGCCCAGTATTTCGTTTTTTGTAACAGTGAGTTTAAGGATTTTTTTAAATTTCTGATCTCGATAGTTTTTCGATATTTTTTTAAAAAAAAATAATTTTTAAACAAGAAATCAATAACAAATAATTAACGTGCGTCTATCCAAACTGCGCAACAATGTTTTTGAAAAAATTAAAAAAAAATCTTGGGGAAACTTCCGAATTGGTGCCGCCAGATTTTGAATACGGACCTTCCGATAATTATACTTTGGAATGTCCTCTTTAACGTGGTATATGTCTCTATTGGCGCAAATTCATCTTAAGAACGCAAACTACCCTTAAAAATTTTTGGTCCAAAATGGCGTGTTTTACGAAAACCATTATTTCTCCATATCAGAATCTTGGATCGAATTAATTAATAAACGATTTGAGAGAGAACTTCCTGTTCTACTTGTCACATTTTATTTCACTTTGATTGGATTAGCGGTTTTCGAGATATAAGAACTTAAAGTCTAAATTTCGTGTTTTTTTAAAAATTACTTTTTCAACTTCTTTTGATGACGGTATATGACTTCGAAACTTGGATTGGATTAGTTAATATTCCATTTGAAAAAGAACTTCCTGCTCAATTCGGCATCAATTCGGAAGTTCAGCCAAAATCTTTTAAATTTCTTCATTTCTATCCGGTTGGTACAGACTTCTGATGCTCCATGTTGCTAATGTAATTATTATATTTAACTTGTTGCAGGAAAGATCTGTTGTTTTTGATATTTTTGCATTTATAATGATTATTTTAAAATCGATTGCATATGATTTTACGTTGACTTCCTATCGCCAACAAAATACTTTTATAACAAGTTAATTAATTCAATATTCTTAAGTAATGTATAGACAAGTTTTTCTGAAAGAAATTATCAAGTTAAAGAAAATTATATTTCTAGACTGGAAAATTTTTCCACTTAAATTTTCTTTTATTTTTATTTCTGATTTCAAATTTTGATTAGATGCTGGTTACTATTTCTTTAAGAATGGATTCAGAAGAATTTTAGATTTCATTTTTAATCAGCTGAATTAGTCTACACAAATTTTCTAACTCACTCATATTACTGTTGTTAATTAAGGTTAAGTTTTATATACAGTTCAGAAAAAAACTATTAAATTCACTACAATTCTTTAATTTCTTATTAAGCAGTCCAATTATATTCAATTAAATATCACATTTAATATTCTTTTAAAATAATAATCAATATTTTCCAATTATTAAAACCTTTACAATTTAATAAATATGTATACATATGTACCTACTTTACTAATCAAAGTCTTTCATTCACTATCCATTAATTAATATATTGTTGCAAAAAACGACATTACATAGGTATATATCTTCACAAAAATATAACTGTGTCTATCCAAATTGCGCTCACTGTAAATCTATTACGAAATTAATATACATTATACCACTACATATGAAAAAAAAAAATAAAAATTAGAACCATACATTATAAATATTTAGTAGATATAAAATAAAACAAAAAAATTATAATTTTATATTAAATTTTTATTTCTTATCATTTGTATTTTGTTTCATTTTTCTAAATACACACATAATGTATGAATAATATGTACGTATGTGTACAAGATTATATCTAATTTATTTTTTAATTTTAACTGGATGCTGTTTTCTTTGTTATGAAAAACTAAAATTTTTAAAATATTTTTCCATTGTTTCATTTAACTATGTACATAAGTTTATATATACATACATATGTATACAATCTCATAGATGTTTGGTAGACTGGATGGTGTGAAATATTTTGTAATATAAGTACTTAAAATTTGAATATAATTATAGTTACTTTAATAATCATTTATCATTAATATGTACTCGTACACTGCATTCTATCTAAATATAATACAAAAATTAACAATTTATTTCATAAAAAAAAAGAAAATGGTGTAAAATATTAATAAAAATCACAAATTCAAATCACACTATAATCAGACGATTATCATTTTAACATCCATTTAGTTATTGAACTGTGGATGTAAATTTGTTTAATATTTCAAAATACGTGATCTTAAGTGTGAATTAACTGTGTAGATTTAATTCATCAATAGTTTCAAATTGTTTGTATAACTCATCTAAATTATATACGAGTTGACCAATATATACGTTTTTAATGAAATTAACGTCTGGAAATTTCAGACCCCAATCTAAAATTTCTGTTTTCTGAAAAAAAAAAAAAAATCAGGTCTCATAGCTTATACAGCATGCGTTATCGCTTTATATTAGCTGTGTTCCTTTCATGTGAGCGAAGTACTTCTAAGCAATTATTTTAGCAATGATTCAAACTATTCAAAGAAACATAAATAAATTTGACAAGTGAAGCAAAAGATAACCTTAAAATTATTTTACTTTAAATTTGAAAAATTTATATTAAAGATTTATATAAAACACTCCGTTTATGATATTTGTTTATACCAAGAAATCTAACCTAAACAGTCAATTTCCATCTGTTGGATAATCTGAAACTAAAAAGACATCTGGTAGAAAGAAATAACGTAACTACTTACAAAGTATGAGTGAACTACTTTTTGAAAAATTGTTTGAGCAGTTCACATATAAAAATTTAGTGAAGTATTAAACCATACTGATTTTTAAGTACTTTGCTCATGTGAAAGGAACACAGCTATTATTGTAACATCCAGTTTAAGTTTTCTACGTGACATCGTATGTATATAAAGAAGAGACTGGAACTCTTATACCCGATTTCTTCACTTCCAATTATCTCTTTGCTAACTTTAGCGGGAAGATGGTAAAGAGATTTGCATTTCTTCAGTACTTAGCTGCCAGCTAACTTTAGAGAAAAGATTGATTATTTATTTAAGTGTAACCTAAGTCGATACTAACGCCGACTAGCTGTCTAATTGGAATTCATACATTAAAATAATAATTAAGCTTTACATGAAATTTTACTCTTAGCTAGCAGAGAGTATGAAGAAATCGGCCATTAATATGTTCAAATATTGAGGCTCATTGCGTGATGTGGGTCCTCGTATCATAACATACCAATTCCCTGCTATGACTTGACGATAAAAACATTTTTATTTTTATGAAAATATTGAAAATATCTTTAGATATTTTTCAACTGTGAAGATCAACTTAATTTTTTTTAAATTTGAGGTATAGAAAAATTAGATTTATAGCCCTATTCTGGTATTGTGACCCATCACAAGTCAAAACGAAATTGTGACTGGTTTTCTTGTGATTTTCCTTGTGACTAATCAGCTGTTTCGTATTCTGAATAAGTAATCACAAGAAAAATCACAAAAATTTCACCTCTTAGTGGTGAATTTGAAACGTCAAATTTTTTCAAGAAAAATGATATATTTTAAATGTTTCACATAACCTTAAAATTATTCTTGTGACGACTGAAGTAGCAGACATGATTCAAATACAAATAGGTTAGCCAAGTCTTCTTCTTGATTTAAATCTGACGTCACTGTTTGAAGTAAAAAATATGCACAGAATAAAAAGTTACGTATTTAACTTTCTAATAAAACTCCGTTTTTAGTTAAGAAATTTTTTATTTTTTTTGTTTTTAACATTTTTATATCTCATATTATTATTATAGTTTTTATTTTTATCTTTAATAAGAAAATATATTCTACTTTTAAAGAATAAGGTTTTAATTTTTTCATGCAAGCAAATATTTTCTGATAAGTTTAAAAATGTCTTTAATGTTTTTTTTCTTCCTATCATGTTTTCTTTTTCATTTTGAAAAATATATTCTAATTTTTTTAGTAGTAGCATGTATTCATCTGTTGGTTTAATTAACCCTCCCTCAGATATCTCACTAACCCAAGTCCAATCATTAAAATTTTGATCAATCATTTTTTTTAAATCAATTTTATTTTTTAATTTTTTTAAAACATATCCTCCTACGTATTCTAATGCATCTGTGTGTAATTCAGCGAATTCGACATCATGAATTTCATAAGATTTTTTCGTTATATCTTCATCATGTGACTCAAGATCAGATATTTTGTTAAAAATATCTGCAGTCAATATGGGTACATTTTCAAGTTGGTTTTCGCTTTCTATATTTGATGAGTTCAAAATTGTTTGATTTCGACCTAAATTGCAAATTAAGAATTAATATTATACAGCTTTTTAATTAAAAAACAATACGAAAACCATCACCAAATTTTTTATTTTTTGTGTTAGTTAGTTGTGTTATATTTTCATTTTTACATTAGTTAGTAGAAGTTAGTTGAAAAAAAACTTATACTTATTTACATTTATATTTAAAATTTGCCTTGTAAAAGTAGTTAAATGGGACAATCACGACATTTATGTGTTTTAAATTAAACTAAATTACCTAATAAAAATGACCTTAGCCGATATTTAAAATCCAATGATGTAGGATGATCATGTAAACCATTTTTAGCACGAATCGTACTAAAAAAGTTTTCGAGGACATCCTGGTTCAATCGGTTTGTGAGAATAAACTCTACCTTGTAATTTTGTTTTAAATACATAAACAAACCTCTTAACGAGCTGTTGCTAACAAGAATGCCCTTTTGAAACGGCAACATCAGACGTCGATTTGATATCCTTAGATTAAGAACAATTTTATCTACATTGTCGATAATTCGATTTTGTTCTTCTAAGCATAAGCCATACGCGCTCATTCTCTCTCGACAATCTATTCGAATTGTTTTTGAATTAAATACATCAAACCAATCATTGATTGATTTGATGAAATTTGCACATTCGAGCACATTACTTGATTTCAACTTTCCTATTTGAAAACAACGTCTCAAACAAGCAGAAACCGAATGTGACAACAGCTGTGCAGCCAGTTTTACTTTCTGTCTTGATGGACCTTTAACATCAAAGTGAATATCTGAAATCTTATGCATTATTCTAAGATCATCATCACCAATGACGTTCAACGCTTCTTTGACAGGTTCTGCTGTAATCAATTTTCCATCGATGACAAATCCTTCATCAAGGAAGTGATTCCGGACAAGTTTCAGCAAATGGGGAACATCTGCAAAAAAGTATATTTTCTTGTTGTCATCTGCTGGATGTGTAATCCATGTCTTCATTATTCCTATTGAATATTGTTTCCACAAGCCTTGGTTACCAGCTCCCATATCAGACACTACAGCTACCACTGTGTATCCAACTTTGTGGAGATTGATTATAATTTTATTTAAAATGCTTTGAGTCATTTTACAATCGAAATCATAAAATACTGGTTGTTTCCAGTTCTCCAGAAGTCCTCTTGCCATCACAACTTGAACACTATTAGATGGACTAAGAATAATGTCACTAGTCCTATCATATTCAAAGCCAGATTTAATGCTCATTTCATCAAATGAGAGAACACACATTTTCTGCTTTTCATTAAAATTCTTGTTCTTCATGAGTTCAAGAACTACTGGCAAAATCCCTGGCTGTACATTTATTTTAGCTGCCCAGTTTTTCAGGGTACTCAAGGAAGGCAAAGGAAATTTTCTCTTATAAAGATATCTGTAGCTTTTAGCGCCTGCAGAATATAAAGAGATTGCAGATGAAATGTCTTCCAAAGACCACTTTATTTGTTTTGTTGGATTTTTTAATTTTTCAATTTGACCAACAGTAAAAATTTGTTGTAAAGACGTCCTTTGTTTATCACTTTCATCTTTGCCTTTTTTTATTTCACTTTCTAATTGACTAATTTTTTTTCTTTGCTCATCAAGTTCTCGCTTTAAATTTTGAAATTCTTTGTCCAAATTTCCTCTAAAAGCATAAATTGGAATATTACAAGATTGTGCTTTTAAATATAAAAAAATATAAATATTACTCAGTTTGAGTTTCTACTGAAGGATTTTTTGGCAAGTTGGAATCCATATGAGTCTCTGAAGTACATTCTAAATCTAAATCTAAATCCATGTCTTCAACTAGTGATCTGGAAAAGAATTAAATTAACATTCAAATAGCAAAACACTGTAAATAACTCACTCTGATTTATCCAACAATTTATTAACTTCCTTTTTCATCTCTCTTTTTTCAAATCTTAAAGACCTTTCACTTATCTTTTCCTCTATGGGCAAATAAAGTGTAGGTACAGCATCCTTGTTTAATTTTCTTTTTTTAATAGGGACATTTAAAAGTCTATCCTCTAATCTGTAAGATTCATCACTAAAATGCAACGAACAAACTTTTGCATGCTTTAAGGTAATAGATTTTTTTGCACATACTTTAATCCACTTTTTTGAAATATTCAAATCTTTTGGAAAACTGTGAAATTTTATATGTTCTTCACTATTTTTTTTTATAGAATTGTTTTTACACCCTTGTACACAACACCAAACCATATTCGATTAATATTTTAAAATACAAATTGAAAAAATTAACTCATAAACTCACTATCTAATTCAATTAACACCACTTTGTTTACAAAAATTACTACAAATTGTGACGTCATTTGACAGTTGGATAAAAAAATTTTTCAAATTCAAGAAGAAGACTTGGCTAACCTGTTTGTATTTGAATCATGAGTAGCAGATCACAACTTGTGACTCTGGCATGTTGTGACTTTTTACTGCGGAATACAAAAAGTCACAACTTGTGACTTATGTTATAACTTATGACTTATGACTAGTCACTGATACTCAACAGAATAGGGATATTAGATACCTACTCATAATTTTAAGTAAAATATAAATAAAAAACGACAACGCAACAATCAAATAAATAAATAATTAACACTGGTAATTTCATATTTTTTTTTAATTAAAAAATGTCTGCAACAATTTTTTTCTAATCAAATCTTTAAAAAGATAATAAAAAACATAGAAAAAAATTGTTTTCAAAAATATTTATCTACTTAAATATATAATGTGTGATATATATATGTGTATATATATATGGATGTATTTACTTATGTCTTATATACGTACATATATATTTTTGGTTTATATCTTCCTCAATAGAAAAATATATACAAACGCGTATCAGTTTAGTTTTGTTTTAATTTAAAAAAAAAATATATTTTGATTTTAAAAATATTTTAGAAATTATATTTTGATAACATTCTTTTTTGGCATGTATTCCAAATTCTAAATATAAAAATAATACGCGTGTACAGAATGAAAAAAAATTAAAAAAACAGAAAAGAGGTCGTCAACTTGTTTTATTCTCAAATGTATGCATATAAAAACTAGTAGCATCAATGTAGGAGAGCAGCAAAATAAAAATGAAAAAAAAACGACAAACAAAAATTAATAAAAAATTTTCTAATTTGCATTCCTTTATCAATTCTCATCTACATAATTTAAAATGTCTTGTCAAGTTTCTATAATTATAAAATTCTCAGAAAAAAAAGTAATCATAAATTAAAAATAAAATAAAAATTGCAGATTAGAAGTAAATTTGGAAAATCTGAAAAAGAATTATCTAATAAAATAAAAATTAACAAGAAAATTAAAAATAAGTTTTATTCAAATGTACCTATGTATTTGAAATATTGTTTTTACTTTTTCAAAACTGACATAATTATTAAAATTCATATCACTTCGTTTAAATTGTTTTATATATAACTAGAAAGTAAACAGTCAAATAACTTTACTGCAATTAAGATTTTTTCGGACACTATTAGATTTAAATAAGATCATCAGTGTCATTTCTTAGTCTTTTTCTTACTTATCACACAACAAAATTAAACAAATCAGCTACATCAAATAATGTCAACAGCCACGAATAAAAAGCTGATATTTTGACGATAGTAACTAGTAGGATTCGTCCTTTCTTAACGAGAAAAGTTTCATTTGGTTTGCGAAAAGTTTCATTGATTTGCATAAACTTTCATTTAAAGTGTAAATGCTATATCTACAATAATTTTAAAATTTGGAAAATTCCACAAACATATAAAAAAACATTATAGAGAAAATATTATATTTTGCTTTTTTAAATAAATATTTTTTAAAAATTTATTTCTTGTACTATTATTATAGGTATTGCCATGTATTACATTACATATCTGTTACTATGTACATATTATGAGAGTTAAAAATAAGTATACAGTAGTAAACATATAATAGCCATTCTCTTATAAGATATGATGTACGCTTAGAATATTTATCTTGCTGGAAGATCCACGACCTAGGTAATTGAAGTTTCTCAACACTTGGCTCTAAATTCTCTTGTAGGATTTTTAAATAATCTTATTTATTCATTGTACTATCAATGAAGACAAGATTACCAACACCGCTTGCTGCCATACATCCCCAAACCACGACAGACCCTCCTCCATGTTTGATGGTCGGTGTTATATTTTTTTCATCAAATTCTTTATTTTTTTCTCTCCATATTTTTCTATTTTTATGAACTTTAAATATTTCAAATTTATCGTAAATAAAACATTTTTCCAGGATGAAAAGTCATGTTCTTTATAATTTTTTGCGAATTTTATACGTTTTTTCTTATTAATTTTTGAAATAAAAGGCTTTACGAGAGGTTCTGCCATGTAGTCCATGCTTGTTAAGAATTCGACGTATGGTGCTTGACACTAACATTTTTGTCAGAATCTTGTGTTATTTTTTCAGCAATTTTTACAGTACTCGCACTTTGATTTTCTCTCACTTCTTTAACTATTTTTCTAATTTCTGATCTATTTAATTTTCTAGGTCTTCCTGAATGTTTAAAATTTTCTAATTTTTTGTAATTTTTAAACTTATTAATTATTTTTTGCGCTGCATCATGACTTCTTTTTATTATTTTCGATATTTCTCTTAAAGATTTGCCATCTTCACGTAAATTCAATACAATTTTTCGCTCTTCAATTGGTATTTGCTAAACCATTTCCAATATTTTAAATACTAATGAAATATTTCAACCGAATGCTAGAAATTAACTATCAGACTTCGGTAATATTAAGTCCTACTGAATATATTTTAGTTCGAAAAAAGGACCGTTACATTGCAGTAAATAGTTTTTATAAAAAAGTTAGTAATTTAATGAAATTTTTTTACTCTATACTTTTTTTTGACTCGTAAAAATTGAAGTATTTTATTTTGTTGTTCTATAGAAAAATTTTTGTTATTTATTTTTTCAATTTGATATTTTTATATTTTATTAAGAGGAAATAGAGGTTTACATTTATATTGCATTTTTAATTATTTTTTTTATTTAGCTTGAAAGTAAAATTTTACTACTGTATACTTATTTTTGACTCTAAAGACTGGTACTCAATTCCCGTGAAATTTTTCGCTTGCAATTGCATATATAATTCTACAAGCTAAAAATTGTGGAAGGAAATGTGTGTAGAGTACATAGAGTTTTGAAATTTTTTAAAAAAAAATCGCGGAGGCTATGAAATTAAATTAATTAAAAATAAATAAATAAATATTTATTTGTCAAAATATTTGAGCTGTCAATATTTCGCTTGCCTTTTACACTGGTGATACACCGCAGCAAATAGTAATATCAATACTACTTTAAACAAATAGTAATATTAGCGTATATTATAATATAAAGTTGGCCATGATACACCGAAATATTGCTATATTGATAAATGTAGTATAAAGCTGTCAAAAAAATCAGCTTTAAAATCAAAAAAAAAAAAATTGTTGTATGTGACATCATTGGTTTTTGCATACGGATATTAGCTAAAGCATACGAATACTACGTACCTGTACGTAGTATCAATACTATGTTTAAACAACGTACCAAAGTAATATACAATCTAATTTACATTAATACACCGCGTTTATATTATAATTTAGCAAAATAATGTAGTATTGATATTACTATTTGCTGCGGTGTATCACCAGTATTATATGCTCGACCATATAAAATGATTGTGAAAAATGAGTTCCACAACTCTCCACTATTAGGTTCCACCGTGATAATTTAGTTTGGAAAGTGAGTACCAGAAAACGAAATTTGAAACTAAAAATTTAGCTAACAATTTAGCGACATTTTTTTTACATAGACCTGGTACTCAGTTCCCATGAAATTTTTCGCTTGCAATTGCATATATAATTCTACAAGCTAAAAATTGTGGAAGGAAATGTGTGTAGAGTACATTGAGTTTTGAAATTTTTTGAAAAAAAATCGCGGAGGCTATGAAATTAAATTAATTAAAAATAAATAAATAAATATTTATTAGTCAAAATATATGACTTGTCAATATTTCGCTTGCCTTTTATATGCTCGACCATATAAAATGATTGTGAAAAATGAGTTCCACAACTCTCCACTATTAAGTTCCACCGAAATATTTTAGTTTGGAAGTGAGTACCAGTAAGCGAAATTTGAAATTAAAAATTTAGCTAACAATTTAGCTACATTTTTTTTACATAGGTTTTATATGGAGAAAAATTTAGCTTTCGATGTGAGTACCGGCCCATAGGTTTTATATGGAGAAAAATTTAGCTTTCGATGTGAGTACCAGCCATTAGTGTCAAAATATATTGTCATTATATTGTCATTACAATAATAAATATTTACAAAAATATACAATATATATACATATACATATATATATATAAAAACAAGGCCATTTTTAATGTTTCTGGCTGATAAATATATTCATTACGTATGTATCTATGTACATACATATACATATGTATATGGAAAAGATAAAGTATATTGTTCAAAATTAAAGGAATTTATTATGTGCAGAGAAAAAAATAAACTAAACATAAACAAATATATGTATGTGCATACAAGAAAATATTTTATTGACTGCATCCTGACGATCATTATAAAGAAAGTGTAAGCAAGAGCAAGATGTATCATATAATCTGTAATAAAATAAAATAAAATTTATACCTACAATATATTTATTTAGCTATTTTACAGGTATACAAACCATTAAATATTTATGTATATATTTAAGTATATATATATATATATATATATATGTATATGTCAATATATATTTTATGTTATTATTGAAATTGACTAACTACCTGTTTAATTTTACCATAATTTTAAACGATATGTGGGTCTAAATATATATCTATTACAAATGTTGTAATTTACAATATGGAAAAAGTAGCAGCTTTGTTGCCAAATTTATTCTTTTTTTTTTTCTAATGTTCACTTTTATTGTGTATTATAATGTAAATATATTGATATTTAATATATAAATATTGATGGATTTGTAACATGTTTCGAACAATAAATTTTATACTTAAACTCAAATAAAAAAAATTTATTAACAACACAAGTCATATTAAAAAAAAACGTAGTATTTTATTTATTAACTATATCTAATTTCAGAATTAAATATATTTTTAACTTTATGTTTCATGTTGAAATTTAATTGTAACTCTATGCATTTATATTATATATATACACATAATGCAATGTCAAAAATTGAAATTGAAATGTTTGAAATATGAAATAGGTTATTAATTTTTTATCAGTTATTATTTATTTAATTCATTTCATTATTTTCACGTTAAAATTTTATAATAATTTATTATGCTTCAATCATTTGAAAGTGAAATGAATTTTTATTGGAATTAGTAAAATTGATACATATGTGCTTAGTGTTATTTGGATTTGGCAAATCACTATTGAAAATGTCCATTTATTGTATAGAAATTCTGCATAGAACAACTTGAAACCGATGCATTATTTAATGGAAAAATTATTTTCATATATGGGTGGACAATTCACAACCCACGAACATGTGATACAACTTCATTTGACGTTTTTTTATTTTTCTTGGCTTACTCGAATGAATCGTAGAACGCTCCAATGATTTTGAAACCAATGTAGTCTAAAATGCGAAAATGTAATGTAATCTAAAATTGATGTTATAGAATGGAATTTTTTAAAAAAAAAATCCAGCTGCCGTCATTCAAATGAAATTATTTTTAAATTGAAAATACCATTCATTAATATTTAAAATAAACAAATGCATAATTAAGTATATTGACTGTGATGTGACGTATACACAATATAAATGTTGCATGTTGATAAATATTTTTTATTTTGGTTAATTCAATTCTTTTTAGTTTTTTTTTAACTTATTATTTTTTGTTTTAAATAATAATAATTATTCAGTGTTAAATTCTGCATTATTTAAATATGTATTTAAATATCTACTTATCAGTGTACCTATCTAAATTAAACATGAAAGTGTCATGTATCATATACAGTGTAAACAAAAATGTTCATATATAGATACCATTAGGGTCGTATTACTATTTAAATTTCCTTCAGATTTTTATCTATAAAAATAAGTGTTGTGATTAATTTTTTTTTTAAATTCTACCCTGTATGAATATTTTATGTTTATATACATATGTACATATATATAACTTAAAATTGCAATTTTCAATGTGATATGTAATATGAGTATTGTATTACAATTTTTATTAGTATACAGGATGCTCTGTTCCAATATGATAAGTATATTACAATATTCGTTTAGACTTTAGAATATTTGATGAAATATATTGTACTAGCAAAAATTGAGTTATATTTTTGACTCTAGAGAACATTGGAAATTTTTAGTTTTATTTTCACACCAAATTTTTTAAAAGTTTTATCATACGTTTTAAATTTAGGATTTGTTTTTGATTATAGAACTGAATTCTTCATTATATGTATTATCATGTATTATGAAATAAAAGATAATTTTGTTATCTGTTAGGTATTAGCATAAAGACACGAAAATATACATATGATTTTGTTTTAGAAGATTCTATACATAATAATTCAAAATTATCAACTTCCTCTAACTTCGAAAATAGGATCTAATAAAATTTTTGATAGTAAAAATTTTCTCATGAAATAATCTGAAGAATGTTGTGATATATTTATTATCATGTTGAAACAGAACACACTGTTTATAAGAAGTAAAAATCATATAAATATATAATATATGTATGTATACATACGAAATTGTATAAATTTTTCTTTAAAATCAGCATTAATTTTTATGCAATATAGCTAAATACGATTGTACAAATATAAACAATATTACTACATAAATGTAGGTATAATATTATACATAGATGTAAATTTACGTCATAGGTATACAAAATGTTATTAGGCATACATGCATATTATACTTTTGTTTTTGTATATATGCAACAATAATAATAAAGTCGAAAAACTCATAAATATGAAGCCTTGAGAGTTATTATATTTACATGTGTGCATACATATATATTACATATATATACATATACATAAGTACATATATGATTAACAATGCCTGTATAAATTCGAAAACAGCAAAATTTTATTCTATACATGCATGTATACCAGTATTTAAATATTGCATTTTATTCTATACTATATTCTATGCATTTTTATACATATGTATGTATGTATGTGAATATAGTGAATTTTTGTGATGACCTCTTCTTTTCAATTTATTGTCGCTTCACTATTATGATGATAATAAATTTTTTTTTAAAATAAAAATGAATTTATTTGGTATACAGATAAAATTACCTACATACATTTATATGTGTACATGTGTGTCTGTATGATATTTGCATATTGTTGGATTTTTCCTTAATAATTACAGACACAATATAAAGTATAATGCGGTTACGTTATATATACGTATATACATTTGTGGATATATTACATTACTATTTAAAGGGTTTACCAATAAGCGCATCAGAATTTTAAAAGAAGCACAATGATAACTGCAAGTGACATTCACGTGATTTGTTTATTATTTTAAAGAACAGTCGATGTTTAAATGCCCTCCTCGGTTTCGTCTTGGTGAATGCAGTCTTGAAACACAATTTTCCGTTACTTTCTCACACATGTATCTCGTGATAACCGTAATGGTGCATTGGATGTTTTGTCTAAGATCGCACATCATTCTCGGCATATTTTAGCAGATCAACGATTTTAAATAGCCCCATAGGAACAGGTTCAAGATTGTTAGATAGCACGATATAGTCGGTCATTTGACATCAACATTTCTTGAAATACTTATATACATAACTTGCTCGGGAAATTTTTTTTTTAATAAGTTAATTGTTGATGAAAGTAAACATTGTTTATGCCAAAAATTTCCAGTTTAGGCCAAAAATATTCTGTTATCATATTCACAGTTATGAGATTTAAAAAAAAAAAATAATTGTAATTGTGGTAATTTTCTGAACATGAAGAGGCAATTCGTGAATGATTATGATGATTTTCCTCGGTCAAAATCTGCAGTTTTGTTTGTTCATAAGTCTATTGTGCCAGAAATGTATTTCATTCATAACCGGAAAACGGATTTTGACAATAAATTCTAATAATTTCTATGCGTTGTTAAATCGTTCACAGAAATCAAATCTTGAGTTTGAATTTTCGATCATTGTCGTCGTTGTGGGCGATGAAAGTGCTGACGTTCCAATTGGTAAATTCTATACATATAAATATTTATAATATATAGGTAAGCACATACTATATATACATATGTATAGTTTTGCTTTTGCATTTGATTAAACTTTGTACATTACATATTATTGTTAGTATGCATACATACTGTATGTTATTACACATTATAAAATGTAATATACATATGTATATGGTAAAAGTAGATTTAGAATTCTACATTATATGGTTTATTGAATATATTACATATTTACATTTATATGAAAGAGATTTTATTTCATTTTTTTTTTACATTTATTTCATATAAAATAATGTATAGTAATATATTTTAGTATAAATATCAACTATATAAATACACTTTTGAATTTATTAAAAGTTAAAATTTAATTTTGTCCTCATATCTTTTTGCATTTTGTGAATAAAATTTTTCTTTATTTATTATACATTGTACATTACATGGTGTAAAGAGTATTAAGGTGAACTACACTCTTCCTCTTGCTGTAAAATGTGTTGAGGTGACGTACCAGAGTTGTACCAAAGTTGTACAAACTGTATAGTATTAATAGTATTTAATAATATAAAATATAAAATAGTGTATAATAACCATTTAATTTACTCGACAAAATATTTCATTTACTTTGTATTCTATTATAATTTTTTTTATTGAATAGTGTTAATAATTTACCTTCATATGTCTGAGATAAATATAAGGAATTAGTACCGATGTCAACATATTTAGTCGCTTTCGCTGTAACGGATTTCTCAGATCAAACAAATGAATTTGGAAATTGCACTGTATGTGCATATTCTGATGCAATACGTAGATCAATAGATCAATTTGTCGTTAATGAAGGATATAATGTATTTTTATTGAATGCGCTTTTGTCATTTCATAAAATATCTGTAGAAATTTGTAGACCAGAGGGTGGTTTAATTAAACCATGTGAAGAGGGCGTTTAATTAAATCTGTTTTTTCAGTTGGAACATTTAAACTATCAAAACGTTCTTCAGCAATTTCTATTTTATAGTATGAATGTTAATTGACATGTAGAAATAAAAAAGTTATAATTTTGATGTAGGATTATATTTTTTTGTAATAGAAAATAACAAAAACTTGTTAAATACTTAATAGATTAGTTAGAAAAAATAAGAAAATAAAAAAAAAAATTTAACTTAATATTTTTACTTTATAAAAATATATTTCTTCCATACAATTTCCATATAAATTAATATATGTTGTACTTGTACTGTAAAACTTTGTACGTCATCAGATATCAGCTGTTTCTACGTAGCTCATATCTCATAATACTCTTTACACCATGGTACATTGTACGTATAGTATACATATGTTACACACAACGTACACAATCTTATAGATAGATATATATACGTATATATATATATGTATATACAAATAGAATTAATAAAGTTCAAACACTGAATACTAATATAATAATTTTTCACTTTATACATTAGCTGTGTTCCTTTTACGTGAGCGAAGTACTTCTAAGCAATTATTTTAGCAATGACTCAAACTATTCAAAGAAACATAAATAAATTTGACAAGTGAAGCAAAAGATAATCTTAAAATTATTTTACTTTAAATTTGAAAAATTTATATAAAACACTCCATATGATATTTGCTTATACCAAGAAATCTAACCTAAACAGTCAATTTCCATCTGTTGGATAATCTGAAACTAAAAAGACATCTGGTAGAAAGAAATAACGTAACTACTTACAAAGTATGAGTGAACTACTTTTTGAAAAATTGTTTGAGCAGTTCACACATAAAAATTTAGTGAAGTATTAAACCAAACTGATTTTTAAGTACTTTGCTCATGTGAAAGGAACACAGCTATTATATGTTCAAGTTAACATTGCATTGCTAAATAGCCGGCTTTTTTCTGTAATATTCATTTCATTTTATATGAACTCACGTAATATATGTATGTATATACAAAAATACATTTAAAATAAGTATTTGTACTTTTTATCCTCATATGCAATTTAATTTTATTTGTATTTACTTACATACATAAGTATATAATATACGTACGAGTATATGTACATACATCAATTATTTAATTTTTTTTTATTACTATTGCCATATGTAACGTTACATTTACATACATTATACACTATAAACTATAAACTAATATGTAATATCACCGTGGAATGGTATGACGGAAAAAATTCATCTTCTATCTTCTCTAATAGCTATGTAACTGCATGAAATTATTAGTTATTGTTGTTTTATCATACATTGCCATTATCCAAATGGTTAAATTGTAATTGTATTTTTTATTGTTGTTTTGATCCTGATTTTATTAAGTATGAAAAAAACGAATAAAACGAAAAAACGAATGTGACAAAGAATTTTTGTACATTTTCGTTCATTGAATAAATACTAGAAATAATAATAATTTATAAGATAAATACGAGTAATATAATGTATGTATGTTTTTATGTATATGCTTGTATCATACATATAATACACATTTAGATAATATTTCTTTATAATAATATGAATTATTTGTATGAAATTGCAAGAAAATAATAAAAAATTAGCATTTATATATGTATTTATTTAAATTATTATAATTAAAAAGAATAATGTGATTGACCTGAAAGTAGGACAAATTTTAGGTCCGAGCGCTGCATTGTATTTAAAAATTAAAATCTTTGTATATATAATGTATATGCAATGAGTTGATATTTTATAAGTTATGTATATGCCAGCGACTGAATTTACATTTAATGAATTTTTAGTTAAGTTTAAAAGATAAAGAATATTATTTTTGTTTTTGTTTGATTATATTAAATTATTTTTTTCTATTTATTTTAATTTTATTTTTTGTGTCTTGTGTGGGTAATATTATTTAAGAAAAATCAATATATGTAAATATAAACGCATACATACATATTTAGGTAACAAAAAAAAAAATGTGTAAAATAAAATTTCACTTTTTTTTTTTTTACTGCGCATGCAAATATAAAATTTTGATAAATAAACAGCAAAGAATAATTAATTTAAAAATATTTAAAAATAATGACAGTGAAAAGAAAATGAAAGAGAACATTTTGTTTTGCTGTTCGCTGTTATACAGTTCATATGTATACATACTTACATACATATTATATTACATAATGTATATTATATGCATGATTCTGGTTATATTTTTGTGTTTTTAATAAAATAAGGATAAATATGTATGTTATATAATTGGACAATTCATTTGAGAAATATGAGTATGTATTATGATGTATATTAAATTTTATCAGCACGAATTTTAATACTAATACACCAGATTCTTATTATGTAAATATTTGAATTTTTTTTTTTCGTTTTTTGTTGTTATTAGTTGATGTATGTGTACGTATATTGGTTGATAAGATGAAAATTAACTACCTGTTGATATATTATTTTATTTTCTTCCTTCAAGTTAGACATATTATTTACAGTAGCCCATACCAGATACATATTAAGTAGAAATAATTTTAGTTCCTCTTTGTACTGTGTTTCAATATTATTTTTTCATGAAATTTATTAAATTTTCTGGAAGCCATAGGTTTCTGCCTTCTATGAAACCAAGATTTATTTCTTTCTGCTTCGGTTTTCTGATGACAGTTCTAAATTTTTGGGTTTCGCAGTCATTTTTGTTAGTCAACTTCAAGAGTTATATACAGGGTGTTACACATACAGGGTGTTTCTTTTCTAAAAGATCTTAATTACCGAAAATAGCCATAGTATAGTAGTTTAACAAATTTTTTGATAATAAATGAATAATAAATTGAATATTCATAGCTAAGACAGAAAAACTTCTGTTGGGTAAGCTAGTGTCTTTGTTATAAATAGTGTTTTTGTTATTTACATTTACGTATTTTTGTTATGCTTTTCTACGTCAATGTTCTCTTAAATGTACACACGCTTAATACGATTCTCTTAAATGTACACACGTTTTTTTAGCTTCATAGATTTTCTAGAATTTCAAAAATTGAAAAGAATTTACAAACAATTTATTTAAGAATACATTACATACAACAAATGGCTGGAGTTCCGAATAGGTGTCACCCCCGATCCTCTTGAAATTTTGTCCACAGTACGCCTTTTGGCCTGAATCACGGCATACTCGTCTTTTTTGGCGCATCACCTCCTATCGGCCATTATTGGCATTTTAATTTTTTTGCCAAAATTATATTTTTGCTATTAACTTTATAACGGTATATGATACAGATATGGCATATATCTCAAAAGATGCGTCTCAATATGCTCTATAATCTGGAAAAAAGAATTTTGCAAAAAGTCCTAGTAGAAGGATAATAAAGGACATTTTGTGACTTTTGACTATTTTTACATTTTTAACATTTTTTCAAAAACGATTAAAGATATCTGGACCAAATTTTTTGCAAATGAAAGAGGACATCATGAGCAACTTTTTCATTTATTACTTTGATCCTGATTTAGAAGGCAAATATCCTAGAAAGAAATGATTTTAATGGTGCTAAATTTTGTAATAAGTTACAGTATTTTATTAGAGTATTTTTATGTGTATGTGTGTGTGTATATGTGTACGTGAGTTTGTGTGCGTGTTTGCGCGTTTGTAGAAGGTGAATCTGATAGTGTGCGTATGCACTTGAATGTGTGTGTCTGTGCATTTATAGAATACTTCAATAAAATAATGTAACTTATTACAAAATTTAGCACCTTTAAAATTATTTCTTTCTAGTATATTTGCCTTCTACATCAGGATCAATGTAATAAATGAAAAAGTTGCTCATGATGTCCTCTTTCATTTGCAAAAAATTTGGTCCAGATAACTTCAATCTTTTTTGAGAAAATGTAAAAAATGTAAAAATAGTCAAAAATCACAAAATGTTCTTTATTATCCTTTTACTAGGTTTTTTTACAAAATTCTTTTTTCCAGATTATAGAGTATCTTGAGACGCATCCTTTGAGATATATTCCATATCTGTATCATGTACCGTTATAAAGTTATTAGCAAAAATAGAATTTTGGCAAAAAAATTAAAATGTCAATTACGGCCGACAGAGGGCGAAGCGCCAAAAAAGACAAGGAACCCGTGACCTGGGCTTAAAGAGCATTCTGTGGGCAAAATTTCAAGAGGATCGGGGGTGACACCTATTCGGAACTCCAGCCCAACAAATACATAGAACATTATATGACATTACATTTTGTAATACATTGACTATAAAATTAGGAACTATATTTTTTTTTAAATTTCCTACTTAAAGCAGAACAGAATGAACAAACAAATAAAAATATTGACCTCAATTATATTAATATTTATATATGTATATAGATATAGTTTTGATAAAAGCATGCAAACGTATTTGATATGGATTTGGTTTTACATATTACATATATACACAACATTCCATATATGTATGTACATACATACTATGTGTGTGTACATTTTTGAGTAGCTTAATAATTTTATTATTTTTTTTTATCGTAAATATTATTTTAATATAAATTACAAAATTACCATCATTTTGGTAACTGCTAACTACTTAAAACACTTAAACACACACTGTTGTTGTTGATATACAAGTACTTACAATACAATAAGGGTATTCACGGCTTGGTCTTGTATCATTGTAAACGGTGTAAACTCGTACAATCCTACACCTATTGTAAACATGTTCTATGTAATTTTTACTTACACCGCTTGTATACACCCATTGTGTACGGTGTATATTACTACCGTATATGCCATTCTGACATTAAATGCTAAAGTAATTTGATTAAATTTATTTTTATAATATTTTAGCTGAAATATGTTATTAATTTGCTTGCTTTCAATACAAAGTTTGCTATGGTGCGTTCACGAAATAGTGGGGCTTATCGTAGTAAACGTATACGTTTCACGAAACGCACCGTTCATAACTTCCACTTCACCTGAAATCCGAATCGTGGAAAACGCGTGAATGAATTCACGTTCGAAAGGTTTTCGAAATTAACTGACATTTATCAAAAGCATGCTATATGTTTGTTTTTTGTTTAATTAAAAATTTGAATTTAAAATTGTGTATGTTCGTAACTAATTTTTATTAATTATGGATATGGTGGAATTGTTTTTGATTGAGAACCAAGCTAGTGAAAGGGTTAATGATAGAACTGCTCGACAAAATTAGAAAAAATTAGAAGACGTATCTTAAATTCTTTTATGTAATTTATTTTAATAAAAACAAAACAAAAAAAAAATACACTAGTTTACTATAAAAATACACTAAGTTCATATGTTGCTCCATTCTCGTTGGTCTCTTGGCCGGTATGTAAAACGTCGGATCTAAATTGTTTTCTTTCAAGTTTCTGATTTCTGGAGTTTCTTGATTACTTTCTACATTTACAAAAAAGGATCTGGCAGTTACTCTTGTTACAGCTTCATTCAAATTTAATATGGCACTATAACTTCTTCTTCAATTGGTTTGTAATTTTTTTCCTATTTGTAGTATGAAATATTTTTATTAATTTATTGTTTATTATTTTTTTATCATTAATTTTCTTAATTAAAATACTTACATATATGCTTAAGAATTCAGTTCAACAAATAAAAATCAACACAACCGCCGTTAACAAATCTTTACGTTTCAGAAATGTTCTACAAACTTCCGCCGCACGTTTTGAACGATACACATTTTACATTTTCGAAATGAACGTTTGACGTCCTACCGGTTCTACGTTTACTATGATACCAAAATCGTGTGTTTGGCGTTTCGTTCACCTTTACGTTTACCACGATAAGCCCGAGTGTAAGATTTGGGTGTATGTTTACACTTTTTACACTCTTACAACGAATCGTGAATACCTCTAATGTATATACTACCTACGTTACATACATAAGTTATTGTAATAATATACATACACCTAATATAAATATATCTGTACATAAATGTATAGTAGATTTGTAATACCATAGAAAATATTATTTAAATTTTTACTTGAACTTGATAAAAAAAAATTTATAATTGTATTTAAATTAATTTATGTTGTATAAGTTGTTGAAAAAATATTATGCTCATATGTGTATAAATTGAGTATTTTAAATAAAAATGAGGTGTGTGTGTGTGCGTCTGTATTTCAAATCTATGTTATATGTATTCGATTTACGCATTTTATTGTTATATATTATTATATACGTAAACAATCAATTTACATTATATGCATGTATGTGTATGCATTTAAATACTGTGTACACATTTTTTGTGTGAACAATTTTTTTTCTTACATACATATATAATACGTATATACCATGTATGTATATGTAGATATTTGTGTATGATAAAATTTTAACTTTACATTGTAATATTTATATACATAATAATAAACATTTATTACTATTATAGTACATTACATTGTCTATACACTTTAATTTTATTGTAATATATTACTAAATTACCTACTTTAAATAATAAAATTATAAAAAATATATATCATACATACATTTATGTTTGCTAATTACCTCTGCAATATACCATATCTACTAGATTCATAAATATGCTTTAACATAACTATGTACATATATACAATTCACATATAAACACAATATATTTTTTTTTAATTTTTATGTTGTTTTTTAAAATATATTTATATAGTGTATTAAGTACATATGCACACGAATACACACATTTCAAATATTATATCGTATAATTGTGAGAGATTTTAAAAATTTATTTGAATTTCAGATACGTTATGTTATGTTATAATATATACTATTAATAAAATGTAAATAATATATTGTTGTAAGTATTTGTTTCCAAGAAACAGATAGAGAGAAATCGAATGAAATAGAAAAAAAAATGTGTACATATTTCTTTTTCTTTCTATACTTTTTATACGTATAGTATATTTTTATAAAATATATTTACGTATAAATCATCACTATAACCACATGTAAAATTAACGATTGCTTAATAATTTTTTATTATAAGTATCTTCTAACATTATAATTGTATACATACATAAAATATATTACTCGTATGTACTTATATGTATATGAGTGTATATATACATGTACAAAAAAAATCATATTAAATTAATTATGTTAAATTATATTATTCTGTATGGTGATTTTCTGTTTTAATGTTACTTCAGTTATTTTATAAAATTGTTTCATACATATATGTATTTTTATAATATTTTGAAATTATTAAGCTTTATTATGAGTGTCGATAATATCGTCTCGTCATCGACTATCGCCTCGACTCGACAAATTTTGTATTATGAGTGTCGATTTGAGGCGAGAATATCGACATTTTGAGTCGATCAGCTAAAAAACTAATCGACAGGCATATAGTAGTCTATGGTGATTTGACATTTCATGTATGCTTTATATATAAGATAAGGTGTATTTAATTATTCTGCTCGATTTATTTAAGTTCAATTTAATAAATTTAATTAATTAAAGAAAGATTATCAAAAATGGTGTTTGAGCTGTTTGAAAAAATAAAACATGAACGCATCTCTTAATGCTCTTCTCTTATCCAAAAAACTCATTATTAAATTAATATGTTTTATTATATTTTTCACTTAGCTACAAATTATTTATATTATTCAAAAAATTTATTTATTATTTATATTTATTAAAAATTACAATAATTAATTAAAATATTTATTCAAAATTGAAAAAAAAAATGAATTATAAATTTTTATATCGAAATATTTGACAACTTTTATAGAAATTACATGGTAAAACAGAATGAAACCAAAATTTGATATGACAATATCTTACTGTCGAGGCGACCGATTTACATAATACAAAATTAACATCGTCTCGTCTCGTCTTAATTTTGTCGATAGCCGATACTATCGACACTCATAATAGGGACCATTATTAGATATGTATTCACTTATAAAAATGGGCATATCTATATTCTCAATCATTTTATATACCGATTCTGTGATTTGAGCATTTATTTTTTGCCTGAATTAAAATATAAAATATATACATATATATATATATATATATATGTACGAGTATTTACATCCATATATATATTGTTATGTATCTTTTTTGATAAAAAAATGATCTACCCTATTATAAAATATTTTATTAATTTTTTTAAATATCCCAAAATCTTTTCGGTTTAGTATTATATGTAGTTTAGGAAAACAAGTAAATAACTTTTTTTTCTTTTCTAAAAGTGAAAAAATAACAAAAAACCATAAAAATAAGGCTATAAATTTATTATCATACGTAATGATTTCTTAATATCTAATTATATATTATTACTTTTTTATACTCTTATATAGCATTACCACCTTAAATGAAACTTTATGCAAATGAAATGAAACTTTGCGCAAATTAAATAAAACTTAGTACAAATTAAATGAAACTTTGTACAAACCAAATGAAACTTTGCGTAAATTAAATTAAACTTTTTACAAACCAAATGAAACTTTTTACCTACAAATTAAATGAAACTTCGTACAAACCAAATGAATAATAAGAAATAAATGTTCAAAAATGAATAATAAGAAATAAATGTTCAAAAAGGAATAATAAGAAATAAACGGTGCAATTCTGGCTAAGAGATCTCTTATTCCTCT
Organism: Villa cingulata; assembly: GCA_951394055.1. Taxonomy (NCBI): domain Eukaryota; kingdom Metazoa; phylum Arthropoda; class Insecta; order Diptera; family Bombyliidae; genus Villa; species Villa cingulata. Next base: position 16,985,729 of record OX596020.1, on the reverse strand, counting down.
TATTTCTCTAAAGTTTTGGTGAAATATATTTTTTAAGAGGAATCGGTATTCTGGATAAAAGATTCACCACATAAGATTTACCATAGGTTTTGAACACACCTTATTCAATTTACTACTTGTTATATACAAAGATAATGTAGTTACACTGTATTATCATCTTTGTTATATAGAAATTATTACAGTTTTTATTATTATTTTATTATTATTATAAATATTATTATAATTATTATTATAATTATTATTATAATTATTATTATTATTATTATAATTATTATTATTAATATAATTTTTTTTATTATTATTATTATTATTATTATTATTATTATTATTATTATCATTTTACTTACTTTGAATGTCAACAATATAAATAAAATAAATAAAAGGTATAAGAGGACCTCATCGATGACCTCTTAAGTTTAGAGATTTTTGTCCGTTAAAAAAGACTTTTTCGGTTAGAAAAGTTCAAAAGTAGAATGTCAAAATTCATAAAAAAATCCACCACTGCAGTTAAGAGATCAGATGATCACATCTCTTATCTAAATTAATTTAACTCCTAAAAGTATGTAATTTGCACTAAAATCGATAAGAGGAATAAGAGAAATAAGAGATCTCTTATCCAGAGTCGTACCGAAAGTTTCATTGATTTGCGTAAAGTTACATTTAAAGTGGTAATGCTATATGAATACAAGCATATAGTTTTTTGAAAAATATAATTTTACATAAATATAAATATACATAATATGAATTTTTCAATTTGAATATACAAAGACGTACATTTTTCGCTACTCATCTTCTTCTATATATTAAGCGCTTATTTTACGTTGACTGGCAAATTAATATTTATGTATTTTAAACAATTTTGAAAAAATATTCGCAATCTTAAAACATTAAAATGTACAAATTTTTAAAAGGTATATACTATATATACATAATTTAAAAAGTTGTAGTGAAATAAAGTGGCGATAGCGAATATAAGTCCATATATATGGGTACATATTTTTATTTGAGAAATTTCACATAACTGAGTGAATATCAACAAATTCGCATTTCACTTTTAAGTCTGACGGTTTCCAAACGGTTTTTGAGATATCTACATACATGCAACCACATTTATAACCGTATTATGCAGAAAATTAATTACATACATATTTCAATAAAGTATTGATATTTGATTGTCATTTTTGTTATTCTTATACCGTAAGAATTTTGTTCATCAACTTATTTTCTACCAAAAGTTACAGAATAATCTTACGAATAAATCACAATTATTTTTTCATTTTTCGCATATACAAGTTAACACATCTTAATGACACGTGCGATTAGGTTAATTACCTTTGTTTTCTTTTATTGTAAAATCGAATTAACTGTAGAATACCTGAGGTAAGGAATATGCAAACGTCTGCATTTCCTGTTTACTAATAAATCAAAATCAATTACAGTTCATTCGATTATACCATTTATGATTATATAGCATTTTTGTACACGCGTAAACCGAATTTTCTAGAATTAAGAAAAAATATATAAAAATGAATATTTTAGAAATAAGTTCAGTTCAATTTTGTACTTGGAATTGTAATGTAGAATAAAATTATTTTTTTAACGAAAATTATCATTTAATTTTCATAACTGGCGCCCGAACAGAATAAAAATTCGTTATAATAAGTGCACAACAGTGAACGCGAATTATACGTAGTGTACACTGAAAACGTGTGTGAGTGAATTATACGTAACAAACACAGTTTTGTGCATTTGAAACTTAGTGAACACGAATTATATGTAGTGTACACTGAAAACGTGCGTGAGTGAACACGGTTATATGCATTTGAAACTTAGTGAACACGAATTATATGTAGTGTACACTGAAAACGTGCGTGAGTGAATTATACGTAACAAACACGGTTTTGAGCATTTGAAACTTAGTGCGAAGAAAAACTTAAACGTACCCTGTGCTAAGGAAAATTGTGAATTGTGATAGTGAACGTACCATTAGTAGGCAATTTTCAATTATCAAAGATTATTGCCAAACGGGAGAACTACGAACTATCCAGTGCAGTTTTAACACAAATCCTAGGCGTTATCATCAAGACAAATGAGGATAATCTCGTTTTTGTAAGTAATAAAAATTTCATAATTTTATAAAAATTTAAAAAAAGAAAAAAAAAACAAACAACTAAAAGAATTTTGTGTTTGGAAAAGAAAAAATATAATAAAATAAAATTTAAATAAAAAGCAGAAATTATTATTCATTCATTAAGAAAAACTAAACAAAAACAGAATTATAGTTTTATTCAAAAAAAAAAAAAAAAAAAAAGAAATGGCTGAATTAGAAGCTATCAAGGAAGCGATAAAACAATTAACTGGTGCTGTTAATGCACAGATTGAATTAAATAAAAAACTAGAAATGAGAATTCAAATATTAGAAGGGAAGGGCAATACATTGCAATCTAATCCTCAAGTTGACTCTTCTATTCCAAAAACAGAAGAAGACTTAAAAGAAATTAGCAAACTTCCTGATTGTGTAAGAGAGTTACAAATCTTCGATGGAAATCCTACGCAATACATTTCTTGGGTTCACACTGTAGAGTGTATACTCAAGGACTACGAAATAGTAAAACACAAACCAATCTATCGTGCAATTTTGCAATGTATTAGACACAAAATTAGGGGTAGTGCCGATGCCGCTTTAGTAGCGTATAATATCTTCAACGAAGACTGGTATGCAATTAAAAAGTGTCTATCATTACATTATGCAGACAAGAGAGACCTGCGTACCTTGGAGCACCAATTGTCAAGTCTAAACCAAAAAAATATGAGCATTGACGAATTCTACGCCAACGTCAATCATCACTTCTCGTTAATAGTAAACAAATTAAAAACTGAAGAGTATAGCGACGAGACTACAAAAGTTCTCATCGAAACCTATAGGAACAGAGCCTTGGATGTCTTCATAAGAGGACTTAATGGAGAGATGTCAAAAATATTAATGATTCAAAGGCCAATTACGCTCCCAGAAGCCTATACTTCGTGTTTGGAGATGCAAAACGTAAACTTCAGAAACTTGTCTATTCATGGTAAAAACTACAACAACACAATAGTGTCTCCCATCAACCAGATGTCATCACGATATCGACCACCTTCTAAACCACCAGTACAGATGCCTGTACAGAAGAAGAATCTAGCTTATAACATTCAACATCAGCAGAGTGTTAAACCACCACCACGTCCAAGTCAACCAAAACCACCAGTACCTATGGACGTAGACCACTCGATTCAAACCCGACAAGTGAATTATATGAATCGTCCTACACAATATCCAGCCATCAAAAGAGATCATGGAAATGACGCAGATACTCAAGTACGAAAGCAGCAGAGAATTTTTAATCTGGACACAAGCGATGAGGATATGTCCTACGAAGAATACATTCATCAAAATAGTGACGCAGAAGAAATTATACAGGAAGAACTGGAATTGGAAGAAAACCCAGAATTAAATTTTATGATGGGGGCCTCTCCAGCATACCTTATATAGAATACAGAACGCAAGACGGTAAATTATTAAAATTCCTGATCGACACTGGCGCTAATAAGAACTTCATAAAGTCAGAACACGCCAAGAATTCTCAACCAACGAATAAACCTTTTAAAATCAAATCAGCAGGAGGCGATATTTTAATAACAAGGAAAATTTGCGGCAAATTCTTCGAAAACGTAGGAAATAACACATATACAGAATTTTTTGTTTTACCAGGCTTACAGACCTTTGATGGAATAATTGGCGACGATACACTCAAAGAAATTGAAGCAGTTATTGACAGGAAAAATAAGATTTTAAAAATAGCACCAAATATCAAAATAATTCTAAAAGAGAAGGTATCAGCACAAGTGAACAACATCGAGATACGGGACGATCATCTACCAGAACAAGCGAAGAGTCTAGTCAGGGCTTTAGTAAAGAAATTCGGCGATCTATTCGGCCCACTAATTGACCAAGAATTAGTGCAGACAAATATTAAAGCCGAAATCAAAACCACAACAACCGAACCAATTTACGCGAAGTCATATCCTTACCCCGTCAACATGAGGGAAGAAGTAGACAACCAGATTAAAAAATTATTGAACGACGGCATAATTCGACCTTCTAAGAGCCCTTATAATGCACCTATTTGGGTTGTGGAAAAGAAAATGGATGCATCGGGGGTAAAGAAATACAGGATGGTTGTGGATTTTAAAAAATTGAATGCGGTAACGGTAGCAGATACGTATCCAATTCCTGATATTTCAAATACAATAGCCAGTTTAGGGAACTCCAAGTATTTTACAACGCTTGATCTAACCTCTGGGTTCCATCAAATAAGAATGAAAGAGGAAGATATTCCCAAAACTGCATTTTCAACGATGAACGGTAAATACGAATTTACCAGACTCCCTTTTGGTCTTAGGAACGCCCCGGCAATTTTTCAGCGCATGATCGACGATGTCCTTAAGGAATATATAGGCAAAATTTGCTACGTGTATATAGACGACATCATCATCTTTGGCGGAACATCAGAGGCTGAACACTTACAAAACGTCGAAAAAGTATTCTGCAAACTAAGAGCAGCAAATCTGCGAGTAAACCTTGATAAGACGGAATTTCTCAAAACTACAACGGAATTTCTGGGTTTCATCATAACGAATAAAGGCATTCGAACTGATCCTAAAAAGATAGAAGCCATATTGAAGATACAACCACCGGAGAATCTGAAGCAACTGAAAAGGTTTCTAGGGGTAACGTCTTATTATAGAAGATTTATTAGGGACTACGCGAAGATAGCAAAGCCACTAACGAATCTTACTCGAGGTAAATGGGCACAGGTCAAATCAAATCAATCAAGAAAAGTTAAGATACAACTGAACGACAAAGAATTAAAAAGTTTCAAAACGTTGAAGGAGGCAATAGGCTCAACAGAACTATTAGCTTTCCCAGATTTTGGAAAACCCTTCATCCTAACAACAGACGCATCGAACTATGCGATGGGTGCTGTTCTTTCACAAGGGGAGATCGGAAAAGACCGTCCGATTGCATTTATATCACGATCGTTGAACCGAACCGAGGAAAATTACGCTACCAACGAAAAAGAACTGCTTGCAATAATTTGGGCACTGGACAGCCTGAGGAACTACCTATATGGTGCAAAAAAGATAAGGATAGTTACTGATCATCAACCACTCACCTTCGCTCTAAGTAGCAGAAATAATAATGCGAAGCTCAAAAGGTGGAAGGCGCGTCTAGAGGAGTATAATTACGAATTAGTCTACAAACCTGGTTGTACAAATTACGTAGCTGATGCACTTTCTAGATTGGATGGCAATATTAATAGCCTAACACCAACAACATCGCAAACAGCCGCAGTAGACAATCATGAAAACATCTCATCCGATCAAAATACTGTACATAGTGCAGAAGAAGATAACTCAAACCTCATCCCACACTGCGAATCACCGTTGAATGTGTTCAGAAACCAGCTTATTATAAGAATAGGAAAAGGTATCAGTGCATATGAAGAACCTCACCCCAATTTCCATCGACACTACATCAGCCTAAGTGAAATAAACAAGGATATTTTACTGAAGACATTCAGAGAAAAATTACAGCCAAATATTTTGAACGGTTTACAAATTCCTGAAGAACATATACAGTTAGTACAGAACCTATACGTGGAACACCTTTCAAACTACAAGATACGAATTACACAAAGAATTGTACAGGACGTCACAAGTGAAGAAAGGAAGCTGCAAATAATACAAGAAGAGCACAAGAGAGCGCACAGAAATTGGAGAGAGAATAAGGAACAAATATTAGAAAAATTCTACTTTCCAAAGATGGCGAAACTGGTGAAAAGTTACGTTCAAAAATGTGAGACATGCAACAACAGCAAATACGATCGACATCCTAACAAACCGGAATTGCAGGAGACACCAGTACCAAAGTACCCATCAGAGATTATGCATATCGACATCATCGAAATACAAAGGGAAAAGTTTATCACGTGCGTCGATAAATTCTCCAAGTTTGCAAAATTTTTCAGCATCAAAGACAAATCTGTACTTCGCATTCGAGAGAAAATTATAAAAGCCCTACATTACTTTACAGTACCTAGAATGGTGGTGATGGACAACGAAACATCTTTCATCAGCCCAATTGTAACCGACTACTTAAAAACACTAGGAATAGAAATCTACTTTACTCCAAGCCAGAGAAGTGAAGTGAATGGAGCTATAGAAAGGGTACACAGTACGGTACTAGAAATAGTGCGATGCCTTAAGGAAGAATATAAGGATATCACAATAAAGGAATTAGTGAATATAGCAGTTGACAGGTACAATAACTCTATACACTCGATAACGAAGCATAAGCCTAGCGATATATTTTTCGGACGAACTCAGAGAATCAATTACCAAAACCTCGTTAACTTCAAAGAAAAAATCAATGAAGATCTAATTGAAAGGATTCAAAGAAACCAAAAAAATACGCTACAGAAAGAAAATGTTAAAAGAAATGTACCAAAGAAGTATAATCCAGGAGACGTCGTTTACGCAGCAGTTAAGCAGATCCAAGGAAAAACCAAACCTAAATTTAAGAAAGAAGTCGTCGTAAAAGATAACAAAGTCACGATTACAACTGAATCGGGAAGAAGAATTCATAAAGCACAACTAAAAAATATTAAATCTTAGTCTTATTAATTTCGTTACAGATTCATGCTGTGCCACAGCAACGCAGCATTCCAGATTTATGAGTATTCTACACCTACGGTTAGTGTAAAACAAGGAAGCGGACAAATCATAAATGGACATTTCAGACTAGTGCACGTGATCAACCTTAGTAAATATAACGAAATAATTAACAGAATGACACCAATGGTCAATAGAATCAAACCAACGGACCCTCTTAAACAGCAACTCTCCCATCAAATCCAACACATACAAAAGCTCATCGAAGAACTTAAGAATCAGCATAATAAGAATAAAAGGTCTATAAACTGGATAGGTTCAGCCTGGAAATGGATTGCTGGAAATCCAGATGCAACGGATTGGGAGAAAATCACTAAAATTACGGACAAACTAGTAGAAAACAGTAACGATCAGTATAAAGTCAACGAAGGCCTGATGACTGCGACCAACCAAATTATTCAGGATTATAATCGTATACTAGAACAAGGGTCCGAGGATACATTGCACCAGGTTATGTTCAACAAGCTCCTACTCATCAAGGAGGAAATAAAGGAAATCGTTCGGGGCATTCAACTGGCAAAGACAGGAGTAATTAACACCAACCTGCTACAAAGGGAGGAGATAAGGTCTGCACTTGCCGAAATAACAACTCTACCTTATTCTAATGAAATAGAAATGATTGAACATGCGGAACCTATAATAGTCGTTAAAAATTTTATTGTTCTATACGTAATATCAATGCCTAAAACGGATAAAAAGGAATTTAATCACATCTCAATCCGGCCAACAATAAGGAATAACAAACAAGTGTACTTAGAATATCAAGAACTACTTGTAAACCAAAACGAGTTTTGGGGAATCAAAGAAAAATGTCGTTCTTTTGAAGAAAACATCGTTTGTAAAAGGAGTCAAATAAAGAGACTCGAAAACACACATTGCATAAGCCAACTACTGCGAGGTCTTAACGCAACCTGTGATTACCGTTTTACTGAAGAAGAAGTAATCGAGCCTCTAAATGAAAATGTCATCCTCCTACTGAACTTCCAAGGCCAGTTCAAAGGAAACGGTACCATCAAGCAGCTAAAGGGAAACTTCGTAATCCACTACGCAAATGAGACTATTGAAATCAACGACATGATCTTCACTAACACCGAAGTAAAATCATTCCATGTACTACCACCGGTTCTACAGGGAAATATTACAGAAGGGCGAACGAAGTTGGATCTAAAGTATTTACATCATCTACATCTTAAGAACGTAGAGGAGCTTCAAAAATTACAAGCCAGTCAGGGGACAACAGCACTGATGAACGCCACAACGATAATAATTATCATCATTGTGATTCTAGTAGTGATCGTTATATACAGAACAAGACCAGCACAAAAAACAATCATAACTCCGGCAGTGGCATCATTTTCAGAAAACCACGGTATACAGCCTGTCAAGCTGAACTTCTGATGATCCACGGGACGAGGATCTTTAAAGAGGGAGGAGTTAACACATCTTAATGACACGTGCGATTAGGTTAATTACCTTTGTTTTCTTTTATTGTAAAATCGAATTAACTGTAGAATACCTGAGGTAAGGAATATGCAAACGTCTGCATTTCCTGTTTACTAATAAATCAAAATCAATTACAGTTCATTCGATTATACCATTTATGATTATATAGCATTTTTGTACACGCGTAAACCGAATTTTCTAGAATTAAGAAAAAATATATAAAAATGAATATTTTAGAAATAAGTTCAGTTCAATTTTGTACTTGGAATTGTAATGTAGAATAAAATTATTTTTTTAACGAAAATTATCATTTAATTTTCATAACTTACATACGTGTATTACAAAAAACGAAAAATTTTTCAAGAGAGCTATCTAAGGCACGTGTAATGTATTTATTTCTCATACGTATAAATAAATGAGTATGTATACATTATATAAAAAGCTTTTATTATACACTGAATAATTAGCCGTGCGTTTAATTTTCAATTTATATCTTATCATGTGCTTATGATTTGGTTGACAATATTATTCTCTATATTTTTAATGAAAATGAAAATAAATTTATTTTTATATCACTCAGAATAATAAATGACTGTTTTTTATACAATTAACTTTAAATATTAATTAAAAAATCATTTTACATACATATTATTTGTTTTTTTTATATAAAATACATATATTATCATCCTGTTTTAGTAAGTTTTAACGCATTTTTGATTCCTTATAGAATTTGCTATATGTAATGTAATAATTAAAAAAAATGCTTATTTTTCTAAAATCTGTATTTTCTATATTTTCATTTTCTGTACTGAAAGTCTATGTTAATTTATTATTTTTAAAAAGTCTTAATTTTCTCTTTGATATTTCTATTTTTCAACCTACGGAATGCCGATATCCACACATTTCTAAATTTTTCCATTGTTTTCGTTTCCTTCCCATTTTTTCTTAAGAGGTATTCACTCTCTCTAGTATTTGGCCTTGTATATTAATTATACTCGAAGTATTTTTACTACATTTTGCTAATATACTACGCCTTGTTATTTTCTCCCATATAAAATCAAGTAAGCCAATCATTGTAATAAAACAATAGGGTTAAGGCATGTTTTTTCTGTGTAGTATTTCGTAGTAAATATTTTGACAGTTGAACACACAATAGTCATTTAGTACATTTTGATAAAATTTAAATTTAAAAATTTAAAAATTTTGATACAACAAGAGTATTAACAAAGTATGTTCACTCCACACTAAATTTGATTATGTATTAATACACAATAGCTAAAATACTAGCCTGAGTGAATACCTCTTTAATAATTTTTTTTTACTACAGCCTAGTACTTCTTAATTTGTCGGAGTTCTGGAACGTTTAGAGGGTTGAGTTCTTTAGGTACAATATCTACCTGCCTTTTTGTGTATCAGATCATTGCTTCTACTGAATAGTGACAGGTTGCTACATCAGGACAAAAAATCGTTCAATCCTCTTGTCTTTGTAGAAGCGGTAGAAGTCTCTTCTGCAAACACCCTTTTACGTATACCTCGGTGTTAATTGCATTTTGCAAAAAAAGGCCCCAATCGAAGTTCAAATTGGCAAATTGCTTGCCATGCAAACACTTTTGAACCGAATTTTTCTGTTGAAATTGTCCGTTGATCTTCTGGAAAATTAAATCTGTCATTTCCGGAATAGAACTGATCTCTAGGTATCGCAGGGAAATCGTATTCGAAATCGTAAACGAAAAGATTTGCCGAAGTTATTCAAATTTTTTTCAAATTTTTTTTTTCTTTTTGGATAAAAATCACATTTATATATTTTCAAAGGATAGGGAATTCCCTGAATACAATTTTTTAAAAAAAATATACTTTTTATTTTTTTAGTAACTCGATTTAGAAAATGCGTTAAAACTTTCTTGAACAGGCCTTACTTATACTCGTATATGTACTAAACTTATAATTAGACCCGTTTATTTTGAATGTTGCATAAGTAACATTTTCTTACATATCGTCGTCGTTCGGTGAAAGTCTAAGCCTAACCAAATCTAAAATGCTATTTTTGTGTTATTTATGTTTTTATTGTCTAAACTTGATTTCTTCACATACAATAAAATCAAATTATAACACTTACCCTGCTATTCTACTTTAGAGATCTCTTAATTCTCTTATTATTTTGAATTTTTGGTGAAATCCATTTTTTAATAGAATTGGTATTCTAGATAGCAGATTTACCACACAAAAGTTCATAAGATATTTTAACTTACCAAAGTCAGCTGTTTCATTTGAAATGTTGTAAAAATGGCGACGGCTATCTGTGTGTATTGATATAATTATATGCGTATAATACTGAATTGTATAATAATTATTTTTTATATGTTATTGTTAGTGTTAATCTTATTCTTTATTATATAAAATGGACTTAATAAGCTGAGATTACTAAATAGAATGACATAACTTATGTACTTATGATATAGCTTATAATAGTGATTTGTTACCAGATCGTCAAATATTTTGACAGCTGATTTTACAATATCTAACTAAGAAATTGATGATGACAATAAACAAATTGACATTACAATAACAATTTCCTCCCTTCATTAAAAATTTCTTAAATAACTAAGTTCAAAATTCAATCAATATTGTTACAATTCAAATCTACGATACATAAGCTACTTAAACAAAATTGTTGAATTTATTCGTACTAAGTGGTTTTGTTAGTATGTCTGCTGGCATTGAATTTGACTCTAGATATCTTAATTCTATAGCCTTATCATGTGTTAGTTTTCTAATAAAGTGATGCTTTACATCAATATGTTTTGATCGGCTGTTGATTGTAGGATTATTTGCCATCAACTGAGCGCTTTGGTTGTCGTTATAAATTACCACCGAATCATTACCTCTGATGTTCATTTCATTCAGCAAATTTTTCAAATACGTTGCCTCCTTAGCTGCCTCTGATATAGCCATGTATTCGGCCTCTGCTGTTGATAGAGCCACTGTTCTTTGCTTTCTGACCTCCCATGAAATCGGACAGTTTAGCCATTTGAATAGAAATCCAGTAAAGGATCTTCTATCGTCTACATTCGAAGCCCAGTCAGCATCTGCATAGCCTAGTAAATCTTCGTCTTTACATCTGAAAATTAAGCCATGATTAATCGTACCCTTTAGATATCTAAGTAACCTTTTAGCTGCAGTCCAATGCGCACGACCAAAGCAATTATTATATTGACTTAACGCTCCCACTGCATGTGCGATGTCTGGTCTAGTGGTGATGGACAGGTATAATACACATCCAATGAGCTGCTGATATGGCACGTTTGTTAATTCATCACTTTCATCTTTTGATGTAGGACACATTTTTTTGTTAATTTGGTATTTGGATCCATTGGTGTTTTTGCAGGCTTGCAATTTTCCATAGAGAACTTCTTTAATATTTTATTCGTAAACGCCTTTTGTGTTAATATCAAAGACCCATCTTTACAATAATTGAATTCGACCCCGAGAAAATTTTTTAATCTACCTAAATATTTTACTTCAAAAACTTTTTCTAACTTTTCTTTAAACCATTTGATGTCTTTAGCATCTCTTGTAGCTATTATGATGTCATCAACGTAAATTCCTGTTATTATTTGTTTTCCGTTTTTCTTGTAGATGTAAATGCATGGTTCTAACTCCATTCTTACAAATTCAATTGATCTCAAATAATTATCTAATCTCTCGTACCAAGTTTTTCCGCTTTGTTTCAGCCCGTAGATAGCTTTGTTTAATTTACATACCTTATCTTTCATTGATGCAATATCAGGATAAAATTGATTATAGTACTCAGGTATTTTCATATAAATGTTTTCTTCTAAACACATTCAGGTAGGCTGTAGTTATGTCAAATTGGTGAATTAACATGTTCAACTTTAATGTTTTGTTCACAGTGCAACGCTAAGTCAAAGTGAAATTTATATGTCTTTTGTTCCTTATTTTCTTACACGACATTATATGTCTGCGTCACTCTCTAATTGAAATTGAAATTGCCAACGTAAAGTGAAATTAGGTTCTATTCCTAATTTCAATTTCACTTAACAAAAGCTATAAATTTAATTACAAAAATGTTGTTAGAAAATTGACCAACAGATGGAGACTTCCAAAAAATGCAAGAATTTCCCTAAAATTCCTTTAAATTCCCACTTAAAAATGGAGAAATTCAGTTGAGAATTTGAAAATTTGAATTTCAAATGTCAATTTAAACAAACTTTTAATGTAAAATTTTCCAATTTCAAAATTAACTTAGCTTTGCATTGTGAACAGTGTGCTTTTTCATGAAATTTCACTTTCACTTAGCGTTACATTATGAATCAGGCTTAAAGCAAACGCTATAATTATTCGTATCGATTTTTGTTTAGCAACAGGTGAGTATGTATCTGTGTAATCGATACCAGGTATCTGCCCGCAACCTTTTGCGACGAGTCTAGCTTTTCGTTTTACCAGCTCACCATTTTCGTTTCTTTTATTAGTGAAAACCCATTTGCATCCAATAACCTTACTGTCTTTAGGCTTATCTACAATTTTCCATGTATTATTTTTCTCATGGGCTTTTAATTCCTTCCTTATAGCATGTTTCCATTCACCATAGTTGTAATTTTCTTCAGTTTCAACTTCTAAGATGTTTTCAGTTTCTTCATAGTTCACCAAAAAATTTTCACAGTCCACATATAACTCATTTTCACTATCTGTTTCATGTTTTTCTTTTTTATTTTCTTTTGCTACTCTTTCTTCTTTTTGTATTTGTATTTTTTCTAATTCAGCTTGGTACTGTTTCCTAGGGCGACCTCTCAATCCTGTTCTAATAATTTTTGGCCTTCCCTTTTTTTTAGATGATTGCGTAGGATTTGCAGCATTTAGATGAGTAGTTGATTCTTCTATTTCAACTTTCCCTTTTATTTCTGAAATATTTTTTACTGTTTCAACTGTATCAGATTTCAAGTCTTCTTTTATAATACTTTCTTTCTCAATTCATTTTCGTGTGCTTCGCTCATTTCTTGAAGAACATTTTCTTTCGTATTTGGCAAATATTCATATGATATAATTTTATTTTCCTTCGTTTCAGATTTTTCATTTCCTTCATTTATAAAAATCACGTCTCTTGCTTTTATTATTTTTCCCGTGCTTTTGTCCCATAATTTATATGCTTTTGCACCGTTGCTGTAGCCTACAAAATAATATGATTTTGATCTCGAATCAAATTTACCATTATTTGGATTTTTATTTAGTGCGTAAGCGACAGTTCCAAAATTTCTAAAATGACTTGTGTTGGGATCTCTTCCTCTCCATAACTTATACGGAGTTTCATTGTCGACACTTGTAGAAGGTGTTCTATTCTTGATATAATTAATTGTGCTTACAGCTTCAGCCCAAAGATAAGTTGGTAGTTCTGATTCAAGTAATATGCATCTGGATCCTTCGATCAAAGTTCGATTTTTTCGCTCAGCTACACCGTTTTGCTGAGGTGTATATTCGACTGTCAGCTGATGATGTATACCTGAAGATTTTAAATAATCGTTAAAATTTTTGTTTACAAATTCCTTACCATTATCCGTTCTTATTGCTTTTATTCTATTGTTGTGATAATTTTCCACTTTTGCTTTATATTCTATAAAAGCATTTAATGCATCATTTTTGTTTCGTAGAAAATAAACTTCACACCAACGTGTACAGTCGTCTATAAAAGTGATAAAATAATAAGAACCTCCGGCTGATCTTGTCCTCATTGGACCACATAAATCGCAGTGAATTAGATCAAGTGGTTTTTTGGATCTTTGAAACTTGTTTTTCATAAAAGGTTGCTGTACTTGCTTTCCTTGAATACAGATCTTACATATCGGATTGATATGATTAGGAATCTTCATTTTTATACCTCTAACCTTTTGGTTGTTTATCATGTCTTTCAGGGTTCTGAAATTGAGATGACCGAATCTACGGTGCCATAAGATGATATTATTTTCAGCTGGAGTTGTTAAGTTAACTTCATCGTTGATCTCTCCGGTTAAAACATGAAAAAGTCCATCTTTTTTGACATCTTTTATTACCGCTCTGTTCCTAGAAAATATAGCAATATGACCGTTTTCAGTGATTTTACTTATAGATAATAAGTTTGCACGGAGATCAGGAACATATAAAGCGTCTTTTAGTTTTATTCTACGACCATCTTCAGAATTAACACTTGCTAAACCTTTTCCCTTGATTTCAGCTGACTCTTCATTTGCCAATTTTAATTTAATATTGTTTGATGTATATAGTTTTATAAAATTATTTTGATTTGTTAAAATATGTGACGTAGCACCACTATCTAAAATCCAACTTACCCCTTTCTTATTAATACCTGTGATAAATATTGATTCTTCGACGAACGAACTATTTTCATTTTGATTCCACCTTTTTTTACAGTCAATTGCCTTATGACCATACTTGCTGCATCTATAACATTTTATTTTATGTCTGCTGCTGCTGAACTTGGGTTTCTGTTTTGTTTGATTGTTATTTCCTCCCTTTTGTTCTACGACGAGTGCATTTGATGATAATGATGGTTGATTGCATCGAGCATTGTATTCCTCGATTATTTTTATTTTTAATGATGATAAGGTAGGTAATTCGTCTCTCGATTCGATAGCTATTCTGAAATTCTCAAATTGGTCAGGTAAGCTATATAATAACAGGATTGAGAGGAGGTCGTCATCTATATTGATTTCAATAGATTTCAATTTGTTCACTATGTCAAAAAAATCAGACACATGTTTTTCTATCTCTTCACCAGAAGATGCTTTACTCAATATCAGCATCTTTAATAATGCTGCTTTTCTAGTTGGGATTTTTGCATCATAAGTATCTTTCAACTTTTCCCATACAGTATATGACGTTGTACAGTCTTTAACCTCTTTGAGTAATGATGGACTGATTGCTAAAATTAAATCAGCTCTTGCCTTCTGGTCATTTTTGATCCAATCTGTATCTTGATCATTTTTCTTTTTTAAATTACCTGATACATATTCCCAGTGGTCATTTTTAATGAGTATGGCTATTATTAATGAGTATGGTTATTATTTTTATAATATTATTATTTTAATTATTATTGATATTGAAATATTAAATAATCATATAATAAATTATAAATAATCATATATGTAATATATAAAATATAAATAATTTATATAATGTATATGTATGTACATATAAATATTTTTTTTAATTTATTATTTTTTTATTTTTTTTGTATTATTATTAAATATTGCAATGGCATTCATATTTTATATAAATAAACACTCAAATATTATTATACAACAATATTTTTATTATACATCGTACGATAAGAGATGTAAGAGGACCTCATCGATGTTCTCTAAAGTAAAGAGATTTTTTTCCGTTAAAAATATTTTTTGACGTATTTTATCCACTAATTCCCAATACCAAAACCTATAAACGTCAATAGCTAAATTCACCATAACAATTAAGAGATCAGCTGATTGGCATCTCTTATCTACTTTAACTACAACTCCTAAAATTATGCAATCTGCAGTTAAGAGGTTAAGAGTCTCTTAGCCTCTAAAGTAGAATAGCACCGTTAGTTAACATAGATATTTAGCTTTTTATATTATTGAAAGATTGAGTAAATCCTTGGAAATTTTTTAAAGACAAAACATGAAGTTTATGGGTATTTTTTAGCATGTTTTTTTTCTTCACATTTACTCCTCTTAATGATTGCGATTTGCGAACCACTCAGTTGTTAGTAGAGAAATATTTGCATGATAGGGCTTAGACTGATATATCTAATAATTCTTTTGAGTTACTCGTCTTCATCAAAAATCAGAAGCAGAAAGAGACAAACAGCATTATTAGAAGATAGAACATCATTATCGTTGTAAAATAGGATCCATTTCAATCTCTTTATAAAAAACAAAAAAATGTAAACTAAACCTAAGTTAAGCAGTTATTAATAAGTTAACTAACTGTTAAGTTTAAATAAAGTTAACTAAATAAACCTAAGTTAAATTAAACCTAAGTTAAATTTTCGAAATGTAGCTAAAATGATATGTAATATAAATATTTTGTAAACGTAACGACGTAACTCAAGGAGATTTTATTATACAAACATATGCATGTAATAGGAAAAATATCAAAAAAAATGTGAGCAATAAAATGATGAAGTTAAAAATATAATATGATATACACATATATATGTATGTATTTATTATACATATATGATTATGTTTATATTTTGTGTATTGTCTAGTTTTTGTTGTAAGCACATTACAAACATATACATATTTCATTTTTATTGCATAAATTGTATAGTGTACATGTACATATATGTATGTTTGTATAATTTTTAATGTCTTTTCCGTGAAGGTGCTTATAAAATGATATTTTGAATAAGAATAAATTCCAAATAAAAAACAAACATAAGTACATAGGAGTAAAAAAATCAAAACATATTTTATATATGCAAATGAATATGATATTAAATTATAAATTAATTAAAAATTTTGTTTATTTATTTTTTAAATTTAATATGTATACTACGTATATTATGTAGTTCTGTGTATCATGTATTATCGTCAGTCGTCACATGCGATACAGGTATTTAATTCGTATTTGTTATGTATATTATAATATTATGTCTGTAGGGTGATTTTATATTATAATATATCCCTAGAACGTAATATCAATATTACAATATAATAAAATGGTTAAATAGTCATGTCTGACTCGGTTATTACATGTATAATTTTTTGAAAAATTATAAAATTATTAAAGCTGTGTGCTATTGTGTTACCATCAGATTAAATTTTAGATCAATTGGCTGAAAATAGAAATGATAAAGTGACTTATACAATTATTCATCAATGCGGAATAATAAAAAAATATAAAAATATAGCAAAATTAAGTCCAGAAAAAATTAAATTAATATTATTGTTACATACAAATACATAATGAACACAATGAATTACATTTCAAATAAATCTTCATTGAACACTTTTCTGGTAAGATAACTTACGTTTATTTCTAATAAAAGAAATTAAGAGAGGGACTTGGGCAGCTTAATTGTTGTTGTTGAGGAACTAAACTCGTATGCGTAGATCACTAAGTTCAAATTCCAGCAAATGCACCACTTTCACCCCATTCTATACTATAACTATGCATAGCATAGCCGCGTACAGCAGTTTAAAATTGCCGAAGAATGAGAGAAATTTTCAAAATTTCCTGTCATTTCCCCTTTTTTTTGTAAGAAAATCACAAAAATAATCAAAGATTAGATTTTCCACTCAGTATCAGTGGTCATTGGTCATGCACATGCGAATAGTGACTGGCGACGATCAGTGGAGATCGTGAATTACATACACGATGGGTATACATTTTTTTTTGCTAAAAAAAAAATAACAACATTCTAGCGTACAACGTTCACTGCACGACGAATGCCATGCTAATGCATTAAGAAAAATTTGAAATTTGGACAGAGCAAAATGAAGAAAATATAGAAAAGATGCTTAGAAAGAAGCATAAAGAAGTAAATATTTTCGTAACTATAAAATCGGGATGCTATAACTGCAATGAATTTAGATAATGATGTGATAACAGAAAATGACAGACCAAGACAAACCAAGAAGAATTTTTGTTTATTTTAAATTTTACTAAATTTTTATAGCTTTGTGGAAAATTATTAAATTCTGTAAAATGACAAAATGTAAATGTGGCTGAGTTCTAAAATGCATCGATG
The DNA here is from genome assembly GCA_951394055.1 of Villa cingulata. Classification (NCBI taxonomy): domain Eukaryota; kingdom Metazoa; phylum Arthropoda; class Insecta; order Diptera; family Bombyliidae; genus Villa; species Villa cingulata. The sequence continues at coordinate 16,967,770 of OX596020.1, read as the reverse complement.
CGGTTTAAATGCAAAGTAACTAGTTTCTAAATGTTCAAAATAAAAACGGTACACTGTCATAAGTTTCAAAATGCATTGTGAATGTATTTTTTACTCATCATTTAAGCAAACATTGGAAAATCACAATCACTTCCTAACTTCGTTTCAAAATGTCAAATTTAAAATTATGCGTTTTTGATACGAATGTAATAATAATACTGTTGTAATTTACCATTTATTTCTGCCCTTTAAGTTTAAACACAATTAATTATAAAGTAGTTAATTATACTTTTATTGTACGACTTCATTTTATAAAAGACAATTCAGAAGTAAAAGAAAAAGAAGAAAAGTACATTATTATATTAATCAATTTGACAGTTCTCTTTTTCTTTCAATTCATAATAATTCACAATAATCATTTAAAGTAAATTACAATATAACATTAACCTAACACTCCTTCCTTATATTTAAATTACTTCTCAAATACTCAAATTTAGTTTTAGTTATAATCTTTGTTAGTAAGTCAGCAAGTTGGTTCTCTGTTTCCACGTATGATAAGTTGAATGTTTTGCCACAATGCTCCTTGATGAAATGAAACCTTACATCTATATGTTTTGTTCTCTTATGTACTGCATCCTCCTTTATCAGTTTAATCGCACTCTGATTATCTATACATATAAATTCACTGGCATGTCAATAACTTTTAGCTCCTTCCCAAAATTGACCATGATTATTAGCTCCTTCACTCCTTCAGATGCTGCAACATATTCAGCTTCAGCTGTAGAAAGCGTTACAATTGACTGCTTTCTTGTAAACCAATCAATAGGTGTATTGTTTAACAACAGTATATAACCTGAAGTTGATCTCCGATTTTCTTCATCACCTGCGAAATCTGCATCTGTATAACAATTTAATGATATCTGTTTTTTATTTTCAAAATATAAACCATAATTCATGGTCCCCTTTAAATATCGAAATATTCTTTTAACTCTCATCCAATGAATATTCTGTGTTGTTTCCATAAATCTGCTTAAATAGTTTACTATAAATGTTATATCAGGTCGCGTCATATGTGATAAATACAAAAGGCTACACTCAAAAAAATTCATTGGTAAAATCAAATACATTCCTTATTTAAAATTGCGTCAATAAAGGAAAATTATTAATTTAAATAAGCAGGAGTTGTTGAAATTTTTATCAAAAATATACAACTTTTATTATTTGGAAGAACCACTGCATTGTTAATTTTATTGTAAGCCAATAATATTAATTTCTAGTTTATAATAAATCGTGGTAAAAATTTAAACATTTATTGTAATTAAATAACAACTTTACTTGTAGTTCCTCAGGAGTAAATTATTGACTTATAACCAGCATGTTTAGTTTATAAGCTGCCGTAATAATTTTAGCATAGTAGTGGTTAAACTACAATGCAAAAATAATATGCATACAACTAGAAAATTGTATATTTATAAGTTTCCTATTATCAATTTTTTTTTCACATATGGAATAGGTTTAAAATAAAAAAGAAATACAAGTCAATTCTTGTTTAATAGATAACAATTTATTTTAGCATTTTTATACTCGTGTTACAACAAAAACATAATTTTAATACATATTCAATTTTACCTATATAATCTATCATTATAGCTTTAGCCTACAATTAGGTATACATTGTTTTCATTTAAATTTAGGTAGTATACATATAAAATATTCTTATTATAAATCATTACATTTTTCATTTTTACATTTTTTCAAAACTTCCTTAAATTTCTAATAATAAAAAACTAAAAATTTTGAAAAAGCTTAAGCTTAAAAAAACTTAAATTTTACATAATTCTTTCCATTTGGATTTGAGTGAATATGTATAGGAGGTCCACTAGCTTCTTCAATATTAATTAGCCAAAAGTTATTAGTGCACTTTAAAACTTCATACGACTGAAAATGATCACAATAGGGAGAAACTATCATTTCTTCGCACAAAATAAAAAGACTTTCCTCTTGCATTACAATAAATCCTTGTATACGATATAGTTTGGGGTTTTGTTTTACAAATCTCAAATAATAATCGTTTTTATATAAAATATTACAATAGACAACAGACTCATAGCAATTAATATCAGATGAAAGTAAAAATGAATCTTTATTTTTTATTTGACAGAAACAGTCCATTTCAATTAAACGTATTTTTTTTTTTGATAATTGTGAAATTTTAGGAGAAAATCCAGGTATATTAATAACTCTATTACAAAAATTTAAACTAAATTTGATGCTCAGTGAAAGGGGAAGATTTTTCCGAGAAGTGATGTTATTACAATAATTTTTCAGTAGTTTATGTTTAGATTCAAATCTAAAACTCCAAACGTGTTTTAGAGGCCCAATCATTTTTATCATAAAGGGGTAATGAGTAAGGAAATGGAATTTTGGTTTAAGAGTGTCATTGAAAAGAGTTTTATACAGTGTATGATGTTCACTGATTAGTTGAGATAATGTTTGGAGTTCTGAATCCTCGAAGGAGGATTTTAAAATAATATCTAGCATTTTATTCAGTAAAATAAGAAGTCGCCAATGGTGATTACCAACAGGGACTAAGTCACCAATCATTAGTGGAAGAAAATGGCACAAAGTCCACATTTCTCTCGCTGATAAATTTATTTTTTTTTTATATAAATGTTCAATCTTAATAGGTGGGCCTATATTTCCTATTTCAGTTTCTCCATATTGAAATAACTGAATGCGATTATTTAAAGTATCGAGGGTAAAAAAATTATTAACTGTAATTAAGTGAGTTAACACTTGACTGATATCATAGTGGCATACGCCTTCAAATAAATCGTGCATGATATCTACTGCGTAATTTTCAACTACATGGAAACTAGGTATGCTGTTGAAAATCGAATTTTCTCGAATACCGGTGTGAGATATCCTAGCTTGAAGTTCTGAATGTAGAGATATGTTTTCATTATAATTTCGAATTGACCTGTAATTTTTTTTGTCAAAAGTTTGAGACTGAATGTCATTTTTCGAATCACAGCAAAATCGACATGGATATTGAGAATTAAAACCTTTCGCAAAGCCTAATATTGTATTCAAACCAAGATTATCTCCTATTATCAAACCCAAAACAAAGTATAGTTGTATCTTTTCTGTGCCTATCTGAATAGTTATACCATTTTCTTCCAAATCCTTTATTTCCTCAACTAGTTTATAGAATACTGAGTTAATTCCGTAGTATTTGTATTTACTATAAAATAACATTCCAACAAATATGTTATTTAAATCAGAAAGAGTCCATTGCGGAAAAATAGGGTAAGAATAATAAACGGCACCAATCGAATGTGAACCCGCATGAGAACCTAATGGGTTATTTGACTCAAAGTCATCAAAATATAAGAAAAAAGGTATTATATTTTTATTTTTTTCTAAAGGAAGTGAGGATAATTTCTTCTGCCACAATTCACTAGTAATAAAGTGACAAGAAGATGTAGTTTTAATTTGCTTCATATTTTGCAAAGCAATATCATATATACCGGGAGCTTCAAATAATTTACGAAATTGAAATTTTACACTGAGAGAAAAAAAGAGTGATTTTTATCAAAAACGTACTTAATTTAAGAATTTTTCAACATGATTTTGACGCAAGAGTGGAATTGATAAATTTAAGAATGGGATTATTAAATAAAGAACGCTAATCTTAAGACAAACAGACATTCTTAATTCAAAACAAGATCGAGGAGATTTAAGAAAATTAAATGTAAACTGTGGCTACTTAGAATAAGGATGTATTGACTTAAATTAACATTGTTTATTATTATCCAATCCAACCGTTGCAAATTTAAAATAAGTACGATTATTCTTAAATTTCCAAGTGAAATATGAGAATGTACGTTCTTTATTTTAAATTAAAAGTGCTTATTTTAACCTAGAACATGTTGAATTTTAAAAGACAAATTTAAGGAAAAACTTGTTTCATTTAAGGATTCTGAAATATAAAGGTAGTATTTAAACAAAAATTTATTTATTTTGATTAAATGTATTTATTTAACATTAATATGTATGTACATATATATGTAATTAAAAATTCTCAAAATACATATTCAATTATACCTACTTATACTTATAAATTCTTCTTTAAAAACTCTAAAAATACATACATATTCAGTTATAGTTATACTTATGATTACAAAATTTTTATAATTCAATTAACTTAAACTTAATGATTCAATAAAAATAAAAAAACAATAGCAGGAATAAGAACTAAAAATAAAAAATTTAAAAATAACAATTCAAATTTCTTTATATCTTAAATAAGTAGAACCATTATTTATAATATGACAATTCATCGGATAACTTGAAAATTCACTAAGATTTGTAACACAAAAATAATTAGAACAATTTTTAATTTCATATGAATGAAAATGCTTAGAAAATTTGGTTATTTCGACTGATTGGCAAATAACATAAATTTCTTCTACATCTGGAATTAAAAATTCAATTATTTTGAAAAAACTTATTATATCATTAGAACGAATACCAAGAAAATGGCCTGATTTGTACACTGTATTTTTAAAAGTTATAGTTTCAGCAACTTTACAACATTTTGTATTTAAATTTTGAATGCTTATATCTAATAATTCATTGAAATATGACTTTTTGGTTAAATCAGTTATATGATAGTCGATAACTGTATATGGTGGCTTAAGGCCATTTTTATATTTGACCAAAAAATTGGAATATTTTAATCCGCTTTTAATTGTAACTGATAAGCAAGGATTAATTCTAGAGTTAATATTTTTTAAATAGGCTTTTATACACTTATGCATAGCTTCAAAACGCATCGACCACAATTGCTTTAGAGGGCCAACATTGCGAATTACAGATGGATAATGTACAATAAAATGATGTTTAGGCTTTAATTCGCCGTACATTAAAATGTACTTTCTATGATGTTTTTCAATCAATTTTTTTAAAACATTTAGGTCATTTTCTGTGTAACTATTTAAAAATAACATATCAGATAATTCTAATAACTGAAGTAAAAATAACCAATGTTTATTATTTTGAGGAATTAAATCTCCAATCATTAATGGCAAAAAGTTAATAAATGTTGAAATCTCACTTGCTGTCATTTTTAAATTGTTTGATTTAATTCTATGAAACGTTAAGTCTGAAGACGCATTATTAATTTCAATCTCACTGTAAGGAAATAGTCTTTTTCTGCTATTAAGAATATCTAAAGAAATTGTTTTGTCGCTTAGCAAACCTAATAAAACATTACAAATGTCATAAATATACACTCCTTCTAGAATATCGTGCATTAAATCAAAACAAATATTGCTGGTAACATGAAAACTTTTTAATTCGTTGAAAATACAAGGACTTTTTATTCCAGTTTCAATATTATTTGTTTTTAAGTCTTGTTCATAGTTAGCTCTGCTCCTCAAAAATTGAGTTGTTTCCATACAATCTTTTTTTGTATAAAATTTTGTTCTTGTGCACATTCTACAAAATCTTGTAGAACTAAATGACTGCACGAATCCTAAAATGGAGTTCATGGCTAAATTATCCCCAAGAATTAGGCCTAAAATGAATTTGATTTGAAATGAACCCCGTTCGGTTAAAATTTCTATGCCATTTTCTAAAATATTCATTTCTTCAATTATACTTTCAAGACATTGTCCATAATCAGAATTTTTAAAAAAATTAGTGTTAATAAATGCAGCGTGAAAAATCAAATCTAATTTAGAATGCATGTATGAAGGCAACGTAGGAAAATTGTAATAGAAACCACAAATTGAAAATGTATGACTTCCTAATGGATTATTGCATTGAAAATCATCACAGTACAGATTCATTGGTATGACTAAATTGTTAAATTGTTGTTTTTGTGCTCTAAATAGTCTTCCATTTGCAAAATTTGTTATTTTATTTTCTTTAGATAATTCTTCCATATTTTTTAATGTTAAATTTAGTACTTCAGGTAACTCAAAAAATGCTTTTATTTGATGCACTAATGGCAAAATATGAATTTTTAGGGGTTTTGGTACTAATACAGGAATCGAATTGACTACTTTTTCAGATACAGTATTTTTCAATATGATTGTTTTATAATCATAATACAATTGTTTCTGTTTTAATGTTTTAATGAACATATATTCAGTTTTACATTGCGTGAAAGGATTATTCATCAGCTCTAAAATTTTGTCCATTTCGGATTTTTTTTGGCTTGTAGAATCACTCATTATTAATTTTATCACATTTGCCAATGAAGAAGTTAGGTCAACAATACTATTTAATATTTCAGGAATGTAGTTTCTTGGTAGAAGGTCTTTTGAATATAATTTTAAAGTAAACAATAGGCACTGATTTTTGATGTTACAAATAACTTCTTCAATACTGGATGTGGGTGGTTTTGACGTTCGATTTATGGTTTCTGTAATTTGCTCATTATTATTATGGTTTCTGTAATTTGAAACATTATTATTTTTCACAATGTTTTTACTTTTGTTTGTACAGGATTTTACAGAATCTGACATTGAATGCACATTTTCCAAGTGAGATTTCAATCTGTTAAAGCCATGAAATAATTGCCTACATTGATTTTGTTCGCAGCATAAAGTATCGTTTTTTGCTAGCAAATGAAAGTATTTTAGATGAGTAATTAGAAGTGAAGAGCTTTCAAAAGATAATTCGCATTTAAAACAGAGAAACATGGTGAAAAGTAATGAATTCTACCTATCTTTTAGTTCATTTAACATTGATATTAAGGTAGGGGATATATAATCATTTTCTAAATGAATATCAAAAATGAACTTCTGAATAAAGGTCCACGGACCTACACTAGCATTTGGATATTTTAAATTATACGAATGAAATAATTTAAATGTTAAATCTAAACAACCTATAAATGAATTAGTCTTATATAAATTTTTGTCCCAATATACATAAAAATCGCTAAGATGCTCAATATCCACACCAACAACAATCATCAAAGGCTGTAAGGTCTCGTGCCGATCGTAATGCTTTTCTATAATATTATTTACCTTAGTGTAGTAATTATTAATACAGTTGAGATGTAGAGCGAAGCTTTCTTGTGCATCTAAAACAGATACTTTTCCTGATTTTATCCTAGCAGTCGGCTTGATTACGACATTTATGAGCGTTGTCAATATATAGTCCACTGAATCTGTGTAGAAAAAGACACATTTCAATACTTCTAATTTTGACATCACTAAAAAATTAATTTTATAAGTTTACCAATATTAGCAGCTGTCTTGTGTTTCAAAAATAATTCTCTATATTCTGAGTTACGTAATTTTTCATCATAAAAATTTATCAGTTTTGTTTTAAATGTATCCCACTTTGAAAAAAGTAAATTTTTCTTATTTGAATATAGCAAATCAAAATCAATGTTAATCTAAAACGGAATTATTAAAATTCATTCATTAAAATTATATGAAAATTTCACTTACTAAATCTACAGCTCTACTGTCAAGTAATTTTGGCCAAGACTTCATAAATTCAACACTTTCTAATTGATGAACATCTTTTTGACGAATTGCAAATGATTTAGTCCAATAATTACATACTTCTTGCCAATCATCACAACTGCGAGCCAATAATGTTTTGTACTGGACTTGATCATTAAATTCCTCCGTATTATTACTCGGTGTATTTTCTTTTTCACTGGTTTTTGTTGTCGTAGGCGTATTTAATTTTCTAAGTTTTGAGCGGCAATTTTTATATCTGTCGTAAAGTCTTCCTCGAGGGTTCTTATTTTTTTCTCGTCGAACATAATAATAACACTGAAACATCATTTTACAGTTTTTAGAAAATTCAATTCATTTTTAATAACTATGTTCAGAGTTTAATAATAATTTTAGAGAAAAATTTTTAAAAAATAGTTTAAAACAGTTAACATTTGATTTACGCCAAAGTAAAATCAATAAAATAAAAGAGAACTATGTTAAATTTCTGTAAAATTATTTCTAAAGTGTACTTACCTTTGACTGATTCTCGTTGGGAAATACTTCGGAGATTTGATCAACAATATTTTCGAAGTTTACTGGCTTTAAACATAATTGTTTTACATTGACCGTCTCTAAAATAATTCTTATTACTTCGTCCCTATGTTTGTCCGTCAAAGTTGAATGATCTTTGTAATATTTTATAATCGCTTCTCCGGCAATATTATTTGCAAGAAGGCTTTTTACGTCCTAAAAATGTAAATATTAAAAAAAAAACTTACAATTAATGTTATTTGCAATTAAAAATAGTTGATAATTAGTCACCCAAAATATGAAAAAATTCATACCTACCAAGCATAAACAAGAATTTGATAACTCTTTTGCCTCAGACGAAGTTGAAGCCTTTTCCAACCATAAGTTTACTTTAGAATTCACAGATAATGTGCTGTCATCATATTTATACTAAAAAAATCGGCAATTTTAAACTGTTCTGGATAAATGCAGAATATTACTTACTTCTTTTTTACGCCACAAAAACAATTTTTCTCGGAATTCGGCTTGCAGACCTAAGTGAGGAATTGCTTTATATATATCATCCACTGATAAAAATGGCAAACTGCGATATGTTATTTTGGATGCTATCACAAAATAATTCAATCATACTATTGTACATATATTTTAAAGTTTTAATTTAAATATTTCACTGCATTTTACCTTTTAAAGTATTAAAAAGTTCTTCCAAGTTAAACTGCTCTAATAATAAAAATAATTTTTGGTCATCTTCACTGATTATGTCACTTATTTTTTCAATAATCGTTGTGCCGATAATTTCTAAATCACTTGCATTTAAAACTATATTACTTAATGATTCATTTTCATTTAACACATTTTGAGTTTCGTTATCCATGTCGAACGAACAGAGTAATGCAACTAAATAACAGAGTACCGTAAAATGTCTATTGTTTGTGTATAAATATAGATGCAATGAATATCAACTGTAAACCATTCAAGGTAAAATTAACTCAAAACGTTTTTAAATAAGAATGATCGTTCTTAAATTTAAACTAGTAGCTTATATTAACTGTTATTTGAAAAAATTAAAACTAAACATTCTTAAATTAAGTTTTAAAGCAAATTATATACAAGCGCTTCATACTTAAAGTAAGAATGATCACTCTTAAACTAATACTAGTCAGTTTTACTAATTGTTCATTAGATTAAATCAAAACTAGACGTTCTTGTATTAATACTATTTTGAGTCTTTTTAGTAATAATGTATTTAAAATAAGAATTTTAGTCTCACTCTTAGAATAATGTAATATTTTCTTATTTTTATTCCGAGATTTTTCTCTCAGTGTAGAGACAATAATACACCATCGCTTTCATTTATATTAAAAGTAGGTACGGTTGCAGGCGTAGCAGAAACTTCGCTATTTATAATAAATTGAGTAGGATCAGTATACAGATCATGGCTTTTTAGCCCTTGAATGAATTTATAAAACGTATCATACTTACTGAAACATGTTTTAAAAATAGATAGCATTCTGATGAAATATTTCGCACTTTCTTCTGACATATGTTTTGAAAATTGTTGTTCCAGTTCGTTGAAAAACAAATTTAAAATTCCATCTATAATATCTGCCACAATTTCTTCAATGATTTTTCGAGGTAAATTAGGTTTAGCATACAATTTACACATCAGTTTTACGATACTTTTTTCAACTTGAATAGTGAAATCATCATTTGAAAAATTGTCGCTTGTATTGTTTTTATGAGTAGCAGCAGAGGCTTTATAAACAGTTTTAAAATCTAAAACATTCTGAGTATTTACATTATTTTGATTACTTAATGTATTTTCTGTAAAAAGAATTTTGCACGTACGTGTAAAATGTCTTTTAAAACTTTTCAAGTTATATGTTTGCTTGCAGTGCAAACAAAAGTAATTATCAGTAGGTTTTAAATAGTGTGTATATTTATAATGAAAAACTAAATTATCTACATTATTGAAAGTAACATTATTTTTACACAAATAGCAGCCTAACATGTTTCCAAACTTTTTAGTAAAACCAATATATCAGGAGATACTCTTTCGGAAAAACTTATATCGAAAAAGTATTTTTGGATAAACATCCAAATAGATCTCGAACAGTTCGGATATTTCAAATTTAAAACAAAAAATGTTTTGAAACACGTGTCAAGAGCAGGTAAGAAAGTATCAAATATATACTTTATGTCATCATAGTAAACAATAAAATGATTTTCAGATTGAATGTATATAATTAGTGGCTGTAAGGTATATCCGTTTTCACGTAATTTAGTAGAAAGCCCATCTATAGCTGGATAAAAGTCGTTTGTTGTGTTAATTTTTAGAAGAAAAGATTGTTGCGAGTCTTTTATTGTTGATTTAATAATCTTACGTTTTTTTGATCCAACTTCGTTGCTGGAAATTTTAACATGATGCTTTACAGTAGGTGGCAGGAGTGCATGAATTAGATCAGCAACTAGAACATCTTCAGGACCTAGAAATATTGATAACACTTTCAAACATACACAATTGAAAATACTGAATTTATATATGTACCTTTAGAAAAATCTTTTTTATTTAAGTTGTTCAGGAGAGATTGACTTTCTGGATCTTTAATTTTCAAATTGAAAAGTGGTACTATTTTTTCTTTAAATTGATTCCACTTTTCTATCAACTTATTTGATTTCGAAGGATATAAAATTTCAAAATCCAAATTTATCTATAAATATAGTATATAAGCAAGTAATTAACATTTGTAAAATAAAATAATGATAACCGTGCAAGAATATTACCAAAGTAAATCCAATTGCCGATTTATATAAAGGCCATTCATTTACAATTGAAGTTAGTTTTTGTCCTTTGAAGGACAAAATTTGCTTTTTCCTTTCAGCAAAAGTTTTTACCCACTTCTCTTTTACTTCTTCCCAGGGTTCTTTGTATACTTTGAGCCAATGTATATGTTCTTTTATATCTATATATATTAAAATAAAAATTATCATTATTTATATAGCTGTCTCATATTAGTTATATATATAAGTATATATACAATTTTTGGTTTAATTGTGTCAGTTGTCAAGTCAAGTGTATTAGTTTTCTTTTATTTATTTATGTTTGTATATAATGTTCATATAAATATATGTACCTTCATGTTCATCCTCTTCTTGGCATATATCATTAGCTTGAATAGGTGATAACGGTGATGATAACGATAATGGTGATGGAGGTCCTAGACCGATTTTTGTAAATCTTCTTTTTGTGTTGTAATATTTACTATACAATCGACCACTCGGATTTTCATTGGAATTTGGCTTTGGCTTGGAGTAATATATATTCTGTAAATGAAATTTATGAAAAATGATACATAATATAGAAAATTACTAGCTACTTTATCATCTTTAAAACGAGATTCTATTTGATCGGCAATATATTCAAAGTCACGGCGAGATATTTGCCGATTTTGTTTCATATGCCACGATATAATAGCATCTATTAAAATGCTCCTGGAAGTCTCTCCAAGTGCTCTAGTTTTATTAAATTCGGTTATAACGAAATGTCCAGTCGGAAACAACTCTAGTACGTGGTCAATGTCCTTAAAATTAATAAATAAGGTTTATAATATACATACAGTATATGATGAGAATAAAAATTATTACAAAATGTGTTGAATATGATAGATCAGGTGAACATGGTGGACATGATCTTGAAGGTGACAGGCTTCTAATTGTTTCACGATCAGAATATACATCTCCTAAATGTTTTTGTAAAACTTTTGAAAAAATTTCTTCGAAATTTGTTTTATTCAACATTGTCTCAGGGTGACATATTCCCTGCATAAATATAAAAACATTCTCAAATTATTTTAAAAAACGTGTCGAAGAAAAAAATACTTCGAAAAATTAATTTATCAAAAATGAAAATTGTTCAAATTCTTATTTACAATCCACATATGTGTTAGTGTGAAATAAAGAAAGTAACATTGATAAACCAATTATTTGAAGTAGTTTATTTGTTTATGTTGAAGTTCATACGTTTTTTTCTCGCCATGTCCACAACTTTTGTCTAAAAGCAATCTTAACACCAATTTTTTTCCCAACAAAAATCTCGTCAATATCTTTTTCCAACAAGTTTTTTAAAATATCAACGTTGATTGCTTGTTGTATAAATTCGGAATATAGATGAACAAATCCCCAGGAACTTAGAAGATCATACAGTTCTTGATCATCTATTTCAAGGAGTGTGCTACTTTCTGATTGCGAAAAGTATTGAATTTGATTTTGCAGTTGTGATTGTTGAGTATAATCGACTTGTATGGTTCCACCAGTGTCAATGTCATACAAAGTATTTGATACGGTGTTTTGGTTGATGTTTTCAGAACTCATTTTTTACAATAAAAAAGTGTAATGTGAATTATGTATGTGATTTTACAAGACAAATTTTGAACTATTCTTTAATATATTCTTCCTCAAATTAAGCCGTAAATAACCAAAAATCGTCGAATTTAATCTAAAAAATATCCCGTTTTCCGTAGAATCAACATGCAACTCATTTGTTATTTTTTCTACAACATTTTTTTATGCTTCGATAAAAAGTATGTGAGAAAATTTGTAATTAATTGTCAGTAGAAAATTAGAAAAAGTAAAAGTAAAATAAACACTGCTTTAATATTTCCAGTAGAAAAATAGTCTAATAAGAGACTTGCACATGTACACATTTATAGAAGAACTTCGCAATCGCAAATAAAAGTAAAACAAAAAAATACGCAATGCAATAATAATCACATCGAGTACAAATAAGAAACAATTCACAATTTTGTAATAAAATTTACTGCTTCATTTTAATTTTTTTTGCTTTTTCAATGCAATTATAACCACAAGTTATCTTACATACTTTCTTTTAGAGTAAAAAAATTAGTATAGAAAAACTAACACGTGAGTTAGAGTTTGGTCCTTTTCGGAAGTTAAGCCTCAAATTATATGATTCGATTATTTGATTGATGCACACAAGATCTTATTAATGTCCTAAATTTTTAGTAAATACACCTTAGTAGATAATAATATAATTTTAAGTCACCTCACATTACCGAAAACGGTGCAAAAAAAAATTGAAAAAACAATCGTGTAAAACCTGAATGTAGCGGACTATAAAAATGAATAAATATATAAAACATAGTAAATCAGCCTTCTTAAAATCCTTATATATTTTTGGAAACTATGTTCTTTTTTAAAATATTACTTTTTACTCACTATATTACTCACTCAGAATATAAAAATACAATTTAATTTAACTTCACTGTACACATAACAACATAACAATGTGAAAACTAGAATGCGATTATTCAAACACAAAATATTGCTCATTTAACACCATATAATTATGATAATGATATCATACATTTTGATGATTCTAAACAGAAATTGTAAATCTACAACGTTTGTGAAGACTGTATCACTATTCGTTGTCAAATTAAACACACAATTTTTACTGTTTGTAAATATCCCGTTATAACAACAATTTTTTACCGAATTTTATGATTAGTTGATCACAAAAATTGTTGTGCCACAATATTTGTATTAAAGCAAATAATATTCCATATTTGTTACAATATGTTCATGATGCATTATTAAAGAATTATTTTCCTTTGCATTATTTATGTAAACAATTTTATATTAACCATATTTTTGAAAACTATGATTTTTGAATAAATAATAAAACTTGATAAAAGTAAATAATATCTGTGATTAATATTATCTAAAAAAATTGAGAATTTTACATTGTTTAATACAATCACACTTGTATTGTTTCATTTTAACATTTCCTTATTAGATTTTACTATTATCAAGGAATTGTAAAATGACAATTAAAAATTTTTAAATTAAACAATGAATTTTTTCTCAGTGTACCAATCGCTTGACGATAGCGTATGTTTGTTATTTCTGTCGAATCATCTTTTGTCTCACAAGTAGTACCTGGTGTTGAAACAATTTTACAATTTTCCATATTAAAAACTTTCAGTAATCTTTTGATGTAATTTTCTTGTTTCAGAAATATACTTCCATCATTTCTTCTTTCGATTTCCATGCCCAGAAAACGCTTAAAATCTTCCTTTTTTACTTCAAAGTTATTTTCTAGGTAAATCATTATTTCTTTAATTTGATTTTCATCTTCTGAAATTATTAGTCCATCATCAACGTAAATTATTATTATTATGATAGGATTAAATTTGTAGAAAACACACGCATCATAATTGGATTGTATTAAACCAAAGTTAACTAAAACACTCGTAAATTTTTCATTCCAACATTTTGTAGCTTGTTTTAGCTCATAAATACTCCTTTTAAGTAAACAAAATAGGTTGCTACCATCTTCAAATCCTCTTTGTTGTTCCATAAATACCTCTTCTTTCAGATCACCATTAAGAAAGGCTGTTTTAATATCAAATTGCTGAATTTTAAAATTATATGATGCTGCTATACCAATAATCATTCTTATCATTCTTAACTGAGCTACTGGACTATAAGTTTCTAAATAATCTTTACCATATTGTTGAACAAATCCTCTTGCAACAAGCCTTGCTTTCTTCTTTCCATTTGCTTTGATTGTCAGTACCCACTTTGTAGTGATTGGTATTTTATCTTTTGGTTTTTCACACAATTCCCATGTTTTGTTTTTAGTTAAAGCTTCAAACTCTTCTTTCATTGCTGCTTTCCATTCATTATCTTCACATGCTTCTTCATATGTAATTTCTTCTTCCATAGTGAAAAACGATGTATGAAAATCATTGTATTTTGATGGTGTTTTCAAATCACGTCGATTTCTTAAGTTATATAGTTCATTTGCATTTTTCTGATCCTTTATCTCAGCTTCTTCATCCTGTTGTAAAATCACCTCATCTGATGTTGTTTGTTGTTCTGCACTTTCTACTTTGTTTTGTGTTGTATTATCATTTATGTTGAACTTAGTTTTGACAGTCGTTGAAACATCTTCTGTTTTCGAAAAAATTATATCTGTAAATACCAACTATATTCTTTTCAGGAAAATATACTCTGTAGCCTTTTACTTCTTCACTATAACCTACAAAAATTCCAGCATTGCTTTTAATATCCCATTTTAATCTATTTTCCTTTGTTATATGCACATATACCTTACTTCCAAATACTTGAAAATAATTAATAGATGCCCTTTTTCTGTAATACAATTCATATGGTGTTTTACCTGGAATTGAACTCGTACCTGTTCTGTTTAGTGTATACACAACACAATTTATAGCTTCAGCCCATAATGACTTATTTAGATTTTTATGATAAATGATTGTACGTGCTGCTTCTACTAATGTTCTCATATCGCGTTCAACTTTGCCGTTTTGTTCAGGTGTATAAGCTATAAGGTATTGACAATTCATGTTTAATTCCATATTTACATAATAACTTATCAATATTCTTATTTTTAATTTCTGTACCATTATCTGAGCGTATTATTTTAATTTTTCGATTTGTTTCGTTTTTAAATCTAGGAATAAACGATTTTAAATTTTCGAATACTTCTTCTTTTGACTTTAGAAAGTATACTACTCTATAATGTGAATAATCATCCTTTAATAACAAAAAATATTTTGCACCACCTATTGAATTTACATCCATTGGTCCACACAAATCAATATGAATTATTTCACCAGGATTGTAGGTAATAGATTTTGAATTTTTGAATGGATTTCTATGATGCTTACCATATATGTATACAACTTTCACATTGAAATTTTTCAATATTCCTTAAAGTATTAAAGCCATATGATTCTAATAGTTTCTTACAATGATAAATATTCTGATGACATAACTTTTCATGCCACAATTTATTTTCTTGTTCTGCAATATTTACTTGTACATTTTCTTTTCTTAGATTCAATTTGAATAAATTTCCACAAATAACACCAGTTAATATTGGTTCATTTTTATAATAAATGACACAACCATCTTTGTTGCTAACTATTTCATGACCCTTTTCAATTACTGCTGACGATGAAAATAGATTGTATTTTAAATCTGGTACGTATAAAACATCTTTCATTGAACATTTCATCCAACCATTTTTTTCAGTATATCCTTCTATATTAATAGTTCCATAACCAATGCCCTTAATTACTTCACCATTACCAATTATTATTCTTTTAGGTGTATCTAATTCTACAAACTCATCAAAATATTCTATATTTGGACACATGTGATGAGTTGCCCCACTATCTAAATACCATGTATGTTCACTACCTTTATTATCATCAACAACTAGTGCATGAGTTATATTTGATTGGATTTTGGTTTTCTTATTATTTGAATGATTTTGTTTCTTAAGAGGACACTCATTTTTCCAATGACCGGTTTTACCACACATAAAACATTAATTTCTTTTTGGTCTGTTTTCATATGAATTTGATTTAACCTCAAATTTCTTATGTGGTTTTGAATATTTATATTGTCTTGCTGCAAATGCACCATTTACCTCATTTTTTACACTTAAATTTAATCTTTCTTCTTCAGTTAGAAGTCTTGCAGTCAAATTATTTTTAGTTTTCTCATCTTTAGATGTACTATCCCATGCTGAATACAAATGTTTGTAATTCTCAGGTAGACTAGTTAATATCTTATTCATCAACATGTTTTCAGATATATTTTCACCATATGTTCTTAACTCATGTGCAAAATTTTCTAAAGTAGCAATATGAAATGCCATACCTTTATTTTCATAGCTATAATTGTAGAATTTGTGTTGAAGGTTATGTACACCACTTTCTGTAATTCTCGTACATAATGCCTGTATTCTTAACCACATTTCACTTGCAGACTTACATGAAATTAAATTTGTTAACACCTTCTCATTCACAGAGGTTACTATTAGCATTGACTATATAATAATACATAGACTCAGAAAGCCCATACATTTTTTATGTCGAATTATTTTCTAAATCGGGTAGGTGATTTCAGAGCCATATGCGGCAAATAAAGTAACTAAAAATATTGCATATTCATGGGATTTTAAATATTTTTCATTTGATCTAAAAAAAAAAAGAAGAAAACTGCTTGTTAACTGCATAGAGTACTTTTGTTAGTGTAATGTTGCTGTGCTGTTGCTGTGCTGTTGCTGTATAGTGTATACTGTATACTGTATCCTTATGTGTGTAACCATGATACCTCTGATGATACTGTATATCAACCTCGTATGCTGTACATCAATGTTAGTTTAAAACGTGTATAATATATAATATCAATATTATGTGTTGTGTGTGTTGAATTATACACCTAAAGCATAGACATTGACTATATAATATTATATATAATATTATATATATAGCATAGACATTGACTATACATGTATTATTATATAGTCAATGGCATAGACTAAGTACCTATGCAGGCTTAAAGGTTTAGTTTGCGTATGTAAATATTTACATGTGTAAATGTTGACTTAACTTTTAAATTAGATAAATGAAGAAAACAATTAAGAACCTGTTTTTTATTCGTGTATACCTAAAACATTTTAACTTTGTTTTTCAATACTGAAATCTTTTAATCTTTGCGTATTTTTTTGGTAGTCCTGAAAAGGACCAATTTTTTATATATTATTGATTTATTGATTTCAGCTCGGAAAACGTACAACCAAAAAGTTAAAATTATGCGTTATTGTTTTAAAACTTCCATTCTGCTAACAGTTTCTTTGGCTTCTTTCATACCTTGTGACAACCAAATACAAGTTTTTCTCATTAAAACTAATATTAAAAAATCTAAAATTTGAATTTTATGGTCATTGCACTCATCATCTTGACGAAACCACGTTGGATGCCGAACATTTGTTAATTCAATAGCTTTTTGTTTCAGAATTTTTTTAATATTCCTACTGTGCTTATTTGAATTGAAATATTTTTCAAAAACTTCAACTTGTGTCGAACAAATTTTGAAAAATTCTTCCGACGGACATTTGAGTGCAACACTTTTATCTTTGGTGTAAGATTTATGACATATGAAAAAATGATTTGGTATGGATGACAATTGGATGAAGTCTGGACCAATTCTAATCCAACATGTTTTTTTCCTATCATGTGTTTCACATTTGTGTGATATTCTCTAGCAGAAGGGAATCGGTTGTATCCACCCATAGAACGTAAGGTAGAAAACTGATTTTCTACAATATCTTGCTGGAGTTTTGAAGTTAGGAGAAATTTAGTTTCTGGTACACCTTTGAAAATTTCTAATAATTTGAAAATGCCGTTAATAAAATGAATACAACCATCTACGGCATATACTCTAACGGGTTTATTATTTTTTTTGAAAAAACTTTTATTTTTTCAAGATAAATTTTCATATCATGCAAAAAATTTATGGAAAATCTGTTGTCTGAATAAAGAGGTCGTTTATATATATTTTGCTGGAACTACATTTGCTTACATTGAAAACATCAAATAAGTGATTGATTTTTTCAACAAAATTAGCTGTCGATGTAGCGACTTGCATTGCCCTAATAGCTGATGCTACAGACCAGCTAAAAACTTGAGCAGCAGTTTTGACTTTCATTTTTTGGAAATTATTTGGCCAAATGTGCCTTGAAGTTAATTTGACACACAACCTAGTTGTTCTACTTTTATCTTCAATGTACAATTTTTCAATTATGTTCCAATCAACTTTGCCATCAATGGTTTGTAAATAATTTAATAAAAGGATATTTCTTAAAGATTTTAATAAATGAACAAAGTCAAACATGGCAATTATTGGTCTTTTTTCAAAATTTTACTTTAAAATTTAATTGATATTTAAATATATCACTATTCAAAATATTAAAAAATTTAAATTTATTCACTCCGTTTTTTTTTCTAAAATTTAAATTTGAATTCTACAATGAGTCTGAAATGCGTTAAATCATTAAACAGCTTGATTATAATGACACAAAAATCAATGAATAAAATATCAAAAATAATACAATATTTTAAAAATCTACCTGTCAAGGATATTAAAATTATTTTTTTTATCTACATATCTCTTTATATGAATGAAAATTTACAAATATTATATGTAGTCTAATATTAGATTTAATGCAGAAAAAGGTTCTGAATTTTATTTTCCAATTCACAAAAAAAAAATAAAAAAATCGATATTATAATAAAAGATTTGCATTTCAATAAATTGAATGGTAAATTTCGGCACATGAAGTTATAAAATTGTACATTAAAGTATATATAGACATAAAAAAACTGTTTAGTTATAAACAAAAGAACCGAAAAAGAAAGGAATTACTGTATTTAATTACTTTGTAAAATAAAATATAGATAATAAAAGGGACTTTTCAAAAAAATAATTTATCATACTGCATACTGCATACATAGACACACATATATATATATATATGTGTATTTATCTATTGATATTATATATTATATATATTCATTAATAAATACTGAATACATATGTAAGTGAAATTTTATCATCCTTTTTTTAGTTTCATAAATTTTTAAATGTTGAAATTAATATACATTTAATTTATATAAAGTATATATTTACCTATGAATAAATTCGTTATGTAATTTGTAGTATACTGTAAATTTTTACATTACATAAGTGAAATTTCATCCATACATTTTCTCTATACTATTCATAAGAGGATATCAATCATGTAATGCATATAAAAATCGACGATGTCAAATTTAAAAGCGAAATTCACATTTCTTTTAAATTTATATTATCATAATAAAGTAAGGCACAAAAATAATGAATGAAATAAATGGAATACATTCATTATGTAATATTCGTAAACAATAAGAAAATTATAAAGAGAAAAAAAATCTACCCTTTTAAAAAAAGATCATTCATTATATGCCTTATGATACGATCCATATTTATTATATTTATTGTATTTAACTAACATGTGTTGTATCAGTTAACACTATACAATCAAGATATCAGTCATACGGTCATACGTTATACAGAAAAAAATCAGGATTGAATCGCCGTGTAATATTTTCTATATGTATGCATATACACCCTGTGCCAAAAAAATGTTCGCACTAGGTCAAATAGGTATCAAAACAAGTTTAATGACTCATATATTTGCTTATCCTTTTTAAAAATGGGAATTTCCGATTACACATCCTTTTTCAAATATTTTTGAAACATTTTTACCTAATATCTCATTTTATAACAAGTTTTCATCAAGAAAGTACATGCAGATTGCATTCATATATCGCATTTGTTTTTTGTTAAGTTTCAAAGGTTTAATAATGCCGCGTGTAAAAAAGTTAAATCTTGAAGAAAAATCAAAAATATTAGTTTTAAAAGGTCAAAATAATTCAAATCGTGCTATTGCAAGACAAATCAATTGTTTTGAAACCAGTGTACGGAATTTTTTAAAAAAACATAGCAGTGAAAACTCTTTATTACGTGTCAGTGGTAGTGGAAGAAAAAAAATAACTACAGAACGTGATGATCGTGCTTTAAAACGATTAACCCTTCAAAACCGTTTTGATTCTGCTGCAGAACTACGAATTAAATTAATCGGTGCGACTTCTGCTCAAGTTTCGTTAAGAACTGTCCAACGAAGGCTTAATGAATTAGGTTTAAGATCTCGAAAACCAGCAAAAAAGCCACTTTTAAATAACAAAATGAAGCGAAGCAGATTTGATTGGGCTCAGGAAAGAAGAATGTGGACAATAGACGATTGGAAAAAGATAATTTTTTCTGATGAGTCTAAATTTAACATTCTAGGTCATGATGGGTGGAGGTCAGTAAGGCGAAGAAAGGGAGAAAGATATTCGGATGAATGTTTGGTACCAGCTGTAAAGAAGTCAGCAGGGGTAATGGTGTGGGGGTGCATCACTTCAACAGGAGTTGGCCCTGTTTTATTTGTAGAAGGATCAGTAAATGCTAAAACCTATAAAAAAATCATCGACGAAGGTTTAATTCCATGTATCGAGGAATTGAGTGCAGTTGTTTCTGATCCCATATTTCAAGATGATTCGGCCCCATGCCATAGAGCTCGATCAGTAAGTTAGAATAATTCTATAGATGACATAAAGCAAATAATTATTTAAAATCTTTAATATTCTTTACAGATAGTTGAATACAAAGAGTTTCTGGGGATCGAATCGTTACCTTGGCCAAGCAACAGCCCAGATTTAAACATAATAGAACATGTTTGGGCCTTCATTAGCAGAAAATTGAAAGATTTTAAGCCGTCTACTGTAGAAGATTTAAAGGAAACAATTGAAAAAATATGGTATGAAGAGATCACAATTGAATTTATTGACAAATTGTACCAGTCAATGACCAGACGAGTGGATGCTGTTCTGAAAGCAAAAGGAGGATCAACGAAGTATTAAATATAGTGTTTAAGTGTAAAAAGTTTAAATTTCTTTCGATTTTATAGGACGATTTTAATAAATAATTATTAAGAAAAAAATATATTAAATAAAAACATATCTAATTTTCATATTTAATTAAAAAAATATGTTAAATAAAAAACTCAATAACATATGACCTTTTTTCAATAAATGACCACTTGTACCTATTTTGCTTTAAAATTCAAATTTTTCAGCATATTCTGCAATAGTTGTTTTTAATAGGCTATTACCACATAAATACAAACATCTCAATATTTTTGGTTGATAAAAGTTTGAAAAATTATGTTAAATCCGGCATTCATACAAGAAAAATTGAATTTTCTACAAGTGCGAACATTTTTTTGGCACAGAGTGTATATACGTATATCTTTGACGTATATGTAGATTACAACAAACAAAATAATAACTATATAGTAACAATATCAAATATACACTATCTACAAACTAATGTAATACATACTTATATAAATTCATTTTCAAAATGTGGCGTTTATTTTTATGCAAAATTTATTATTTTAAATGGATTTTCAAAATATCGTGCCTATTTTTATGCAAAATTGATAATTTTTAATTCAAAATCAAAAAATTTAGTTCATAAATTCGCCAGCTGCGGCTCTGAATTTACATACCACTCTTTGTATGGTTTCTGAGTCTATGTATTATTATATAGTCAATGCTATTAGTCTCTGCACCTTCAAATCATCTTCTTCCAATTTTTTTTTTCTTCAGCACTCCTTTTACTAGTATCATTTTTCGTTGGATCAATAATTTCGTATAGATCTTCAGACTTAAGAAATATTTCCATCTGAAATTTCCACGTGGGATAATTTTTCCCACTTTCTTCCAAGTTAATTATTTTATAAACTTCCTTAGATGAATCCATTTTATTTTATTTAGTTTTTCCTTTTAGAGTGTCCTGGGCCCATAACCTGTTGTAATTTACCATTTATTTCTGCCCTTTAAGTTTAAACACAATTAATTATAAAGTAGTTAATTATACTTTTATTGTACGACTTCATTTTATAAAAGACAATTCAGAAGTAAAAGAAAAAGAAGAAAAGTACATTATTATATTAATCAATTTGACAGTTCTCTTTTTCTTTCAATTCATAATAATTCACAATAATCATTTAAAGTAAATTACAATATAACATTAACCTAACAGATACGCATCATATTTGCATCACTACAGCAATACTACCGCATCGATGTATATTTTTTACATTTTCGAACTCAGCCTGTATTATATATGCAAGGTGGTGCAAAAGTAATGTCATAATGTGAATCATTTCAAAAATTAAGGCACATTCAAATGATGACATTATTTTTACGCCATCTTGTATAATATGTTCATTATATAAATTGAAAATTTTCTTTTCTAAAAAGATTTTTGTAAAATTTAATGTTTCTATCACAGTGAAATTTTAGTGGAAATTATTTCGCATATTGATACCAGATAGTTAATTTTAATTTTGAAGGACCTACATATGGATGCAAACGTAGATTTTGCTGGCCAGATTTTTTGTTTTTTTTAATCGAATGAGTATATATGCATAGAAAAAAATTCAGTTAAACAAAACCAAGATCCTAGTACACTTAGTGCATTATTTGCTAATGTTTTCAAATGTATCGTATCCCTGGCATGCAAGAATAATTATTGCTCCAGCAAATAGGCAAGAAAAAAAAAAGAAAAATAAATTAAATTAAATTATTTAAAAATTAATGTACATAAGATATATGTATTTATATATTTTTATTTGTTTTTAATCATTTTTGTTAACTATCTATAGATAAAAAAAATTCGTTGTTTGTGTACAAATTCATTTTATTCTTTATTAGACTACAGTGAAGTACATATACCTAATGTTTTAGGCTTAGATTTTCTGTTTTTTTTTTCTTGTAGTTTCATATAATTTTTATGGCGACTTTTAGTCGTACATACAAAGTTGAATGAACATTTTGACAATGAATTTTCTAATCTTTCTAAGACACAATTAACAAAAAAACACATATCTACTAGGGATAATAGGCAAAATGACCACTGACGTTAGTGGTTTTACGTTAAATAATTAAATACTAAGCTTTCAAAACTTATTTTCTAATATATGTAGATAAAGTGATGAATTGTATATTGCCTTTTTTTTAATTGTATTACTGCCTTATCATGATATTCGAAAACGAGACGTTTCGTATCGTCTTGTTAAAAACGCGATCACGATATTCGAAACGTTCCAAATTCAAACGATTCTCATCGTCTACTCAGTCGATAGCATTTTGTTCATCATTTATGTACACATAAATTTCCTTTTTTTTTTGGTTTTTTAATAGAATTTTTTTTATTTAAAGCATATTACTGATATTTGTGAATCTTAATATTAAATTAATTTTATTAAAAAAATGGAAATTTTTAATAAAAATGATATTTCAAAACATCAAAAAAATAATAGAAATGACATCGAACCCTTTTTTCTTACAACAAAACTGGAAATTGTTTGAAGTAAACATTAAAGCTTCGTTTTTATAAGGGATTTATATTGTACCACTTAATATTCGAAACGATGGAGTTACATAATAGCAATTTTATATCGTATAGTTTCGTTTCATCGCCTTCGAATATCATGATAAGGCGGTTACCTTCATTCAAATACATGCATATGTACTTGCGTTGATGATGATTAATTTGGTTGATGATGAGTTGGCATTAAGACGACCGAGAGGAAAATCCTTAGGAGGATTTTCGGAGCTGTGGATGAGAACGGTGTCTGAAGAATCAGGCACAATGACGAACTGTATACGCATTATATAAAGACATAAACATTGTGAAACGCATTAAATTAAATCTAATACAATACAAGGCCGAAGGCAAGATAGATAGATGATGTAGAAAGCGACCTGAAAGAAATCGGCGTATTGAATTGGAAAGCAACAGCGGTAGATAGATCCAAATGGAGGTAGATCTTGGAGCAAGCCATGGCCCACCACGGGCTGTAGAGCTGATGATAATGATGATGATGAATAATATTTTTAAATAATTTACTTCTCGATAATTATAATACAGAATTTAAATACATAATCTCAATTGCATGAATTATAAATTATTGATATTGACGGCGTTGTAAGCACTGGCAATTTAAATTAATGATTTCAATATATGTACATTACATATTTTTATTTAGTTACTGACATACTATACATCTTTGATACCTTACTCAATTATAGACATACAAACATATGTTTTTATAATTGTACCATTTTTTTATTTATATTGCCTATAGATATAACCTATATACTATATATGTAATGACAGTGTGTTTCACTACAGAAAGCCTTCGATTTTATCTACAACCTTTTAGGGGCCGGTACTCACATCGAAAGCTAAATTTTTCTCCATATAAAACCTATGTAAAAAAAATGTCGCTAAATTGTTAGCTAAATTTTTAGTTTCAAATTTCGCTTACTGGTACTCACTTCCAAACTAAATTATTTCAGTGGAACTTAATAGTGGAGAGTTGTGGAACTCATTTTTCACAATCATTTTATATGGTCGAGCATATAAAAGGCAAGCGAAATATTGACAGGTCATATATTTTGACTAATAAATATTTATTTATTTATTTTTACTTAATTTAATTTCATAGCCTCCGCGATTTTTTTTTCAAAAAATTTCAAAACTCTACGTAATCTACACACGTTTCCTTCCACAATTTTTAGCTTGTAGAATTATATATGCAATTGCAAGCGAAAAATTTCACGGGAACTGAGTACCAGGTCTAAAGGTAAAAATTTTTTCCTACATAAGGAGCAATCGAATCTCTAATTCGCAGTATAATTTTTTTGCTGTAATTGGCATTAATTAGTTTTTACAATATTAAAAGTGAAATGAGTTTATATTACAAGGTGTGGTTTGAAGCAGCATTTTTAGTTAGCCATCCTAAGGGACCAAAAATGACCGTAGCAGAAGCAGTTAGTGTCTGAAAAAATCAAGATTCTTCATTAGAATATGGAATCAACGTTACCTAGAAAATGGTTTTGTAGATGACGTGCATAAAAAGGACAGCCCTCGATTGACAACAAAGGCGCAACGATAAGACAATAGAGAAGATATTTTTAGAAAATCCTTCAATATCGATTCGACAAGCACATGGAAAATTATCGAAAAAGGGTTTAAACATCTCCGCTTCAACTATTCAGAGACGTCTCAAAGAATTTCAAATGAAAAAATTTGTCAACGATGCAAAAACCTTTATTGACAAGTTCCCATATGGAAAAAAGGTTACTATGGGCCCGAAAGAATATTAACTGAGATTGGAGTAATGTAGTCGTTTCTCGTTTCAAATCTTTTGAGACGTGCTTGGACGAAAAAAGGTGAACGGTACATAGAACGTATTGTAAAACACCCTGCAAAGGTACACGTTGATGGGCCTTTTGTCAAAAGGGATTCGGTTATTTGATATGCTTGACGGGGATACTGGATGCGAAACGAATGACCAAAATATATAAAAATTGGTTGTTCCGATCAACAAATAACTGGTTTGGACATGGAAATCGAGATTGGATTCTTCAAGAAGACAATGACCCCAAACATCGGAGTCAACTTTGCACCCAGTGGAAATTTCAAAATGGGATTAATACTATGAATTAGCCTTCACCATCTTCAGATTTTAACCCTATTGAAAATGTGTGGGCTTACATGAAGCAGAAATTGCGGGGGTTAAAAATAAAAAACAACAAATCATTTATTTCGAGTGCTAAAAAGAATTTGGAAGAGCCTTAGCGAGGAGTACGCCAAGAAATTAGTGGAAAGTTGTGATGAAAGATGCCGTCATGTTATTGAAGCGAGTGGATACTGGACTAGCTATTGAATATAACGCGAATTAGAGTTTATATAGCTGATTAAAATAATGTATATACCTAGTCAAAACAATCATTCATTTTTTATTTTTTGCAGGCTTTCTGTAGTGAAACACACTGTACAAATCTACATATTTATTTTTTAGAATTTTTTTTTATTCTTATCAGACAATTCTTATCATCATTATTAGATAATGATTGAAAAAAATATTTCATCGATGAAGAATATTGATTTTTTTTTTCAAAAATATTCATACAAGTTGTAAGTGTATGCAAGTACACATACCTATACATTATATTTGAACTTTTATGTATATGTAAAGTGACATGTAATATAGCCGACAGTTCTATTATTTTTCTGATCAAACCAAAACTTGTGCATTTTTTGCCTTAATTGTAGACGTTTTTTATTATTTATTTCTAGTAAAATTGAATGCAAGGATTGCGGCAATTTTAATAAATCACTGATCAATTGGAATACAACTAGCCAAACAAAGTATAGATATTTTACAATACACATTGTAAAAGCTGCAAGGACAGTATAGAGAATTAAACTTTGATTCACACACCTTTGCAAATGCCATGTCTCATCCATTCATTTGCTGGATGAAATATTATCGAATTGAGGTTAAGTAAGCAGGCATAGTGGCACACTATCTAAACTCGGTTAAACTTACTTGCCATTCAATCCACGATTAGGCGGTATCAAATGGCATTTTAATATGCTAATTGCACTATTTTTTTGGTCATCAATGAAGTAACCCTTGCTACTATCCCCACTGCTTTGCGGTATTGTATTATACATATTTTATTCTCTTATCTCTATGTTGTAGAGATTGTAATTGAAATATTATTTTTCAATTTTCTTTGTTAGGCAAGTTTATTAAATCATATAAATATTTCATATTTATCATTATGGTTCAAAAACCTGTAATTAGTTAACGATACTAAAACATACTGCTCAACAGAAAAAAAGAGTTGGGGAAAATGGTTATTGCTAATCAGTTTTTTTTTTTGATGCCAGTGTACATTATGTATGCATGTAAAGGAAACACTAGAATTTCACATGTTTGATTAATACTTAGTATATATATCTTTTTTGTTATTGCAACATATTTATCTACAATACATTATTTTATATTATACACAAACACACTGAAACTAAATACAGTCAAAGTATAAAATGTATAATATGTAATGTACTTAAGAAATCTTATCAAAATAAAGATATAATTCGAATTTATTTTTTTTTCTTTCCTTCCTTTTTTTTTCTCTGTTAAATAAAATTGATTATCATTTATTATAATTATTATTATTTGATTCAAAGGTCTTTTAAAATTTCTAAATATCATAATAATCAGTTTTAATTAACTCGTTCAAAGGAATATTACTTGTATTAACTTTTGTATTAACTCGTTCAAAGGAATATATAGGTGCTTTATGATTATTAAATTATTGTGAATTTTAAACCAATATCATATAATTGATTCTTATTCTTGTTTTTGTTAAAAAAAAAAAAAATAAAATTGAAAAAATAAAATTAAAAATGTATAGCAGTTGGTGGAATTCTCCGATACAATCGAATGATTGTATCGATGGTTACACTGAATTTACACAAAACAATTTTTATTTGTATAATGACGATCATAATCTTAAACAATATCAGAATAATAATTGTAAAAATTTTAGTGATTTTAATAAAATGAATAATAATTGTCAACAATTTAATGGTAATTGCAATCAATATAATAATAATAATAATAATATGTGTTCGACATTAACTACGATAAATGATGTAAATAATAATCAAAAACAACATCAACAACATCATTATTATCAAAATCATTGTAATGCAATTGAAAATAATTATGATGGAACTACAAATGTATATCATCAAGCAAATCCACAAATTTTCACGTGTACTTCAGCAGCATCATTATTACCATCGTCAGCACCATTACCAACACCACCACCACCAGGACCTACTCTTCTATTAAATACTAGACCATTAAATATCGGTAGATATGTTAGTTATAATGTGAATCAATTGAATCATCAACAGCATCATCAACAACAACAACCTAATACAATTTTGAATCAAGTGATTACACCATCACCATTATCATCAACATCATCTGCATCACCATCATCATCATCGCCATTATTGATACCATCATATTTTAGTAACGGTATGATTGATATGGATACACATGCTCCATGCCAAGGTCCTCGTCCGTGGAATTATGCCTATTGTTATGGTTATTATGGACAACCAGCGTGTCAGTATTCTGATATTGTTGATATTGAAGATTTTATGTAAGTTTTTTTTTTTTTTTTTTGATTTTTTTTTTTTGTGGATTTGTTATTTTTGTTAAACCTCAAATATTAAAAGTTCAAAACACCTAATTTATTAACCAGTTGAGTATAGTGAATTTTTGTTTTTTATTTAAAAGGGAATTGAAAAACATGCCTATGAACAAAGAAAATTTAAAAAAAAAACAGGAAATGCTGAATCACATATTATTCAGAATTTAGCACACGCATTTAAAAATTAATATTATCATGCGATATACATAAATGTAAAATACATAAATACAAACATGAATTTCTTATTAAATTCAAGAAAATTCATTTTTTTTTTCATTTTTACAATAAGAAGTTTAGTTTAATATACATAATTGCTAATTTTTCATTGCGTAGTATTTTAATTACGAATATTATAGTTTACATATATTATGTATATAATACAGTGTAATATAATACAATTTTAAACTCACACAAATTACATTTTCTGTTTTCTGTGCAGGATGTTTTCGATGGTTCTTGTGTCATGAGAACATGAAAACGTCGAACGAATTATCGCAATCGTTACGATAAAAGAATAATTGTAATTAACAACAAAATATATTTTAAATAAAAATTGAATTCAATTCGATGGTACATTATATCAATATACATATAGAAGATTGATTTACTGTAATTTTAAAATGAAATTTTGATACAGTACGACCTCACTTTTCGTCGGAGTTACGTTCCTGGAAAAAGCTACTCAAAACGAAACAACGCAAAGTGAAATATATTTTCTCATATAAACACACATAAAAGTAGATAATAGGTTCCTGTTTCAAATTTTGATAAATAAAAACTAGAAAGTTATAATTCACATTTTTATTGAACAAAAATAAAAGAAAACTTAAGAAAACAATTAATTCAATAAAATATTTAGATGTACATATAGTATGTAAATAAAGTCAATATGTATAATCATTTAAATTTATAAAAATTTATGACGATGATTTAGATGTGGTTGGATGAAAATATTTTTCCATTTTTTGCTGCTTCAGCGTTTTCATCTCCTTATACAAATCTTCATAAATGTTTACTGAACTTTTCAGTGCCTTTGCTACATTTGAGCATCTTTTTATATCACAATCTTCTTCCAAAAAAATTTCTGTTGCCTTATCTAACAACTTAAGAGCTTTTGAAATTTTTTTTTTTGCTGCGCTACAAATGAAGAAATTGAGATCACTGAATGTACTATAAATTACAAATAAAAATAAAAAGACAAAAGTTGACATAACAATTGGAAATCCTCCGATTTTACACTCAAAAAGTGACGCAAAGTGAGTAAATCACGAAGCATTTTGAGTTTTTGGTATTAAAATGGCGATGAACGCAAACTGAAAATAACGCAAACTGGAATGACGCAAAACGAGGTCGCACTTATGAAGTAAAATTTAAAATATTTCAAATTAAATAAATAAAAGATTCCTTAATTGAAAAAAAAAAACACACACACTTATTATTTTATGTTTTTCAATTTTAAATATGACTATGCGTGAATTTGGATAATAAATAAATTTACATATTGAAATAAATATTTATTAGAATCCAAGAACATAAAAATGTACAATATAAAAAATTTTCTAAAAAAATCTATTCACTTGTGGCTCTAATATTATAATAGCTAATTAAAAAAAAAAAAGTTGTTTCCAATATAATTTAAACATGATATTTTTAAGCTTTTCCAGTTTTTCTAGTTCATTAATTATTATTAACTTATAGATAGACTCAAAGATAATGATTTTGTTTTATATAAATATTATATATTGATATGTCTGTTTGTATTCCTTTTATTTTTTATTTTATTTTTGTTTTCGGTCAAAGAGAATTATAATATAATTTCAGTTCAAAGTTTAATGACGGAAATATTATTCATTATATGTATATATGTATGTACAATGCTGTTCAAGATTATTTGTGCTGTACAATTACAATCACATACAATTCTTTTATTATATTATGAGAACCTTAGTACTCATTAAAAATAGCACTTAGTAAAAATATATTCTTTTTATCGCTTGCACATGATTATTTGTGTTCGTCTACAAATTTTATAATATTTTTCTGAAAAAAATAAAAAAAGCAATAAATGTTGATCACAAATTCATATATATAGAAACTAAGTGTAAATGTGTTTTAATTATCACTTTGGTTTTAAAAACTTCTTGAAGTCTTCTAGACATGGAGCCTATCAGATTTCTTTAGATATATTTCCGTCGAAATTTAATTCCAAACTTGCTTAACATCATACATATTCTGCTTTATGATGCATATTTAATTTTACTTGATGCTGTCCATACATTTTCAATAAAATTGAGATTTACGCTTTGAACTGGCCACTTAACGACATTTTGTCCAAATCTAGATAAATAATTTGTGATTATCATGTTGTTGAATGAAGTCGTTGTTTATTAACCCGTCTTCAACTGGTAAAACAATTTTGTTTGAGATTTTCAAAAAACATTGTTGTACTTTGTCTGGTAGTTTTACTAATGGTCCTTTACCAATGTATGAGACGCACCTCCATACCATTTTTATTTACCTCATGAGAATGTGTTGTATATTCATTGATCCTTAGTTGGTTCTTCCTTTCTGGAGTACAAAGATAAGTGTCTTCACCAAAAGTGTCATTTAGGGGAAATGCAGACTCATCAGTACACCAAATATTTCTTCAAAAATCCAATTGTGTATTTGTAATGTAGACTATTTTAATATCTTTACAGGAATCATCATTTACAAGTTTTCTCAGGCTGGTGGTAGTAAAGCATCCATATTATCGGATCTTATAATTTTTTGATCCTCTTTTGTTTTTCGTCTTCCACCTCTTTTTTGGGTAGTTTGCAAACATCCTCTATTTATTATTATTTAATTATTCTTATTTTTTTTGGGTAAACTTCCGAATTGGTGCCACCAGATTTTGAAACGAGACCTTCCGATAATGATACTTCTTGGTATATATCTCTGGTGTATATCTTGGTATACATCTCTGTTGGCGCAAATTCATCTTAAGGACGCAAACTATCCTTAAAAATTTTTGGTCCAAAATGGCGTGTTCTACGAAAACCATTATTTCTCCAGATCACGATCTTGGATCGGATTAGTTAATATACCATTTGAAAGAGAACTTCCTGTTCTATTCATCACGGTTTATTTCATTTGATTGGATTAGCGGTTCTTGAGATAAAGGACTTCATTCAAGTCAAAATTTCGTAGTTTTTAAAAATCACTTTTTCAACTTCTTTTGATGACGGTATAACTTCAAAATTTGAAGGATGACACATATGTCTTATTATATCATTTGAAAGCTCTTCTTTATTACTTTTTTCTAAAAAAATATTTTGTATGAAAAAATGTGTATTTTTTTAAAAGTTGTCTATAGTAAATTTTATTCTACCTTCAGTATAAAAACAACACAGCGCAAATAATCTTGAACAGCACTGTACACGTGTATATATACTTATTTGTAATTCGTATAACAAAATCACAGTATAATGATCGACAGAAAATTAATACAAAAATTAGTTAAATGTGTATGTATTACATAAAATTATAGACAGACGAACAGGCAGACAAAAAACAAAAAAAAAAAAATGATAATTTTACTTACGCCCTAATTATTTTTATTACCAACATTATAAATATTATATTATGTACAATTTAAAATTTTACTTTTACATTTACAAATAAATGTGTATGCATGTATATGTATGTAAGTATTTACTGGAATTCCAACTTTTCATTTAAATTCAATTAGATTTCAATTTTTTTTAAATAGCTATTTTCTTAGTACGATATGCTTTTTTTATTTCATTATTATCGTTGTTTTCGTTTAAATGTATGTATGTTACATTATATTATTGATTTTTTATATACTATCTATATGGGCATATAAAATTGAACAGAAATTAATTAAAATTTTTTTAATTTTATGAATTGTCCAACTTTTACGTACAAGAGTGTATTATACAAAAATACATTTATGGATTCATGAACATACATAATATGCTTTGTATACATAATATGAGTCGTCCAGTTGCAAAACTGTGTCTATTCCATTTTATACTATTTTGAGAAAATTGAAAAAACGTATTCCGTTCATAATAATAGAAACTGCGTTTTGTTTTTATATTGAAATATATACAGAATGTCCAACTCGGGTGGTACACCCGTAAACAGTAGATACGTCTCATCGAGACAAACAAAAAATCGTACTACGATGAAGATTTTTCGCACTTACTCTACGAAACATCCTATAACAACTGCGGTGTACTAGCTAGAAAAAAATAGTCTAAGAAAAATCTGTAGAAAACTCCTTTCCTCTCTCGAATGACACTTTATATGCTCCTTTACGTCTTTCCCTTCAATAGTTGTTGTGTTTTAAAGTCAACATTAATTTAGTGATTTTTTGCTACTTTATTCAGACAAATACAGGCTGTAGAATCACAGCGCCATCTGAATTAATTTCTAGTTACATAAGTAAGAATCCCAAGATACCCGCTTCATTTTTGCTTTTTACAGTAAAGGTCCCCCTCTCTTGTAGTAGATTTTTTGCTTGTATCGATGAGACCTATCCATGATTCAAATACAAATAGGTTAGCCAAGTCTTCTTCTTGATTTAAATCTGACGTCACTGTTTGAAGTAAAAAATATGCACAGAATAAAAAGTTACGTATTTAACTTTCTAATAAAACTCCGTTTTTAGTTAAGAAATTTTTTATTTTTTTTGTTTTTAACATTTTTATATCTCATATTATTATTATAGTTTTTATTTTTATCTTTAATAAGAAAATATATTCTACTTTTAAAGAATAAGGTTTTAATTTTTTCATGCAAGCAAATATTTTCTGATAAGTTTAAAAATGTCTTTAATGTTTTTTTTCTTCCTATCATGTTTTCTTTTTCATTTTGAAAAATATATTCTAATTTTTTTAGTAGTAGCATGTATTCATCTGTTGGTTTAATTAACCCTCCCTCAGATATCTCACTAACCCAAGTCCAATCATTAAAATTTTGATCAATCATTTTTTTTAAATCAATTTTATTTTTTAATTTTTTTAAAACATATCCTCCTACGTATTCTAATGCATCTGTGTGTAATTCAGCGAATTCGACATCATGAATTTCATAAGATTTTTTCGTTATATCTTCATCATGTGACTCAAGATCAGATATTTTGTTAAAAATATCTGCAGTCAATATGGGTACATTTTCAAGTTGGTTTTCGCTTTCTATATTTGATGAGTTCAAAATTGTTTGATTTCGACCTAAATTGCAAATTAAGAATTAATATTATACAGCTTTTTAATTAAAAAACAATACGAAAACCATCACCAAATTTTTTATTTTTTGTGTTAGTTAGTTGTGTTATATTTTCATTTTTACATTAGTTAGTAGAAGTTAGTTGAAAAAAAACTTATACTTATTTACATTTATATTTAAAATTTGCCTTGTAAAAGTAGTTAAATGGGACAATCACGACATTTATGTGTTTTAAATTAAACTAAATTACCTAATAAAAATGACCTTAGCCGATATTTAAAATCCAATGATGTAGGATGATCATGTAAACCATTTTTAGCACGAATCGTACTAAAAAAGTTTTCGAGGACATCCTGGTTCAATCGGTTTGTGAGAATAAACTCTACCTTGTAATTTTGTTTTAAATACATAAACAAACCTCTTAACGAGCTGTTGCTAACAAGAATGCCCTTTTGAAACGGCAACATCAGACGTCGATTTGATATCCTTAGATTAAGAACAATTTTATCTACATTGTCGATAATTCGATTTTGTTCTTCTAAGCATAAGCCATACGCGCTCATTCTCTCTCGACAATCTATTCGAATTGTTTTTGAATTAAATACATCAAACCAATCATTGATTGATTTGATGAAATTTGCACATTCGAGCACATTACTTGATTTCAACTTTCCTATTTGAAAACAACGTCTCAAACAAGCAGAAACCGAATGTGACAACAGCTGTGCAGCCAGTTTTACTTTCTGTCTTGATGGACCTTTAACATCAAAGTGAATATCTGAAATCTTATGCATTATTCTAAGATCATCATCACCAATGACGTTCAACGCTTCTTTGACAGGTTCTGCTGTAATCAATTTTCCATCGATGACAAATCCTTCATCAAGGAAGTGATTCCGGACAAGTTTCAGCAAATGGGGAACATCTGCAAAAAAGTATATTTTCTTGTTGTCATCTGCTGGATGTGTAATCCATGTCTTCATTATTCCTATTGAATATTGTTTCCACAAGCCTTGGTTACCAGCTCCCATATCAGACACTACAGCTACCACTGTGTATCCAACTTTGTGGAGATTGATTATAATTTTATTTAAAATGCTTTGAGTCATTTTACAATCGAAATCATAAAATACTGGTTGTTTCCAGTTCTCCAGAAGTCCTCTTGCCATCACAACTTGAACACTATTAGATGGACTAAGAATAATGTCACTAGTCCTATCATATTCAAAGCCAGATTTAATGCTCATTTCATCAAATGAGAGAACACACATTTTCTGCTTTTCATTAAAATTCTTGTTCTTCATGAGTTCAAGAACTACTGGCAAAATCCCTGGCTGTACATTTATTTTAGCTGCCCAGTTTTTCAGGGTACTCAAGGAAGGCAAAGGAAATTTTCTCTTATAAAGATATCTGTAGCTTTTAGCGCCTGCAGAATATAAAGAGATTGCAGATGAAATGTCTTCCAAAGACCACTTTATTTGTTTTGTTGGATTTTTTAATTTTTCAATTTGACCAACAGTAAAAATTTGTTGTAAAGACGTCCTTTGTTTATCACTTTCATCTTTGCCTTTTTTTATTTCACTTTCTAATTGACTAATTTTTTTTCTTTGCTCATCAAGTTCTCGCTTTAAATTTTGAAATTCTTTGTCCAAATTTCCTCTAAAAGCATAAATTGGAATATTACAAGATTGTGCTTTTAAATATAAAAAAATATAAATATTACTCAGTTTGAGTTTCTACTGAAGGATTTTTTGGCAAGTTGGAATCCATATGAGTCTCTGAAGTACATTCTAAATCTAAATCTAAATCCATGTCTTCAACTAGTGATCTGGAAAAGAATTAAATTAACATTCAAATAGCAAAACACTGTAAATAACTCACTCTGATTTATCCAACAATTTATTAACTTCCTTTTTCATCTCTCTTTTTTCAAATCTTAAAGACCTTTCACTTATCTTTTCCTCTATGGGCAAATAAAGTGTAGGTACAGCATCCTTGTTTAATTTTCTTTTTTTAATAGGGACATTTAAAAGTCTATCCTCTAATCTGTAAGATTCATCACTAAAATGCAACGAACAAACTTTTGCATGCTTTAAGGTAATAGATTTTTTTGCACATACTTTAATCCACTTTTTTGAAATATTCAAATCTTTTGGAAAACTGTGAAATTTTATATGTTCTTCACTATTTTTTTTTATAGAATTGTTTTTACACCCTTGTACACAACACCAAACCATATTCGATTAATATTTTAAAATACAAATTGAAAAAATTAACTCATAAACTCACTATCTAATTCAATTAACACCACTTTGTTTACAAAAATTACTACAAATTGTGACGTCATTTGACAGTTGGATAAAAAAATTTTTCAAATTCAAGAAGAAGACTTGGCTAACCTGTTTGTATTTGAATCATGAGACCTATCTACTGTTTGTGAGTGTACATGTACTACCTCAATTTTAAAATGGTAAAAACTAAATTTATGTACTTATAAAAAACAACAAAAGCTTTAGAAATTGACATTAAAAAAATTTTGTTTGAAAAATGAAATAGACACATTTTTGCAACTAGACGACTAATATGTTGTATACCTACATAATGTTTTTTTGATTTCTGAATACATACGTAAATATAAACGTAATATTATTTAAAAAGTAATTTTTTTATATATACAATACACTATATTGCATTTATACTTCTTATTTACATACATACTTATATAATATATGTACATATGTACATATAAATAGATAAATATATATGTATACATATTATGTATATTAAAGCTTTGGCTATTGAAAACGTGCCAAGTTTTTTTTACTAGTTATTTTTGTTGTGTATGATGTGGCTTTTTACGCAATTATAGTGGTGATAACAATATTGTAATAATACATAATGTGAAATAAGTATGTATATAATGGAAAAATAAGTTAAGCCCAAAATACATTCGATGCGGTCGTGAGTTGTGAGTCGTGAGTTGTAAGAATCTTATAAAATCACAACTAATAGAAAATATACAGAATTCTTACAACTTGAAATACATTCGCTGCGGTTATAAGAATTCAACGCAAAGATTGTTTCGATTTGAAAGTCATGAGTTTGCGTTCGAATAAAATGATGAGAGAAAGCTTTTTCAGTCTTTAAAATCATTTCGAAGTGAAAGGTTATATTTTTTCGTGCGCATTTTGATTTTCACGCTTTGTCTTTAAAAATGTTTTTATATGAAATGCATGTTTATTTTTTTCACTTTTAGTGTTTAACGGTTTTGTCCAAACTTTTCTTTTGTCTTTTTTTAGCAGAGCTATTCCTAATGCTAATCCCAATACCAATTCTATATTTTCACCCATGATTAAAAATTTCTTTAATTAATTAAAATTTTAAAAATTTCTACAATTAATTAATTGGTGTATCTATTAAAGATTTTCTTTATTGTATTTTTATAAACCAATCAATCTAATATTCATAAACTAAACAAATCACATCTAATTACAATTTTCAATGATAAGTTTAAGTTGTCTTACAACTCACGACCGCAGTGAATATATTTCAACTCTCTTGTGATAGTTTAGAGCTTTTGCTTACGACTCACGACCGCAACGAATGTATTTTGGGCTTAAAGGTCTAAAACTGATGATACTTAAGTAAATATGAATTTATTTTACAGATAAGTTTTTATTCATTTTATTTTCATAAGTTTAAATTTTTTTTTTTTCAAATATACATGTATACATACAATGTATATAGTATATATTAAGTGCACGCAGATACTCAGTCCATTATGGCACGGGCACCGCCGATCAGTAATTTCTTGTCAGATATATCATCCAGTTTATCATCAGTGTGTGTGTCCCAGTAGTCAGTTACTGGTGTACATTGCTGATGGGAAATTAATGATCGACTTGGGCAAGAGTAGCGCGCTGGCTGGGGTTCGAACTGTGATCTCAAGATCCCAAGGCCGACACCCAAACATCGAGCTATTCAAGCCCCTCATAAGTTTAAATAAAATATTGTTTATGAAAAATTTTTGAATATACACATAATAGCTGCTTTCGATTTAACAATTTCAAGTACTTGCGAGTAGTACATAATTAGTACATAATTTACATATGTCGTCCTTCAAGTTTTGGAGATATACACTTCGCGACAAAAAGATACGATACTTCCACAATTTTTCTAGTACTGAAAAAACCGTTAGAAGGTAGACATCTGTTTTAGTGCTTGATATGTTTGTATAAGAAAACAATGCACTATTACACATTCAATTTGCCTAGAAATATTTTCGATAATCTTAAAATTTGGTGCGACAAAAATATACGACAAAATATAAACAAGGACATATGACACATTAAAGACGACATTCCAAAGGACCGTTCTGAAAATGTCCTGTTTCGATATCATGAGCTAGCGATTCGGAAGTTTCCCCAACGTACTCTGCTCACTTGATTGTCGTTTAAGTTTTATTTAAAAAAGTTGTTATGTTATAGATATGTATATATGTTATGGCTTGAATTAAAAAAAAAACATTTGTATCATATGATCAGAAGAAATTGAAAACTGAGTACATATCTTATTTTTTTGAAACTAAAACGTTTTTTCTTATTATATCTTAGTTCCTCATATCGCTTGAGCAAAAATATTTTTCCTCAGTTATAACACTGACAGGCTAAGCATTTCAATCTAGATTAAGTCGTTAATCTGGATAAAAGTGGATGTCTGTCATCACAATAACTAGATGATCCAGTTTTAAACTAGATTATCCTAATCCAGTTCTGAAAACTGGATAACCCTCATAAACTGGTTTTGCAGTAGGAAGAAGAAGACATAAAAATTGACAGTTCAGTTTTCTGGTTCTGATTTATTATGTATTTTTTTAGCGACTTATTAAAATTGTGTGAAATGAGTGATTTTACAAATTAAACGTTTCTAAAAACAAAAAAGTTTAAATAATTAAAATATTTCGATATTTAAATCGCAAGTAACACGAAAATAATGGCCTTAAAGTAATTTGTGGTGACTGTGTGGTTATGAATAAATTCAACAAATCAGCTGATTGCATTAGGGATGATCTACATTTGCAATCTGTCACGTTCAGCTTTATAAATCCGGAATAGAGATAATCCAGATAAGTTTATCTAGATTAATTTTAGGTCTGTCTGTAGTATTAGATTTTTACATTTGATAAATCTCAATACAGTGCTGTTGCCATCTACAGTGCAATAGATTAATTTAGAAACTAAGAATTACAGCATATATTCAATAGCTGTTTTTCTTTGGTTACAATTATCTGATAATTCTCAGTTTGACATCTCACTTAGATTATTTATCTTCTTCTTGTTACTAACTGAGCAAACAAACTGAAAGAAATGGACTGATACTTTTATTCTCAGTTGATTGTCATTTTGAAAAGAAATAATTAAAAAAAATTTTATTTTTACAAATTATTCATTACAAATAAACTATGTATTTCCAAAAATTTACGAAATATGAACACAAAGATTGTCAAAATTGTGTCTTCTTTTTTGATTCTCAGTTCCTCACATCAATTGAGCAAAAATATTTTTCTTCAGATGGATTACTTAAATCTCACTTCGTTGCTGCTGCCACCTATAACAGAATAGAAAAAACACCGACCAAAGAAACGCATTGCTCAATTGAGAACTGAGAATTATCAGATAATTGTGACCAAAGAGAAACAGCTATTCATATCCATCGACAATTAGTATAGTTGATGCCAATGAAAATTTACAAGTTTGTCACTGTTTTACACTCATTTTTTTACAAATACAACTTTAGTTACTGGATATTGTCAACCGAACTCTGATCAGTGATCAACATTTCTAAATTCTAAACTCTTAAAAGTGAGCAAAAAAACGGGGAGGAGGATGATAAAAGTTGGAAAAGAGTAATGAAAATTATTTTTCTTTTTTTATTTCCAGCTATCACCGAGACTCGAACTTAAAACCTGATGATTAATAGATCAATGGACTGCCCTATCAAATTGATTGTATTTTTTATTTCAATTTTTTTTTGCTAAATT
This sequence comes from Villa cingulata, assembly GCA_951394055.1. Lineage (NCBI taxonomy): Eukaryota > Metazoa > Arthropoda > Insecta > Diptera > Bombyliidae > Villa > Villa cingulata. The sequence goes on along the minus strand of OX596020.1, from coordinate 16,927,934 downwards.
TTACCACACCACTACCCCTTAAATATAATTTTTATGAAAAATAAACCATATTTTTAAATTTATTTAATTGTTAGCATTATTGACGAGATGTTATCCAAAAGTTATCCAAAACGAATAAATGCGATAATTAGTGTTATTATCAGATATTTACTATACATCAATGTATTTTTATGTATTTATGTATTTTCAATTTGATAATTTTTTTAAAAAAAGCCAATAAATATAAATAAAGTCTAAATAAAAAAACATATCATTGGTATAAGCTTGAAAATATAGAAAAAAAACTAAAACTAATACTATTATATTATATGAGTATTATAAACGCATAGTTACTGATATTAATTTCAAAAAATATTAAATTATAATTCACATCTACATGTATGCACACACTTAAATAGTTGTATCATCGAGTGGGTGAGGGTCTAACTAATTTTGATAAGCATATGTATGTGTTTTAACAGAATAATTTTTAAGCGCCATAAAAAATTAAATACTCAATTAATCTAAATGAAATTTGATACAATTTTTTTTTTGTAGTAATACATATACATATATACATAATATGTGTGTATACGAGTATTTAACGCGAGAATAAAAATGATTTAAATATAAAATACTTATATAGTAATGTATATCAACACCTATAATAGTAAATTTATTTTCATTTATTTTTTTAAAGCTTAAAATTTCTTAAAGATAAGAAATACGTGCTTATAATCGTATGCTATATAGGATAACACTTATGTACATATAATATACATAGGTACATACATATGTTTAAACACTTGATGAAACTATAAAATCATAAATAAGAATGAAATCATTTATATCTATCTATCTAATTGATAACTTGTTAATGATATAAAATGAAATGTTCGCATAAAAAAATGACAATGAAATTGTAGCGGTAGGTTACATAAATAAAGGATTTACCAATAAGCGCCTCAAATAACTTTAAAGTAAACACAATGATAACGGCACAATTTCGATTTCCGTGGCCCCACGATTTGATGATTTTTATAAAAGAATTTATTGAAAGTTAGATAAAGAAGAAATTGTATTTTTCAGTATATAAATCAAGGCTAAATATAAAATTTGTATTATAATAGAAAATATTAATAAACAAAAAAAATGTAAAAGAAAAATGAAGAAAATAAGAATTTGTAAATGCAGAACTAAAAACTTTAAGCATCAATATCTTGAAAATGAAGCAAGGTATCGAAAAATTTTATTGATGTCTTTCGTCTTATTTTGGGCTGTTTTATAAGAAATCACCGTCGGATTGCGGTGCCACGGAAATTGAAATATCCCCATGATAACTATAAGCACCAATAAGTGATATTAATTATTCATTATTTTGAAGAACAATCGATTATATTACGTTCTGAAAATAATACTGCTTAAATATTCTCTTTGCTTTCGCCATATTCAATGATGCGTTGGTTGTTTTGTCTAATATCGAAAATCGTTTTTGGTTTATTCTCATAGGCCAAAGATTTCAAGTAGCCCGCCCCATAAGAAAAAGTCCGGGTGTGGTGAATCGTACGATGTTGGCGAACAGTTGACATCAGCATTTCTTGAAATAAATTGTTTAGGAAATTTTTCTTGTAAAAAGTCGATTGTCGGACGAAATGTGTGACAAATCACACCGCAGTAAACACTGTTTATGACAACGTTTTCCAGTTTAAGTCAAAAATATTCTGTCATAAATTATTCGTGTTTTACGAAACGTACGGCGAATCGTATATGCTTTTTGGTAATGATAATAAATTCGAATAATTTTTATGCGTTGTTCACGTTCGTTTTCATCGTTCACCTTTCCATGATCACTTATCAAGCAATATTGAGAATAGCAATCAAAGTTTTAGATTGATTTTTCCATCAGTGTTGTCGTTATGGATATTGAAAGTTCTGACATTCCTGTTGAGGGCTCGGAGACACCAGGTTCGATGTCTGCTCTCGGTAAAACTGAGAAAAATTTTTTCTTTGCATATTTTCATCTTTCATTACCCCCAAAAGTTCATTCAGCTTCAAATGAGTACCAGCTTGCTGTGGAAAAGAGCTTAGGAATACTGATAAGTAGTGTACTTGCTGACAAGTAACACATAGAATTTATAGACTGCCTGTCTGCGGTAGTATCGAATTAGGTTACAATACCTAAATAAATAATCAAAGCTTCATCTTCCAACTAAAGTTAGCTAGCAGCTAAGTAAGTACTAATCAGAGATGAAGAAATGTAAATCTCTTTGCTATCTTTCCGCTAAAGTTAGTAAGGAGATAGTTTGAAAGTGAAAAAATCGGACATAAGCTCTTTTTCCCAACAAATTCGTCTGGTACTCATTTAAAGCTGCGTGAATTTTGGGGGTAATGAAAGATGGAAATATAGGAATGCCGCGTAAGCAAAATTAAATTAAAAAATTTTTTTTTTACTTTTGCCTTGAGCAGAAATCAAATCTGCACCCTGCACTTGGAGATCAGTAGGCCAGTTGTTTTATCACTTGCGCTACCGAGACCACCGCACTATCCCTCTATATTGTCTTAATATTGAATTCAGTTTGAAGAAACTTAATAAATTTTCAGATAGTTTTGATATTGTATTTATACATATAGAAAACTCACATTTCTAAAAAGTTTATCAAATTTCAAATTAAAACGAATAAATGGAACCAATTAAGCTATTAATATAATTTTTTAATTTTTTCAACTTTTAACAAACATTTTAGCTGTCAAAAGGTTACAAAAAGAAAGGTGTTTTATTTTCAACACTTTTATTTAATAAACAAAATAATAGATGAAACACAAAAGGAACTGTGATATAAATGTGATGTGTATACATATGTTTTAGCCACAAGTTCGATCTAATTTACATTATATCACAGAGTAAAATAACTATATACAGAGTGTGCAATACAATCCTTTCAATTGCCGAGCTAATTTTGGAAGTGGATTTAGCGAAAATCCACCTCTCTCAAAGCTTCTCTTATAAAATGAGTACATTTTGAAAATTGAGAGTAGAAAATATAAATAAAACAAAACAAAACAACACAGTTTCAAATATACATTCTTACATACACGTAAGGTAATGTACAAAAAGGAGCAATTTTATTTCTTGTTTGCGTACATATTTTGTATTGGGCAATAGAAATATGTATGTATGTACATAAGTATATAGAATATGTATGATACTGGAATATATACTGTTTTGTACCATAATGTTAGATATAATATATTTATGTATATCTACGAGTGTATATGTATATATATATATAGCATTTTAAATTTAAATTCAACTTTTTCCAACTTAAATTAATCTTTGTCCAAGTTAAATTAATCTTTGTACAAGTTGAATTAAACTTTGTACAAGTTAAATTAATCTTTGTCCAAGTTAAATTAATCTTTGTCCAAGTTAAATTAATCTTTGTACAAATTAAATTAAACTTTGTACAAGTTAAATTAAACTTTGTACAAGTTAAATTAAACTTTGTACATTTTAAATTAAACTTTGTCAATTTTTAATTACAGTTGAAAAAGATTGAAAATGTGAGTGATACATTGATTATTCTGGATTATGTCAGAATCCATAAAACTTCTGAAAATAGAGAGCTAATTTCTTCGAGAGCTCGGTTGGAGTACTTGCCACCATACTCTGCAATGCTCAATCCCATCGAAAAAGCATAAAGTGCACAAAGTTTAATTTAAAATGTACAAAGTTTAATTTAAAATGTACAAAGTTTAATTTAACTTGTACAAAGTTTAATTTAACTTGTACAAAGATTAATTTAACTTGGACAAAGATTAATTTAACTTGGACAAAGATTAATTTAACTTGTACAAAGTTTAATTCAACTTGTACAAAGATTAATTTAACTTGGACAAAGATTAATTTAACTTGTACAAAGATTAATTTAAGTTGGAAAAAGTTGAATTTAAATTTAAAATGCTATATACGCAGATTATAGTTTGTTTTGGTTTGTTTTTGTTTTCGACCCTTTGTTACTATTTCATTGTTATTTTCGACACTAAATTCATGTTTGTTCGATTATGATTTCATTTTTTCAAGTTAATATGCATCTTACAAATTATGCTGCTTCTACATTATATGTGTATACACATTGTATACACATGTACAGTAATCACAAAAATTATTTCTGCATAATTAAAGTATCGTAATTTGGATTTAGACACTTGTAATACTTTTAAGTTTTTATATTTATTTTTTCAAACTTTAATAAATACAATTTCTTAAAATAAACCATAATTATTCTTAGAACAAATATATTATTTGAATTATTCCAAAAATTATTCCTGCATTAAGTCTATCGCAAAAATTATTATGAATATTAAAATGAAAATAATTGATTTAATTTTGACTTTCAAGAAAAATGCCAAGGAAAATTGAATTATTTAGTAAAAATTTGAAGTTTGTTGTGCACAAGTAACACCAATAATTTTTGTGATCACTGTACATACCTATCAATTTCTTCATATAAACAGAATCTAAGATCTAACATCTACCAACTATCAACTATAAAATCCGGTATTTGATGTAAGTCAAAATAAAGAAAAGACAACCAAGCCTCCTTGTATACGAAGTGACAATATAGTTGCGTTCCCTTTGGCCAAGTAAAGTACTCCCAAGTACTTGTAGTCTTGATCATCTACACCACCTCTTGTATTCGAGTAATTTACTTGACAGTTGCATGGTTAGTTACGCCAAAATTCGCCGTCAGAGGTGTTTGTGTTTTAATCGTTAGATATTAAAGAAATAGATTTGTCTATAATATTTTTAATACACGTTTTATTCAATAGGTGGCTTTTTATTGTTTAATGTTATGAAGCATCTAAAATCAAAGCAAAACAAATTTGAAATACATGACAGCTGAAATTGGAGCATGGCCAACTGTCACTCCAATATTTACATTGCCTTAGAAATGTGTATGCTTTCAAATTTGAGGTTACTTTTTACTTCCAAGTAAAAAAATTGCGTTCCATTTACAATCTACTCTCGAGTACTTGAAAGTTCTTTACTTGGTCAAAAGGAACGCAACTTATGTGTAATGATAAAACCTGTCTGTACATTTACATACATCTATATCTAGCTATTGTGGTATGAAAAAAAAGGGTAGCAGTATGTATGAATAAAAAAAAGTAAAAAAAACATTTCTTTTTTTGGGAGAGAATTATTCTCACAATTTACGAATTTTAAGCTGAAAACCCATAGCACGCTGCAAGCCTCACTCTGCAAGCTTTTGCATCTCGCTGTCAATTTAAACATAGGAAAATGCGAAGAAGCGTACCAAATACGTACTTCAAGTGAAGCATGCCTCACGCCTCATTTGAAGCTGAAGCGCAGATTTGTAAAATTTTAAATTTTGCGGCATGAAGCCCAACAAATATATTTATATATATATTTAAACAAATATATTGTTGTTTTTTAGGTATAGATGAGGTATTGATTTGGATTTGCAAAGCCTCAAACTTTTGCAGCGTTTAAAATTTCGCTTTTGAGGCTTGCAGCGTTGAAGCTTGCATCGTTCTATGGGTTTTCACCTTTAAGTTTCAAATCAAAAGTTTTATAGATGAAAATGCAAACTTGAAATTTTTTAAAATGAGCTTTGCGATATTGGCATATCTGTGTATCGTTATTTAGGTCTGTGATTATATTTTAACTAGCAGCGAAACCCGGCGTTGCCCGTGTAAAAAAAACATCGCACACTTAATGGTTATAAAATCAGTTTTCCAAAGCTTTCTAAACTTCATAACTCCACTCAAATTCAAAAAATCGTTAAAATTCTACACGGAATGACTTTATATATTTCAGAATAGAATTTTCCAGATTATTCTCTTCCCTGAACTGTCTAAAATCATTTTTGAATAATTTTGAACATTTAAATATATTTTAGAACTTTTCTGAACAATCTCGAAATTTTCAAAATAATCTAGAATATTCTAGACCAATAATAATGTTCATTTTTTATTAATGTTCAGTGTTTTAGGTATTTGGATACATTGCAGAATTTCCCAGATCATTTTTGAAATTTCGAGAACAATTTAGACCATTCTGAATCTACTACAGTCATATATTTTCGTAGTTCATTTCAAAAGTTAAAAAATATCTTAGAGCAGAGCTGTCCCAACTGCGGCCCGCGAAGCATTTCCATAATACATATGGAAAAGTTTAATGCAAAGATTTTACAAGAAAGTTGCAGCTATTCAAATCTACATTTATCAATAGTGCCTTTACTTTTTTCCCTAGTTACAAGGAACATTTCGAAGAATCATGTAGAATATATTGAAGATATAATCAAGGAATTTGAAGAACGATATTTTGATTTTGGAAATTTTGAACACGATCCTTTACTTTTTAGTCAACCTTTAACTATTAATATTACAAACGTAAAATCCGATTTGCAGGTAGAGTTGTGTGATTTGTAAACAGATCCCTTGTTTAGTAACAAATGTGAAACAGGAGGAGATTTTTTTAAATTATTACCAGAGGAAAAGTATCCTAAATTGCGAGACTTTTGTCTTAGAATGGGGTAATTTTTTATTTTTTCAACAATGAAATTTAAAAAATCTAAATATAGAAGTTCCATGACGGACAAATTTTTATCAAATTTACTGCGTTTGGCTACTACAAACATTGAAATTGATATAGGGTGGGTTCAAAAATTCAATACTGCGTTAGTGTTGCAAAAGAAGCTTTGGTCAACAGTTCAAAAACTAATCATGACTATAATATTGTGTTCATTTTTACATTTTATTGTTAACACTAACTTATCATTATCACAAAATCAACATTAGCATAATGATTTTTGATGTTGCAATGAATAAATAACCTCAAATTCGTGCGTTTAGTTGATTTTAAATTATCATTAATACTATCATGGATCAATCAAACAATGAACAATGAGTTAAATTTTAATTTTTTAAGTTTAGTTCATTCATTTGATTTATTTTTGATTTTTGTGAATTTTTATCGATGTGTCAAATTTTAAGACAACGAAACTTTAAAACTGTCGTAAAATTAATATAAAGCATCATCAAAGCATCGCAACATAAATAATCAATGTTGCGCTAACACTTTGAAAACACTTCTGCAACACTGCAAAACCATGATTAATTTTTGAACCCAGCCATAGCTACATTGGTAAAGGAATTAGAATAACCGCAAGATGATCATGATTTTTTTTTTATTTTGGGTGCGTCCCGAGAATGATTTTTATTTTCATATTGCGGCCCTTGGGTTCCTAGAGGTTGGACAGTCCTGTCTTAGAGTATTCCAGAACATTCTGGTAAAATTTGGTATATTTTGGAAAAGTAATAATAATAAATAATCTTGAGCTTATATATGTCGTACAATGTGTTAGAAAAGGATAGAAGTATTCCATCACACATATTTAACAGCCACATCCACTCATTTCCACCCACCGCAATCAAACTCCCTTACTTGTATTGTAATTGCACACCAAGGGCCTTCTACCACTGCAACTATAAGTTGGGTGGAAGTGGGTGGCCATGGAAAAAAGGCTGGATATACTAACGAAGACTTTTCTTTTATTCATATTTACATATATAGATATATAGATTATATAATTATAGATAATATAATACACATAAATAACATTTACATATCTACATTGCACACATAAATGTATAATTGAAAAAAATATTACATAATATGTATTAATATTATAAAAAAGTAAACATATCAATATTCAGAACTATGAATGAGTCATTTTTCTTTTCACGGACTGTATACATAGGCAGTAGGAAAACATATAATCTGTAACGAAAACATCGCAATAAATAATTACATATATGTAGAACTGAAAGTTACAAAATACAGGAAAAATTATTCAACATGTGATCGTTGAAAAATTATTAAAAAATAATTGCAGAAAAAAAAAAAATAAGGTATTCATTGAGTTATAAAAAATTTACATAACATATACATACAAGTATATATGTATTATGTATATACCTACATTAAATTTTTCATTTGTATTTTGAGTTATTTTGGTTATTTAAATAAATACATATACGTACATGTATGTATGTAACCAAACCACATATTTTAAATAAAAGAAACAAAAATACAATTTTTATCAAAATTATACAGAAATACGTACATATACAAACATATATGTTCATACACGTACAATAAAAATATGTACATATATATTTTTATGTCATGTGCTTTTTGTTTTTTGTCTAGTTTAAATTCATGTTATTCTATTGTTAAATTTTCTAATAATAAAATCAGTCACTTGAACATTTTGTTTTTCTCAGAAAAATTGTATTCAAAATAGAATTACTTATTGTAAAAATTATCACTCGCACTAAGGTCTGTGCTAGATTGAACTTTTTTAAAAATTTTTGTATTTTTATTGATATTTTGATATTTAATTTTTTTTTCTTTGTTTTTTTTTTTTGTTGTAAATAAATAAAAACTTTTTTATAGATTCATTACTTTTTTCAATATGAATTTTTTTTAGGTTAGTTAATTTGTTTATAGATTAAAATTATTTGATATAAAGTCACAAGATAAATAATTTTTTTTTCCAATTTATGTGATCAATTATGTATTTTGATAAAAAATTTCATAATTTGAATCACTAAATAAATAAAAAATAAATAATTATTTGAAAAGAAAAATCACTATATATTATATCAATATGTATTTTTTTTTTTTGTAATTTAAAATTTTAAGAATTTTTATTGCAATTTAACGACATTTAATTCAGATCAAGTATAAGTACATACATCTATCTGTATGTACATATAATATATAATATTTATACGTAAATATTTGCTATCTAATCCATATGTCATTATCAGGTCAATAAAAATGTTTTCGAATTCTCGAATAGTTAATTTTAATTAAAAAAATTACATTTGTGTGTTCAAAAACTTTATTATTTTACGGAATATCAATTCCACATATCTGTTTCACGTGAATCTTTTTTCCATAAAAAAAAAAAAAACTAAATCATTGTATCGATTGATTGGATAATAATAAATTAGGTGAAAAATTACTGGAACTCATTAAAATGAGGAAGTATACTACGATCAAGAGCTACATCAAATGTCCAAACTCGAAAATAAAATTAAATCATATACCTACATAAATCAAAATTAATTCACATATTTTTGTGTAACCAATACTGCGTTTCTGTATCTCAGTCGAGAAGTTCTCGACTGAAAGTGACGTCACAGCTTCTCGACTGGTAATTCTCGATCCAAAAAATTTTTGCGTTTCTGTATCTCTCGAAATTCACCAATCGAGAAAATCGTGGTTAGTATCTATAATCGAGAGATAATATCGGGAATGAAACAATATGACATTAAGTTGTTAGTGTACGAGTATTCAATATTAATTACATATTTAACCGCTTTTTTCAAATATTTGAAATTTTTATCATACAAAAGTTTATACGTATGAATATTATAGTTAGATTTAAACAATATTTTTCATTTTATGAATTTATGAGTGTATTTAATTACAAAAATAATTAGTACAATTTTAAAATCAAGATAATTTTATAAAAAAAAAACAAAAAGATAAATGCGGTATAATAAAAAAGGATAATTTGTTGCAGGTAAATTTTAGAAATTTACATGTGAAAAAATTAAGTAAGTAAATAAGGAGAAGTAGTATAAAATATCTACTATCTTGTAATATTTTTATTTGCATGTATAGTAATGTAATACAAACCGGTATGGTTGGTTTTAATCGTAATAAACAATAACAAAGGATGTGAATTTCCCTTCTTGTTTAGACACCGTAAATACCATTTGTCATTTGTGTCTTTTAATATAATTCTTTTGTTTTTATTTAGAAGCATAAAAAAACAAAATCTTTTAAAATTTTGAAAAAGTTTATAAATTTTACGTGCAATATATTATATTATTTAATTATAACATATTATTAGTTTTACCTGACCTTCCTCTACAATAAAAATAAAAAATATATTGTATGTACTTATATGTATATTAAATTATTATTCTTAATTTTTTTACACCGCTTTTATTTTTTTTTCTTTTATTGATAAGAATAGGTATAATAGTATATATACAAATTATTTTTTCTTAAATTTATAATTATAATAACAAATATACATTATTATTTTCACTATTAATAATTAAAATTGTAATTATTATTACCGTATTACAATTTTAAAATTCAAAAATATTTAAAATTCAACGGCTTTTTCAGTTCTCACTACCTAAATTATCGGTGAGAAGTTTCTCGATCGCTACATTCTCGATTCTCGATTCACCACAGATACAGAAACAGGCCGATCGAGAATGACGTCATAATGACGTCAAATCGAGTTTACCAGTCGAGAAAACCAATCAAAAAGTGATACAGAAACGAAGCACAAATTATTTTTCCATCATTTTCTGGTAACCGACAAAAAGCTTTCAAATAGAAATTGTTTTCTCTCAGTATAATTTACTTTGTACGTCATCATTTTCTCATCATGTTGCTTTTTCTTGTTATTAATATTAAAACATTTGCTACCTACTCATTATTTTACTACTAAGTATCTGCAGCTTCAGTATCCTCCAAAAAAAGAAACACTGGTCGTCTCAAGAAAATGTTCTTAAGAGACCATCGAAGAGAATCTTAAGACTAGGTGAACTGCATTGGAAGTCTCTTACCAGAAATGGAGTATAATGGAGAGAAGTATGGAAATATGAGAAAGCGAGGGCCCATACAAAAGTCTGTGGAGCTCTCAAGATAATGATGATTGAATTGAGAAAAAAATGAGATGTTTTCTTAAAATCAAAGATATAGACTTTATATTATTGTGAATGAATATTGTTTAAGTAGCGGATGATTATATAAAATATTACACTCATCTTATAAATATCAAGCTCTATGGACACATGATCTAACTTATTACTCTGTTTAGTGCAGTACACGTATATATTTATTTAAATAATTACAAAATTTGATTTTTTTTTATATTTTTTCACTTATTTTGTTGATACGTTCATTGGTTGATAATAATTATGAAAAGAATATTTAAATATAATAATATGTTCCCATTTTTATGTGCAAAACTAGACACAAAGAAAAAAAAATTCTTTTTGATCGTGATTAAATATACGAGTTTACATGAATGCATCACTCAATGCGCATCAAATCCCATTATCCTCATAATTACAAAAATTTATTTTTCCATAAAATATTTATTTATAGTACCATAGTACTTATACATTTATGTATGTACATATATAATAATTAATATTAAATATCAAAATATCGTTTTAATTTCTTTTTGTCTCTTTTATTTTTTTACATTTTTTTATTGTTTACAAATAAATAAACAAATAAATTGATAAATTATTGATTTTCAAAAATTTTCTTTTTTATTTTATTTACGTTTGTCGAATATTTTTTGTTTAATTTTTATCATCAATACATATAAAAAGGCTCCATTATTTTACTCTGCAGTCAATTTAATTGCTAAAAAAAATATTATATTACGCACATAGTAATGTCGCGGATATTTAAATCAAATTTTATAGATTCTAGATGTAAATAATGTATTAAATGCGTACAGATACATACATAACATTAAATGGAATAAAGCAAATTATCATTAATTTCAATGACGGTTAAAAAAAAATGAAATAATAAAAATAATTTAAAAAAAATCATCGAACTCATATGAAAGAATTTTTTTTTTTTGCAAGTGGTACGTGTATTATTTACATACAAGTTTTATATAAAGCTATAGGTTATACATTTATGATTTCATGCATACACGTACATAATATTTATAATGTCAATCATTTAATTTACAATTATTTAATTACATTTCACATACAATGGATATTTTATTGACAACAGAATTTTATTGTAATATTTATGTACATAAGTTTATTTGATTTCTAGAAATTTCTTTAAAGATTTGACTGTGATGAAATTGTACTGTCATCATAGTTTTAACAGAGATTTAAATAAATTACATAAAATAAAATTTCTAAATTTATAATAATCAATTAATTTTAAAATTTTTTTATAAATGTTTATAGTTTAAATGAATCCAACTAAAACTCTAAAAGTCTATAAACTATTCGTCGGATTTTTTATGTACATTTGTATCTATACAATACATTTGTATCTACATGTGTGTACGGCGAATAAAATTTATTTTCAAAATGTAATTTGAATAATTTTGTTCATTCAATGCAAATTTAATCAAAAACAAATTTATTTTTTTTAAATTTATTTGCGCACTATAATACCAATAATACATAACGTGCATGGAATTTCAAGAAAATTTAACTAACGTTCATACATACGAGGAACGGTTCATGTATTCTGGCCTGATGTACTTCTGGTAGGAATATTACGAAAAATTTGACTTTGTTGGATAGAGGGGGTTGTCAAACGAATATAAATACAGGCTCATGTCCATATGCATATTAATTAGTTCAGAACAGTTATTTAAATAAGTGAAGTTTCGGCACAAATTAAAAAATGTCTATTTAGGCCGCGCGCAGACTAAGAGCGTAGCGTAGCTTATTTTTCCGAGCGTAAAAGTCAAATCAATTGTTTCTTATCATATTCCACATACTGCAAGTGTAGCGTAGATGAGCGTAGATGAGCGTAGCATAGCGCAAATTGAACATACACTATTATTGAATTTTTACGCTGGTAGAATTGACAATTGACATACAAATTGACATACGCACTTTGACAATTGACATACAAATGAGCAAACTTAAATACGTATTAGAAATTTACGCTAAGCTCTTAGGGTGAGGCTAATAAGCTTGGTTACGCTAAGTAAGTGATTAACTGAGTTACGCTCAGCTACGGTCAGTTACGCTACGCTCTTAGTCTGCCCGCGGCCTTAGAGTACCGCGCGGTGATAAAATTTTTAAAAAACAAATTTTTAATAATGACAAAAATTAAAGAAGGAATGGATGCAGTATATAAAGACTTTGCATCATCATTTGCAATGCTTAAAAAGTGGTCGAAATTTTTTCGTCTTGGACGAGAGTCAATTGAAGACGATCCACGAGAAGAAGACACTTCAAAAGTAATCAATCATTTAAAAAAATACTCTCGTCTAAAACGAAAAAGTTTCGACCACTTTTTAATCATTGCAAATGATGGCGCAGAGTTCTTGTATATTACATATTACCATCGAATAATAAAGGTAATTGCAGCTTGTAACTGTATATGTGTAGCTTATTATTCTATGATATTACACATATATTTCATATATTTCTGAATGCATTTGTATGTATGTACATAAGTATATACAATATGGTTATTTATATAAGGCCTGTTTCAGAAAGTTTTAACGCATTTTCTACCTCGGTTTACTAAAACAATAACGGGTATATTCTTTAAAAAGTGTAACCAGGTAATTCCTTATCCCTTGAAAATATATAAATATGATTTTTATCAAAAACTTACAACATTTGTAAAAATTTCGTCAAGCAGATTAGAAACGAGAAAAAAAATTATTGAAAAATATTTAGAAAATAACGACAAATCATTTCGTTTAATTGCAGCAGAGGTAGGAACAAGTGAAAGTACTGTTCGCTATACTATAAAAAAACTCAAAGAACATCAGACAATTGCTGATAAATCTAGAACAGGTCGTCCGAAGGGTACAGCTGATAAAAATAAGAAGGCTGCGGTCTTGAGGTCCATTGAGAACATTCCAAGCATCTCTATTCGTGATGTGGCTAAAAAACACGCATTAAGTGCAGCAACAGTACACCGAATTAAGCGTCGAAATGAAATAAAGACTTTTAAGAAGCAGAAAAGACCAAAAAGGTCACCAGAACAACAACAGAAGGCTATTAGGAGAGCACGGGAGCTTTACAAGTGGTGGAATGAGCGACCGCATAGATGTTTGGTGATGGATGATGAGTCATATTTTAAATATGATTTTTCTACGCTACCTGGAGATCAGTTCTATTCCGCCCATGACAGGTTTGATTTTCCAGAAGATCAGAGGACAATTTCTATAGAAAAATTCGGTCCAGAAGTGTTAGTGTGGCAAGCAATTTGCCAATGTGGACTTCGATCGAGGCCTTTTTTTGCAGAAGGGACAATTAACAGCGAGATTAACAGCGAGGGCCACACCTCCGATTTTCTTGAAATTTTGACCACTGGTTCTAGTTGACAATACAAAAAAAAATGGACAAAATATTTTTTTGCGGAACGCCCCCTATCGGCCACAAATTGCATTTATAGAATTTAGTTAAAATTTGTTTTTTCGCAATATTTCCATAACGGTACAAGGTATAAACATGTAACATGGCTCAAAATATGCGTCTCAAAATGCTCTATATTCCATAAAAAAATTTTTTCACAAAATCCTAGTTAAAGGATAATAAAGGACATTTTAGATTTTTGACTATTTTTACATTTTTACCAATTTCTCAGAAAGGAGTAAGGATAATCGGTTCAAATTTTTTGCAAATGAAAAAGGACATCATAAGGAAGTTTTTCCATTTATTACTTTGACCCTGATGTAGAAGGCAAATATCCTAGAGAGAAATGATTTTAATGGTGCTAAATTTTGTAATAAGTTACAGTATTTTATTAAAGTATACTCATGTGTGTGTGTGTGTGTGTGTGTGTGTGTGTTTATTTGTAAAAGGCAAATCTGATAATGTGTGCATTAAGCATTTCTATCAGATTTGCCTTCTACACACACATGCACATGCATAAAATATTAGATTTGCCTTTTACAAATGCACATACAACACGGCCGTACGCACGCACACACATACAAGCGCAATGCACACACTATCAGATTTGCCTTTTACAAATGCACATACACCACGGCCGTACGCACACACACACATACAAGCGCAATGCACACACTATCAGATTTGCCTTTTACAAATGCACATACACCAATATATGCCGTGGTGTATGTGCATTTGTAAAAGGCAAATCTGATAGTGTGTGCATTAAACATTTTCTTTAATTTTGTTTCTAGAAAATTTGTTTTATTATCCTTTTAAAAATTATACAAAAAAATTCAGTTAAATTTAAATTTGGAATACTTTCTTCATATTTATTCCAAAATTGAGAGTCGAATAGCCAGCAGTGTAGGATGAAGGGAAGGAGGAGGGAAAGGTTTTCAAAAGTTTTTCTTAATAAAAGTACACAACAATTAAAATTGAACTATTCAAATTTATTTAATCTGCTAAAAAATCATCAGCTTGTAGTGGAAACATTAGTGATATTTCATGAAAAAATGCTTCAATTCTCTGTGTATATGAGAAATATTTTTTAAACAAAAATTCTGCAATATATTGTTTATAATGCTTTCTTATTCGTCCGTAACGGGGGATGTTATCCCGAAGATCACGCCATAATCGTTCAATATTTTGGGTATGAGCCTTTGTTTCTGGATCGACAAAATTATGGTGGTGATTTACGGTGAGGTGTTCCCACCCCTCTACGGACAAATTTCTATAAGCTCGCCAGCAATCAGAAACTACGGTTGTCCCAGGAGCAACTCGATGTTTGATGATGTCCTGTAGAATATCTGCGGATCGGGCCGGTACAGGCTCGATGAAGCATTCTTTAGTCTCTGGATCGATCCCACCGAACACCCATGTTCCTCGTATAACCCGACCTCTATTGTATTTCCGACGTCCAAGTAAAGCCTCATCGATCTGCACGGTGTGTCCTGGCCCGCCAATTCTATGAGAAGTTCGGTTCACCCAAAATTCACACACCTTTGATAACAATTAAGAAATTCCTGTAGTTATATTTATGAGGTAATCGAAACAATACTTACTTCTCGACAAAATGAAATCCAATCAATTGCAGTTTTTTCAGATAAATCGAACTCTTCCATGAGTTTTTCATGGTGTGGTGGCCTATGGTAAAGAAAATATGCAGTAATACGGCATGCTGTTCGAATACTAATGCGGATCTCGGTAAACCAGGTTTTAGTTAGTGCACTTGCTTTGAAAGTACACCGAATCCTTTTTCTTTTCCGTTTTTGTCCACAAGAAGAATAACTATAATTACATCGGAATGATAATGTTTCGCGATTCACTAACAAAACTGAACCACACTCTCTACATATAACTTCCTTCCGTATTACGTTGTGATTAATTAAGTAATTAATTAGATGATTATAGTTGCACGTAATATTCAAAAATTTATAAAGTTTCATCTTGGACTGCTAATGAGTAACTAACAGTAACTAACTAGTAATTTTACATATGGAATTTATAATTTTGTTAGTTATGTCAATTTGAATAAAAAAAAATCAAATGTTACTATGTTATGTTATGTTATGTTATATGCCCATTTTATATTTTGATTTGAAATTCTTTGATAGTGATAGTCTTATTTGATGCAGAAGGAATTATTATTGTTATTTGTGTGCGTGCGTACGGCCGTGTTGTATGTGCATTTGTAAAAGGCAAATCTAATATTTTATGCATGTGCATGTGTGTGTAGAAAGCAAATCTGATAGAAATGCTTAATGCACACATTATCAGATTTGCCTTTTACAAATAACACACACACACACACACACACACACACACACACACGAGCATACTTTAATAAAATACTGTAACTTATTACAAAATTTAGCACCATTAAAATCATTTCTCTCTAGGATATTTGCCTTCTACATCAGGGTCAAAGTAATAAATGGAAAAACTTCCTTATGATGTCCTTTTTCATTTGCAAAAAATTTGAACCGATTATCCTTACTCCTTTCTGAGAAATTGGTAAAAATGTAAAAATAGTCAAAAATCTAAAATGTCCTTTATTATCCTTTAACTAGGATTTTGTGAAAAAATTTTTTTTATGGAATATAGAGCATTTTGAGACGCATATTTTGAGCCATGTTACATGTTTGTACCTTGTACCGTTATGGAAATATTGCGAAAAAACAAATTTTAGCTAAATTCTTTAAATGCAATTTGTGGCCGATAGGGGGCGTTCCGCAAAAAAATATTTTGTCCATTTTTTTTGTATTGTCAACTAGAACCAGTGGTCAAAATTTCAAGAAAATCGGAGGTGTGGCCCTTAATCTACAGTATTACCGAGACTTCTACCACTTCTACGAAGACACGAAAATAGGACAATTTTCTGGCCTGATTTGGCGATCAGTCACTATTCGCGAGAAGCAGTGAACTGGTATACAAGAATACAGGTAGATATTGTGCCTAAAACACTCAATCCTCCAAATGTTCCAGAACTTCGGCCAATTGAGAGGTACTGGGCTCTAGTAAAAAATATATTAAGAAAAGATGGAAAAGAAGCCAAAACGATGGAACAATTTAGAAATTTATGGATATCAGCATCCCATAGGCTAAAAAATAAAAATATCAAAAATTTAATGGTCCATATTAAAAGAAAATTAAGAATTTTCAAAAACAATAAATTAACTTAGATTTTTTGTATGGTTATTTAAAATATACCAAATAAAGACTTTAAAAAATATACACTTGTTTTATTTATTACTAACGAAAAAATTCTATAGGGAATCAAAAATGCGTTAAAACTTTCTGAAACAGGCCTTAATTTAATTATTTGCAGTATATACTTTTGTTTTTTATATTTTAATTACTAAATAATAGACAGCAATGTATTTACATACATTTAATGTATATGTATGTATGAATACATAATTTATCTATATAATGGCCTTTTTATACACATATGTATATAATAAATGTAGGTATATGCAATTGTATGTAATTTTTTTTTTTTAATTTATATTTAATCTTTAATTTATTCTTGTTTTAGCTTTCATTTGATTTGACAATATTAGCATTCCAGTAAATAATACGAGTTTATCAATATTTTTTTATACATTTTATTTATACTCATACAATTTTTTTTAAATGAGATATTATTTGTTTGCTTATTAACCAAACTTTCTTTTGATTTTTAAATATTTCAAAATAAAATAATAAAAATATCTGAGATAAAGATTGAATCTTTTATTTCGATTTACTGATGAAAATTAAAAATATTGTTGCAAATACTCATTATGTATAAATTTCATACGATATATGACTGTATATATACTCGTATATGTATATGTATATATATACTGGCGTAAAAAAGTTATGAAAAGTTATGAGATAAGCATAATTTTCATGAATAACAAAATTTAATCAGGCTGATGTGAATATAGTACGATAAAAGACTAAATTCATGGCTATGTTTCGAGCAGAGCACCATAGTATCGGTCAAAACATAATCATTGAAGATTATAATTTCGAAGACATCCCAGAATTTCTATATCAAAAGCTTCCTGATTAACAACGAGAATGAAATTAGTGAAAATTAAAGGAAGTTACTTTAGGAAATAAATGTTATTTCGGGATTACATAGTTAGTGAGATCCAAACTAATTATCAGGACTACGAAATGTCGATTTCATAAAATGTTAATACTGCAAGCAGTAATATGTGGTGCAGAAACGTGGACGCTCTCGAGAAAACATGACGGAGCCCTCAAGATATTCGAGAGAAAAATCCTAAGAATGTTTGGGGCAGTCCAAGAAAATGGTGGCTGAAGAAGAAGCTGCAACAGCGAGTTATACGAGCTCTGTGACGATATAGATACATAGTACAATGTACATCGCATTAGAATGAACAGTCGTATAAAGTCGTAAAAAAATCGTATATGCGTCCTAGACAGCAAAAGAAGAAGAGAAAGACCAAAAACTTGCTGATTGTATGACGTCGAGAATGATCTGAGAAGAGTTGGAGTTCGATTATGGAAAAGATGGCAAATTGTAGAGCAGAGTAGAAGGAAATTCTGGAGCAAGTCAGGGTCAACACCGGCTGTCGAGCTCATGATGATGATGATGATAATAAATGTATGATCTTTAATGATCTATACCACAGAGAAAAAGGTAAAATAAAGCTCCCCTCATGTGATGGAAAATCCTCCACAAAGCTCTGACTTAAATCTTATCGAACATCTTTGGTCATTTAAAAAAGAAAAGAATTTAAAAAAATGTCAAGCAAGTATAAGTTAGTTGCTAAATTAAAAAAATTATTACCAAAATAAAGGCCTTTATTGTAAAAAGCAAAAATGAAGCAGGTTGGTAATATAATTAGAAATTAATGTGGAGGGCGCTGCACTTCAACAGTCTGTATTTTCTCTGAAATAGTGGCAAAAAATCACTAAATTCTGACTTTGAAACAATAACTTTTGAAAGAAAAAACTTAGAGAGGTATGTAAGGTATCAAAAATAACACCCTGTAGATTACATTTAATGCGGATATATTTTTGTCGTAGTAAAATACTCCCATTTACAGATTTCTACTTTTTACAAAAATCTGAGAGGTAAAATCTGAATATAAATTACATTTTTTTATTGCACTTTCATAGATAAACAACTGATAAAAATTTCAGAATTCCACGACAAATAAAAAAAAACGTTAGGTGAAAAATTCTATCTGCGGCTATCTTTTTGTCGTGGACTGTATGTATTTTGTTGTGTTGAAGTTTGGTAAAGCCTTAATAGAAGATGATAATTTTTATGTATATCAGCCCAACTATAATCGACATACCTGACATAGCAAACATAAGAAAAAATAACGGATGTTAAAACGTAACATTTGGTTAACTATAATTAACATAGATAACATACTAAACATAAGCAATACGAATTTCACAAAATGAGCTTTTTGCTTATGTTACTTATGTCATGTACGCTCTCGATCGTACTGCTTATGTCGAGCTTATGTTAAACGAATTTTTAACGAATTTCGGAAATGTCAATTATAGTTTAGCTCATTGATTTGGCTGTGTTCGGCTACGACATATGTCAAAGCTTATGTCAGGTATGTACCATAGTAACCTTTTTTCCATATGGGAACTTGTCAATAAAGGCTTTTGCATCGTTGACAAATTTTTTTATTTGAGATTATTTGAGACGTCGCTGAATAGTTGAAGTGGAGATGTTTATACCCTTTTTTGATAATTTTTCATGTGCTTGTCGAATCGATATTGAAGGATTTTCTAAAAATATCTTCTCTATTGTCTTATCGTTGCGCTTTGTTGTCGATCGACGTCTGTCCTTTTTATGCACGTCATCTACAAAACCAGTTTCCAGGTAACGTTGATTCCATATTCTAGAGGAAAAATCTTGATTTTTTCAGACACTAACTGCTTCTGCTACGGTCATTTTTGGTCCCTTAGGATGGCTAACTAAAAACGCTGCTTCAAACCACACCTTGTAATATGAACTCATTTCACTTTTAATATTGTAAAAACTAATTAATGCTACTTACAGCAAAAAAAATTACGCTGCGAATTAGAGATTCGATTGCTCGTTATATAGGCAAAAATTTTTACCTGTAGCTAAAAGGTTGTAGATAAAATCGAAGGCTTTCTGTAGTGAAATACACTGTATATCTACATTATAACATTATGTACATGGCTAGTGTATGTAAAATAAACAATTTAAAATTTTTGTTTTGATTTGAAATTATATTGAATTAAAAAAAAATGATAAAAATACATATCACCATATCACATAATTTATGATATATAGCTATATATAATATTTAATAATATAATTATAATAATATAAAATAAGTATAATAAAATAAAAAAGTGAAAAATATAAGTATTTACGGTCATATTATATACGTACATTATATGTGCATGCAAATATTATGACGATCAATAAATTAAGAGAATTGAATTTTCAAACAGAAAAATACACATGTGTGTTTGAATATATAATTGAACTTTAGGTAGGTCATATATTTACGAGAATTTTGTCAATTGTTTTAAAAATTTATTTTTCTGTCTGTATGTACTTACAATGTTTCAATTTCAATGTATTTAAGTATATACAGTAATCGCAATCTGGATATATACACAATTATTATATTTTTTTTTATGATGAAAACTTTTTTATTTTGTATCCACATTTTTTTTTTTTAATTCATAAAAATATTACATCATCTATCCAAATTTCGTCGTTTACTGTATGTTTTTTGGATAAGGAAAATAATCGTCAATGAATATTAAAATCCATCGGATTATCATTCTTATTCTTATGTGTTTCAAGCTTGAATCTACCAAATTTTGAAAGAGATCAGGAGTGCGTTCATAAACATTACTTTAACCATAGTCACGGTACAATATACTTTAAGCAAAGTTATGTTGTACTACAGCCATAGTTATGTTAACTTCAAGTAGTTTTTGAACGCGATTTTTACCACACTAGTAGTAATAAATTTTAATCAGCTGTCAAGTCAAATAAATTAAATTAAATTAAAATTTTCACAATTCACAAATTCCACAAAATTAAAATGACAAACGATTTTTTTTATTGTCAATGTCATTACCACTTAAGGCTTACTATCGTTAACCATGCTCTCGAGCATGGTTAATTTTTGACATCAAATAATTAAAAATTTACTTTACTACAGATGTTTATGAACGCTAAAAAGTTACATATGTTGGTAGTTATGTTTTACTATACCACCACCATTCTGAACGACAAATTATAACTATGGTTAACTATAGTTAACTATAGTAACGTTTATGAACGCATTCCAGCTCGGTTATTGGTTGAAAGGATTACAAAAACAAAGTGGCCGACAAGTAGATTCGTTGTAAACGTATCAATTAAGTATTTCTGCGAAAATCTCCAGTTACCTTTGTCATCTTTTGACAATTTTATGCGATCTCGGGCTCGGTCATCATAGAATTATTTAAGTCTGGGTGCGCTTAGGTTTGCATGCTCGCCCACATTAATTTAATGTTTAAAATTTTTGTTTTTCCGTTTATTGTTTATTTTTATTTAGTTTCTTTTTTTTTTCTTTTTTTTAATTTTAATTGCAGCAATAAAAATTATTATCGATACAATTTTGTTGTTCGAAATCTAAAAAAAAAAAAAAAAATTGAATCTAAAAAAAATTTTTTTTTGAATGAATTACAGTCTGATATTTGATAAGAAATTTGATATGATTCTTATGTTTATTGAATTTTATCTCAAAAAAAGAAAAAAAAGAAAAAAAAAATGGTAAAATAATAAAAAAGAAAAACTAGAAGAATATCTGTATTTAAATTTACGAATAATGGAAATTTATATTATTTTTAATTCAACTTAAAAATTATACATATTTTTAGTATTATTTGGTATTATTGTTTTTTTAATATTCTGATGTTATCATTGGATTATTAATAATTTTACAATCAATTTTCTGTTGTTTCTGATATTTTTTGATGAATTACCATAATAAATTATGCTTTTTTTATTAAAAAATTATATATATTTTTTTTTTTGATGAATTACCGTAATAAATTATGGTTTTCTATCAAAAAATTTTATTTTTTCAAATATCTATTTATGTACATCTCGAAAAATAAAACACACACAATTTTTACAACTAAAACAAATCAGGTTTCATTCAACCTACTTACTATTATGCCATATTTGAAATATTAATTTTGATATATTTCATTTAAAATTAATTTATTTATTAAAATCTTTTTTTTTTTTTAAAATTTTCATTTTAGGAGTAATGAGAAACGTAAAGAAAAATCCAGAGATGCAGCACGTTGCCGTAGATCACGTGAAACAGAAATATTTGCTGAATTAGCAAACGTTTTACCACTTCGTCGTGAGGATGTTGAGCAGCTGGATAAAGCATCAATAATGCGTTTATCAATTGCATTTCTAAAAGTTCGTGAAATGTTAAAATTATGTAAGTATTCAACGACAAAAGAAAAACAAAAAGAACTCAATTTTAATACAATTTCATTTAATTTGTTATTTTTGATATCATTGATTCGTTTCTTCTTCTTAAATTTTAGTCCCAAAATTGAAAGATATTAAAATTGAAAAAACTCAAGATGAAAATAATCCCGATAAAAAGCAAAAAATATTCGACATACTAGATGGTCCAAAATCAAATAAATTACTAACACAATCTATGGATGGATTTTTATTAATTCTATCGAGTGAAGGTGATGTTACATATGTATCTGAGAATATATCTGAATATTTAGGAATATCACAGGTAAATAAGAATTTTGTTTTGTTTTTATTTTCAAAAAATTAAACAGAAATAATTGAATCACGCTTTATTTTTGAATTACAGATTGATATATTAGGACAACAAATATGGGAATATAGTCATCAATGTGATCATGATGAGTTAAAGGAAGCATTAAATATGCGCCGTAATAATATTCTATCGAATAATTTAATAAAATCTGATAATAACGAAAATAATAATGAAGAAAATGATGAAAAAAATAAATCAAATAAAATAAATATGAAAAATATTATTAATGAAAATTTAAAAACTGATCATCGTGACTTTTATATACGGCTAAAATGTACATTAACAAGTCGTGGAAGAAGTGTGAATATAAAAAGTGCTTCATATAAGGTAAACATAAAATAAAATAATTTAAAATAAAAGTAAATATTGAAAATTCGAGAAAAAAAAATGCTAGAAAGGAATGAAATCAATTAGAAGAAATAATGAGAAGAAATTCAAAAAGAGTAAAAATTATTATTTAAAATTTAAAAGAAAAACTATAAAGTCATTAGGCTTACATGTTTTAATATCATCATTATCATCTTCATCATCATTGTTAAAATAACTGATTTGTCGTAAAATTATTAAAAAGTATAGAAAGAGATAGGAAATTTATTAAACTCTAAACTGCAACGCGATAGATAATACAGTAGAATTTTTTTTTCATTTTTTATCGATGACAGTGATGATAATATTTATCATGTAATGAGTACGTAATATGATAAAACAATTAGATATTTTGTTAAGTAACACGTGCTTTTCATTGTCTACATATACATATATACACATATAAATGAGTTTCTATTATATATTATTATTTGCACATGTAAAATTATTTGTAGAATTATTAATGTAGGTTAATGGTGGCTTTTGTGGTTTTTAAAAAGATTTTCAAAAATTGATTTAAAAAACATGAAAATGATTACAAAAAATATTTTTGTTCAATGAAACCAAAGACACTGTAATAATAAAGACATGTAATAACCATACAAACCGTATTCCATATAAATTATTTTTGACTTGCGATCTAATATTGGATCGCATACATGTTGCTATTTACTATAAACATTTTCAAAAGTTTAAGAACACATGAAACGAAATAGCAACACAGCAGCAATCAATTTGAACGACTTCAAAATGCCATCATGTATGGAAGGGTGATGACAACAAAAACAATACATATATGAATAACAAGATTTTCACAAAAACCTAATAACAAGTACAAACAATGGGTGCGTTCAGTTCGATGCAGCGATGCAAGTCAGCGATGAAAATGCAGCGATGTTTAGATAATCGCTGTATACAATTTACCGAACTGTTTACAGCGGAAAAACCCGCTGCAAACAGTTGATAGTTGGCTTTGTCTGTTGTTCTAACATTAAATATGTCAAAATTTGTTTACGATGACTTTTAAAGCGAACTTTTTTTCAGCTGCAAAATATTTACATCGCTGCAAAGTAGCGATTATGCAGCGAAGCCGTTAAGAGAAATTATTGCAGCGATGGAAAATTATACATCGCTGCGTGGAACTGAACGCACCCAATAATCACATATAGTGGTTACAAAAATTATGTGTTCATAAATAAAGTACTGTAACTTGGATTTGAGCAGTTTTAATACTTTGAAATTTTTAAACTTATTTTTTCAAACACTTATAAATACGCCACAACAAAAACAAAACAGTATTATTCTTAGAACCAAAAAAAAAACATAATTTGATTATTACAAAAACTATTTGTGTATGAATTTGATTATTACATCAATTATTTGTACATACTACCTATTAAGATAAAAATTATTCATTTTGTTTTGACTTTGAAGTACGTTAATGCCCATTTCACAGTGGAAGCTGAAGCTTAGTATGGATTCAAATTCCGCTTAATCGATTTTTCGATTTCACAGTGGTGGCTTAAGTCTAATCTTGGCTTAATTGCTGGTTTAACTTAAGCCGTCAAAATCCAGCGCTTAAGTTAACTTAACTGGTAAAAATGAGTAAAAATCAAATGTCAAACCTATATAAATGAAATTATCGTGTTTTGCAATTATATAGAATTAATTTGTGAATATCTGAAATCATAAGATATAAAATTGTTTATATAAATATAAATTATAATCATAATATAAAGACACCACCAAAATTACATTTACAAAATATGTAATAAATTATAATATAAATTTGATAATTTTTGAAAAGCTAGGTAGTTTACAAATCACAAATTAATAAATGCTAATACAAATTTGACATTTTTGATATTTGTGACAAGCTACAGTAGCTTACAAAAAAGATTATTTTTCGTTAAGCTTGGTTTAATTGAGCTATAGATAAAATTCTATTGTGAAATCCAAAAAAATTATGCCACATCTTAAGCTCTTCTGCAGGCTTGACTAAGCCAAAACTTAAGCTTCAACTGTGAAATTGGGCATAAGTGAGTATTAAAAGTAAAAATGCCGCGAAAAAGTGAAAACAGAGCTACTCTCATTGTTGTAATATATAGTATAACAATGATATTATAAAAAAAACTTAGATAAAATGTGAAATGCTCACAAAAATACAATTTTATATCAAGTTCTCAATAAAAATCAAGCAATTGTACAAAATAGTGCAGGAATAGGAAGAAAAAGGAAAACATTTTTGCTATGCACAAATAATTTTTGCAGCCACTGTATATAATATTGTGCTATATACTCGAGCATACTTAATAACATGGTAATACAATAAAATATAATAGCTGTGTTCCTTTCACGTGAGCGAAGTACTTCTAAGCAATTATTTTAGCAATGACTCAAACTATTCAAAGAAACATAAATAAATTTGACAAGTGAAGCAAAAGATAACCTTAAAATTATTTTACTTTAAATTTGAAAAATTTATATAAAACACTCCATATGATATTTGCTTATACCAAGAAATCTAACCTAAACATTCAATTTCCATCTGTTGGATAATCTGAAACTAAAAAGACATCTGGTAGAAAGAAATAACGTAACTACAGTTGACTCGTGATAGAGTGAACTCTTCATACAGTGAACAATTCAGTAGAGTGAACGTCTAGATTTTCGTATTGACTAATCTATAGAGTGAACAACTAAAGCTGTCGACCTCGCGGTAGAATGAACAATTTAAGGCAATGTGGTTTTCCGTTATCATTTGCTTTTTTATACACGTTTAATAATGTCTGCACTTGTCAAATACAGAACTTAAACCATTTATATATATTTTGTCTAATGATTTTGGTTCATATTGAATTCATTGTTTCATTCGTATTCATTACTTGAGTTAGGTTTCAAGTGTTTTGTAAATGGAGTTTCTAATTCTAATTTGGTAAGACCGTTTCAACAGAGTTTGGTCGAAAAGATTCGATCTCTAAATCTAACAAATGATCAGCTCTACAATGCTGACGAAAGCGGATTATTTTGGAAAGCACTACCTGAGAAAACATATGTGTCAGCTAGTGAAAAGTCTGCATCAGGCATGAAAATGTGTAAGCAAAGAATAACATTTCTTGCTTGTAACAATGCTACTGGAAGTCGCAAGCTGAAGCCACTAGTAATAGGGAAAGCGAAACAACCGCTTGTGTTGAGAAATTTAAAACTTCCAGTTGAATACGCCAATTCGAAAAATGCCTGGATGACAAGTTCAATTTTTAAAAAGCGTTGGAAGCTTTTGATACATGTATAAAGTGGTCTGAACAACAATGCGTAGACATAAAAGACATTCTTGCTATTCGGAGAACAAAGGATAAAGCATTGATGTGTTTATTGGAAAAAAAGAAAAAACAACAAAAAATTACAAATTATGTATGTATATCCAAATAAAAGAGTAAATACTTATATGTATGTAATTTTAGTATATAGAATAAAAGAATGAGTTTTTTCTTAAACGCATGTTTTTATTTGTTTTCTGAAAGTGACGCACGGATACCCTTCGAAATTCTAAATGTTCACTAA
The DNA here is from genome assembly GCA_951394055.1 of Villa cingulata. Lineage (NCBI taxonomy): Eukaryota > Metazoa > Arthropoda > Insecta > Diptera > Bombyliidae > Villa > Villa cingulata. The sequence goes on along the minus strand of OX596020.1, from coordinate 16,900,929 downwards.
ATCGGGCTCCTCGACCATTTTTTGATACAGTGAACATGCCTTGTTTTTTTGGGTTCATTATATCGCGAGTCAACTGTAATATATATGTATATCTGTAGATAGGATTTATAATTTTCTATTCAATTGATTCTAGCAGTCAAAGTTTATAATTAATTATATAGTTTATTTAATCAAAAATAATGATTTTCAAATTAATATAATTATTATTATGTATATTTTAGGTAATTCATATGACCGGTCACATTATTATGAATAATGCTGGTGAACGTATATTGGTGGCTATCGGTAGACCATTACCACATCCATCGAATATTGAAATACCATTAGGTTCAACAACATTTTTAACAAAACATTCATTGGATATGAAATTTACATATGCAGATGATAAGTAAGTTTTTTCATTTACCTTATGTACTTCGTTATTATTTATTTATTTTGTTTTTTTTTTTTAACGTCATGTTCTGCATTCCGCAAAAAATGACAGTGGAATACGAATTCAATTCCACGCAGAATGAAAATTTGTGTTCTGCATTTCATATGGAATTATGGAGTTCGTTTCCACTCACAAAAATTTGAGGGAATTGAATTCACTAAAAATGAGTGGAAGTGGAATGCAGAACACCCAATTTCACTTTCGCAAGTGGAATTTCGAAAAAGTGGAATACAGAACATGGGTGTAAATACAATTTATCCTTTTTTTTAATTACAAAAAAAAAATAAAATTTAATTTTTTACTGAAATTCAATCTAAATTATGATCTAATTTATTTAATTATTAATTTTTTATTTTAGTATGCTATCATTATTGGGATATAAACCAGAAGATTTACTTAATAAATCTTTATATGATTATCATTATGCTGTTGATTCAGAAAGTTTAATGGCAACATTTAAAAGTGGTAAGTTTTTATTTTTTTATTTTCTTCACATTTGCTTAAACAAAAATCAGTAACTTCGTTTCTATAATGTAATGTATGTACTGAATTTATGAACGATAATTGTATTGCTCTAACGTTAAATCGGTTGTATAACAGACATAGTTCAACACGATGTAGTAGATTTTAAAAGGGCGTTAAGTCGATTTATGTTGATTCAATTGTTTTATTAACTAAATAAACGAAAATTCTAATTTTTATTCATCCACTTGAATAAGTCATGTTCAATATATACGTAACTGATGGTTAGTTACAATTCTGAAATTTAATTATTTATTTGCTTCTATTAGCTAGAATGTTTTCTGCTAAAACTGTATGTCAATTGCTAAACGTTTGCAAGTTACAACGTATCACTTAATCGTTTTACGCAAAAAGGAAATGAAAACTATGAAGAAGTCGGTAAGTGCTATTCACATACCCAGTAATGTTTATCCAAACAAGTTAACTTTCTTTTATCCAAAGCTGAATTATCAATCATGCAATAAATTAAATTCAGCTTTGAATTGAAATAAAGTAAATTGGAATCTTATAGCCAGAAAATAGAAAGTGTTTTCCGCGTTTTGCTGAGACAATGTTTCGTTTTTGTTCCGTCTTCCGTGTGCTGTTGAAGTTAAACGAATCATACGATCCTGCCACATAACAAAAATGTTATCACAACATTTAGCTCCTAATTTGTAGTTTAAATAATTATTTAATTAAAATCATCCTTTATACATGAACACAAATTATAAAAATAATTAATGACAAGAAATTAATAAAAAATATACAATATTTCATTCTGTCAAATCAGGTCATCTGTCATATGTTTTTCATCCGTTTTTAATATAATTTTAAAAAGACGGAGATAGAATATAAACGGAACAGAACAGAACATTTTGTCTTGTCTTGTACTACATCAATGAACATTCTTCCATTTTCATTCTTCATTCATGTGAATCAGTGGCGGCTCGTGACCAAAATTTATGGTGGGGCTAATGATTTCAAGGGTTTCCACTCCATCCAAGAAGTAACGCTTTTAGAGGGTTAGCCCATATTAAAGATACACTTCCCCAGAATATTGTTTTTTGGAAAATAAGTTATGTATTTTGGGCTTCTTTCAAAATTTACAAACTTCATAAAAATAAAACGTTAAAAATACTTAACAAAATATTTTGATAGTAATAATAAATATCTTTAAAAAAAACAACTTAACAAACGTTCGTAAACTTAAAAATATGGATTTGTATCATTTCTGTATAATCTAACATTTCATTTAAAAAAATACTCAACACTTCGATCTTTCTCTTGACCAAAAACAAATTTGCTAAAATTTGCAATATTATATTTATAATTTCTCTGCGTATTGAAATAACTGCAAAGGAATTTAGTCGACTTTAGACTCCCATTATATTTAATTTTAGATTTTAATACTTATTAAAGTACCAAAAACCCTTTTAGATACCAAAATGCTGATAGGATTCATTTAAATATTCTTGAAAATTTTTTATTTTCATTTTCATCGTTAGAAAATTTGAAAATTTCGGAAATGGAAAAACATTTCAAAACATATCATCGCTTTAAATGGCGGTTAGTTCTTATTTGAAATATTTCTTCAAATCGAACGGATAAGAAACACAAAATTTTTTAAAATGTTTGGCGAAAAACCTAAAATTTAAGAAATATGTTTGGGTCTGCAACATAAAAAGATAAATTATGAACAAAACTCCTAGAACGTTTGTGTTGTGATAATATCATAAATTAAATTCGATATCATTTATTCATTCGAATGGAACTAGCGTAAAACATTTTCAATCTTACATACCATTTACGCTGGTAACCAATTATGAAAATCGTAAAACGACAAAAATTGTTCAACTGGCTTTTCTCGTTATAAACGAAAAAACATTATTTTCATTTTTCTATGAGAGAAAAAAATTCCAGAGTTCAAAATTCAAGAGAAGTGTAATTATTTAAAATGAAATGATTTTCAGTCTGTAGGAAATTCGTGTCTTATCCAGTATGCAAAAAAAATTGTTAAAACTCAAAAGCAAAAATTTTTGAATTGTAAAAATTGTAAACTTGGAAACTTTCTTCTTAATTAAAAATTATTTTGATCAAAAAGAGGAAAAAACGGAGTTAAGTTGAATTTGAAATAAGGAATTAAAATTATACTTAAATTATTACAATTTTTTTGATTAAAAACACTTAAATATGACGGTTTTTAATTTTTAACGGATGTTTTGACTTTTTAAATATAAAACGAACAAAAATTTAAACAAACATCCTCTGGTGGATGCATTTGTTAATACGAAAACATAAGTATACATATTATATACAGCTATATGCATAATGTATAATATATCTATATCATTCATACTTCATACTTTGCTTTTGAACAATTTCAACCATATTCAACATTATTCAAAATAATGGACTGATGGGACTGTAAACCGATTAGCCCCATCTCATATAAATTATTTCGTGTTTGTATTAACGCAACAATAAAAAATACATAAGACTGTTGACTGAGTAATACAATCCAATATAAACTTGCCTTGTATGTTAATAATATATATAAATATAATACATGTCAATCTTTATATAGATCAAAGAAAAGAAAGAAATGAAGGAATAGAAGATAAGCAAAGCAGTATACATACATACATACCACCATTTACTTCACTATACCGCACAAACAATAGACATTATGATCATTGTTTGTGCTGTAATACAAAAATGAAATACAATAACAATTCATATGAGAGGGCTACTTCAAAACAGCCCGGATCGAGCACATATAAATTGTTTTTGTAAAATCAAAACGGAATGAATTAAAACGAATTATTCATTCTTCTCACAGAGTTATATGGTGAGTTCATCCGGGCTGGTAGTGAATTAGTCCCGATGAATAGACAGTCAAACAGTTTGAATGTTTGATTGAATGGTAATTATTGCTATTACATGTATTTGTATTGAATGAGGTAGAAATATACATTAATACTGAGTGAAACGGAAATAGAATTATATGTATGGTTTATTCGAACTTATTTTTCATACATTTTTGTTGTACATATTTACAAAGATAATACAGTTTATGATGCTAAACCCTACATTATCTTCGATGTTTATAAATATTTTTAAAATTCAGACAGGCAGTTATAACGATTTTTTCTTATGCGTATTTTATGAAAAAATAATGTATTCGTTATACACACTTGAGTGATGTAAAATTAACTAAAGTTTTTACATATTTTTATTGAATGAATGATTATAAAAATATTATTGATGTGAAAAATAATTTTTAAATTTATTTATTGGTATTTATAAGATTGAAAATACGATAATCTTGGTGGGGCTGAGCCCTCCCAGCCCTATACGAGGAGCCGCCTCTAATGTGAATGATAAATTAAAAACTTCCGAATAAGATTGATACACGGCACGGTACACCAATAAAATTATCATTTTTTTCAATTTTCATTCGTTTGAATGATCATTCAAAAACTCCCTGATATACGATACTATTTCACTTTCAATGATCCTTCTTTAATTGTTTTAGATTATTATAAACTGTATACAGTGACTCTCAGTCGAAATCGTACATAGTTAAATTTTATATATTTTTGTCTCTCTACTGAAAAGTACTAATCGCAATGTAACATTATAAATATTTATCATTTATTAAGATTATTATTCGAGATATCTGCTATCTTTTGCACCACATATCTCCGAAGTTACTTAACCGATTTCAATGAAATCTGAAATATAGATATTTTGATAGGAATTGTGGTGCCTGAATGGAACACTTTTTTTTTTCTTAAAATGTCCTTTTTTCCTTTTTACAGGGTGTCGAAGTTTTCAAAATTGCGATTTTTTGGCTTCCTAATGCATCTCGTATAGCAAACATTGATTGACCAATTTCTTTGAATTTTCGAATATAGGTAGCTTGAAGGATATTGTGGTGCTTAACGGGAGCACATTTTTGATTTTAGGTCCTGAAATTTAGTTATATGTAGTTCTTAAAAAGGAGAGAGTTTTTTTTTTTTGAAAAATCGTTCAACTTTGACTTCTATTTTCATACATTAAACCTTCATATATGTATATGATTTTGGTATCAAAATAAAATTTGGACTTTTCTGAAGTGTTTACAAAAAAAGGATAAAAATCTTTGCTATATTTCCATTTTTATTAACAAAATAAAATTATGTTTTTTTTTTCATTCCATTCTAAAGCTTAAGCTTCCTTTAAAGATTCAATTGATGTTATGTTATGTGTTTTATTATTTTTTCTAAATCATTTCATAAATTCTCAATAAAATTAAGATGATGAGATTCAGGTGAGGATTTTATAATTATAATACCGCTTTCGATTTAACTGAAAGCGATATAAGTTAAAACAAAATAAATTGTGCACACAAACACGGTAATAGTAAATTTCCTCTTTAACATGTAAATATATGTATTTTAGGGGTGTGCTTACGTCACATTTTAGAACAATTTATGTATTAAGATAAAGATATGCAAAAGTCTTATTTATTATATTATTCTTATAATATACGTATAAGTATGTCATTGTGTATTTTTTTTGTTTTTTTTTTGGTTTATTACCAAATAATTTATCATCACAATTTTTTAAATATGTAATTCTGATATCAATTACAAAGTGAATAACCTCAATGTACATTGACATTTATTTTATTTCTGTGTATTTAAGAATTGAAAAAAAATAAAAAAAAAAATGACAACACGTGTAACACAATTAAGAACGCTCGAAAATTAAAGAATATGTTTATGCAAACAAACATTTTTTCTAATATATTTTTCTAATTTCAATAGACAATACATAGGGTACCACTGTGTAGTACCCCACAATAAGTGTGTAAAGTCTGTGACAGATTTGTTTATTTAATTGACATTAATTAATAATTGCCAATTATATGTATGAGTGTGAGTACACCATTAGTAACGAATTTATTGAACATAAATGCTTTTTTTTACACTCAGTGACGCAAACGTGCGCAAAATTAGTGAAAGGTAAAAGTAATGTATTATATATATTATATAAACCATTAACCTTGAGTTTATTATTAATTTATCATAATAATGTGTACCACAAAAAAAAATATGAGAAAAAATTATACAATTTAAAATTTAGATCATTCAATTTGATTGTTTTTTGTTTTGTTTATAAAAAATTTGAATAAATTCCATTCAGAAACGTGCAGATTTTTTTCTTCGTTATTGATATTTTGACTTTTTTATTTTTAAATTTAGCTTCAGTTGTTAACGTAAAACATTTATGTATATGTACAATATTTAATTAATTATATTAAACTGAAAAAAAAATTTATTTTTATTTTCTTTTATTTGTATGCATAATTTTTCTTTTGCATGTTTTAAAATTTTTCTATAGTGGGCTCTATTATGAGTGTCGATAATATCGTCTCGTCATCGATTGTCGCCTCAACTAGACAAATTTTATATGTATTATGAGTGTCGATTTGAGACGAGAATATCGACATTTTGAGTCGATCAGTGGTATGTTTCTGTAACTCGATTGAGAAATTTCTCAATTCTGTGACGTATTACAATTTTCAATCGCTAAACTCAACTAGTAGAGTTCTTCTCTTTCTGTAACACTCGATAGAGAATTGGTATGGTGAGTTTGCAATTAGACAGGAATTTATGAAAATGAAACAACAATTGTAACATTTAAATTAAATTAACGTAAAACTTATTCTGAAAGTTTGATTTAGTGTGGATTTTTAAAATTTTTAATTATTGATTATTAATTACGGAGTGAAATTTTGATTATAATTAACTTTTAAGTTCATAACATATTACATTTTATAAATTGAAATACATATACGTACAAAAATTTTTCTAAAAATAAATCGAAAATAAAATGTAAAATATGTATCTAAAATTATTTGTATATTTTTATTTTAAGTAAATATTCACCTGTGTTTCTGTATTCATATTTAAACAATTATTTTTACACTTTATTATTCTTTTGAAATTAATACTTAATAATAAGGAAATTAATATACTATGTATTCTATTAAAAAAAAAAAACTAAATGAAGGACAATAAACAAAATTATTCTTTTTAACCTTATTAGTTAACACTACTCTATCGAAAAAAAATGAAACTCAATCACTATATATACTTATAATACACTTTATTTTTACTTTTACATCCTTATCAACTACTAATACTCTATCGAAAAAGAAACTCAACCAGTAGAGAATTAACTCAACTCAACAGGCTTACAGAAACACTTTTGCAGCAGAGAAAACTATTTCAGTAGAGTTTCCAATCTCAACACGTTACAGAAACGGAACGATAGAGAATGACGTCAAAATGACGTAGGATAGAGTATTTTAGTAGAGAATTACTCAATTTGTGAGTTACAGAAACGCACAACAGATAAAACTAATCGACAGGCATAGTAGTCTATGGTGATTTGATTTGCTCGATTTATTTAAGTTCAATTTAATAAATTCAATTAATTAAAGAAAGATTATCAAAAATGCTGTTTGAGCTGTTTGAAAAAATAAAACATGAACTCATCTCTTAATGCTTTTCTCTTATCCAAAAAAGTCATTATTAAATTAATATGTTTTATATTTTCGCACTTAGCTACAAATTGTTTAAATTAATCAAATATTTATTAAAAATTACAAAAGATAATTAAATATTTATTCAAAATTGAAAAAAAAAAATGAATTATAAACTTTTATATCGAAATATTTGACAACTTTTATAGAAATTACATGGTAAAACTGAATGAAAACAAAATTTGATATGGCAATATCTTACTGTCGATGCGATCGATTTACATAATACAAAATTTACATCGTCTCGTCTCGTATTAATTTTGTCGATAGTCGATATGATCGACACTCATAATAGGGCCCAGTATTTTAATACATGCATATATGTATGTACCTACTACGTATGAATGTACATAAAATGTAACTGTGCTAACTAGAATTATATTTTAATATCCATTATAATGCATGAGTGCATTAAGTGTTTGATGAAACCATTTTGATTTTGATTAAATGATGCATAATACATATAATTTTGATTATTTACCACGCGAATATATAAACATATAATTCACATACGTATACGTATGTAAAATTACAAATTACAATTTTTGTGATTCTTTTGACATTAAAATAGCTATGACATAAAATTTAGTAACCATAAAAAAATATGTGTTTAAGTATCTAACTATTTCTACCTCCTACATTATATGTAATATGTGAATATAATTATCTAATCTACAGAGTAAATACGTATACAATGAAACATATCATAACATTTCATTTTTACTTTTATGTCATAAAATTGTAGATTACAGTTTATAGCCATGTATAAGAAATTATAATGTGAATTTGTTTCATTAATTTTCTTTTTATATTTTAACTTACTTCTTAAACGTATTCAGAATATCATTTTAAAATGACCAAATATAAGTACATGTTTGTACATACTCGCATCGCATATGTGTGTAAATAAAGGGTGATCAAAAGTGAGTCCTAAATATATTCTTTTAACTTTATAGCAACCATTTTTTTTAGATTACTTTTAAAATTGACATTTGTGTTCTTTTGAAAAAACACTATGGAAAGATGTTGAGCCAAATGACAACTTAGAGTAGCAATTTTACAAATTTGACTTTGAAGCAACTTGAAATCAATTCATTATTTCATGGAAAAATCATTTTAATTTTTTTTTTTCAATTCATCTGGGAGCATGTAATACAAATTCATTGGATTTTTTTCATTGGGACTACTTTAAATCATAGGTTTACTTGAATGGATTACAAACATTGAATAGCAGAAACCACCATCCCTATGCTGACAGTCGTATTTGTTCTCACACGAGACGAGACTTGAAAGTTGGTATGCTGGCTGACAGTGTTATATTTTACTGTCAAAACTCAATTCGTTAAATTTACGACAATAGCCGTATGCTGACAGTCGTATTTGTTGTCGTTTTCAGTCGGTACATTTAAGTGAAATGACACAAAAATAAATATGGAAAATCCAAAAGTTTAAGTAAAATTATATTACCTCATTCCTACATAAAAATAAATAAATTTACTTATTTTGGATAATACGCAAATATTTTAGTTTTATGTTTTATGGTATTTACTTATATTAAATTTGTAAATAAGCTTTGAATTTGAAAATGTGTGGAATGAAATATGACTAAAGTTGAATAGTTTTAACTAGAGAACCTTAAGTATGCTGAACTAAACATTTTTATTTGTATATTTTTTAATTTTATTTGCTTTTTTATTAATTATAAATTTAATATATCTAATCTTTTATGCACTTCTGTTTTATGAATATTCAAACAAAATGACAATTTCTTATTCGAGACTCGAATAAAAACGACTAATGGTCGCGTCATACGACTAATAGCATACGGAATAAAAACCGAGACAACAACAACATTAGAATATCACAGTCATACAACTCGACTGCCAGCGTAGGGGTGCACGTATCATTTTTATTGAAATTAGTTTTTCGTGTAATGACATCGAGAATGAATTACTATGGACTAAAAATCCAGGAATTCATTTAACCTGTTCATATTGTACTTCTTTATGAAGAAGAACTTCATTACATACAGTGTGTTTCACTACAGAAAGCCTTCGATTTTATCTACAACCTTTTAGTTACAGGTAAAATGTTTTGCCTATATAAGGAGTCATCGAATCTCTAATTCGCAGTATAATTTTTTTGCTGTAAGTGGCATTAATTAGTTTTTACAATATTAAAAGTGAAATGAGTTTATATTACAAGGTGTGGTTTGAAGCAGCATTTTTAGTTAGCCATCATAAGGGACCAAAAATGACCGTAGCAGAAGCAGTTAGTGTCTGAAAAAATCAAGATTCTTCATTAGAATATGGAATCAACGTTACCTGGAAAATGGTTTTGTAGATGACGTGCATAAAAAGGACAGCCCTCGATTGACAACAAAGCGCAACGATAAGACAATAGAGAAGATATTTTTAGAAAATCCTTCAATATCGATTCGACAAGCACATGGAAAATTATCGAAAAAGGGTGTAAACATCTCCGCTTCAACTATTCAGAGACGTTTCAAAGAATTTCAAAATGCAAATCTCAAAATGGGATCAATACTAATGGGATCAATACTCAATTTCAACAGTGGAAATCTCAAAATGGAATCAATACTATGGATTGGCCTTCACAATCCCCAGATTGTAACCCTATTGAAAATGTGTAAAAAGAAATTGAGTGCTAAAAAGAATTTGGAAGAGCCTTAGCGAGGAGTACGCCAAGAAATTAGTGGAAAGTTGTGATGAAAGATGCCGTCATGTTATTGAAGCGAGTGGAGACTGGACGAGCTATTGAATATAACGCGAATTAGAGTTTATATAGCTGATTAAAATAATGTATATACCTAGTCAAAACAATCATTCGTTTTTTATTTTTTGCAGGCTTTCTGTAGTGAAACACGCTGTACATTAAATGCAATGACTTCAACTTGGACTTCGACTTTCGACTTTACTGCATGCTCAACGCACACTATCAAATATTTTGAGTGTAGTAAATTGAACTTATTTTATTTTATCCTTTTAATATTTAAAGTCTAAAATATTTTTATTTAATTCAATAGGGGCTTTTTATTGTTCAAGGTTATGGAGAATCTAAAATCAACAACAAAACAAATTTGAAATACATGACAGCAGAAATTTGAGCACGGCCAACTATGCCATTTCAATATTTACATTGCCTTAGAAATGTGTATGCCGTGAAATTTGAGGTTTCTTTTTACTTCCAAGCAAAAAAAATTGCGTTCCATTTACAACTTACTCCCGAGTACTTGGGAGTACTTTACTAGGGAAAAAAGAACGCAGCAACTGTTCGATTCGTTTTCTACAAATGCACATACACATACATGCACGTGTATTACATTAGAACGTAATTTTATAGAAATTACATTCAAAATCATGTAAAAAAATGTGTGCACACCCCTGAAATATCGACATTTACGAATTTTCGAAAATTGAGTTTGGCAGCTGTAACGTTTATTTTTTAATTTATAAATGATTGTTTTGAATATAAAAAGATTTTGCAAATTGACTTATGAAAATGGATGTGACTTATTAAACAAAATTATCAAAATGAAGATGTAAACACTTTCTTGATTTGAAAATCATCTTACAAAATTGCAGTCAATGTAAACAAGCACTGAGTTCAAAACTGAAATGAATATTGATTCAAATCATTTTAGATTCTTAATTTTAATATAAAAATCATAAAATTCGAATTTTTATCATGTTTAGTTCTATTTAGTACGTTAAATTTTTGTTAGAATTTTTTTTTTTATAAAAAAAATGTCCACAAATGCTTCAATTTAAGTACTTTCTACATAATTGATTTTATTTAGATTCCACTATACTGTGCATAACTTTCAGATAGTAAAAGAAACATCAACACTTCAGTAATGACGTTAAACGTTAAATCATAATTTTTTCCGCCATACTTTTTATTTTATTAAAACAAAATACAATTTTTTTTACTATTCATTATCTTTAAGCTATATTATGATATGTATATATATATTTTTTTGTTATTTGTTAAATATTTCCTTCTTTATGTACTCTGATGACATTTATTTTAAGTTTATTAGTTGCATTATTCGTATCATTTAAACAGATTTATTGGTATGAGTTGTACAGGAGACAATGTGATTTTGTAATGCATACGATGTGTATACATACATACATACAGTCTTTTGTTTTGTTATTAAAAAAGAAAAAAAAAAGAATTCAATTTTATCTTCACTATATTTTCATTGTTCTTCCTTTTTCATTGACTTTATATGAAATTTTTTCTATTTTTAATCTAGGAGTATATTACATCCAATGTCACAAAAAGTGCATCTCCTTACATCTTCCTTAAATAATCATGACATATCATTTTAGGTGTAAGTGAAAATGTGCTTCTTTAATCATCGTCAAATCGTTTTCACACTAATTCCAGCATTGTTATATGCTCTTCTAAACGATTTTCGGAAGTTAGTTTTATTTATTTTCGATCAACACGCTTTGATGTAATTCTGTTCAATTCACATTCTCTTTTTCTTTCGAAGTTTTACGTTCTCGATATTTTTTCAAAAATCTTACAGTTGTCGATTGTAGATAACACATATAACAGCTACACTTCGCTTCACTCCGCTTCACTCTTATTTAGCCTACTTGTGATTAATAACGCAAATAAAAGCGGCAAAACACATCATTTCTCTATTTTTGTGAATTTGTCACAATGTACTGTCTATGTAAATTAAATATTTTTGTGGTATGAAACACTTCCAGCAGAAACTAAAACCTTCGACACATTAGTTCGTCATTATGACGAAAACCGTCATTATTACGAAAATACAAATGATACTATGACACACTATCTTTCATCATTATATTTGACAGTTCGTAATCGTTAATCGCTTGTTTTTTTTTTAATATATTGTGAACAAAATAGTGAAATATTAAAAAAATTGTTTAAAATGAATCAAAATCGTGACCGTGTTGTAAAGAAGTTATTATTTTCATATTTAATATTACTACATAAAAGAAATATTATAAAAATACAATTTTTAAGAAAGTAGTTTGAGCATATAATGAAATCAATTTGGTATGTACGCCGAATAAATTTTTTAATATGTGCTTTATTACAGAAACAATCTGTGAATAGAAGAATAATTTGTACTTTAATAATTAAAAAATTCTATAATTTACAAAATTCTAATTTTAATTTTATAATTCTCTTCAGCATAGAAACAGTACTTTTTGGGAAGACCGTTTTAGAAATGGATATGAACATTTTAAAGAAAATTTTCCAGTGACACCAGAGACATTTAAAATTGTCGTTTTTACTGTTTTTAGATAATCAGACACAGCGCTGAATTTCCTGAATAAGAAAATTATTTTAAATGTAATTTCTCTATCAGAATATAGGTGGCATTCTTTCGTCATTTTGATAAAATAGCTGTTTTTCTTTGGTCACAATTAAGTATCTGATATTTCTCAGTTTGACATCTCACTTAGATCATTTATCTTATTCTTTTTACTAACTGAGCAAACAAACTGAAAGAAATGGACTGATACTTTTATTTTCAGTTGATTGTCATTTTGAAAAGAAATAATTAAAAAAAATTTTATTTTTACAAATTATTCATTACAAATAAACTGTATCCAAAAATTTACGAAGTATGAACACGAAGATTGTCAAAATTGTGTCTTCTTTTTGATTCTCAGTTGCTCACATCAATTGAGCAAAAATAATTTTCCTCAGATGGATTACATAAATCTCACCTACGTTGCTGCTGCCACCTATAGCAGAATAGAAAAAACACAGACCAAAGAAACGCATTGCTCAATTGAGAACTGAGAATTATTAGATAATTGTGACCAAAGAAAAACAGCTATGATGCACGATTTTCATAATTTTGTTTTCATCATTATGATGTATTTTTACGACATAATGACGCTTAATGTGTCGAAGGCTTAAATCTCAAAATCTTTCTAATTTCATATATAAGGTGATGCGTTCTTTTCGATCACGGGTGTATATACGTGTGTATTTGTTTTGTATTTTTAATTATCCAAAGTAATAAGACATCTTTTTTTGTTTCCTAACATTACATTTTACAAGTTTTTTTCACGTTTTTATATTTTTTCATTTTTCGCTTATTGTATTAAATGATGGGCACGTTCAGTTAATAATGTGCAATAAAATAAATAAAAATTTATTAGTAGGGACTGTAATGAAATTAAATTGAAAAGACAGGAAAAAAAAGGAAAATAAAAATTGAAAGAAAAACTACAATGAAAAATAACGTGGTAGTAAGATGACTTGAATTAGAAGGTAAAGTAAAGTTTGTACTAATTTGTGTGTTTTTTTCTTTCTTCTTGTGTAACTAATTACCATTAATAATGCTATTAAGTTTTCACGTAGAAATGTACGAAAAAAAAGAAGAAGAAAAAAGGAAAGAAAATCTTTTCAAATGTATAAAATAAAAAAAAACTGCATTTCAATTAGAGTCTTTGTGTTGAAGTGTAAGGATTCTTCTGAGATGATGACCATGATGAGGTATATATGCAAGTCTTATTAGTATGTATGCATGTATGTCATAACAGAGATCTTATGTGACTTTAGTCCATTGAAAAATGAATGCAAAAAGAGATTATTTTATTTATATATTATCTGAGAAAATTTGTTTACTTAATATTTTGCTAATTAATTTATAATTTAATTTATTTATTAAATTTTTAATTCAATGAATAAAACGTGGTAGAACATAGTACATATATACATAATACATAGTTGCGTTCCTTTTGACCAAGTAAAGTACTCCCAAGTACTTGCAGTTATGATCATCTACACCACCTCTTGTATTCGAGTAATTTACTTGACTGTTGTATGTTTAGTTACGCCAAAATTTGCTGGCCGTCAGAGGTTTTTTTGTTTTAGTCATTAGAGATAAAGAAATAGGTTAAAGTCTATAATATTTTTATTAGACTTGTTATTCAATAGGTGGCTTTTTATTGTTTAAGGTTATGAAGAATCTAAAATCAACAACAAAACAAATTTGAAATATATTACAGCAGAAATTTGAGCACGGCCAACTATGCCACTCCAATATTTACATTGCCTTAGAAATGTGTATGCCGTGAAATTTGAGGTTATTTTTTACTTCCAAGCAAAAAAAAATTGCGTTCTATTTACAACTTATTCCCGAATACTTGGGAGTACTTTACTAGGCAAAAAGGAACGCAGCTAATATGAAAATTTTTCATACATTTATTCAATTATTACTTCTGATGGTTTATTCTTTAAGGAAAATTAAATTACAGCTAAATTGAATAATTAAAAAAAAAGAAAAAAAAACAAAAGAAATTAATTTTTTTAAAGGACATATTTTTCAGTTTTGTCTAATTGGTCTAATCGAATAGTATTTCTACGTAAATTCTTTAGATGAAAATAATTACAAAATTATCTTACGAAAAATTGATAATTCCAACCAAGGAAAAATATCACTATTTCAATGATAAGTTAGTTTTTTTTTGTCTAATTTTTTCAAATAGATTTTTCTTTATAAATTATTTATAAAGTAAGCTTAAGGTTTCAGACAAAATTACATTTTATCGGATATTATCAGATCACAACAGTGTATCATGTGAACTGCAATGATTACCGAAAAAATTTGTTATAGAACGCATCAATGTTTTATAGATGAAAAATACCAAGAAAAACAAAGCTTTTTAACTTTTATTTAAACTGATTTTATGATTTCGTTTTGTTATTTTTTCTTTTTTTTTTTTCAACGTTTCTAAAAAAAAAAAAAGAAAAAATCATTTTCATGATAATATACAGATTTCTCACAATTTAATGAAAATTTTCCAGTTCGTCGAGAAAAAATATCATTGGAAAAATCGTACAGATTGTGTGTGCATCATTTTAAGAAAAATCCTTTAAAAAACTTTACTACGAAAGAAAACTGTTTTATTTTTATGTTTCTTTTTATATTTTACATTCTGCATTTATTTTTGCTTGACTGCTGATAATGATTGGAAAATTGAGCTTTCGGTTTATACGCAGTTTAAGTATACATATATGTACATAAGTATGTGATGCAGAATAAAAAAAAGTATGAGTATGTTATGTACATATTATGTTTTTTGCATATATTAGAACACATGTAAAAGTTCCATGAATTTCGTAATGGAGATACGTGTATGTGTGTATTTTTTTCTTGTATACCGAAAATAATAACCAGAGAAAAAAGTACAATCGTTTCGTTAATGCCTTTTTTGCTTTTGCTTCCTTTTGGATGGATGAATGTGTAGCAAAAAGAAAAAAAATTTATTTCTGTTATGTTACTATATGCTATTACCGAGATATTGTATGAAGATTGACGTGATAGTTTCAAGATTTAAAAAGAATAAGAAATTCGAAAAAAAAAATACCAGAAATATGTACGTAATCTATTTATATAGAATGATCACATGTTCAGTCAGATATTTATTCCGTTTCTTATACTTATGTGTATACGTACACATATGCACATTATGTGTGGTACGTGTGTGCATTTTAAACATTTTTATTCGCTTGTTATATAAGCGAAATGTCTGATATTTCGATGTATGTACATATTTCTATTTTTTTTTTTTTTTTTTTTTTTTTTTTTTAATTTTTTTCCATACATAAACTGGTATGATGGAACAGCTCCGGTTAAACAGATTAAGTCAGTCGACAGCCGTCAATTATTATCTTTGATGATTTTTTTTTATATTCTTAGTTTTTAGTTTTGTAACGTTTTTGATCTTTATTTTTATTTTTTTTTAATTTTTAGTTTTTTATTATGTTAGAAGATAGATTACAATAAAAAGTGAATATGAAAATACAGAAAGAATGGAATAAAAATATTTCATGATGGTAATGATAGTTATGAACATAAAGAGAATAAATAGAAAAAATAAAATGATGAAAAAGTCCTGGAAAATTACGAGTATAGAATGAGAACATTCACCTAACATTCTCTATCAGAATAAAAACAAAAAAGTGTAAAATATTTCTGATGCTTTGATGTTCATGAGGTTTTTAGTTTTTTGATTAGTTATGAGAACGAATGCATGAAAATGATTTCGAATTGTGATACAGAATGTTTAGGGAAATTCAATAAAAAAAACAAAAAAAGGAATAAATACAGTTACAAAAAATCTGAAACATAAATAAAAGAAAAATATATTCTTTTATTTACACATACAGTGGTAGGCAGAAGTATTTTTACAACGACTTTTTTCGCCGAAAAAAAAATTTAAAATCGTATATTTTTTTATTTTTGAATGAATCATTTCGATTTTTTTGCATTTACTTTAGAAATATGTGTAGATAAACTATGACAATTTTCGTGACCAGATATTCTATAATTTCCAAGAAAATAGCGGTAAAAGATAATCGCTTTGTGGGACAAAAGTATTTTTACAAGGGCATAAGTATTTTTACATTTGAATTTAATCATATCTGTTCAGTTCAGGACTATCATTTGTGCAGCAAAGTTTAGTTAATGTTCAAAATTTAATAATTGTACATTATAGTATCCATTGAATTTTAAAAAATAAATATTAATTCATTAGAAAAAAGCTTATAAAATGGTTAAAACTAAAGAAATTTGATTGGAAATTAGAGCTGAAATAGTAACAAAATTTAAGTGTGGAGTTTCTGCATCAATTTTAGCCGAAACTTATAAAATTACACGACAAACTGTGTACAATCTTGTAAACAAGAAAGATTGTTTTGAAACACTTGAAAACCGAGAAAGATGTTGTCGAAAACGTGTTACAAATATTCGTCAAGACCGGAAAATATTACGAATTGTACGAAAAAACCCTGAATTAGGTTTTAAAAAGATTGCTTGTGCATCGACGAATATTATTGATAAAAAAATAAGTCCAAGGACAATTGCCAGAAGGTGTAAAGAATTTGATGTAAAAACCTACGTTGTGCGGAAAGTCATCGACATATCTCCTGCTAATAAGATTAGAAGATTAGAATTCGCACAAGAGTATATTAATAAGTCTCCAAATTATTGAAGAAATATTTTATGGACAGACGAGAGCTCTTTTCAATTTCATGGAGGTTTTGGAAAAAAATTCATGCATCTTCCTAGAAAATTAAAGTCAAGGGCAGCACAAACTTATAACAGACATGGTGGAGGCTCCGTAATGTTCTGGGGATGTGTTTGTTATTATGGCTTAGGTGAATTGGTACCCTTAAATGGAACAATAATTCAAACCAAGTATAGGGACATCCTTAATGATCATTGTTTTCCATCTGGTGACAGCCTGTTCGCTCATCCCAACTGGATTTTGCAACAAGACAATGCACCATGTCACATAGGCTGGATTGTGAAAAAATTTCTAAATGGTGTCGGCCAAGAAATGTTGTCATGGCCACCTCAAAGTCCGGACTTAAACATTATTGAGAACATATGGGCATTTATGAAACAAGAAAGATGTATAGATAAAGATAGGAAAAGAGATGAAACGATTGACGAAGTTACAGCTATTTGGAAAACTATTCCATTGGATTTCATTCAAAAATTAATTGAATCAATACCAAGACGACTGCAAGCAGTAATTGATGCTGAAGGAGGAAATACAAAATACTAGTTGTTAAAATAAAACATTATGTCTTGGTATTGATTTAACAGTCGTCTTGGTATTGATTCAATTAATTTTTGAATGAAATCTTGAATAAAATCTTCTGTATTAAATAATAAATGAAAAATAAAAAAAATTAAAATTGAATTTTCAAAGTAACAGCTATTTATTCCATTGTAAAAATACTTTTGCCGTTGTAAAAATACTTTTGTCATACGAAGCGATAATGGTTCAACGTTATTTTCTCAGAAATTATTGAACATCTGGGCTTAAAAAATAAATATATTTTTTCTGAAGAAAAAACAAAACAAAACGCATGAAAAATGAAATTGATTCATTAAAAAATAAAAAAGTTATGCAGCTTTAAAGTTTTTCCTTTAGAAAAAAATCCAGTGTAAAAATACTTTTGCCTACCACTGTATATGTATATAATTTTTGAAATGTGTATTTGGATGTATAGTTATATGAAATAATTTAAGAACAGGGGTAGGTTCGCGTAAGGAGATTGGTGATATTCACCACAAATTTCCGTTCCCGTATGGTGACAATTACCAAAAATTATCACAAAATGTTATCACTTTGAGGTGATATCATTTGAGATGTCGCTTTTCTAATTTTTACTATTCTTCTTCTTCTACCTAACCAAAAAATACTCATAATCACATACAATCAATTGGTGTTTGCTGTTGACGGTATATATTTTATTTAAATAATTTTGTAATTTAAAATATGTATATTGTGTTATTTTTGCAATGAAATTCTCCATGAATAATTGCATTTTACTGAACATCCGGTAATTCCAGGGGATTATTGCTATCTCGCATTTTTCTCCTAATTATTTTTATTTGAGATTCATTTTCAGAATCTGAAATAAAAAAATGCTATAGTCGAAAACGTTATTGAATTCTCTGTTATTCTTATTCACAATTTAATTTTTTTTTGTTTTGATTGACGTTTGACAATTACACTCGTAAATATTACTGTGGAATTCGCCGCATTTCAAATTTCATCACTTTTTTGGTGATCACTTTTTAACTATCACCAATCACCTATCATCAATCACTTTACGTGAACCCACCCCAGGTTCATAATTTATTCCGAGAAAATAATTTAATTTAACTTCTGCAATTTTGCTTTTATTTTTTGATTTGCATTTCATTTTTCTCATTTCGCATTATCAAATGAAAATTAAAGTGAAAAAAAAAAAACGAAAGAAAAATGTTAATATTAGACAGGAATTTATTTTATAGAATTAATTATATATATGTACAATATAATTTAAAGGTGTAGGAAAATGAAAAATGAAAATATACAATAGATATTACATAATTGTATGCATATACATTCATTCGAATATTTATATTCAGGACGATTAAAATATATACATAGGTATGTATATGCAGACATTTAACATTGGTATTAAGTACGACATAAAATAAATGTATAACCGTATAACTGTATTTACAGTGCGGTGAAAAAGTTTTGGAACAAACATAATTTCTCTCAATTATTTGGATACTTTTGTTTTGTTCAAATTTTCTATTATACTAAAAATATTTTCCAAAATGTTTACTATAACAAAATCAAAAAAACAAAAAGAAAAAATTTGATAATTTACAACAATAACAAAATTTGAACAATAAAAACCACAGCACTTTTCAAATGCTGCGTGAAACAGAAACATTGTTGCTTGTTATATTAGCGATTAAAATGGTGCATACAAATACAAACATATTATTAAACGCCAGTCAACAATTTCCAATGCTATTTATAATTCTCTGATTTATTAAGATAAAAATAGTAAAGATGTTATCACGATTCTTAAAAAATATCAGATCTAAATATCAAACTATCAGATCAGAACAGCTAAAAAAGTTATTTAATGTGATATTTAAGTTTTGTTAGTCAAAATGAATTAAAGTTTGGCCTTACATCAAAAGAAATCGTGCAAAAATTAAAAAAAAAATTTTACAATAATGAGATTCACTCATTAACAACCAGGAAAAAACTAAATGACGACTAAGGCCGCTCGTAGACTAAGAGCGTAGCGTAGAGTATATTTCAGAGCGTAAAATTCAAATCAATTGTTTCTTATTATGTTGCGCATACAGCTAACGTAGCGTAGCTGAGCGTAGCATAGCGTAAATTGAATCATACGCTATTATTGAATTTTTATGCTCGTAGAATGGGCATAGACAGTCGCAATTATTCTGTTGTAAAAATAAAAGCAAAATATAGATATACATATGTGAACTAGATCCAAAAATACTCAATACTCAAATATTATTTAACATATTTTAATTTAACTACACATTGCAAAAATTATTGAAACACTTTGACAATTGACATACAAATGAGTAAACTTAAATACGTAGTAGAAATTTACGCTACGCTCTAGTGTGTGGCTAATAAGCTTGGTTACGCTAAGTAAGTGATTAACTGAGTTACGCTCAGTTACGCTACGCTCTTAGGCTGTGCTCGGCCTAAATAATTGGCACATAAAATGTTAAACCATATACATATTTGGCTATTTCGCTTAAATAGCATCTATAATATTATTGTTGAGCGATATAAATAGGAAGAAATGTTTTAATTTCGCAAAATGCAAAGACCAAGAAATTGCTTTTGAACTTTAATTTATAGAAAATTTAATTTATACAAAAGTAATTCTATATACTACGAAAGAAAAAATGATCAAGATTAACATGATGGAAATTATTTAATGATATAGAGTGCAATGAATTATGATGGTGATAGTGTATTGTATGTTAATTGATTTTTGATAGAAATTATGTTTGTTCCAAAACATTTTCACGGTATTGTATATGTATAACATTTTATAGTATCTACATAATTTCATTCATTTGTAAATAAGACATTGAAATGATGCTTAAAAATTCCTTAGTTTCACCACTACCATAAACTATTATTATCCTTATTTTATTTTGTCGTTTATTTTTGTTTTTTATTTTATTTAAATGCATCTAATATTTCTTATATGCATTATTTTATTACATTTCTAGCTATTATTTATATTTACATGTTTATATTTTTTTTTGTAACTTCTACCATTTAGCTATATGTATATAGGAATTCTGAATTTTATTTATTAAACATACAAACGAATATGTAAGAGGTGAGTCAGATAAATTTTGGAATTTTCGTTCTACCACAGATCAAAAAGTTTAACTCCGATTTCAATCAAATAAAGTTTGATTTATTTTATATTTTCAACGATTTTATTTTACAAAATATTGGCACAATATAATTATCTATTACAAAAATTTTTAACTTTTCGCTTGAGGTGCTGCATTAGCACCCGGACAGACTCATTTGTGATCCCTTCATATGCTTTCCGCCATCGATTTCTGAAATCAATATCATTCTTACAATTTTTTTTTGTTTTTTTCAATACATACTTCATTTTAGCCCAATATCTTTCAATTGGCCTTAGTTCTGGCGTTCTGGGCAATTAGGTGGATTTGCCTCTTTCGGGTTTCAATTGTTTTTCTAAACATTCTTCAATGTAAACCTTTGAATTTATTGTTCCCGTTGTGATAAATTCCCTGCTCCGTAGACCACAATTACAAATAGCCTGCCATACGATGAACTGTTTAGGAAATTTTGTGTGTTGTTTTGTCGAAATTGTTTTATTAGCTGTCCTCTTATTTTTTACAGTGTAATACACATTTCCTGGAATCTGGTTGAAATGTGCTTTGCAATATGTTTCATTGCCCATGATGACACAATCAAATTTCGTTAGATATTTGTCATATAACCTTCTTGCTCCTGTTTTCGTCAGATGTTGTTTAGCCTCAGATCTATCAGTTATTATTTGTTGCTTGTATGTTTTTAGTCCACTAAATTTTTTATATCTCATTACTGTTGATTGTGACGTACCTGCAATAGCGGCTACATCCCTTGTTGATTTCAGTGGATTAGCTTTATAGGCATTTACAGTATTTCTTAGTACCTGCCTATCAGAAGGACCTTTCTTTCTCCCTGATCCTCGATTTCTTTCAATAGAATTACTTCTGTTGTAGTTGTTGATAACATTGTAAACTGCTTGTACACTAGAATTTGTTTCATTAGCTATCTCCTTCTTCGATCTTTTCTTATTTTCTAAAAATTTGTCCAAGATAATTTTTCTTATTTCTTCTTCTTTACTGCACATCTTTTTTATTAAACGTTTTAGACACAAATGGAAAAAATTAAAATGTTTCGTACTATTTATAGAATAATTTGTCTATGCACATCAATTCGCTACCTCTTTTAGGTTTTCAGTTATAACGCCGTAAAAATTCCAAAATTTATCTGACTCACCTCTTATATGTGTGAACATTTATAGAAACTGCCACTACTAACGACTGAAAGGATATACAGTATACGGGGTGTTACAGTTAATACCCGACCAAAGAAAACCACGAATAGGGCTCATCGAGAGGAACAAAAAATCATTCTACAGAGGGGGGAGGGGATTCTCAACCGTTTAGCCGCTAGAGAGCGTCAAAGGTTTTCTTCTCTTTTTTCACTAAACACCATGTATTTTCGTTATTTATAGTAATTAATAAATAATTTATAGTAATTATTTATAGTAATTTCCAATTTCTGGAAATCCTAGAAAATTTTTCATTTTTACATTCAATTCCCAGAAATTAACTAAAACCTCAACTGACATAACTTGCTATATCTCTGGAACGAAAAGAAATAACGTAAGATGCAAACAAAAATTTTTCAAAAAGAATCAAAATTTCTACTGACGGAAAAAAAATTGCACGTTAATTGCGTGTTTTTTCGAGGAAAATCACTGATTTTTTCTAAAAAAAAATCAGGTAAAAAAAAGTATATTTTTGAATTTGATTGTCCATAACTTTTGAAGGGGACTGGCAACAGGGGTGTGAGTTATATGTCAAATAAAACGTCAAGGAGTCTCCTATCGCATGGTTGTACGCTTTTTGAACTGGGATGTAAAATAACGAAAATACAGGATGTTTAGTGAAAAAAGAGAAGAAAAACTTTGACGCTCTCTAGTGGATAATCGGTTGAGATTTCTCTCCCCCCCTTCAATACGATTTTTTGTTCCTCTTGATGAGCCCTATTCGTGGTTTTCTTTTGTCGGGTATTAACGGAAATACCCTGTATATGTACATGTAGGTAACACTATTTATGTATCTATGCTTTCGTTTTTATTAAATTAAAGTTATGCGATATTTAAACAAAACGTGTGTTGTATATAATTACACATTATAATACAATGGATGTATATACATATACACGTATTCAATATATGCATTGAGAGAAGGAAAATTTATAAAAAAAATTACGGTGAAAAATATATACATTACGTACATATATTATTTATATACTTACTTCGGTATGAAATATGCATATAATCTAAACATTATATAGTATTATGTCTGTAGATTATGATTGTGTATGTGCAGTAATGTGTACTTGTATAATTTTCTTCATGTATAAATTTTTTTTTATTTTTAAATATTTTTTACTTAAAATATTTTCATTTTATATTAAATAATGTACGGGAAATATAAATACTTATGAAGAAAACAAAATGATTAAAAAAACAAATGTAAAAATACATGGCAAAATAAATATTTTCTCATTTTCATTTTTATTTTTATTTTTATTTTTATTTTTATTTTTATTATTAAAAAAAACTACGCAAAATAAACAAAAAAAAAAAAACAATTGCCGAGGCGAGAAAATGTCAACCCATCCATTTCAATTAACTAAATAAAGTTGAGTTGAATGACTTAGAATTTTTTTTTCAAAGCTAAAAAAAAAGTAAAACAATAAAAAAAATAAAGAAATGTTGCTGCTGAAATTTGAAATAAGAAATATGTATGAATTTATTTAAAAATATTAATGATTAGTTTAAATTAAAAAATTATTGTTTTTAATGTATTTACGTATAGATTTGTTTGTTTCTTTTTTTTTTTCATATATCTCGAGAATTAGCTCAACGCGTTTCAAATACTGATGATTTTTAATTCTCAAAATCTTATTGATAGTAGTGAAATTTATTTATAATTCATGTTGATAATCGTTATGTTGATATGCGATTGAAAGAGAAATTGTCGCAAAAAAAAAAAACGAAGAAGAACAAATGCAAACTGTTGGCTATTATTTATCCTTGACTTTGGTAAACTTTCTTTTCTGGTATGTATGTATGTACGATAATTTCCTATTGTATTTGTGCGGAATTTAATTATTTTGACAAAATGCCAACTTGTTGATGATAATATTGTTTCAAGTTTTTTTTTTTTCATTGATGCAAAATTTATTTCCGGACATAAAATTTATCAGAAAAAACAAAACCGATTCTTGATACAGAAAAACTATTTTTCCCTTTCGTCGGTAATATTTATTTTGTTATTATTTTCAATGCGGCGAAGAAATATTTTTCAAATCAGTGGTGCGTTTCTGTAACTCGATAGAGAATTTTCTCAATTCTGTGACGTATTACGATTTTCAATCGCCAAACTCTACTAGTAGAGTTCTTCTCTTTCTGTAACGCTCGATAGAGTTTCGTTATGGTGAGTTTGCAATTGGACAGGAATTTATGAAAATGAAACAACAGTTGTAACATTTAAATCAAAGTAACGTAAAACTTATTCTGAAAGTTTGATTTAGTGTGGATTTTTAAAATTTTTAATTATTGATTATTAATTACGG
The DNA here is from genome assembly GCA_951394055.1 of Villa cingulata. NCBI lineage: Eukaryota > Metazoa > Arthropoda > Insecta > Diptera > Bombyliidae > Villa > Villa cingulata. The sequence goes on along the minus strand of OX596020.1, from coordinate 16,876,109 downwards.
AGTGAAATTTTGATTATAATTAACTTTTAAGTTCATAACATATTACATTTTATAAATTGAAATACATTACGTACAAAAATTTTTCTAAAAATAAATCGAAAATAAAATGTAAAATATGTATCTAAAATTATTTGTATATTTTTATTTTAAGTAAATATTCACCTGTTTTTCTGTATTCATATTTAAACAATTATTTTTACACTTTATTATTCTTTTGAAATTAATACTTAATAATAAGAAAATTAATATACTATGTATTCTATTAAAAAAAAAAAAACTAAATGAAGGACAATAAACAAAATTATTCTTTTTAACCTTATTAGTTAACACTACTCTATCGAAAAAAATGAAACTCAATCACTATATATACTTATAATACACTTTATTTTTACTTTTACATCCTTATCAACTACTAATACTCTATCGAAAAAGAAACTCAACCAGTAGATAATTAATTCAACTCAACAGGCTTATAGAAACACTTTTGCAGTAGAGAAAACTGTTTCAGTAGAGTTTCCAATCTCAACACGTTACAGAAACGGAACGATAGAGAATGACGTCAAAATGACGTAGGATAGAGTATATCAGTAGAGAATTACTCAATTTGTGAGTTACAGAAACGCACCACAGATAATCTAGGGCGGGGGGGCTTAATTTATGACGAATTGAAATTTTAAAATTTAATTAAAATTTAATTTAAATGTTACAATTGTTGTTTCATTTTCATAAATTCCTGTCTAATTGCAAACTCACCATACCAATTCTCTATCGAGTGTTACAGAAAGAGAAGAACTCTACTAGTAGAGTTTGGCGATTGAAAATCGTAATACGTCACAGAATTGAGAAATTTCTCTATCGATTTACAGAAACGCACCACAGATAAGATAGGGCGGAGGGGCTTAATTTATGACGAATTGAAATTTTATTTTATACTCAACTGTCTATAATCTAGAACTAGATGATGGATCGTTTTACTGTTTGGCCTAAGGGGATAATAAGAAGTAGGTACTGGGAAATAAGTAGAAAAAGGTTGGTTGAATTATATTTATTGGTTATTATAGGCGAAAACTGGGGGTGTAGGCATAATGAGAAGAATGTTTTAATTCTGGTATTAAATGTAATAATTTTGATCTGGACACTCAGGTATATATAATAGATAATTACCTTTTTTTGTTGTTTTATTTTCATAATTTTATATCAATAAGTATGTATAGTCTTCGGATAAATCAATTGATCACCATTAAAATATTTACATTCTGTCAAAAAAGTACCCGGAATTTGTCGATTAAAAAGTCTACACTAATGCTAACGAAAAAATTTTTTTTCTGTAAGTTGGCAGTACTATGACTAATTATGACGCCATTTTTGAGCACGATCTGTCAACTAGTATTTTTACAGCAGTTGGTTATATCAGTCGACTTGAAGTGCTTTCGGCGATTTTTAAAATGAATAAAAATATTGAACAAAGAGTTTGTGTTATATTTTGTGTATCTAACGGAATATCCTGTGCAGAATCATTTAAGATGTTGAAAAAGATTTATGGTGAATAAGTATTATCTAAAACACAAATTTACGAGTGGTACAAGACATTTAAAAAGGGGCCGTGAAGTGTGAGAAGATTTGCCTCGTCCCGGTCGTCCTTCGACGTCAAAGACAGATGAAAACACTAATCTTGTAAAGGAAAAAGTTATGGAAAATCGTCATTTGAGTTTAAGAGAGATGGCTGTGGACCTCAACATGTCTCACGAGAGTATTCGCTACATCGTCGTTAATAATTTGGGCTTGAGACGCGTCGCCGCTCGGCTTGTCCCGAAAGAACTCAATTTTTTTGAAAAAAATCCATCGTAAACAAATGCACCGTCTCACAAAGCGACCATTGTGACTGAGTTTTTGGCGAAGAAAGCAACAACTGTCATCGAACAACCTCCATATTCACGCGATATGTCTCCTGCCGATTTTTTCCTGTTCCCAAGCTGAAATTACCTCTTCGTGGAAGGCGTTTTGACTCGATTGAGTCCAGCAAACAAAATTCGCTGAAGGAGCTCGTGGACATCCCGGAAAATGCATACAAAAAATGCTTTGAGGATTGGGTTAAACGATGGAACATGTGTGTTGCTTCAGATGGGGCGTACTTTGAAGGCGACAAAATAAATGTTGATGATAATTAAATATTTTGTGATTTATTGACAAATTCCGGGTACTTTTTTGACAGAGTAGTATATCCTTAACAAAATTTTCAATTTCTTTTACATTTAATATGTTCCATTAGTTTGTAGAGTATGAAATAAAATTATTTTATTATATCACATATTTTATGTGTAGGAAGAAAAAAAAAATAAATTTTAATAAGTTTTTGAAAAATTAAAAGTTTGTAAAAAAACAAAAAAACGAAATAAAAAGAAGATAATTTGTATAAAATTCAAAAACATTTCAAGGAAGATCATAAAAATTCAAAACCAAACGTAAAAAGAAAAATTTTTTCCACCGAATTCTGAAATAATTTCCAAAACGAAAACTGCAGAAACAGTAATGTCAAAAAAAAAACAAAAACGCATACACACATAACAGCACTTCAAGATTCGTTCACATACAAAATAAATAAAAAAACAAAAAAAATAATTTATTCCTATAGGAAAAACAAAAAACAAAAATATTAAGAAAAAAAAAAAATGAAAATTTTTTCAAATTAACAAGAAAATGTGTATGCATTAACCATAAAAAAGTTTTCGCAAAATTGTATTTTTGTTTAAAAAAAAAAAAAAAAAAAAAAGAATAAAGGAAAAGAAAATATAAGAAAAGCTATGAGAATTACGATCACGATGAAAATGACGACAACGATGAACATGTAAAATTGGTAAAATGCATAATATCATAAAAAAGTTTCGGTAGTGGTTGTGCGTTGTGATGTCGATATATGTAATGATGGAAAAATAAATGAATGCATAAAATGTGAAATGTGCATGAAAATGAAAATTTTTTGGAGTCACATTGATATTATCAGAAGCAATGGTATGTGGAATGTGGATGGGTAATAAATGTATTCATATACATACATAAGCTGCTTTTGTATGTACGTATGTATGTATGTATGTAGGTACAATAGAAAACCGTAAAATACTAGAGTATGATAAAAACATAGAGAAAAAAGTAAAAATAAATATAAAAATGAAAATGACTTAAATGAAGATTGGCGCGTAGATGTAGATAAATGTAAAAATATCACGAAATATATAACAGTAAAAGTATATATGTATGTATGTATTTGTATATAATGTATTCAGGAGTATAATAAAAATGTTATGAAAAGTGTTCAATGCATTTATACAGAACAGATATACATACGTATATAAAACGTTATTAAACATATAATATATGTATGAACATGTAAATGCATGCATACTATATACCGTATATAACGTTTATATTGTATAAAGGAACTAGAATATTATGTATGTATGTAATATTGTAATATATGAATACATAATATTTGTATTATTGTATTTAGTAGCAATGCAAAGCTTTCATGTTGTCATGCATAAATAAACGCGCACTGAATTTGTCTTCATATTATTAAATATGTAAATCTACATACGAGTATATGTATATATGTTATTTTTATTCATAAAAATGCCAAAACGGCATTCAAACTGCAAGTCGATGCACTCAATTTTTCGATGATATGTAGCTATATTCATATTCGAATATAAGTACGTATGTGCCATATTATGTAGTAAATGAGAAATGATATTTGAAATTTAGATTCTTTTTAAAAAAAAAAAAATTAATGATGATATTCAATACTAGAAATAGGAAAAGGATATAATGAAATAAATATGTATGTATGTACATGCATACGACATATCAACATACATTATACTAGGCAGATTGAAAAGTCCCGGGTCTGACTTATAGGTGGCGCACTATATATTAAAATCCTTTTTTTTGACAAGTACATTTCTTTAGAAAATCATCTCTAAAGTTTCATGAACATCTGTTAACTAGTTCGTGTTTAACAGCTCTTAAAAGTGTATTATTTCAGTGATTTAAAAAAAAAATGGAACAAAGTGAATTTCGTGTTCTCATAAAACATTATTATTTAAGGGGAAAATCGGCGAAAGAAACAAAAGAAAAGCTTGATAAGCATTATGGCAGCTCTGCTCCATCGAATACAACAGTCAAGAGGTGGATGTAAGAATTTAAGTTTGGCCGTACTAGTACAAAAGATGAACCGCGTTCAGGTAGACCGACAGAGGTGACTACTCCCGAAATGATTGAAAAAATCGAACTTCTCGTGAGCGACGATCGAAAATTAACGACGTGTGTTTAACATTTTATACCATCATTTGAATATGCTGTGAGTAAGCTGTGTGCGCGTTGGCTGCCGCATATGTTGATTTTGTGTGATAACGCACCAGCTCATAAGGCAGTAAAACGATGACCAAATTGACCAAGTTAGGCTACAAAATACTTCCGCATCCCCCTTATTCTGCAGATATGACCCCGTCCGGTTATTATCTATTTCCAAACTTAAAGAGGTGGCTCACTGGTAAGCGGTTTTACATGAATGACGAAGTAATAACCCAAACGGAAGCCTATTTTGAGGGATTTGACGCAGGCTACTATGAAAAAGGTATCGAATTGATTCAAAATCGTTGGAATCGTTGTATCGAGCTAAAAGGTGACAACGTTGAAGAATAGTTTCATAATTTCAAAAAAAAAATGTGTCCTTCTCTGTCAGTCCCGGGACTTTTCAATCAGCCTAGTATGATGATGATAAAAATTAATTTTTTTTTTCGGTTATTCAGTTGATTTGATTTTCTGCTTATAAAAACACAACACAAGTAAAAATATTCATAGAGCTGATATGACGATAAAGATAGATATATTTGAATAAAATTGAAATTTTAAAATTATGCATTTTTTCCTTTTTCCTTTTATTTTTTTTTTAAATATTTGTACAAATGTTATAATGTGCACGAGTATTTCCCATGGTGTATACATGCATATACATAAAAAATTATAATTTAATGTGCGGAAAAACTGAGAAAATGAAAACGAAAAAAAATTTTTATTGTTGAGATGAAAAATCATTTTCATCTTTTATCAACATTTTTGAAAATGCAAACATATAATAAGAAAGTTCAAAAATATCTAAGTACATGCGGATACGTTTCTATACAGGGTGTCCGGCTTCGGTGTGCTTATGTAATTAGAAATTCTGACTTTGAAACACAATAATTCTTGAAGGAAAAAACGCAGAGTGACATGTGTGGTATCATTAGAGAGAGAGAGAGAGGGGAGTTTGCTACAGATTCATCTTAGACTACTTTCTTCTAGCTAGTACATCAGAGTTGTAATAGGGTGTTTCGTAGAGAAAGTGCGAATAATCTTCATCGCCCTCTAGCGGCCAAACGATTGAAATTTCCCCTTCCAGCCTTACTGTAGGACGTTGTTTTCTTTGCCTCGGCGAGACCTATCTGCTGTGTGCCGGTTTACCACCCGAGACGGACACCCTGTATGTATGTATTGCAATGACTTAGAAATATGTACTCTGTAGTAAATATTTCAGTGCGAATGTTGTGTACTACATACATATGTATATTAGATGCAAGAATGAAAGTAAGTACGTATACAGTTGTACACGTAATAAAATTTACAAAAAAAAAGCATTTTTTTTAATTTTATTTTTTTAATCTTTTGTACACCTATCAGTCGTAACGAAATTGAATGGAAAATCTACTATTACCAGGATGGTTTTGTCCTTTTGCTGACGTTAACTGTCTGTTTCTTTATCTATTAAAACTATAAACTATTTGTATTATATTATATATATGTATGTATATGTATGTAAGTATGTACATAATGAATTTCATATGTAGTATGATAAATTCATTGTCTGTATATTTATACTTCTATACTCGTATGTACATACACATTTTTTTTTTAAACAATAGTATAATGGGTAGTATATATATCTAATTTTGAAAAAAAAAAAAAAAAAAAAAAATAGTAACTTACCGTACTGGAGCCAATTCAGTAAAATAGAAATGATGATGCAGTATGTGCATGCTACCAATACTACTCTATACATATATATATATATATGTATGCATAGATATATCACTATTTTACTACAATTACAACTGCTGTATATTCTCTGATACAGATATTACTACATTCATATATATGAATGTATTGTATAGGTACATTCATATTATAAAAGTTGAAAGTTGAATGCCTTAAAAAGGATGCAACAAATATATCCTTTTTACTATATACTGTTACGAAAGATTTGTATTTTATATTTTAAAGTTTTTCTTTTATATATACACAAATATGTTATGTATGTATGTCATGTACATATATGATGGTGATATATTTACATGCATATACATATATTAAATACATACGAAAGTACTGTACAAATGCATTATGCTCATAAGTTTGATTTGATTTTTTGGTCTGAGCTTTACTACTTTTTTGTTTTGGTTTGCTTCACTTTAGTATACTTTAGTTTTGAAATAATTTTCATTTCATACAGTACGAGTATACCATACCATGTTGGTGTGAATTTATTGTTTACTGGAGACCAAAATAAATAAACAAGAAAAATGTAAAATAAAAATTGAAAAGCAAAGAGCACAAAAAATTTACTGCATATGAATGGCTATGATGCACGATATTATATTTTTATGTAACAATTACATTGTATGTATGTATGTGCAATGATGTATGTGTGTACATATTATTACTATACTTGTACAAATATGTGTGTGCAAATATTAATACTTTTATGTACATAAGAAAATATAAAATCCAAACAAAAGTCATTTAGTTAGCTATGTGTTCATATACATACACTGCGGAGCAACTGATTAGGTATAATGTAGAATTTTCATAAAGCAGGTAAGTAAATGCAGGTAGCTGCAAACTGAAACATGTGTTAAATTTTTGATGCATGGGATTTCCAATAATTACGGAAAATTTTTAGAGGTTTTATGAATTCTTAGAAAATTGACAGGACTTGTTGTGAAATTTGCGGTATAAAAGCGGAGCAAATGATTAGGTACAATCCAAAAATCATCGAATTAGAAGAATTTTCAAGGGGTTTCAATGTAAATAAAAAAGTTGTTTTAATGTTTTAGATTTTTAAATTTATTTTTTTAATATTATACAAAAAAAAATTAATAATGCGTATGCTTGCCGTTATTACGAACAAGCTCAAATAACCTATTGGGAATAGAATCATATAAACCATGAATAATATTCAGAGGAATTTGATTCCAGGTTTCTACTACAACTCTTTCCAATTCTATAGCGTCTTCGTATTGTTTTCCATTCGAATAAATACGCCTACTTAGCCATCCCCATAAATTTTCAATAATATTCAGGTCCGGTGACAACGATGGCCAGTCCAGTACATTGAGGTTTTCGGCCAAAAACCATTCTCTAACCTCCCGGGCGGTGTGTATGGCAGCATTATCTTGTTGAAAAATCCAATGCGTTCCTCCCAACACTTCGTCAATATCAGCTGCAGCTCTCTGCAATAATTCTATATATTTTCTTGCGTTCTGCGTTCCCCTTAAAATCCTTATTTCTATCTGTCCCTGGTAAGTTATGGCACCCCAGACCATCAGACCACCTTCTCGACTATGACGGCGTGCCAGGTAATGCTGTTCTTTCCTTAAATCGTGGAAATAATAAGAAAAAACATCTGGCCCGTCTAAACAAAATCTTTTCTCGTCCGAGAAGACAACAGACCGCCACTCATCTCCCCACGCAATGTGTTGCCTAGCGAAAAGTAGACGATTTTCTTGATGGCACGCCTTTAGAGCTGGTTTTTTTCTCAATTTCCGCCTTTTTAAAGTGGGACAGGTCTTTAAAATTCTGCGTTTGGTCCATACACTAGCTGACGTTCCAACTTGGTTGCCAATTTGACGTGCAGTCAGTGCTGAATTCGAAGCAGTCCTTAGAATTATTCGTCGTTCTCTCTCTGTTGTCGCAGTTTTGACTCCACCTTTGCGGTTTTTCCCATAGTTTTCTGGGTCTCGAAGATAATTATAAATTACATTTTTGCTGCGACCTAATACTTCTGCAATTTTAATTCCATTATATCCCTGTGCCTTGAGAACTCTGATTTGCGCTATTTCTTCTGAAGATAAATCCTTTTTTCTACCCATCGTCAAATAAATTTGAATAGAAAAACTACTAAATTCTTACAAAATACTTTTTTAAAAAAAATCTTTGCTAAAACTCTAACACACTTCTTAACAGCAATTCAAAAACTGATATTGTACCTAATCAGTAGCTCCGCTTTTATACCGCAAATTTCACAACAAGTCCTGTCAATTTTCTAAGAATTCATAAAACCTCTAAAAATTTTCCGTAATTATTGGAAATCCCATGCATCAAAAATTTAACACATGTTTCAGTTTGCAGCTACCTGCATTTACCTGCTTTATGAAAATTCTACATTGTACCTAATCAGTTGCTCCGCAGTGTATTATGCATAATATAATATAAAATGTAACTAGTCAGTTTTACCTAAATATTTAGTACAAAATAAATGCATAAAAGTTAATGGAAAAATTTGAATGGTATGCATGGGAAAAGAGAATTGAACTGATGAAGAGTGTAGAACAGGGTTGGTATATAGAACGTACGGCACAATTGTAAAAATATAGAAATGTTGAAATGATAAAAATGAATTAAAAGAAAGAAAAAAAAAAGATAAAAATAAAAAGGAAGAAAAAAGGAAGCGAAAAACTGAATATAAATTATTTAAGAGCTTTTTGACTTTATTGTTTTAAAGCTGCGATAATAATATAATTGTCACGATAAATTATTTTTGTTTGAAATGTGACAGAAATTTATTAGTTAAAAGAAGAAAAAATAAAAACATTGAATTTAAGGCAAACAGAGTTTGTATAAAAAATATTGTTTTTAGAACAGTGAACAGGATTGTATTTAGTACATATGTATATTATATGCGATTGAATTGAATTTTTTTTGAGTGTGCTTTGTTCGAATGAAATCATGAAATGATGACGAAATTATTTTTCTTTTGCTTCCTCTGAATTTTTTTTTTTTTATACATACAGTGTGTTTCACTACAGAAAACCTTCGATTTTATCTACAACCTTTTACTTACAGGTAAAAATTTTTGCCTATATAAGGAGCAATCGAATCTCTAATTCGCAGTATAATTTTTTTACTGTAAGTAGCATTAATTAAAGTGAAATGAGTTTATATTACAAGGTGTGGTTTGAAGCAGCATTTTTAGTTAGCCATCCTAAGGGACCAAAAATGAGCGTAGCAGAAGCAGCTAGGTATCTGAAAAAATCAAGATTCTTCATTAGAATATGGAATCAACTTTATATCGATTCGACAAGCACATGAAAAATTATCAAAAAAGGGTATAAATCTAAACATCTTCACTTCAACTATTCAGCGACGTCTCAAAGAATTTCAAATAAAAAACTTGTCAACGATGCAAAAACCTTTATTGACAAGTTCCCATATGGAAAAAAGGTTACTATGGGCCCGAAAGAATATTAACCGAGATTGGAGCAATGTAGTCTTCACGGATGATGCTTCTTTTCTCGTTTCAAATCTTTTGAGACGTGCTTGGACGAAAAAAGGTGAACGGGTACATAGAACGTACTGTAAAACACCCTGAAAAGGTTAACATTTATGGGGCCTTTTGTCAAATGGATTCGGTTATTTGATATGCTTCACGGGGATACTGGATACGAATCGAATGACCAAAATATTTAAAAATGGGTTGTTACGATCAACAAATAACTAGTTTTGGACACGGAAATCGAGATTGGATTCTTCAAGAAGACAATGACCCCAAACATCGGAGTGGAAATTTCAAAATGGGATGAATACTATGGATTAGCCTTCACAAACCCCAGATTGTAACCCTATTGAAAAAGTGTGGGATGACATGAAGCAGAAATTGCGGGGGTTAAAAATTAAAATCACAAATCATTGAATTCGAGTGCTAAAAAGAATTTGGAAGAGCCTTAGCGAGGAGTATGCCAAGAAATTAGTGGAAAGTTTTGATGAAAGATGCCGCCATGTTATTGAAGCGAGTGGATACTGGACGAGCTATTGAGTTTATATAGCTGATTAAAATAAAGTGTATACCTGAATCAAACCAATCATTCGTTTTTTATTTTCTGCAGGCTTTCTGTAGTGAAACACACTGTATGCACTTAGTTATCGTTTTTCGGGAATAAAATAAATTTATGAGTTTTATAGTATTTAGAATGCATACATATATGTAATTATTTATTTTCATAGATATGCATGCAATTTAATATATTTGATATCGAAATAGAGAATATACAGTATAAGAAGGATTTCAGATTTTTCATAATAAAATTTTTTAATGTTCATGTTTTTATATTATCGCTCTCTGCGGGTAATTGTACTGTATATATTAATGATTTTTTTTTATACTTTTCTTTCTCTTATTTGGAATAGTTGCATTTACATAATGAAATTTATTACCTAATATAAAAGTTTAGTTTTTGACTGAATACAGGCAAAAATAAAAAAAAAAAAACAATATGAATGAATAAAATCTGATTAAGATAAATATTTAGTGATTCATAATTAGTCTGAATTTTCTAGAAACATACATTACATATGTATGTATTTACAATTTATAATGTTATGGGTTTGGAAAAAAAAATAATAATTATTCTACTTTATAATGTAGAGAATAATGTGTATGTGTTGTACTACTGTACGAAAGGATGAAAGGATTATATCTAAAATAAAATAAAAATGTAGTCATGAACTTATTAAAAATAAATTTATTATATTTATTTTATTATAAATATACATACGTATATACTATATGAAATACGAGTATATAATTTTGTTATTTTTCGAAATACATAATTCGTATTCCTTTCACTATTTCAATAAAAATAAATAAAAATTCAAAAAAAAATGCAGGTTAATGTACGTTATTTTTTTATTTTATTTTTTTTTGTTTTTTGATTTTGAACGTAATCATCTTACGATAATAATTTATTCTTTTTAGAAGTCAAGAGAACACAAAAAATAAATAAAATAAAATGAAATGAAAAAAAAAATTGAAAATAGAAATTAATATAACTACAGTACATAGATAAAAAATTATGTTATACTTTCTTTCTTATATGAAAACTAAAGTCATATTATATGTCTGTGTAAATACACAAAGTATAATATATTTATTTTATGAAATTATCAGAATTTCAATGAATACGTGTACATTATAATAACTTCATTGCATATTTACGTATTTTTCGTTTTATTTATTTTTTGTTTCTTATATTATTATAAACATCGTCTTCATTTGCTTTACAAATCATGTTCATTATATATTAGTTATGTTATCTTCATATATACTTTATATACAGGGTGATTCTCTATCGGATGAAAAACAGGTGAGACAGGTGATTGGTTGTGCCGAGAAACGAAAAAAATTGTATGGCAGGGGGGGTCTAATATCAACGGGTGAGGAGTTAGGAGGCTCAGAAGTTTTTTTTTGAGGTCAAGTGACTTGTTTTTTATTTGTGGTCATAACTCCTTAAATCCTTTGTCTTTTCCAATTATTGCATTCATTGGAAAGATAATCAATCAGTCCTTATCTTGATAGTTGAATTGTACAGATCGTCCCAGTGATGCCAAAGATATGGACATCGAATTAAAATTTTTATGGAAAAAAATGCAAAACTTTGAGTTCAAGGTCAAATATCTCAAAATTTTGCCCTATTTTTTTTGAATTTTTTTTAATTAAAATATTGCACAATATATAGATATTAAAATATTGCCTTTCATTTGCAATTTATCTTATTCAATTATCTGTCGTGGTTGCATTACTTATGGGATGACCCGATATTAGCATTCTTGGTATAACCCACAGTTACATTTTTTTTCATAACTCAAAAACGACGACAGATAATTGAATAAGATAAATTGCAAATAAAACGCAATCTGTTGGGCAATATTTTAATTAAAAAAAATTAAAAAAATATAGGGCAAAATTTTCAGATATTTGACCTTGAAATTAAAATTTTCCGTTTTCTTCCATTAATTTTTGACTTTGATGAACCGTATCTTCAGCAATGCTAGTCCAATTTAAATTGTTTAGACATCAAAGTAAAGAACCATTAATTTTCTTTCTAATGAGTGCAGAATGACTCAAAAGTATTGAGTATTTCGTGAATTATGGCCAAAAATACGAAACAAGTGACTTGACCTAAAAAAAAAACTTTGTAGCCCCTTCACTCCTTACCCCTTGAGAATAGACCCCCCGCTCTGCAATACAATTTTCTTCGTTTCTCGGCACAACCAATCACCTGTCTCACCTGTTTTTCATCCGATAGAGAATCACCCTGTATAATAACGAATGTACATGTATACATATACCTAATATCTGATTATCTGAAAAATAAAATTCTGTATTAAATTTTCAAAATTATAGAAATAAGGAAAAATTGCAATAACAAATACGAACAACAAGAAAGCAAACAAAATGAATATAAAATAATGAAAATCCTTATTAATTCATTTAATTTATAATATAATATATTTTAAGATTTCGTTCTTTTCATTAATTTTTATTTTTATTTTTTTAAATTTTTTATTTTTCAGTTATTTTTCTAATTTAAATATATTACATACATGTATTTCAGTATCCTAGTTATGTGCATATTTTATTACTTTTAATTATTTACTCTTTTCACCTTTAATTTTTTCTTCTTTCTTTTTCATTCCATTTCATTTTTTATTTTATTATTATTTTTTTTCATTTTTTTTAATCAAAAAATTTCAATTAGTAAATTATGCATATAGTATTTAATATTATACTCAACAGGTAACATATACACACATCTACACATACAAATGCATGCATATAAATTTTGTAGTTAATGTACATACATTATCTGTAACTGTTCATACTATTTTGTATTTTATCTAAGCGTATATATGTATGTGTGTGTAACAGAATTTCCTTGAAATTTTCCTCAATTATATTATCATTGGTAAATCGATATTATATCATATACATTTACTTACATTTATGTAAAATTTTTATCATAATCATCGTTTCTTATGAAGTTTTCTTTAACATATAAACTTTGTGTTTGTGTTATGCATATACAAGTGTATGCATGAGGTATACTCTTTATTCTAATATACCTGTATAAAATCTATGAAAAATTCTGCTATCTATTAGTTAATGAAGCACATAGAATTAATGTGTGTAAGTTTAAAAATTAACTCAATTTCGAGTATACACATACATGTCTAACAACTTAAACTTGTGTAAATTAAACTTAAACTTGATAAGAAAACAAATAAATACTTTTTTAAAATATCCAGTTTAAATTAAAACAACGTTTACAATTTTGTTGTAGTATTATATCTTTAAAAGGAATTTCATATTTAGGGAAAATAAAAATAAAAACGGATAAAAGATAAAATAAAAGATAATAGTTTTCATAGTTTTTCTTCTTATTTCGTGGCTCTACAACCCATGGAGAGTCCTGGATTATTGTCTCTTGTAGTCTTCGTCTCCAACTTTCCACAGCCACTATACTCTCCAGACCTGTGACCATCTTAAACGTCTAATGTATTTTATGACATTACCCCTCTATTTTACTTTTAATCGACTCACTGCCCTGCTTCCTTGTGGATGATTATTGATAACTTTATGGGTGGGGTGGCTCTATTTACTTTCATTCTCCAGACATGCCCTAGTTATCTTAATATATTTAATTAATCCCTGGTTCTATTTCTATGTCTTTAAAAAATTGTTGCAACTTAGTGTTGTTCTTAATTCTACAACTATTTGTTTTTTTGACAGCTCCGAATATTCTTCCTAGTATTTTCCTTTCAAATACAGCTATCCTCAATAAATGTATGTCTGACTGTGAGTGTCTACGTTTCTGAAGTGTATCACAAGACTGGCCTGATTATATTGCTTTGTAGATAATCTGTGTTACATTTTCTCGATACATTTTTCGATCTCATTATTGGAAGTTACGCAAAGACCGTTTTTCATAATTATTCTTCTTTTAATATCCTCTTTCAGGTTCATTGTAAACATTAAATAGAGACTCTAAATACAGGGTGATTCTATTCAACATTTACATATTGGTACCATGATATTCTTTGAAGTGTTTCACAAAAAAAATTGTACTAGCAAAAATTTCTATCGACTTTATTTTCGACGCTAGAGGGCGTTGAAAATTTTAAGTTTTTTTCAGGACCTTCTAACGCAAAATCGTGTATAGCTTTTTGTACACCCTACATGGGAAGATTTAGTGTTCTAAAGAATAATAGGAAACTAAATTACCTTTCTTTTGATATAATACAACAGGTAATTTAGAATTCGCATCTAGATAAAAAGAAAGCTTCAAGTCAAAATTTATGACGATTTTTTTAAAAAATTTTGGAGTATAAATTAGGTTCCTGAAAAAATTTGCTCTACAAAAAATATTTTTATTTTTGGAATCGAAGCACAAAAATGTTCTTTTTCAAACAAAGAAAAATAAAGCATGATATTTTTATCCCTTATCGAGTTATTTAGGATCAAATGCGTAGTTGTTATAGAATGTTTCGTAGAATAATTGCGAAAAATCTTTATCGAGCTCTAGCGGCTGAACGTTTGAGATTACCCTCCGCCCTCCTCTGTAGTACAATTTTTTGTTTGTCTTGATGAGTCCTATCTACTGTTTGTAGACTGGCTATTATAAGAGGGACATTCTGTATAAGTTGTAAAAATATTGCATAAAAATGCAAATATTTATTTGCCCTCTGTGAAAGGTTTCTAATTTTGAATAATATAAAAAAAAAAAAATTGAAATTAAAAAATCATCAAAATCGGAGCTGTTTCTGAGGACTTCCTGGAAAAAATCTTTGTTGACTCCACTAATATACTGAGTACATATATAAATTTTCGCATTTTCAGTCGAAATAGAAAGCTGTAGATTTGAATAATTTAAATTTAAATTGTAATTTCATTGAAAATTTCATATATATAGTAAATATGATCTATTTGAAATTTAACAAAAATTACAAAATGTAAACTATTCATAAACATATACTGTTGTGTAATATATTGAACAATTCCACATATCTAATGTAAAATATAAAATCAAATGTGGACTTAGATCACTTTCAAAATAAATGCGATCTATATGTATAATGATTCCATTCACCTGGTATATTATATTTTAGATATATTTTATTCTTCGTTTTTTAGCTTATTAGTTTCGTTATTTGTAATATTAATAACGATAAGCATTCATACATACTACACTTTTATATGTGTAATACATATATTATATTTGTTATAAATGTATTATTTACTATATACGTATTAACATAGTATATGTATTACGTTTAATTTAAATTTCTCTTTATACATTCGTATATAATATTGACTTGGTTATGTTAAACAAATTTTAATCATTTAATTTTAATGAAATAAAATAAAATTCATAGAATACATGTTTACATTTAAGTGCATAATACGTGTAATGTGAGTTTGTGTGTGTTGTATATTACACATAAATTCGTAAATATTTAAACTTTTTTTTGTACATATACTCGTACATAAAATATATAGTATCATGAATACATAAATATGTATTTACATATATGTGTATAATAATGCATGTATACAATGATGTACGTGTGGGATTACTTTTTTTTTTTTTTCATTTTTTGTGTTTTCTCTGAATCATTATCCTTTATTAATTTCATTCATTATGTTCATTAATTATTCTGATGCAATTGAATGTGGTGGAGTTTGATAGTATATAGTCGAAGATACATCGACATTATAATGATTAAAGGAAAACTAAGTATCTGTATATACTTACATATATTACTTAAATATACTTCTACGCATGTATATATATACGATAATGATTATGTATATAAATTGTTAAAAACTATACATATCAATATGTGGATCTTTAAATGTAATATGATGATATGATATCTTACATAAATGTACTTATGTATATAAATTTACGATACCATCCATATGCATGTATATACTCGTATACAGAGTATGGTTTATTCTATGGTAAAATTTTATTTTAATGATATTATATATATAAAAAAAAAAGTTATGTATAATATCAAAAAGGATATTTTACCTTTGATACTTAATAATAATGTTTACTATCTATCTCTATTACATTAAATTATAAGTAAAATAAAAGTAATAAAAATAAGTACTATACTAGTATTAAGAGTAATAATATACTACTACTATACTACTATTCGTTATCGTTGGAGTATGTTGGATTGTACATACTATACTACGTGGGTTGATAAGTTTCCTGTATTAACATGTAGATGACACTTCGATGAGTTCGGAGTATTTTTTTTAGAAATTATGATCTTTTATGAGACGCCATTTTTATTTTCAAACCTATCTGTCAATTAATTTATATTTTACAAGCAATTGAATTACGTGTGTTTAGCATTTTTTATAAAATGGATAAAGTTCAAGTTCGTAGTGTGATACATTATCTCCATTTCAAAGGCTTATCAGCAACCGATATTAAAAAAGACATGGACGAAACTTTGGGTGAGTCTGCACCATCATATGAAACTGTTCGTTTTTGGGTCAGTGAATTCAAACGTGGACGTACAAGTGTTTATGATGATGAACGCGGTGGAAGGCCAAAAGAGGTAACAATACCAGAAAATATCGAAAAAATCCATGATATTGTGTTGAGTGATAGAAAAGTGAAAGTGAATGAGATTGTGAACATCGTCAACATTTCAAAAGAACGTGTTATTAATATCTTGCATGAACATTTGCATATGAAGAAACTTGTAGCAAAATGGGTGCCGCGATTGCTAACAATCGACCAAAAACGCAGACGTGTGACCACTTCACAGCAATGTTTAGAAATTTTGACAGGCAATAAGGCGGATTTTTTTTGTCGAATAATAACTGTTGACGAAACATGGATTCATCATACACCTGAATCAAATAAACAATTTGCAGAATGGATGGAACCAGGTGAAAGCCGACCAAAGCGACCCAAAACTCAACAGACGGCTGGGAAAGTCATGGCCACTACATTTTGGGATACACATGGGATAATATTCATTGATTATTTGGAAAAAGGAAAAGTGATCACTGGTGAGTATTACTGCACATTGTTAGACAAATTAAATGAAGAAATTTTAAAAAAACGACCACATTTGTCGAGGAAAAAAATCCTCTTTCTTCAGGACAATGCCCCAGCTCACACGTCAACAATTGCGATGGCCAAATTTCATGAATTAAAATACGAACTGCTTCCACATCCTCCTTATTCTCCAGATTTGGCTCCCAGTGATTACTTTTTGTTTCCAGAGTTGAAAAAATGGTTACGGGGAAAGAGATTTTCATCGGATAGTGACGTCATAACCGAAACAAACGCATTTTTTGAAGGGTTAGACAAAGTGCGATATAGGGAAGGGATATAATTGTTGGAGAAACGTTGGAATAAGTGTGTAGAGCTAAAAGGAGATTATGTAGAAGATTAAATAAAAAAATTGTGAAAATTTACGTGCTTTACTATGAATACAGGAAACTTATCAACCCACGTAGTACATACTATACATATATACAAGTAAATTATCATGTTCATACAGGTGCATATAAAGAGGATTCTAAGTTATTTTAAAGTTAGTTTATCGCTCAGTTAAATTTTAAAATTGCATTTTAACTCAAACTACATTATTAAATGTAAAATAAAATTAAAACTTAAATGGTAAATAAACTTGACTTTCTTTTAAATGGAATTTATAATTTTCTTTTTGGTTGAATATTTTTGATAATTTGTTCAAAAAAAAAAAGAATAGATAATTTGATGAAAATCATTTAAATGTAAACGGTTTAATAAACTTTTTATTTTGTTTGTATAGATATGCAGTCATAAGTTGTAGAGTTGTGTTGGTAAAAATATTTATTTAGTATTTATATACATATGTATGAATGGATGATTTTACAAATCTTTGTCATCTGTCATTTTTGTATTTTTAATTTTGTAACATTATACACCTAATGTAATATCTAATTGAAAAAGTTGTAATTATAAAAAATAAATAAATAAAAAAAAAAAAATTTAATATAATCCTTAAAGGATTTAATTATTTTTACATTAAATACGAGTATACACATGCATAGATACACAAAATATACAATGCTAAATATGCATTAACAAGAGAGTAGCATATCTTTTTTGTTGTCTTATATCTTATGTATTATTTTCTCTTGTATATGTAGTTTTTATTTTTTTTTTTTTTTTTTTTTCATTTTCTGTGTGTTTTTTTTGGTTTTAAATTTATTCTTGCTTTATATTTTTTTTTCTGTTATCAGTTGTAATAAACTTATTTTATTTTGTCCAGTTTAGTTCAGTACTGTTTTGTTCAATTACTACAAGTATTATTATTGTTTGTACAGTTTGTATAAATAAAAATAGAAATTGATACGAGTATTTAATTAAGACATTTATACAAAATGCAACTGTATAAAACATAAAACTAAGAAAAAGTGAAAAAATAAATAAATAAAGGAATATCTTGTACAAAGTTAACCGAACTAACTATTCAACTACAAACTACAATCTAGAAACAACGTGAAAAAAAATGAAATGAATAAAAAAAATTAAATAAATTGAAAGAAAAGAGAAGAAATAAAAGAAAATTCTAGTTTTCCTGTATGTACATATATATATAACTATAATATAAGCGTCGAACTTTGCTGAAAGGAAAAAGAAACAATCTAAAAGATAAATTAAAAAGAAAAAAAAGAAAATGAAAGTTTTACACTTTCTTGTTTGCTTCGTTTCTTATTGCGTTCAATTTTTTTTTTGTTTTCATATTTATTGCTAGGTATGTATGTACATAATTGTATGTATGTATATAGTCATATTACCTTTAATTGCTATTTTCCAAGGATTAGTAGTTTTTAAGTAATTTGCAATGATTTTGATTGCTTAACTTTGATAAACTGATTTGTCAGGATGTTTTATTTATTTTTAAATTTTTATTTCTTTTTATTAATTCTTCATTTTTGTATTTGTTCTTTAAATATATTTTGTTTTCAACTCCGAGAGAGAGAGAGAGAGAGAGAGAAATTATTACAAATTGTTCAAAAGTTTTTCATTATTTTTGTATTTTATTTTGAGATTTTCTTTTATTTTTGTTAATTTTATTAATCAACTGTATAGGTTAATATGATATTTCTGTGTTGGATTTTATGTTTGTTGCACACTACATATATGTATGTATGTATGTATGTAGATATATGCATATAATGACATTATTTTCTGTATACCTTTTAAATTTTATTTTTAATTTTAATACGTTTATGCAAACATATTTTATTTTATGATTTTTATAAACATCATAAAAACATGATAGGGTATAATTTTTTTTAATTATTTTAGTTGCTCTTATTTTACGTATATTTGCATTTTATTCACATCAGTGTATAGCGAGAGCAGTTTAGTTTGAAAACATGCATTTCTTTGCATTATTATTTTCTTTTATTATTATTGTTTTTTTTTTTTATTTTTATTTTATTTTCTGTTTTTGTTTTTAGTAATAATGGTGCATGCAGTTGAATGAGAAAAAATAACAAACGATACACATTGAATAAAGTTGAAAAAAAAAATTTTTTTTTAAAAAAGAAAAACTATCACAAAATTTATTCAATTTTTTATAGAAATATCGAAGAATTTGTTTGCTCTTGCTCAACTCAAGAATGAAGAAAAATTAAAAATGAAAATAGAAATACGTAAAATAAAATAAAATAAGTATATACATATATACAAAATAAATGAAAACCTCAATTTGTCTAAAATGACAAGCAATACAAGTAGTATATGGATACTGGCATTCACTGGTACTATTTATGCATGTATAGAGATTTGAAAAAATATGGTAGATGGTAGTAATATGTTGTAGTTTTTATTTTTTTTTTTGTTTTATTTTTATGATAACATCATGTCGTACATATCATTTTCTCTCATGTTTAAACTTTGAAAAAAAAAAAAAACAAAAAAAAAATAACAGAAATAAGAATAACAAAAAATCATTGATATATAGTGTGTTCTTTTGAAACCGCAGATTTGTTTTATATATAAATGTATACATTACATATGTGAAATACAACATACAAATTTTTATGCAGGTACGTGTGTAGAAAAGTTATAAATCCACATTTCTTAAATCTCTATAACAAAAAGTATATGAAGTATACATACATCCGTACATTATACGAGGTCTGTTCAAAAGAAAAGGTGAATTTTGAATTTTTGCGGGCTGTGTACATTCGATTATCGCAATTTTTTTTTGTTATGTTGGTACACATATGTTTATTATATGTTGACATTATCAGCCATTTTGGATTAGTAGTTTGTTTTTGACAACTGAAAAGGTTAGTCTCGTTTTTGTGTGTTCTTCGATTTTTTTCCGAAATTGCTAAATTTTGAGCAAAAGCAACGTCGCATTAGTATCGCTCAGGAGTTATTGAATGACGTCAACGACGATCCAAATTTGCTCAAAAGGGTCATAACTGGTGACGAAACGAGGGTATATGGTTATGACGTCGAAACCAAGATTCAATCATCCCAATGAAGCGGCCAGAAGAGCCAAGACCGAAAAAAGCACACCATGTTCGATCAAATGTGAAGGTTTTGCTCACTGTTTTCTGTGATTACAATGGTGTGGTGCATCATGAGTTCTTGCGAACAGGTCGTATGGTTAATAAGGAATACTACAAAGAAGTTATGAAACGTTTGCATGAAGCAATACGACTCAAAAGATCGGAATTGTGGAAAAACAAATCATGGATTCTGCATCACGATAATGCACCAGCTCACACATCAATGCTTGTTCGTGATTTTTTGGTAAAAAACAACACCGTAATCACCCCTCAACCACCGCATTCACCAGATTTGATTCCCTGCGACTTTTTCCTATTCCCGAAACTGAAAAGAACAATGAAAGGAAAGCGTTTTGCCACAAATGATGAGATAAAATCGGAATCGAAGAACGAGCTGATGGCCATACAGAAAAGCGCATTTCAGAAGTGCTTCGAGGATTGGAAGAAGCGCTGGCATAAGTGCATTATATCTGAAGGAGATTACTTTGAAGGGAATGGATATTGATGAATAATAATTATTTGTCGAAAAAATTCAAAATTCACCTTTTCTTTTGAACAAACCTCGTATAATAAAGGTATATAAAATGGAAAAATTTATATTCATTTAAAAAACAGCAAAGAAAAAAAAATAAGTACATATATGTTTTCGTATATAATGTACAAATTATAAGGAGTACAGATCCATGATTTATGTATTTTATAAGTGATGTATGTACCTACATTTATGTACATTTTTCGAAGTCATTTATGCATTTATATTCAATGCATTCATTTGTATGTGTGTATGTGTGGTGTAAAGTATAAATGTACACTTTAACTATGTACTGTAGCATAGAGAACTCTCAATTTTATTTATTGTAAATGGTTTACAATAAAAAAGTAATGTAAAGTTGTTATTTTATTATATTTCTTAACATATGTACATTTGTATGTATATTTTGTAATGTAATAAAGAGATGTATACGCACGCATAGAGAGAAATATATTACATTCATACCTGCAGCTAATATTCATCATCTTGATTTGTTTAATGTAAACGAAATATTACTTTGTTATTATTAATATCATATGGTATTGTGTACATTACATAAATATTAAAGTTAGCCAATATTTGTTTTATGTATAAATATTCTACGTATTTTCTATGATATTTTTCAGTATCTGCTATGCATTTAAACTTATACATATATACAGTGTGTTTCACCACAGAAACCTTTTAGTTACAGGTAAAATTTTTTGCCTATATAAGGAGCAATCGAATCTCTAATTCGCAGTATATATTTTTTTGCTGTAAGTAGCATTAATTAGTTTTTACAATATTAAAAGTGAAATGAGTTCATATTACAAGGTGCGGTTTGAAACAGCATTTTTAGTTAGCCATCCTTAGGGACCAAAAATGACCGTAGCAGAAGCAGCTAGGTATCTGAAAAAATCAAGATTCTTCATTAGAATATGGAATCAACGTTATATCGATTCGACAAGCACATGAAAAATTATCAAAAAAGGGTATAAACATCTCCACTTCAACTATTTAGCGACGTCTCAAAGAATTTCAAATAAAAAACTTGTCAACGATGCAAAAACCTTTATTGACAAGTTCTCATATGAAAAAAAGGTTACTATGAACCCGAAAGAATATTAACCGAGATTGGAGCAATGTAGTCTTCATGGATGATGCTTCTTTTCTCGTTTCAAATCTTTGACGTGCTTGGACGAAAAAAGGTGAACGGGTACATAGAACGTACTGTAAAACACCCTGAAAAGGTTAACATTTATAGGGCCTTTTGTCAAATGGATTCGGTTATTTGATATGCTTCACGGGGATACTGGATACGAAACGAATGACCAAAATATTTAAAAATGGGTTGTTACGATCAACAAATAACTAGTTTTGGACACGGAAATCGAGATTGGATTCTTCAAGAAGACAATGACCCCAAACATCGGAGGGGAAATTTCAAAATGGGATGAATACTATGGATTGGCCTTCACAAACCCCAGATTGTAACCCTATTGAAAAAGTGTGGGATGACATGAAGCAGAAATTGCGGGGGTTAAAAATTAAAATCACAAATCATTGAATTCGAGTGCTAAAAAGATTTTGCAAGAACCTTAGCGAGGAGTACGCCAAGAAATTAGTGGAAAGTTGTGATGAAAGATGCCGCCATGTTATTGAAGCGAGTGGATACTGGACGAGCTATTGAATTTAACGCGAATTAGAGTTTATATAGCTAATTAAAATAAAGTGTATAACTGAATCAAACCAATCATTGGTTTTTTATTTTTTGAAGGCTTTCTGTAGTGAAACACACTGTATATAATAATTGTTATCCTTATCCTTCCACGTGTTAAAGTTCTGTAATATTATCTAATAGCACAGGTAACATCAGTAACAGTCAAGATACGATATATGTACATATTTTAATAGAATATTGTAAAATATATTTGTACTTTAATATGTGACGTCATCTATTTCATTAGAAGAAAAATGAACGAAATATGAAAGGATATTAAAGGCAAATGAATATAAAGATATGAAATAAAAATATGTGAGGCGTTCCATATTAAAACTCCACTTATCCACCATGTACCAATTTTGAGTTAGAATCACTAACGGTTTTTCTGGAAGCCAATTTAACTAAAAATTAATATATTGACACATAAAAATTTTTGTAATCCTTCATAATTATAACATAAAAATCAGTATTCCCTTCAAAACTAGAAAAAATATTTTTTGCGTTTTTTGTAAAATCACTTATCAAGGAGAAGACAAGTTTTGATATGGAACGTCTCGTGTATGTTATCTTAATTTTTTTTTATGAAATTCAAAAATTAAACTATATCTATTTCATATCCCTAAATTACACGTAAATCATTTTATTTTTTAAATACATATTTTAACAATATTATTAATTTTTTATTTTAAAATCATTTTTAATATGTTGTTTTTTTTATTGTGTCCATATTTGATCTCCAAATTTTCCGCATAAACCCCTCACCCATATCCATTGACGATATAGCACGATGCACTCGATTCTCCTGTATCCTCCCTATTAATTCTAACTATCCGGTTTCGAACAACGGTTCCCACAATACAGCTTAAAATTTAATACCGAAATTTGGGTTTCAAATCCATCACCCATAGAGCGGAAAATCAAATTTTATGCCAAGCAATAATGAGTTACTAATGATTGTATGAATGCATTGAATTGAATAACATCAAATCGATACAATATGTCAATGTATCTTCGTTTTAACATATACATACCTGGTAATAATTTGTATATCGCGAGTAGTAACACTATATGATATTTCTTATTGAAAGATATCTGTGTTCATCGCAATTTAATATTTTGAAATACTTTTTGCTCTTGTACTGATATCACCATAAAACACAACACAATACGAGGGTGGTCTGATAAGTAAGCTACCTAATAAGGAAAACACAAGTTTTTTTCTGAATATATATTTTATTTTTCAACGTAGTCCCCTTTAAGCTCGATACACTTATTCCAACGATATTCTAACTTTTTCAACCCATTTAAAAAATAATCTTTCTCAAGCTCTTCAAAATAAGCATTTGTTTCAGCGATGATTTCAAAATCCGATGAAAATCTTTTCCCAGCTAACCATTTTTTCATATTAGAAAATAGGAAAAAGTCAGATGGCGCTAAATCTGGTGAATACGGAGCGTGTGGAAGTATTTCGTACCTTAATTCAAGTAGCTTCGCTGTTGCAACTGCTGATGAATGTGCTGGAGCATTATCTTGGTGGCAAAGAATTTTTTTCTTGGATAGATGCGGTCGTTTTGTCTTTATTTCTTCATTTAGCTTATCCAAAAGTGAAGCATAATATGGCCCTGTAATAGCTTTCCCTTTTTCAAGATAATCGACCAGTATAATACCACGAGCGTCCCAAAACACAGTTGCCATTATCTTTCCCGCTGAAGGAACCGCTTTTGCTTTCCGTGGAGCACTTGTACCAGCTTCTACCCATTGCTTCGACTGTTGTTTAGTTTCTAGTGTGTAGTGGTGGATCCAGGTTTCGTCAACAGTTATGAATCGACGAAAAAATTCATCAGGATTGCGTTTATAAAGTTCTAAACACTGCTTAGAAACAATAACTCTTTCACGTTTTTGGTCAACAGTTAACAAACGCGGCACCCATCTTGCTGATAGTTTTTTCATATGCAAATATTCATGTAAAATATTTCCAACACGTTCTTTTGAAATCCCTACAGCATCAGCTAACTCACGTATTTTCACTCTACGGTCATTCATTACGATATCGTGGATTTTATCGACGTTTTCATCTGTTGTTACTTATACGGGCCGACCACTACGTTGTTCGTCACTTGTGCTAGTTCTGCCACGCTTAAATTCAGCAAACCAATATTTCACCATATAATCTGATGGTGCTGATTTACCATAATGTTTATCAAGTTTTTCTTTTGTTTCCTTCGCGGTTTTCCCTTTCAAAAAATAATGTTTTATAACGACGCGAAATTCACTTTTTTCCATTTCTTTAAATAACAAAAAAACCTTTTATGTATACGACTGTATCACAAAAACTAAGTGACGTACCGGCCTGACACTTTGTAATTAGCAGTTTGACAAGTTGTAAAGAAAAACAAAACAAACTAGTTTTGATTTGGATTCAAACAGGTTTCAAGGTAGCTTACTTATCAGACCACCCTCGTACATGCTTATAACCACTGCAAGTAAAATCGTACATTCTTACACATCGAACTATAAACATATCATTGCATATCGTGGTAAAGATCACTAACCATATTTAAAAAAAAAAAAAATAAAATAAAATGAAAATAAAAGGAACATTTTATTTTTTCATATTTTATAAAATATGAAGAGGAAATATAGAAAAAATGCTTGCTTATGTAGGAAAAACGATAGTAATAGTATATTATCCATTTACAGCAGCAGCAGAAACACTTTATCAGTAAAATATTGTACATAACAGACACAGAAGTTGTAATGGTATAATAGTGCAGTAGCATTATAAATAGTAACAGAAATAAAACAATAGTCCTTGGTAAAAGGACAAATGTGGGAAGGACGAATTTAAAATGTGCAATGACCTTGTTTTAAAAACTGATGATTTTGAAGATATAGTATATCTATATATGTATACAAAATACAAAAATATCTTTGCACTAAATATTTCTTTTACTGCCTTTATGATGTTATGTTTTCAGCTGAAATTCGCTATTCGTTTCATATTTACCAAGTATCCTATATTACATATATATACGTATATGCATTTTGTCATATGTAGGTACATATATCTGACGTTAAATTGTACATATGTTCATTTTGATCGCATATCATATGAATTACATTTTCTGTGTGCTTACTCAATTGTTAAATACATATTTACGATATGAGGACTTACATACATTAATATTATGTATACTTTTATATCAAATTTGTAAATACATGTATGTACATATAAATGTACATATATTTCCTGCAAGAACATACCATACGAAATATATGTATGTATGCATTTATATGTACATACGTATAAAATTTTATAATGTAGGTTTTTATTATACCTAAGGGTTGATGTTGGACCATAAAATTACACATGATGCCACTTTTACAAAAAAAAAGTGAAAATTACGATCGTATCATAGTCCAACTATTTTTGTAGCTCAATTAATTTTTTTTTTTTAAAGAATTTTCATTTTTCTATTCGATACGAAAAAGCTTTGCAATAGAATTATGTATGGATGTGTTTAAATTACATAATATCGAATTTTTATCTGATATATACGAGTATTATGTTTTATATTCGTATCTACACAAAAAATGTTAAAATACATATACAAATACAAAAACATTTATATACATAAGAAAACATTCTATACGTACAGAGATGAAATATTGGAAAATTATTTTCGATATATTGAATTGTTATATACGGTTTTTTTATTTTTATTTTTCAAACCAATAATTCGAGGTTTTTATAAGAACAAATGTTTTTGAATGTTCCAAAATATATTTCATTGTATTTGGTTTTTTGTTGTAGTTTTCATTTTATCTTGATCATAAATCTATTAAATTAAAAAGAAAAAAAGGATATATCTATATTTTTCTAATGTATAGCTATTACACTTAAATATACATACAGTATGTACGAAACATAGTTATGTGTACAATATTTACAAGGATAAACTTGTGTAAAATTGAACAAGAATTTATTGCGATATTATTTGAAAAAAAAATAAAAAAAATGAAGATTTTTATATATGATGGAAAATGCAACTAAGATAATAGTAATAATAATAATAGGAATACATCAATATCTGTATGTATGTATGTGTAAGCTGTAAGGTATTCACATGTATGTAAGAACATTTTTAATTTGAATTATGTATATTTCAAATTAATTTCTTTTGAATTTACATTTTTGATATAATTTTTAGATATGATAACAACTACGCGAGTTACATAATAGAATGCATGTACATATATACATAGTTACATATAAAAATTTTTTAATTTATTTTAACAACTTAATTTCCTGCTATTTAAATTTATTATAAATTTTAGTGAAGTAACTTTTAATCCTTCATTTTTATATTTAAAAAAATAAGAAAATTAATTGTAATTCTGTAATTGTGTGTTTATTCTGCATTAGGATAATTTTAAAAACATTCGAACAAGAACATTTATATACACTTAAAAAAGTTTTACATTTTTTTTTTCATTTTATGTTGTGTATTTGTAAGAGTTACATAAACAGTACAAACTGTATTTATAGAATATTTATTTAGTATACAATACAAAACATTAAACATTTTTTTTATATTTAAATTTAATTTTCATTCAATTTATTTAATTCAATTTTATACGAATTATATAAGTAGATACTCATAGTCATAGTATATATACATAGAATATGCAAGTATATAACACTTAAAAATAATGAAATCCTCATTTAATGTGAATGCATTTTTGTTATGATCCTCCGAAATAAATGTATAAGTATATGCATGTATATATATATATATATATATGTAATGTAAAAAAAGTTTACATAGATAACTATCAAATATACTATATATATATATTTACTTGAGAAATGAAGACAAGGAACTACATTTTATATACATAAGAATTCAAATAAAATTTGTAATACGTCTGTATATGATTTTTATATATAGTATATGTATATACAAAATAAGTATGTACATATGCCACTATGTACATATGTATGTATGCACTTATATATCGAATGGAATAAAGTTTGATCAGATTTTTAAGAGATGATTTTCTTAAATTCAAGATTTATATTATATTATCCTTATTCCTTAAATAAAAGTTAAGTATTAACTACAAAAGTATAATGTATATATAAAAAATAAAGAGAAACAAGGAATATCAAAAAGAGAATAAATATGTACATGGATATATATTATGTATGTATGCGTATATGCATCCACCCATACCTATAATAATATTCCTTTATATACATTATATCCATATATACACAACATAGTTCTCTTTTATCGTTTTTCGTTTTATATGGTTTTATATTTAATATATAAAAGTATAATAAGAGGATTCAACTATACTTATGGTCTAGAATCCTTAATAATAGTTTTCTTATTTGTGAATTTCTTCATATTTTTCGTTTTTTTTTTGTTTTTTTTTGTCTGTTTTTAAATAAATGTATATATACGGGGAATAAAAATAAAAATGAATTCGTATGAGTAGTAGAGATTTTTGAAATGCCATGACCCATGAAAATGTATACATTTACTATAATATCTAGTATTGTTGGTGCATTATATAATATATACCTACCTATCATGATACGAGTATATAGTGCATATTATATGAATTACTATTACTACATATATATATGTACATACATAGAGTGTAGTTTGTAGTATAGGGCATTATTAGCTTATTATATGTGTACATATATTCTACTATTTAATTCCGTTTCTGTATACATATACATTAATGTGTACACAGAGTCTATAATACGTATGTGTCTTCGTATCCAGTGTTCAAGCATTTTAAGTAGATATAATTTGCTAATAACAAGGATAGATAATGATACTTTTTCTTTATAATAAAATTTTATGTTATCATACTGTCTAAGATAACTATGCATATTGCATTTAATTTTCTTGAAATATAGCGTACATACAGTTTTAGATTTATATACTAGCATCTAACTATTTACATCTCTGCAATTACTTATATTTATTATGCATACAATTACTACCTATATACCACATATAATATTATTACTATTATACTGGTATTATGAAATTTTATTTTCTGTTGTACTTGTACATTTATGTACATATGTTACTTGCTTATATGGTATTTAATTAATATTCAATATTATCCTCGAAATGAATTTCATTTTGTTTTCACTTAATTTTTGCATAGATCGTACATACATCATTAGATTTTCGGATGTTCACATGAGATACAGTTAAATTTAACTGAGTGTTAATTTACACATACATATGTATATGTGTATACATACATATACTATAATGTATGCATAAATAATTTAGAATATTATCGAACATTTAAATCTTTGTAATCGTATATTCTTTATATGAAATAAGAGTGTAATACAATTTCTAATACTTTTACTACATACATTTATATGTATGTACGTGTGTTTATATTATCTGAATTTGTTTTTATTAAAATACTAAGAAACATATGGTTACTGATTAACGATTAACGATTTTAATTATAAATTTTTATAAATATTTTAATTTAAATTCAAAAAAAAAAAAGAAAACAATATTATTTTTATTTAATTTGTTTTTCATTTTTTTTTTTTATCACAATAGTTTTAAGTAAAGGACAATGTGAAACAAACAGATATCGTTTTCTTGGTAAATATGGTGGTTATTCATGGGTCGTAACACAAGCTACAATTGTCTATGATAAACAAAAACCACAGAGTGTTGTTTGCGTTAATTACGCCATAAGGTAAGTGGATTGCATGTATTTATTTAACTTTTTTTTTTTACAATTTAAATATAATTTAATTGATACAAAAAGAAAAATAATAATAATAATAAAAAATAAACAAAAGTAAACTTAATAAAAATAAAAATAAAAAAATAAAAAAAAAACAATAATAATAAGAAAAAATAAGTGACCGCGCGCGTAACAACAAAATTACTATAAATAAAATTTCATTTTTAATTGGAAACATAATTGGTATGGTATTTGGTATATAAATATGGAACATGAAACAATAAACGAAAAATATATTTAATAATAATTGATCATTATAAAATGACTGTACGGGTATAATATAACTCGTGTACATAAAGAAAATGAAATATATATAATTTATGTACTCGATGATATGATGATGATGATGATGATGACGACGATGATGATGGAGTATATAATACTTAATTATTTCATTGAATATTTATGTATTTTCATATGTATAGTAAGGTAGGTACGTATTATATTATTAAAAAATATTTTCCAAAAAACTTTTATTACCCCATTATTTTTCTTATTTTTTCCAATTCGTTTTCTTTTTCTCTTATCATTTTCTTTAGTTAGTTTTTTCTTCTTCTTCAATATCTAATAGTTTATTATTATAGGCCATTGACAGACATCTAGTATCGATACCATGGTATGAATACAATAGTAGGAACAATACTAGCATGGTGACAGACATGTAATCTATTATAAACCTAGTATCATTTGACATTTGTGAATTTTTGTTGTGCTGTTGTATAGAAAATTTATATATGCATTTTAATTTGACTTTAGGTGAATATAATTATTATTATAATGAAAAAAATGAATGCGGATATTGAAATTCTAATTCAACAAAGTGTAGAGAAAATAATAGAATTAAAAAGAAAAACTATATAAAAAGTTAATATTTTTGGCTTTAAAAGCAAAAATGAGATGAAATTTTCATTAAACAAAATTCAAACACGAATACTGTAAAAACTAATTTCTCTATTAGCCACAGCAATAAAAAATGGCGCTACGTTTAGTAAATTTTTTTAATACTAGCTTTATACTAGGCAAATCATGCTGGTTTCAATACCACGTTTATACCAGCTTGTTTTCCTGGTATAAAGCTAGTATCGGGTGACAGACATGTAGTATAGCCAATACCATGGTATCGATATCACGTTTGTACTAGACATCTGTCTAGGGCCTTATATTAGAAAAGATATTTAAGTGGAGTTTGAGATACATAATTATATGATACATACGTGGTATTAAGTATGTATGTATGTTTGTATTCATATTCTTTTAGAATGAGAATATGTATCCAATTTTATTTGTTTTGACATTCATATAATGTCTAGGTTCATTTACTCACGAAATGCATCCTTTTTTTGTTTGTAAAAAAAAAAAAACTAATTATATGATCGATTATGTAGTAATGTAATGTGTTGGACCTCGAAATAATGAGAAAAAACGAATGAAAAAATCGAATCGGATCGAATTGAAAATAAGAATATAAGTTTGCATGTATACAATTATTCACATGCCATCATTAAAAAAACATTAAAAATAATAAGTATGAAAAAGATAATAAATAATAAATATAATGTATACTACATGTAAAGCATGTAGTATACATTATGTAAAGCAAGAGAAGAGAGGGGGGAGGGGGTTGTTGGACTTTATGGGTTCTCAAACAATTTATATAATATTATGAATATTCGGAGTTAATTATAATATTAATAATAATAATAATGTAGATGAAAAATAATGAATGTATATGTAATAAAAGTAACGGAGGTAAATGTTAATGCGGTAACTATATATATGTACATAGCTATTACCTGTACATTATAAAAATATACGTATGCTATTTGCTGTACATATTAAATATATGATATGTACCTACATATATTAATTGAAAAATCCTTTGAAATGCAAAGACATGAATACATGTTATACACTTACTTTATAAGTTACACAAATAATAAAAATAAAAATCCGCGTTATTATCGTTACACTTTATGTACTTGCATTAGGTACATAAAAATTACATTTTATTTTATATACTTACGTATGTATATAGTATATTCTACGAGTATATTGTATACATATTATATACTCTGATAAGATTAGGTTAGTGTCCGAATAAAAAGGACACTGGCTTCTCTATGCATATAAATAATAATTTTTGTATTATAACATACCATACTATATTTAAGATAAGTATATAGATATAACTACACACATACATACCATACATATAATGGACATTATATAAGTATGTCGACGACTTATACATACATAAATGATAATAATGATGATGAGAGGATGAAGTTTTGAGTTTTGAGTTTGTCTATAAATATATATAGAATATTTTATATATGTATTTTCATTTTCATTTTTTTTAAAAATATCCTTAAACATGTAGATACATATTTTTTATTTTATATGGATATAGATATTGTGTACTATATTTAATAATTTTCACTGAAGAAGGAAAAATTATATAATATACGTATGTACATACGTACATATTTACTGTTTACTGTTCAGTTGGTTAGCTGAAGCTGATACATAAATATTTTATAGTTCCTCTGTGTACTTGAGTCAACACAAATACATATATTATCAACACAATGAGAGATCAGATTGGGAATTCTTGCTTCGAATATATGTATTTTTCTAATTTTTGTTTTTATATGTAACGTATATTTATATATACGTAGTTATAAGTATGCACATTGTACATAGTAAAAATACTAAAAAAAAACAATTGTGTGCATACAACGAGCAATTGGGAATATATCAGTTATAGTATATTGTATTGACTGTGTATTTGTATATATGAATGGTAAACATTTTTCGTTGTGTATCTTTTTTTATATATACATATGTATATATATTTTGTTTTTGTTTTTGGTGTAAAAAAACCTAATTTTGTATTATATATGACTTTTTGTGAAACGAACGAAAAATTTACGAGTTATAAACATTTTTTATATATTTTTTTAATGATTATGTAAACAAGTTGTTAACTTTTTAAAAGAGATAGTTAACACATGTAATACATGTGTCAAATATGTATGGGTGTGTAAACTTTACTAAGTATGTATTTGTATGTATATATGAATGTGAATATGTGTATATATATAGAGTTTTGAATGAACGTATATAAAATTTTTCAATGAATATTTTATAAAGTGACATGAAAGTAAATAACAGTCTTAATAATGTTAAAATTTTTGCATTTATTTTGTATACATAAAAAAAATATTTTGTTGTACTCGTCATAAGTTTAAAAAAAAAATGAAAATTATTTATGAAGAATATAATAAAACATTTGGAATATAAATAGAATATAGAATAGATACATAATTATATTATTAAGGGTTTACCAATAAGCGTGTTACAACCTTAGAATGAAACACTAATGATAACTACAATTATTAATATTCATGTGAAAATATCGATTAAATATTTTCCTTGGCTTCGTCTGGCTGAACACAGTATTTAGACCAATTATCAACTATACTTTCTCACATATATAGCATATTAAACTTTCAATGATGCGTTTTTATTGTCGTAAACTAAAGATTTCTAATATCTCCATAAGGAAAAGTCCAGGTGTGTTGACATCATTATTTCTTGAAATATGTATCTAACTGGTCCAGGAAATTTTTCTTGCATCAAGTAGATTATGCGGCAAGTAACGTTGAAAAAAAATATTGTCTATGCCAACATTTTCCAGTTTGAGTCAAAAATATTCTGTTATTTCGTTCACAGTTACTTACGTGATTTCCACTTTCATTTAAAAAAAAAAAAAAATAAGACTTGGTCACGCCCAAACGGTAATTTTGTGAACATGTAGAAGAAAGGCTGGACTCTAAAATGTAAAAAATAAGCATCGATGCGGTAGTGTTACGATGCGTATACGATGCGTATCATTATTACATTGTATCAAAAACGCATAATTTTAAATTTGACATTTTGAAACGAAGTTAGGAACATGGTTAGGAAGTGATTGTGATTGTATAAAAAAATGCAATGTTTGCTTAAATGATGAGTAAAAAATACATTCACGATGCATTTTGAAATTTTTGACAGTGTAACCGTTTTTTAGAAACTATTTACTTTGCATTTAAACCGCATCGATGAATTTTAGAACTCAGCCAAATCCTACAGTTTTATTTGTTCACAAATCTATTGAGCCAGAAATGCGTTTCATTCATAAATTTCTCTTACTACAACGATCATGCATTTTGACAATAAATTTGAATAATTTCTACGCGTTGTTAAATTGTGAACCTTTTCATGATCACTATTCTGTCACATAATACTGAGTACAGCAATCATAGTTTGAACTTGACTTTTCGATCATTGCTGTCTTTGTGTCTGTTGACAGCTCTGACGTTCCTACTGATAAACCCTATAATATGCAAATTAATGAATTTTATTCTATGTAAATAAGCTTAAAGAAATGATCAATTATTATTAAAATTATGTATGTATTTTTATTTTAAATGATCGATTAATGCATTCGGAAAAACTATTGTGGTGGTTTAGATTAAAGCTCTTTAAGGGCCGATGTACCACGCACCACAATAATTATGATTTTTCTTTTGTGTTCGACCATATAATGGACTAATTAGTTTCCAATTAAATTGAATCATCCTACAATAAATAAATAATATAAAAAATATTTCGGCAGATGTTTATGTAATAATAACAATAAGAAAAAAAACTAATATCCACCTTCAAAATATAAACGATTATAAAATGAATTTACAATTAAGAAAAAAAAAATTGCAGTTACTTAAGTAAATACATAAAACTTGTAAAAAAAAAGTGAAAAGACAAATAAAAACAATAAACTGATATCACTGGATATCAGGTTTAAAATTGAATTAAAAATGCGAAAATTATCAAAAATTATCATGAAATTTTACGATTATCGCCTAATGCGTAATATATAAGTATTATAGTACGTGTAATAAAAACAGTAAAACGGTTGCACATACATACAAATATCGTATGTACACAATATAAAAGTTCTCACATTACATAAATATTTTCCATATATATACTACATCTATACACCTACATAATGCTTACATATAATATCACATATATTGTTAATTGTGACGATAATAAAATCTATAAAGTTCTTGTGTGCTAAATCATAAAAATATTATGCATAGAAATGAAAATAAAATAAAATTACATAATCGTATATAAATAAATTTATAGAGTGTTTATACAGGTTTTATTATTATTTACAATAAATGTACATTATTATATTATACAGGGTGATTCTCTATCGTATGAAAAACGTAAGACAGGTGATTGGTCGTGCCGAGAAACGAAAAAAATCGCATGGCAGGGGGGATCTAATATCAACCGGTGAGGATCTAGAGGGCTAAGAAGTTTTTTTTTTTGAGGTCAAGTGACTTGTTTCCTATTTGTGGTCATAGCTCACGAAATCCTTGGTATTTTCCAATTATTTTGCATTCATTGGAAAGATAATCAATCAGTTCTTACTTTGATACTTGAATTGTACAGATCGGTCCAGTGATGCCAAAGATATATGGTACATCAAATTCAAAGCAAAATTTTGAGATATCTAACTTTGAAGTTAAATTTTTCCGTTTTTTTCCATTAATTTTTGACTTTGATGAACCGTATCTTCAGCAACGCTAGTTCAATTTAAATTATTTAGACATCAAAGTAAAGAATCATTAATTCTCTTTCTAAAGAGTGCAGGATGACTCAAAAGTATTGAGTTTTTCGTGAATTATGGCCAAAAATACGATACAAGTGACTTGACCTAAAAAAAAACTTTGTAGCCCCGTCACTCCTTACCCCTTGAGAATAGACCCCCCCCCCCTGCCGTACAATTTTTTTCGTTTCTCGGCACGACCAATCACCTGTCTCACGTTTTCATCCGATAGAGAATCACCCTGTATATGTTTATATTATTTTTCACTACTTTCTTAAAATTAAGTAAAATGAAAAAAGAAAAACAAATTATACAAATTATATCGCACGAGTGTAATTTATATGTTGTCCTTATTTTATTGCCAACTAATCAAACGTAAAAAAGTTAAATTAAAATAAAAATAAAAAAAAAATAGAAGAAATATATTTACTTTTTGATTTGATTTTTTTTTTCTTTTCTAAATTTGTGTTTTTTGTATAATTTTACGATAGAAATATTATTATACTCGTATATGTGCATAACATACGCACATGTGATCGTGGAATAATAGATTTATAAATTATAATACATTATATTACTTAGATACGATAATCACTTACCATTTTTATAAACGAGTTTATGAATATTTGCAATTTAGTGTTTTTTCTTCTTCTTCTTCTTTTTAATTTAAACAAAAAATGAATAATATAAAGATCTTATCAAAAAAATGTGTGAATAAAAAATGATGAATGAAGAAAAATTTATAAAAATAAATCAAAATCAGAATTAAATTAAAAAAAAAACAGAAAGAAAAATAAATAAAATAAGTAAAAAAAAAACAAGATTGTAATATATCCTTAACATTTGACATTTTGTACGTCAAACATGATAATAAATGTAAAATAAAATAATATACATATACGTACATATATTTACATACGCATTCGCATATATATGTGTATATATATGTATAGGTATATTTTACATGTACAGTATATTCATGTCAATAAATATATCTGCATACCAATGAATAAAATCAAAGATACGCAAATGTAAATTATGTAAGTACATGTAGATTTTCTATTTACACCTATAGGAGAGAAGAAAATTGTGAGAATTATACGTACATACTCGTACAAGTAACAAGTATAGTATGTAAATATATTTGATTTTTAATTCTACTTAATTTACAAGTGTGAGAAAAAAAAAACAAATTAAATAAAACTTTTAGCATTGATGCTTTTCTTATTTTTTTTTTCCTTGTTTCTTTTTTTTAGTGATTTAATTTGATTTTATATTTATTTAATCTTTCTTTAAAACAAACAATAAACAAAAAATAAAATTGTAAATTATTTATTTATTTTTTTTTTTTTTAAATATTAAAAATAGATTTCTTTGTCTGCGAAAAAAGTCACTTACATATTTATGTATAATGTATTAAATAATATGTACTTATACATATATGGGAACCGAGTACATGAGCACATTTAGATTCAACCGATTGTTATAAATAATATTAAAAAAATTCAAAACATCTATATAAATTCTATATACAGTGACTCTCAGTCAAAATCGTACAAAGATAAATTTCATATATTTTTGTATCTCTACTAAGAAATAATACACAAATTGCAATGTGAAGGAACTCAATGCAACGCTAAGTGAAAGTGAAATTTTATGTAAAAGCATACTGTTCAAAATACAAAGCTAAGTTAATTTTGAAATTTGAAAATTTGACATTAAATTTTGTCATCGGGTGCGTTCAGTTCCACGCAGCGATGTAAAATTTTCCATCGCTGCAATAATTTCTCTTACTGAAGGACTTAGCTGCATAGTCGCTACTAAGCAGCTGAAAAAAAGTTCGCATTAAAATTCATCGTTAACAAATTTTGACGTGTTTGAAAGATGAATTTAACGATTGAAAAGTTAATACATATTTATTAGTAAGGTGTATAATTTTTTATTATGAGAGTGATGAAATTACTTTTCATTTTGATGGTTTTAAAATGCTAATAATTCCAAATTTCTCAGGAATTTAGGCAGAAAAAAATAAAAAAAAATTTCATTGCATTAATATCAACCTATTTACTTACTATATCAACATCAACTGTTCACCACAGCGGATTACGCTGTAAACAGTTCAGTAAATAGTACTGATTGAATAGTACATATTTCAAAAAAAAAAAAAAAATAATGCATACAATTTTTTAAATACATTAGCACTTCTCTATACCTTCCACTTTTTGGATTCTTTTCCTGACTCAAACCTTAACAACTACCTTTTAATTCCAATTGATTTAATCTGTCTTTGGTTTTAAATAAATTTTTGTTGGAATACACTATGCCAGCTGTAATTCATAATGCAAAATTTCACTTTTCAATCGCAATTACATATTTGTTAAATTTGTTTTAATTCAATTACATTGCAAATTGTACTGTGTATCTTTGCAATCTTAGGGTGCGTTCTCATGAAGATGCATGCATCACGTCACGATAGAACATTGATTTCGGCTTAACCTCATCACATTTTCGGTAATATTCGTTACACATTTTGCATCTTCTGCAAAACTATCGCTCGGACCAAATATTACAATATACTAATCAACAAAGTTACGAAGTATTATTATATTATGGTTCGGACGCACATTCGCTCCAAATTAAAAAAGAACTGCCGCAAATATCACTTAGATCAATCAATTTTCAAAAAAAAAAAAATAAATACTTTTCATTATTTAACCAAAAATTTAATAAAACATAATGTAAACAAAAAAGAACTGCTGATATTTTGACAGATAGAAGCTGCATGCATCTTCAATTAGGAAAATTTCCTTATTACAGCTTTTCATCTCAATCGTGTAAATGAGATAGCACGTGAAGAAAAGACTAGATAAATTCCACCAATCAGAATTTTGCATCGCGATGCATGCATCTCATGAAAACGTGACCTTAAGCTAAAATCATCTAAAATGTGAAGCTTTACCTAGAGTTTCATTTATAAGTATGTATATTTCAGTACAGTGCAGCGAAGTAGATAATAAAATATATGCGTTCAAAGAATTGCCATTTCGTTTCAAAACCTTTTCAAAGTATTGTAGTTTGTATACATAAAAATCTGTTGTTATTTTTTTTTATTTTAATTTAAAAAATTAAAAATGTGTGTCTTATTAAAAATGTGTGCTTATTAATCCTAATTATTTTGAAATGCACTGTAAAATTAAAATTATTCAAATTCTCTGAATGGATGTGCAAAAGTAAATGCGCCTACGATAATAATGTTGTAAAAAATATATATATACTAGGCCATTCAAAAAGTTCGCAGCCTTATAATGAAGCAGTATTAATTTATGAACCAAAATACAATTAATCTTCAATATATTCCCCCCTAAGCTCAATGCATTTTTTCCAGCGATTTTCCAAATCATTTATCCCTTGCCTGAAGTGATTTTCCTCGAGACCTCCAAAGTACTCTTCGACAGCCGTTATGACTTCTTTATTTGATGAAAAATGCTTACTACGTAAGAATTTTTTGAGATTTGGAAATAAATGAAAGTCAGACGGAGCCAGATCTGGTGAATATGGTGAATGCTCCAACAATTCGTAGTGTAGTTTCTTCAATTTGGCCATTGCAAAGACACCTTTGTGTGCTGGTGCATTGTCTTGGTGGTAAATGATTTTTTTCCTTTGTAATCCTGGTCTCTTGTCCCGAATTTTTGTGTCTACTTGGCCTAAAAGATTTGAATAATATTCTCCTGTTATCGTTTTACTCGTCTGAAGGTAATCAATTTGTAAAATCCCCTTTGCATCCCAAAAAACTGATGCCATAACCTTCTTTGAAGATTTTGAAAGCTTTGGCTGCTTTGGGGCCGAACAGCCGGGCTCGGTCCACTCCGCTGTTTGTTGTCGCAATTCAGGATCATAGTAATAAATCCAGGTCTCGTCCATGGTTACAAATCGACGCACAAAATCAATTGTATCCTTTTGAAAATGACCCAAAAGTTGTTGAGAAAATTTCACTCGAATGCATTTTTGGTCAGAATTCAACGAACGCGGCACCCATCTTGTCAATAACTTTCTCATACCTAATTCACTAGTTAAGATACTATGCACTGACCCAGTTGAGATGCCTGTGGCCCCAGCTAAATCAACCACAGTTATTCGGCGGTCTTCCAAAACCAAATCATGAACCTTGACGATAATTTCTGGCGTGGTTGCTGCTTTTGGACGTCCTGAACGTGGATCATCATTGATGTCTGTACGGCCGTGTTTAAATAGAGCAACCCCTTTTTTTTACAGTTGCATATGAAAGAGCACTGTCTCCTAATACGTTTACCATATCATCAAAAATTTCTTTCCCACTTAATCCTTTTTTAAACAAATATTCAATCACCGCACGATTTTTTAAATTATCCATTTTCTGAAAACAGGCCAAACACGTGTAATGTAATCAGCTGTTTAAACTAAACTACTTGACAGATCGATCTGGAATTTATGGTACGTTCATATGAAGGACTGGTGTTGCCAACACCAATAACTTTTTGTTTCTAGAAATGTCACGTATGCGTTAGGCTGCGAACTTTTTGAATGACCTAGTATATACATATATATTTTACTCTCATATTATCTATGTGTATATACATACAATATGAGTACCAATTACTTGCGTAATGAATAAGTGCAGAATAAGTGTATATTCGATATATTTATATAGCTTTAATGGAAATAAATAAAATAGCAATAATCAAAAAACGGGGGTGTGTACAACATTGTTTATTTATATCTGTTCTCAAGCACACAAATGCACATCATAATGTGTATATAAATCTCGATGTTATAATTTTACACAATTGCATAAGATGTAATTTTATTGTGATATTATTGCATTTTCATGCAAATTATATTTTTTTTGCTTCGATCGTGTATTTATATGTATATTTATATAAAATAAAGAAAATAAATCAAAATAGTTCTGTAGAAAAAAAAATAATTCAATTGTTAATTGAAATTGTATTGTTTTTTTCTTGTGCACTTAAACGATT
The DNA here is from genome assembly GCA_951394055.1 of Villa cingulata. Classification (NCBI taxonomy): domain Eukaryota; kingdom Metazoa; phylum Arthropoda; class Insecta; order Diptera; family Bombyliidae; genus Villa; species Villa cingulata. The sequence goes on along the minus strand of OX596020.1, from coordinate 16,835,684 downwards.
GATTTTTTTTTTTTTTTTTTTGCGAAAATTAAAAAAAATATACATATTTTCAATTCATTACTGTATTATTTTTTGAAAGATTTATGCAAAAATTATTTACAAATTTTATAAGTACTTAGTTTATTAGATAGATATTTATGTACGTCTAAGTCTATGTGTATTTGCATGAGGAAATGATTTATTCCATAATTTGTCGAGTAAAAAAAAAAGACTAAAAATGATTACATTAACAGAAGCTGTTTTCAATTTTCAGTTTTTCGTTTCATTTTTTAACTTGCGAAATATATTGAAAAAAATTATACATATTATCAAAAATCATACAGTATAGGAAGATATCTTATGGCATACAAAATTATTTATATGGAAAAAATATGAAAGAATAAATTTCAATATCAGTACCCAAGCTTCAAAATGAAGTTGGATTTGGATTGCGCTCAACTTGAAGTTTTCGCGTTTGAACGCTCTGCTATAGCTCTGCATGAGTGTTTGAATAAGACTGTTAAGACGTACAACTTTTATACAGTCAATAATTCAAATATATGCATAATTATATATATATATATATATATTTACATATATGTATTGATATTACCAAAAATCCTATACCAGATGATTTTTGGTTATAGCATGCTATGCTGTGGATATGTTTTATTCGTTATAATGTATGAATCATAACTTATTCAAACAAATCAAATAAATTTTATTTCTTTCTGAATTTAATTATCATAGTGATTGGTTGAATTTTGAATTATTATTTTATTTGAATACTATTTTATAGCGATTTATTGAATTTTATATATTCCCCTTATTATTATTTAAATTAAAAAATTGAATAAAAAAATAAAAATTAATTTTTCAGATTGTTTAAATGAAAAATTTAACACTGAAAATTCTTCTGAAAATTTCAATACTGATGAAGATTTAATATACTATATTGAAAATTGGGAATGTGTTAACATTGAACATCTTTCTATGAGATATTTTGTAGGATACGTCGCATACAAAATTCTAATGAAAATTATATGCATCGATTGTATTCAAATTTTTCTCAAAAAAGATGAAGTATTAACCTGCTCAACTGAAATGTTTTTATTCGCAAAAATTATAGTCAAAATTATGATTTTGGCAACCTTACGGCTCCATCTGATGTGCTCTTCAAAGTATGCCTTTCACATATTAAAGTTTTTCAAAATGTTTTCAATAAAGAAACACATATCAAAAAAATTAAACAAGTTATTTTAGACAAATGTAAATCATCCATACCTGATTGGTTTAATAATTGTTGTAAGAATCATAGAATGATGTTCCTTGATTTTATGATACTAGTTTTGCTTGCTAAGAAAGCATTGTATATGGGCTGCGAGAAATTTAAGTAATATTGCTGCAAGAAAATTAAAAATTTTACAGCAATAAAACAAAAATTATAAATTTTTAAAATAAAAAGAAAATATTTATTTTTATGTAAATAAAAAAATTTCCGTTCTAATATGTACAAATGTATATTGACGATGTATTGAGAGACATTGTACTTTTTAGTATACATATTTATTGGGACTTTGAGTAAAAAACCTTAAAAACTGTTCTATAGAACAAAAAAACTACATCATGAGAATTTTTTTTTTAAATTTAAATTATGATATAAACATTATTGTATTTGTAACAGAGTGAAGTGATCTATTTTCCCAAAAACCAATAATGTTTGTTAGATATATATCTGAAGCATGACATAAAGAATAATTAAGGTGTAAAACATGCAAACATATGGAAAAAATAATAAGTCACAAAAAAAAAACATTCTTTATCTTTATAATAAAATTTTTCTCATTTTAAATATAAATTCTGAATAATTACAATTATTACCATTAGTGTGTACACATAGAAAATATAATATTCAGAAAAATAGTAATACCAAAAAAACAATTTAGAAAAAGATCGTACAATATAATATTATATACATATATACAAAGATTTCATAGTGTCCAAACATTCGTGTAACATATAGAGGGAGTGCTCCAATACACGCAATAGCATATTGTATATATGTTTGTACAAGTATGTATGTATATTATACAAAATTATTTATCATATCATCATACAAAATAAAGTATGTACATACAATTAAGATATACCGTACTATCACTAAACAATCATATACTCGTATATGTAAGTATATGAAGATAAACCTGATATAAACTAAACATTATAGTATGTGTACACAGCAAACATATGTACAGTACTTCGTAGGTATGTATATATTCCTTATATCACATTCTTCTTCTTTCTTCTACATACATTTTTGTTCGATCCGTTTGATTGAATAAGTTATGATTCATACATAATATAACGTATAAAACACATCCACAGCATAGCATGCTATAACATAAAGTTTGAATATGAAAACTTCAAGTTGAACGACGCCGCTCAACTTCATTTTGAAGCTTGGGTACTGATATTAGTACCCTAGTACAATTTCATACTTCATACAAACAATTGTGTATGGCGTAAGATATCTTCCTAGTATATATGATTTTTGGTAATATGAAAGTACATCTCCGCACGTAATAACTCGGTAACAGATCATACAATGAACTTTGTATTTTCTTTGTTTGAAAAGAGAACCTTTTTGTACCTCAATTTCATAAATAAAAAAATTGTCCGTAGTTAGTGCATTTTTTTTTCAGGAACCCAATTTATGCTCAAAATTTTTTAAACATTTTACAATAAATTTCGGAATTTCGGAAGTTCTCTTACTTATATGTATATCCGAATGGATAATTACATGTTATAGTATGTTTTGGAGACTTTATCAAAACATCTCTTTAAAATGTATACAATTTTTTGCGAAATTAATATAAAGGCATCAATAATTTTTATTCTCTTTATTCTATATTTTTATGATTTTCCAAATAATCTTAATATCTATTTTGACTTCCACAGTTTTGGATGACTTGATATAACCGTTTTCTCATGGAATCTGTCAGCTTTCGAAGAACTTCTAAGTCGATTGTAGCCCAACATGTTTTTATAGCTTCTTTTAACTCTTTTTTTTTGCTTTTTAACTCTTCTTTTTTTTTTTTTTAATTTCTGAAAATTGAATGTAAAAATAAATAAATTTTCTAGGATTTCCAGAAATTGACTAAAACCTTAACTGACATAACTTGCTACAGTCGTGCTCATGAAAACTGCAACACCTCATTAATATGCGATTTCGTACTTTATCCCCTCCAAAGAGTACATAACTATTAATGATATCATTGTTTAGACGAACAAGGGTATAAAAGGAGTGAGTTAGGTAGTGTTCTTTTCAGTTTAATATAATTAGCTGCTGAAGTAGGTTAGAAGTGTGTGGAAATAGAAAAATGAGTGGAAAATACAAACGATTGTGTAGAGATGATAAAGTGAAAATTTTAACGTTAGCTTCAGAAAAACTATCTTGTAGAGAAATTGCAGGAAGGATTGGATGCTCTTATTCTACAGTGTCGCGCCTTTTGCAGAAAAAGGAAAATTCTGACCCTTTAGAGAGGAAAAAGGTAACAGGACCGAAGAAGAAGACCTCTAATAAAGATGACCAAATATTACCAAGGATAAGTCTGCAAGATCGTTTCAAAACAAGCTCAGAAATTAGCAGGGAATTGAGAGAAAGCCACAACATAAACTTAAGCAGTGCTACTGTTCGACGAAGGTTGTGTGACGTTGGCCTTTTTGGGAGGAGGCCCGCAAAAAAGCCTCTTCTTACACAAAAAATGAAGGCCTCAAGACTGGAATGGCAAAAAAATATAGAACCTGGACGGTAGAAGATTGGAGACGAGTGGTTTGGTCCGATGAGAGCAAATTTAATTTATTCGGCAGTGACTCTTCTCCCTACGTGCGTCGTAAGAGAGGAGAAAGGTATGCAAAAAACTGTACAATAAGTACAGTGAAGCATTCAGAGAGCCAGATGGTATGGGCGTGTTTCTCATATCATTTTCTGGGACACCTCCACTTTATCAATGGCACGGTGGGCGCTGTAGAATATATTCGTATAATAAGGGAGACTTTGGTGCCTTCAATAGAAGAACACATTTCGTTCACTAATGAACTCGTGTTTCAGGACGATTCTGCACCATGTCATCGGGCAGCAACGGTATGTTTAATTCGTTTTGCGTACTTTATTTTGTTCCCTTGAAATCTGCTATAAAAGTCATATCAAATTCTCTTTTTTCACTTAAAATTCAAATTTTTTTTTTAGGTAAAAAATGTTCTTGACGACCTTGGCGTTCACAGATTGGATTGGCCGGGAAATTCACCTGACATGAATCCTATAGAAATTTATGGAGCATATTAAAAAGGCATGTGGCATCGAAAAGACCAAAAAACAAAAAGGAATTAATTTTTGTTCTAGAAAATACGTGGTTTAAGGAAATTTCCTTAGAAACCATCAGGACCCTTGTCGATTCAATGCCCGATAGGATAAAGGCTGTAATAAAAGCTAGAGGAGGGACAACAAAGTATTAGAATAGTTTTTGAAAAATATAGTTTTAATGAAAAACATTTAGTTTCAGTATATTGATCACTTTTGAAATGGTGGATAATTTTTAGTGTACATTTTTGGAAAACAAAACTTGAAAAAATAAAAAATTTGAACTACTCTAATTTTAACGTTTTCTTAATATTTTAAACCATTAAAACCTTTTAGTAGAGCGGGAAGAGGGGGTGTGTGGAAAATAAAAAGTAGACGCTACGTGGAAACTATTTATATAAATAACTATACTGTTTTTCAAAATTTGGAATTTTTATAATTTAGAATATAAAAAATTTGAGGTGTTGCACTTTCTATGAGCACGACTGTATATTTCTAGAACGAAAGAGATAACATCGTAAGACGCGAACAAAAATTTTGTAGAAAGAATCAGGTTTTCTACTGACGGAAAAAAATTGCACGCTAAACGGGTGTTTTTTTCGAGAAATCACTGATTTTTTCCAAAAAAAAATCAGGTAAAAAAGTGTATGTTTTTGAATTTGACTGTCCATAAATTTTGAATGAGACAGGCAACAGGGGTGAATTATATCTCAAATGAAACGGCAAGGAGTTTCCTATCGTATGGTTGTACGCTTTTTGGGCTGAGATAAAATAACGAAAATACAGGATGTTTAGTGAAAAAAGAGAAGAAAAACTTTGACGGCCTTCTAGCGGCTAAACGGTTGAGATTGTCCAATCCAATACGATTTTTTGTTCCTCTCGATGAGTCCTATTCGTGGTTTTCTTTTGTAGGGTTTTAACGGAAATACCCTGTATATGTATAATATTATACACTTGAATAATATGTTCTATGTACGATGAGAACCAAAAATCATTGGAAAAGTAAAATTTAAAATTTGAACCTCAATATAAACTCGAATAAAATTTTTTTTTTATATGAAAATAATATTTATTTGTCACGAACAAAATATAAAAATCAGTTTTCTATCAGCCTACAGCCGTACTGCAGCTACACGTGGCTACACATTCTGTTCCATCAGTTATAATCAGTATATAATTATAATATCCCCTCATTGTGAGCTTTTCATTATAGTTCAAGTTAACTAAACTTTGTTAAACTCTGGTTAACTAAAGTCAACTAAAATTTAACTGTGAAACTGAATGAGTTTAAATCTTCAATTTAAACCCAAGTTCAGGGTTAAGTTAACTTTGACTTTAAACCTCCACTATATATGTTGACTTGAAAACACAATAACTATTGAAGAGAAAGACGTAGAGAATCATGTAAGGTATCATTAGAGAGAGGGGGAGTTTCCTACAGATTTCTTCTAGATTGCTTTCTTCTAGCTAGTGCACCGTAGTTGTTATAGAGTGTTTCGTAGAGTAAGTGCGAAAAATCTTCATCGCCTTCCAGCGTACAAACGGTCGAGACTACCCCTCACTGTAGTACGATTTTTTGTTTGTCTCGATAAAACCTACCTACTGTTTTTGGGTGTACTACCCGAGGTGAAACTTCCTGTATATATTTCCAAATAAAAACATAACGTAATTTCTATTATTATGAACGAAAAACGTTTTTTCAATTTTCTCAAAATAGTATAAAATGGAATAGACATAGTATTGCAAATAGACGACTCATGTATTATATATATTTTTGGGTATACGTAAGTATTTATGTAGCGATTATGATAGTATAGAATTAAAAAAAAAATATCACGCGCCAGAAATTTTCTGACGAAAAAAACTAATAAAAATAAATAATTCACATCTTTTAATATGTATATGTGTAATTGCACATGTCCTTATAATTTTATTGTGTTCAAAATATTTCGAGTTATTTGAATGTATGTAATATGTGATATGCATACAGCATATACATATGTACATACAATCATAGGCATTCAAAAGAAAAAAAAATGTTTAAATCCCCTTAGTATCTTAAAAATAGTACAATCATTACATCATACATAAACATTTATTAGTACACTCTTTGAATACACACATATAAAATATCGCAATCACTCTTCACTACACTCATACATACACATACATACATATCGATAAACGCAATGTGTGTGTGTAGCTTTTTAACCTTTGCGATTTTATACATTCGAATTCTCTATTGATTTCTATAAAAAAAAATTCGATGATATTAAGAGTAGGTTTCGAGATATCTGCTATTTTGTGCACCAATTATCTCCGAAGTTACTTAACCGATTTCAATGAAATTTGAAACATACGACACTTTGATAGGAATTGTGGTGCTTCACGGAGCGATTTTTTTTAAAATGTCCTTGTTTCCTTTTTACAGGGTGTCAAAGTTGTCAAAATTACGATTTTTCGGCTTCCAAAATCCACCTCGTACAGCAAAAACTGATTGACCAATTTCTTTGAAATTGTGAATATAGGTAGCCTGAAGGATATTGTGGTGCTTAACGGGAGCACATTTTTGATTTTAGGTCCTGAATTTTAGTTATAGTTCTTAAAAAAGGAGAGGGTTTTTTTTTTTTGAAAAATCGTTCAACTTTGACTTCTATTTTCATACATTAAATCTTCATATTTCTATATGATTTTGGTATCAAAATAAAATTTGGACTATTCTGAAGAGTTTACAAAAAAAAAAAAAAAAAATTATAAAATTCTTTGTAATATTTCCATTTTAATTAACAGAATAAAATTATGTTGTTTTTCATCAAAATATTCAAAAATCCATTTTTATAGCACCTAAAAGGTATGCAAAGTCATTTTTAAAAATTTTTGTATGTAAAATCGTTATTGTTGTTTTCGAAATTTTTCAAAGTCGAAACCTACTCTTAAGCGGATCTCTAAAACATATACATTTATATAATATGCTTATATAATATCTTATATAATATTATGACCACATTTACATACATAACCTATCTAATGTATATAATTGTAATGTATTAATTTTGTTTGTATGTGTATATTTACTTTGAGTCTATATGCTCGTGTATCCAGGATATGTTATTTACATTTATATAGATAAAAGTGTACAACGAACATTACGTAAAAGCAGGCGCTTTTAATGTTTCGTTTTTTTGTACTCAATTTAGTCAGTTATACCAGTATACTGTTTATATGTGAATTTTAGTAACTAAATAGGTACATACATAGTACATACATACATTCATATACAAATATTACACTTTTCAAACATAAAATATTATAAAAAATATTGCTTATAGACGATGTAATTTTCATAAAAATTTCGATTTAAAATTATGATGCGAGCAAATTATTAGAACCTATAAAAAAAATTTATAAAATTGAAAAGGCATTTAGAACAAAAAAAATTATCCTTTTGATAGATTAAAAATTTGAGTTTTCCGATAATATAAAATCAACAAAACAAAAAAGCGAATGAATAGAATGAGAAAATTGAATTCTTTCATTTTATGTTTTGTGAAATCTTCTTTCTTCCATCAAATTCTTTGAAAAAAAAAAACCAATTTTTTCATATAAGATATCAAAGCGTAATACGTTATTGTTCATGAAAAACTTAAAGAATTTGAATAAAGGACATAGCTTTACGTAATAACGTATACTCCTACTCCTATACTCCTATTATAGGTATTTATGTATTTATAAGTTAAATATAAATAGTGCTCTTACAATAAATCTATTTCCATTATCCATTATCCCAGACAAAAATATTGATTAAAACATGAGAACAAATTTTATTTTTTATTTTTTCATTTTTCAAGAATTTTTTTTCTTCTGTTTAATTACTTTGCCCGACCGTATTTTAAGGAATATGAATATAAGTATTTATTCTAAAAAAAAACAAAGCTTTATTTTATTTTCGATACCATATCAAACATATATGTACATATGTACAATATATGCACATACATACATAACATACAAAAATATATGAATATACAATGTAATATCAAAATATAATTATATACGATATTGAGTACATAATGTATATAAAATGATAAATATATATTTATGTACATTCGATGAAATCATTATTTATAATCACCATATTTTTTGGGCAACACGTGTACACAAATTTGTTCACTTTCCCTCTCAGTGGGAAAAATCGTTTACTCCATCATTCATATCGTGATTTGCTTGCTACAAATTTGTGTATAGTATGTATGTACTATACAGTACTCTATATACATATACTGTACATATGATAAAAAAAATGAAGGATATAAAAAAATATATGCACTCATTCCTTTTTCCCAGTGCAATCGAACACGAAAAGCACGAAAGCTATTTAAGAAAACAGAAACAAGAAAAAGTGAAATGAAAATCCATATGTATGTATATAAATATATATATACATATATACTATATGTGGGGATGTGGGGTCTGTGAAATGAAAGAAAGTATAAAAATAGGCTCAAATCTCAAATTTTTAGAATGGGACGGCATAACAACGGAAGTACTTGTAGGATTTTTATTACTACATACATACATTATAAGTTACATGAATTCACTATATGGAGCCAACAACATTTTATGGTGAAAGCTTCTATTTGCGGAAAATTGGAGAAAAATATTTCATATTTAAAGATTTTACCACATACAGCTAAAAAATCGACATAACATAAAAATTTATATATTTTGCTAGTCATATTTACTGTAGTAGTACATAGTACATTATATACATACATATATGTATTTGTTTGTGAAAGTATATAAAATGAAGGCATATTTGTAATGAAAATGAAAGTGAATTTGAAAAAAAAGAATATAAATATATTCTTTTTTCTTTAATTTTTTGTTGAGCCTATGCTTTCATTTCAAGGTCTTGTCAAGGCCGCATGCTCTATTAATATTTTTATGATTGTATACTAAATAAATATACATACTATATATGTATGTATATTATGTGTAGATATATAAGTTTAGATATAAATGTATCTAGGTAGGTAGTTCTTTGTTTTTTGGGTTTTGCTTTTTACACCATAGACAGAATATTTGCGTTTTTATATCCTTGCTTGTAAAAAAAAATTGCCTATTACGTATTAAAGTAATATATGTAAAAAAATTTCGACAATTGTCGGGAAATATATATGTATATATATATATATATACCTACTCATAGTACAGTTGCGTATATTATACACTACGTATGTACATATGTATGTTTAAAAAATATGCCGAGAATGACTTTAAGTGTTAATTCTCCACTTTGTTGAATTATATTTTTCTTTATGATTTTGTGCGTTTTTTATTTTACTTTTCCTACAATTTTTTTTTTCACATTTATTTATAAATTATAGACGTATAGACATATATGTAGAGGTGAATTTGGTGAGACTATACGTGAGAATACTTAAGCGGCATACAGACTTTCAATTTGGTTGTCAACTTGTGTCAACCTGGGTTGACGATCAAAACACACAGACGCTAAACTAAGTTGACAACTTGAACATAGACATCATTTTTCGAAAGGTCATTACAGACATATTGTTTTTTGTTCAGAGTTTTTGTTTTTCAGTTTACCATATTTAATTATTTTTGTCTTTAAATTTCTCTTGGAAAAATTCCCTCCAAATTTCATTATTAAGTATTATTTCATTATTTTGTATAAAAAAAAAACATTGTATTATTATATGTATTATTAAATATTCAATCTGAAATTCTAGAAAAAATTTACACTTTATTTCAATGATGTTATCGGTACGAATTTTAAAATTGAAATGAGGCTTTTCAACAAGTTGTCAACACAGGTACAGACGCACAACTTCGTTTTCAACCCAGGTTGTCAACCAAGCAAAAATAATCAAAAAATTTTGATTTTTCTTTAACGTTGTTCAACCTGAAATTTCAACCAACTATCTACACCATTCAACACGTTCACAACATACTATGTTGACAACCTGGTTGACAACCAAGTTGAAAGTCTGTATGCTGCTTTACGCTTACGCAACATAAATGTGAAATAGAGTGAAATCTACACTGTTTTGATATTACATATATATATATATGTGTATATTACACTCCATACATGTACATAAGTATTTATAACCTCTTGTGTTTGCACGAAAATTTTCTCATAGTTTTACCATGTTTTACGTACCTACATATATCATAAAGTGAAATAAGAAGTAGAAAAAATAAAATGTTTTAAAAAAAAATTATTGGATTCATAGATGTGTATATATCTGATAATAAATGTATGTACCTACTTGTAGGTATAACAGTGAGTAAATTAATCGTAAATACAAAAAAAAAGGAAAAAAATTCGTATTTTATCATCGATTTGTGTTTGGGCATTTTTTGTATAATTTCTTCCCTCTTTAATCTCTTTTCCCTTTTTTTGTGTTTGTTTCGAAAATTTTTTTTTTTTTTTTGAAGGATAATAAAATTTCGATTTTCGTGTTTCAATTCATTTCTTTCATATTTTGCCTTTTTTCTATATATATATATATATTTTTTTTTAGTTTATTACATTAATTATGTTAAAAAGTATTTCAGATATTACTCACGTCTTACATTTTATGTTTTCTTATATATACATACATATAATATGTATATATACATACATCTTCCCAGTTTATTATGCGGCCAAAGGATATATAGTATTTATAGAGTACTTAATATAATTTAAATACACACGTCAGTAATGTTCTAGTTCTAGATATGTAATATACATATGATTATGATAACAAATAATTATACTATGGTTCGTATGTATACGAAATATATTATAATTAAAATAATAGCCAAAAAATAAAATTAAAAAATAAATAAAAAGCATTTTATAACATTTTTATGTTTGAAAGTCCTTGCGTTTTATTTGATTGGCTTGTTTGTTTTTATTATTTTTATCTATTACATACGTATACATAGCTGTGGTCGCAAGTGATAACCGCTTAAGTCGACATAGGCAAAAATGAGTTATGAGTTCTACTGCATTCTCCGCATCAAGCTCTATGTGCAAACAAAATTTGGTTTTCCTATAATAATATTGGAGAGATATTTTATGTTTACAAATACAGGCTTATCTAAACTTAAGTTATTATTGCACAATATATTTGGAAACAGCTTCTCAAAATTGTAAAGTTTATCATAACGGCCTATCTCGAGTTAAGCGTTTTTGGAACGTAAAAGTTTATCACCGAACTTTAAAATAATGACTTAAATTTGCTTAAATCAATCTAAATCTAGGAAATTAAAAATAGATTTTTGCAATAAATGCCTAACTTGACATAAGAAATGTAGTAGAGAGGAAAAAGGAATTAAAAACACACCACTTAACTTGACCGATGACTTTATTGTAATAAATTCCTTATGTCTAGATTGACAGTACATAATACATAATAGAATGACATCTTAACATCATACATAGGATAGGTGAGATGGATAGAATACATAGAATGTCATTTCCTGACAGCGTTGCCGTGATATACATATGTTCAATATTATACATGTTATATTATTTAATTACATTCCTATTAATACATCTAAATATATTTATAAATCGTCTACAGTTAGGTCTTTGTTTTTTCTTAATAATTTTTTCTAGATCAACAATTTCCTGATCTAGATTTTCCTCTTCATTCACACGATACTCACTGTCATTACTAACCTGCTGAATACTTCCATCGGCTGGTGTGCTGCTGTCCTCCTCATTATCGTCATCAGGGCAATTGGAAATTACATCCAGAATTTCATTTAAATTCTTTCCTTTAATTGCTTCTACAAAACGCATTTTCAGCTCGGGTTTGTTTCCACTTGTTTTTAATTGAAGTTTATGTAATGCACTTTTAAAACGTGGTATGGTTGCATTTTCAATAAATTGTTGGACACGTTGGTCCATCGATAATTCTGGATTCATATTGTCACATGGAAATTTTAATCCGACTGCATCACAAAATTTTGCAAAAATTATATAAAATTTGCAAAAGAAAATAATAATTTTGTCGAAACTTCACAGTTTCGCTACGTTATTTTTCAATTTTATCAGTAATTTTTGAAAATTTACTTTTATAAAAACTTTACAACACACAAAAATTTTAACGTGGATCCCACTTCTGATATTGTAGTAGAGAGGAAAAAGGAATTAAAAACACACCACTTAACTTGACCGATGACTTTATTGTAATAAATTCCTTATGTCTAGATTGACAGTACATAATACATAATAGAATGACATCTTAACATCATACATAGGATAGGTGAGATGGATAGAATACATAGAATGTCATTTCCTGACAGCGTTGCCGTGATATACATATGTTCAATATTATACATGTTATATTATTTAATTACATTCCTATTAATACATCTAAATATATTTATAAATCGTCTACAGAAACAAAACTGTAAAATTACAAATTTGCATAAATAGCCTAAATTTCAAATTCTCAAATATTTTTGTTCTAGAACATACTCAATTTTAAATAATTTCAATTTTTAATTGTTTAGTTATCAATTTAAGAAACTTTTTCTCATAATAGTCTTCCATTCAACACGAAATTATTGTTTTTTGACCATCAAATTTGTGTAAAAAATATGTTCAAATTTTTAAACCCTATTTACTCAAAACCACAATTTTAGACTTAAGCGGTTATCGCTTGTGACCACAGAAGATTTATGCATATATTACATTATTTACAAAATACACCCATAACAAAAAATTTGTTTAGAAAATTTAAGAACAAATTGTACACAAAAATGACACAACATTTTCTTAAACAAAAAATAGTCTTACATAAATATATATGTACATATATGTATATCCTTTGTAGTCTTGTATGCAATGTTTATTTACTTGAAAATACATATATACAAAAGACAAACAATCTATGTACTAATACAGTTTAAAAATGCTCGTGTTATGGTTTTTCACGGAACGTTTATTTCATTATGTAATATATCAATTATGTATTTATGTACATACGTAATATATTCTACCAATAATAGATAAGAATGAGTTGAAAAAAAAAATATCTTGATGAGAGATTTAGGACCTATGAATTTGAAAAAAAAAACTCAATTTGATATGTATACTAAAATGAACAAAAATATAGATTTCTAGTTAAATGACGCTTGGAAATTGGAAAAGTGAATTAAGGGAATAGAAAATGTTATTTTTTTTTTTAATACGATTTCGATTTTATTTATTTTCTATATCTGAATCTTAACATTGTAAAAATAAATCAAATGACAAATAATTTTAATGAGAATATTATTTATTGAGAAGCAAAAAAGAAAAAAAAGTAAATTTAATTCAGCTTTAATCATGTTATGTCCTTAAATAGCTTCAGGATAAATTTGTTTATGATGATAAAGTATGAAATTGAAAATTTTTGTAATAAATAATTCCGTACAGTTATTCTGAATTTTATAATAAATCCACTTAAAATAGTGAACGAGAACTGGATGGCTCAGCAGTAGGACAGCTGGCCACTAATCTCTAAGTCACGGGTTCGATTCCTGTTCAAGTCAAAAATAAGAAAAATAATTTTCAATTTTTTATTGTCTATTTCCAACATAGATCCCAAGTTTAGTCAGCTTTGAATGAATATCACTTTGCTTGAAAAGAGCGTATAAATACATCTCGTTATTCATTCGACTTTCTGACGATAAGAAACTCAAGTATATTATTAGATCATTCTAAAAAAAAATAGATCATGGCTTAGACCCTATTATGTGATTTATATAAATCAATAACTCACTAACTCAGTTGCTCGCAATCCTCATTAAAATGTAGGTGCATTATACATGATAGTTACGCATAGAAATCATTTTATAAAATAAAGGTCTTGGCTTATTTTGAAATTGTATTTTTAATACAGACCATCGAAAAAAGAAAATAATGAACAATTGATTTTTTAAGAAAAAAAAAAAATATTTAAAAAAACCATCACGCATAATCTGCTAATATGTATGCAATATTGTTAATTAAATGCATACATACAAACCGTTAATTTAATAAAGTGAAATTTTGTAGAATAAAACAATCGGTGTAAAGATTGAGAGAGAAATCGATGAATAACGAATATATACAATAGCAGGAAATTATTGCATATGGTTATGCAACTATAATTTGTGTTTAATATAATACATGCCTGTACATAAATACATATGTAAATGTTTATTTATGTTGTATGTGAAAAAAAATATTTCGTGTAACGTATAAATATTTTAAATTGCTCTGCTAAATTTAAAAAAAAATTGAAGTAAATTTTGAAAATGCCTCTGAACACCCTATACGGATGTGTTTATAAATTTCTACTTCACAAAAGCAAATTTTCTCCATTCAATTATTTATTAATTTTTTTTGAAAGAAAATATTTATTTGCATGTGCATAATTGATATTACATGCATGTGTATGATTACCAACATATAACGTTTTTTTTTTATCGATGATAATCGCTGATCACATCATCAGTTTAATTTTATAGCAGAGTAAAACTTTGGAAGTAATTAATAATTGTATTTTTTTATTGAGAATTGTTGTATATATGTATGTAGGTACTTAATAATATACTTTTACATACTACAGTACTTAGTTAAGTAAATAATTTATGTCTCTATAAACGATAATGATAATGATATACATCACATCATATTGCATTTTATATAAATACCACTCATACAGATACGAATAATTTTGGTATGCTTTACTTTATGCTGGTATGATACTTACTTTTTTTACGGCTAAATTTGAAGCTAAATCTAAAATCTTTAGCATTGTGTAAATGAAAAAAAAAATCACTCCATAATTTTGTGTTAGAGTGAAAGAGTAAAATATAAGTTGGATTTGGAGCTGAAGTACACGAAAAGTTCAGCTTAAGTGCATGAAATTAAGACGATATCAGCTTAAGCGCAGAAAAAAGAATTAGAAGAACATTCTTTTTCGTGCGCTTAAGCTGATAACAGCTGATATCGTCTTAATTTTTTACAAGTCATATTTAAAATCATATTTTATAAAAATAAATGGATAAAAATTTGAAAATGTTGACTGTTTTATCAGCAAATCAGTGCTTATTAGTTGCTTATAAACATTTAATAAAAAAACAAACAAAAAATAAACATAAAAAATTATGTTCTGTCAAATGGCTCTTACGACGTGAAATTTAATAATTAATATTTTTGTTTTTAAAATAAAACTTTTAAATCACACATTCAATTAATAATTCAAATTTAAATATGATTATTACAACTCTTATGTCAACGAGGTACACGAAAAATCAGTATATATGTACTTACATCTCAATCTCACTTCAACCATACATAATTACATCTTTCTTTAAACGCTAAATTTCGTGCGCTTAAGATGGAAAAATTTAGCTGGAAAAAAAGTAAGTATAATAACAGCTTTAATAATTGTACAAATACATATTTGTATCGTTTTAAATGTGATTTAAAAGAAAATTCCTTGACAAGTTAAGAGATTGGTTTTTCGAATATGTATGTATACATAATGTAATAAATGTATTTTTTCTGTTTAAATTATCAAATATATTTATCCATACACATTAAAAAATATCCTTGAAGAGAGCATGATTTATGTGTTCATATAGAAGCTTTCAGATTGAAGGATATAATTTTAAATCCTTAAAAAAAAAGATTTTATTTTGTATTCAATATACGTACATGTAAGTATGTATGTATATGCATTTGTATAAAAGAGCCCTTTTATTTTTGTTCTGCCAAACTACTTATAAATTCTTCTTAAATCAGTTTTTATTTTTATCATTTTTAACTTTATTTTGAAAGTTATTCTTAATTGTACATTCTACCAAGCAAAATACAAATGCACTGACAATATCATAATACATATATGTACAAGTAACGTATAATGCTTTGTACATATGTGATGTGTAATAAATATGATAAAATCAAAATATGTACAGTAGTAATACTTGTGTACATGTTAATACAAAAAATATACAAAATTTTTCAAAAGTTTGAGCACGTTCTTCAATTATTACATTGCACGCCTGTGTTGTTATACTGTTATTGCACTTTTATTCGTTTTTTAAGTTTTTCAAAAAATAATATATTTATGAAGCAGAAATAAAAACAAATAACAAATTTGATTTGTATTTGTATTTTATAAAATCATTGCGATAGATACATACATTGATAAAAAGTCAAAATATGTAAATGAAGATAAAAATGATCATAATACAGTTACATATACGACTACAATTGAGGGTCAATGGGGCGTCAAAATGTTTAAGGAATTAAGCAAAATTTACAAAAAATGTAACGAACGTAAAAGATAAAATTCTTCATTAGTATATGTAAAGATATTATTATGTAATCGTATAATATGACATTATTTATGTTTATATGCATAGTACAGTAAAACCTGTCTATGTTTACTACCAGCTATGCAAATAATTTTAACAAACTTTAACATGCAAAGGAAATGCAATTTAATATTTTTAACAATTGTATTTATTTATAGGTAATGTTTTCTAAATGAAAGTTCTACATACATACATGTTTGAAAAAAGTGTATGTCATTTATAATTTAAAAATAATTAAGTTTTCTACTTTATACTATTGACACATTACGGCTCATTATGAGGTGAAAGCTGTTTATGAGATGCAGCTTAATGAAGTGGTGACACATTATACTAAGCTTATTATCTTTGACAATTATCAATTTTTCAATAGTTTCTAGTGAGTTTTCAAATTAATTATTCGCAATTAAAAATAAAGAACTCCGACTAATATTTACTTGTAACTTCAAAAAATACGTCTGTAGCATGAAAAAATTGAAATTGACAACAAATTGTATTGGAAACTTGGAAAATTCCCAATAAATCTTTATTTACCTATGCCTCGTAAGATGGCGCTTTCACGTAATTACGACATAACAGCTGTTTCTCTTTGGTCACAATTACATATCTGATAATTCTCAGATTGACATCTCACTTAGATCATTTATATTATTCTTTTTACTAACTGAGCAAACAAACTGAAAGAAATGGACTGATACTTTTATTCTCAGTTGATTGTCATTTTGAAAAGAAATAATTAAAAAAAAATTTATTTTTACAAATTAATTTTCACAAATTATTTATTACAAATAAAATATATCCAAAAATTTACGAATTATGAACACGAAGATTGTCAAAATTGTTTTTTTTTAATTCTCAGCTTCTCACATCAACATCAACTGAGCAAAAATATTTTTCCTCAGTTGGATTACATAAATCTCACCTACGTTGCTGCTGCCACCTATAGCAGAATAGAAAAAACACAGACCAAAGAAACGCATTGCTCAATTGAGAACTGAGAATTATCAGATAATCGTGACCAAAGAAAAACAGCTAATGAGACGATTTTTACATCATTACGATTAATTTTACTTCATTATAATGAGCTTTCACCTCATAATGAGCTGTAATGTGTCAATAGTATTATTAAATAAAATACATACATTATAAGTGTGTATACATAGATTTTACATTAAAAAAAAAAAATAGATAACTTCAGTTGATTTTTTGAAAAATTATAAAACATAATTGAATTAATTAAAATGATCTAAACATCTTTGAATTATTGAAAATTACTCTTTAAGATTTCTTTTAAACAGTTATCATTCCAAGATTATTTTAGACTAAAAAATTTTTAAAATTCCTTCATGTTGATAAACTTTTGTTTTTAAATTCAAAATGAAGTGCAATAATTAGCAAACACAAATAAAAATACGAACTCTTCCGATTTAAAAAAATAAATTCAAAAAATTCTTGAACTTTGTTTAACTTTCAAAGGTGTTTTTGTTCTAGAGTATGGTGTTAAATGTATTTGAGATTCAAGATAAACAAATAGTCGTCTTACAGATTTATTTTAAAAATATTTCATACTCTTTACGGTCGTGTGGTTTGAAATCGATCAAAGCTTTGTCAATATCAAAGGTTTGTCTGTATATTTTCTTTTCTATCTTCTGTATTATATACATATGAAAATAAAATTAGGATTTGTATAAAAAATATATGTATTTTGATTTGATTTTTGTTTATAGTAAGCTATTATATTACCACATATGTATATGTACATGTACATATATATTATTTGAATTTGTGTTAAAATATTTCTTCTTATACATATCATATTTTCAAATGTATGTACACAAAACAGTATGTATTCAAAACACGTACATACTACATACATATACATACATATATACAATATGTACGAATTAAAATAAGTCTCCAAAAATATTTACAATTTTTTTTTATGTGAAAGAAGAAAAATATTTAATCAAATCACAATTTATGAATTCAAATAAAATATTCACATAAATGGAGATCTGTACAAATTCAAATAAAAATTTAATTTTATGTAGATATTAAAGTGTTTGATGAATTTCATTTTTTTTTTCGTGATTTCAACATAAAACACTCTGTTTCAACAATATTACACAATTAAAATGAAAGGAATTACTGAATGTATATTTTTCCGCATTTTTTTTTTTTTGTATATTTGTGCATTTATTTTTTTTATTTATGCAGTTTCTGCACATAAATGTGATATCATCGGAAAGAGAACAAAAAAGCCTTTTAAATTATATAACAAAACATATACTATGTCATCCTTCAATTTTTGAAGTTATACCGTCATAAGAAGAAGTTGAAAAAGTCTTTTTAAAAAACACGAAATTTTGACTTTAAGTCCTTTTATCTCAAGAACCGCAAAATCCAATCAAAGTGAAATAAACTGTGACAAGTAGAACAGAAAGTTATCTCTCAAATGGTATTAACTAATCCGATCAAAGATCCTAATCTGGAGAAATAATGATTTTCGTAAAAATTTTCGTAAAACACGTCATTTTGTACCAAAAATTTTTAAGGGTAATTTGCGTCCTTAAGATGAATTTGCGCCAACAGAGACATATAGGTACCACGTTAAAGAGGACATTCCAAAGTATCATTATCGGAAGGTCTCATTTCAAAATCTGGCGGCATCAATTCGGAAGTTTCCCCGAAAATATTATTACATATTGTGTATTAAAATATGTATTATGTTGGAAAATTACATATTGTTTTCAATTTAATTTCAAATATTATGTACAAATTAGAAAGAATTTATCGTATGGATAAACATAACCTTGTTTTGATCATATAAATATGTAATTAGTATTTCATTATGGTACAATCACTCAGTAGAGTGTATATCTATGGTAATTATACTCATCAATTTACTTATTTTGTGGGTGAAATGTATAAAATAAAATTTGAATATTTTTTATAATATTTATGAATTATATAGATATGGATGTATGTATACTTATATGTGATTTTACAGATTATTCATTTACTATTTAAATATCAAAATATTATATTTATGTTTTATATATAGTTATTATTTGTTATAAAATTTATTTGGATACACAAAAGATGTTATTATTTGGTTTGCATATTTTTTGTCATCTCTAAAGTATTGAATGTGAGTTTTGTAAATAATAATAAATATGTTTTAAATTGAATTTAAAATAAATTGATTCATATCTGAGTATGTACATATATGATAGTATAGGATGCTTCTGTATACTGAATTAAAAAAAAATAATAATAATAATGAAATGAATTTTTCTTATTATATTATTTGAGCATGAATTTCTGTAGCAATTTTTTTCGTCCGAAAATTTTTCAATAAAAAATAAAATTGAAGAATAGAAAAAAAATTAAATAATGAAATTAAAATAAATGATCATTTTTAGTTTAAAAATGTTATATTATTTATCAGCAACAGTTTTTTGTTTTTTTTGAATCAACACAAATGCTTACATATGTATTGATATATCTACATGCGTATCCAAATATGTATGTTTGTATATATTTTTCACACATCAGTGTATGTTCAATGATACAAATTGGTGATAAAATGAATTAATAATAAGTGTCGACCTGATTTGTGCTGATTGAATAAATTAATGCGTACAGTAATCAATTTAAATTATACGTTATATACAGTATGTAAATATGAACATAGATTATATTCACATATGTATGTCTTTTATATATATGTATATATATATTTTTTTTTATAAAAATAACAAATTTTCGTATTTAGTATATAATTTACATTTGAATTTCGCTTCTTTCGTACATTATATTAATGTATACGTATATATACGAGTATGCACGTATTGTTTGTTAGGTATGAAATAAATATTTATTATTGGTGCCACCAAAAAAGAAAAAAGAAAATGTAACTCAGTGTCAAATAAACAATCATACTCAAGAGATAAATTTATACCTTGGTGTGTTATGTACCACCATATACTATTTATTACATTGTTGTATCATTTAATTTATTCAATTTAACATCGCATCGATTTTACTTTTTCTTTTTCATTATTTTAATTGATTACATTATGTACCTATGTACATTTTTTTGTTTTTGAATTTTTTTTATTTTTTTTTTTTTTAAATAATTACAAAAATAAAAGTTTGATTTAAATTTAATTAATTAAATGTCTAATGAATTGAAATGATTGTATTCATGTTATTCAAAAGTTTTTAATTTTTTATACTTGTACAGATTAAATTTTTACAGTTTCGCATATATTTTAATTCGGAAATCATTAATCAGAATATTGTTCGCACTTTTATCATAAAAATTTCTACCAGCTTTTGAATTTGACACACATTAGAGGTATTCACGATTTGTTGTACGAGTGTAAAAAGTGTAAACTTACATCCAAATCTTACACTATATCGTTAACGCACCATAACAAACTTTGTTTAGAAAGCAAGCAAATTAATAACATAATGGGCGCTTTCAGTTCCACGCAGCGATGTAAAATTTTCCATCGCTGCAATAATTTCTCTTACTGAACGGCTTCGCTGCATAATCGCTACTTTGCAGTGATGTAAATATTTTGCAGCTAAAAAAAAGTTCGCTTTAAAAGTCATCGTAAACAAATTTTGACATATTTTAATTGAACAACAGACAAAGCCAACTATCAACTGTTTGCAGCGGGTTTTTCCGCTGTAAACAGTTCAGCAAATTGTATACAGCGATTATCTAAACATCGCTGCATTTTCATCGCTGACTTGCATCGCTGTATTGAACTGAACTCACCCAATGTCAGCTAAAATATTATAAAAATAAATTTAACCAAATTACTTTAGAATTTAATGTCAGAATGGCATATACAATAGTAATATACATTGTATACAATGACCCGTACTAATAACATTCTACTAAAGTCAGCTTTATATTAGTGTCTACTAACATTAAGTTAACTAAATTTAAAGTTAGCTTAAATTTCAACATTATTTTAAAATATAGTTTGATGTATTTCAATCATAACATGCGCTTTAAAATTGACAATAAATTCAATAATAAATTTATAATAAAGACTTTAACTTGGCTTTTTAGAAGCTGACACTAAAGTCTGCACTAACTAAAAAGTCTTTGCTAAAATTGTTATTGGTACACTTTTTTGCTAAAAGTCAACTTTTTTTAATAAAGACTTTAGTAGACTGTTATTAGTACGGGCCAATGGGTTTCAGCATTGTAAATTTTTACAAGCAGTGTAAGTAAAAATTACATAGAACATGTTTACAATAGGTGTAGGATTGTGTACGAGCTTACACCGTTTACAATGATACAAGACCAAACCGTGAATACCCTTATTGATTTGTAATCAAATTTGTAATCTTAAATGATTTATTCCATAATTATTCTAATTACATTTTATTATATTCTTCCATAGAACATATTTTATGAGAATCGTGTGTTAATCAACAACATAATGAAATTATTCATCAATGGAAAAATAGATATTATATACATAAGTACTTTATTCATACATAATGTATTCTATTTAATTTTCAATTATAATATATTATTATATGGTATTACACAAATGATTGTCTGATTTCTTTACACGTACACGTACTGTCTGCTTCTTAAATGCCTAATTAAAATGAATTAATTTTATTTGATTTCATTTATAGATATACTCTTTAAATTATGTGTACATACTTAGTTGATTATACAAATTACTTAAATCAATATACCATAAATGAATGGATGCGTTCATTTCCACGCAGCGATGTACAATTTTCCATCGCTGCAATAATTTCTCTTACTGGACGACTTCGCTGCATAGTCGCTACTTTGCAGCGATGAAAATATTTTGCAGCTGAAAAAAGTTCGCTTTAAAATTCATCATAAACAAATTTTGACATATTTGAAAGATGAATTTAATGGTTGAAAAGTTTATTAGTAAGGTGTATAATTTTTTATTATGAGAGTGATGAAATTACTTTTCATTTTGATGGTTTTAAAATGCTAATAATTCCAAGTTTCTCAGGAATTTAGGCAGCAAAAAATAAAAAAAAATTTCATTACATTAATATCAACCTAATTACTTACTATCAACATCAACTGTTCACAGCGGATTACGCTGTAAACAGTTCAGTAAATTGTATATAGCGATTATCTCAAGATCGCTGCATTTTCATCGCTGACTTGCATCGCTGCAATATACTGAACGCACCCAATGAAATTAAAATCTGTGTCATAAATTTTTTTTTTTTTACATGAAACAATCTCAAAAATATACATAAGTGCATATACACGTAAATATCTCGCACAAAAAAATATTGATTTGTTGATGTCGAAAATTACATTTGATAATAAAACGACATAAATAATTCTAGAATTCATCGTGACTCACATGCATTGTGATTATAATATTATTTAAGATACTAGCTGTGATTGTATCGATTGTAATTATTTAGTCTGGATTTCTAAATATCTAAATATGTGCATCTAGTCTACTATTTATTATATGTATAATTTTATCTAGTCACGAGATAGTAAAATTTTATTTGTAATTTTCCTCAACAAAAATAAAATCACATAAAGACCGCTCATATTATATGTCACTATGACCACCACATATCCATCACACACCAACAAGACCACCATCATATCAAATGCATGATTGAACACTAAAGTATGTTATTTTTATTTTCAAATTATTGATTTGAAATTAAATCACTGTTTCTAGTCTTCAGAATTATTATTAATTTCCTAATATAAAGTATATATTTCATATTTTTTTTTTCTGAACAATAATCATATGAAAAATATATAAAAATTTACAACAACAAATATATGTACGACGAAATATTTCACAATTTCTAGCATTGCTTATTTCATAAAGATCATTAATAATAGTTTAAACAGTTTTTATTAAAAATGAATGCTTCTGAGAAAGACATGCACGTATGTGAGTACATATACGTGAGTATGTATTTATATGTATATATATAGTTATGTACTAAAAAAAACCCTTTATTTCATTTACTCTAGATCATATTACATTACTTCATTTGAAAGGAATTTTTCAATGTTAACACACGAATTTATTTTTCGTTCATGATTTTTCCTGCATAAATTGTTAAACTGAATAATAATGATGATGATGGTGATATTGATGACTGTGAAAAGTGATGTTGTTGACGGTAATGATGATGTTGCAAATACATGCTTCTATATATAAAAATAATTTTATAATTTAATGACAAAATAGTCTGAATAGTTTGAATGTCACTGTCAAAAGTCATTGAACCTTTTGATGAGTGCATCTTGTATTGTATTGTACACAATATGTATATACATATTCATATACATATTTATTAGTTTGTTACTTTTCTATCTATATTATATATTATAAAATTTGTATCGATATTTAGTAAATTATTTATATGTACATATGTACTTATTTGATTTTATTGAAATATAAATTTCATAATAAATTTTATATTTTACTCATAAATCATATTTTGAAAGAGACATTGAATATTTACCTCAATAGGTTGCTCCATCCTCCCTCCTCATTTATATAAAACTATTAAAAGAGCATTTATATGTATATGTTTCTTTTAATCATTCATTTTGACATTATGTATACATACCTATAGGAAATACATATATATGTACATATATATACATATATATCCTCAGGGAAATTAATTTGATTTAAATATAAAATGAAAAAGAATAGAATAGAACATTAAGATTTTTCATTCATTTATTATATTATTTATTTTAAACTTTTTAAGTAAAAAGTTTTATAACCAATCTACATACAATATGCGGCAAAATAAAAGTTTACATTATAAAGAAATGGAAATCATATGTAATACGAATTTTACTATGTATGTATACTTGTATTTATAATATTTTTAGACAAAAAAAGTGTTATACACTGGAGTATTGATAATTTTTTTTTTTAATCTATGTATGTATAGTTTGTTCGCAGTTTCCATTATGTGTGTCAACAAATTTCTCCTATATCAACACATTATGACACGTTATATAAATATCCATATATTATATTTTTTCGTTCGTAAGACATAAATACATACATGAACATTACATTTGTATACATTTGTCTGTATTGTACCTGTGATTGTACGTATCAATAATACATTAACATGCGAATTTCATAAATTATGATGTAATTGCAATCATTTTTTATATATAAATACATATACGTACTAAATATACTTATATATTGTGTTCATATTCATACACGATACATACATACCTTTGTTTTATAAATATAAAATTTAATGAATCACGAACATCATAAGAAAGTATATAGGTTTTGAAATTATTATACATATACAGTACATTCATATCATATGTACTGTACATGAGTAAAATGCTTCATATGAAATTTTCTAGGTAATAATTGAAATAAGGGGCTCGTCTGTCTATTGAGTCTATTGTCTACTTATGATTTAATTTTCATATAGTTTCATTCTGTATACGTGACATTCATTACATACATTTATGATTTTCAATAAAAGTAAAAATAACTAGAAAAATTGCAAGTTTATACATACATATCTCACTGTATAATTATCATCATCGGTTCGTATCGAGTGAGTATTCGAATTTGAATAAAAAACACCATAGATGTATTTAAAATTATTAGGAAATTTATCTTCTGTTACTTCGATTTCAATTTAAAAAAAAATCTATAAACCGATCTTTAAGCAGCATACAGATTTTCAACTTGGTTGTCAACCAGGTTGTCAACATAGCATGTTGTCAACGTGCTGAATCGTCTGTAGATAGGTTGCTGGTTGAAATTTCAGGTTGATCAACGGTTGAAGAAAAATCAAAATTTTTTGATTATTTTTGCTTGGTTGACAACCTGGGTTGACAACCAAGTTCTGCGTCTGTACCTGTGTTGACAACTTGTTGAAAAGCCTCATTTCGATTTTAAAGAAATAAAGTATAAATTTTTTCTGGAATTTCAGATTGAATATTTAATAATATAATAACACAGTGTTTTTTTATACAAAATAATGAAATATACCTAATAATGAAATTTGAAGGGAATTTTTCTCAGAGAAATTTAAAGACAAAAATAATTAAATATGGTAAAAATTTATCTACATATGTTTATTTTGTTATCTGCATATATCAAACTGAAAAACAAAAACTCTGAACAAAAAACAATATGTCTGTAATGACCTTTCGGGACGAAATCATTTAAATAAATGATGTTTATGTTCAAGTTGTCAACTTGGTTTAGCGTCTGTGTGTTTTGAACGTCAACCTAGGTTGACAACAAGTTGACAACCAAGTTGAAAGTCTGTATGCTGCTTTATGCATTTTATATGTAATTTATGACTGATTACATATACTATTTGATTTTCGATAAGAATTTCTTTCTTTTTACTCATACCTCATTCATAATTGATTGTGGTGACTCATATATGCTTTGGTTATTTTAAAAGTTTATCAGTTTTTTAAATTTTTGATAACAAGAAATTATTATAATACAACATAAAAAAAATTTTTTTTATAGTAATTAGGTTGTTATTGTAGAAACAACTCTGTCACTTATATAGCCGCGTACATGTTTGAATCCATATATTTGTACATATACATATTTACAAAGACTGTGTTATTTATGAGTTTTTTTCACATCGAAATTATGAAAATGCATTTAAAATATTATTTTCATATTTGTATCGGTTCTTTTATCTTATTCAATTCAAGGGAAATACAAAACATATATTTTGTCGTTATCTCTGGAAGGTTAGACGTTTAGACATTAATTAAATTTCCTCGATTTTGAAATTTTATATTTAGAATTGTAATAGTTGATGTAAATGAGATAATTAGATAGAATAACAAGAAATATGTACATATTTGAACGTAAGAAAAATGACAGGAGTGACAGTCTTCCGATATATTTGAAAATTTCATTAATTCAATCATAAATCAAATTTTTTAAAAAAAATTCATTACTTTAGATAAAAATAATAACATTCAAAATCTGTTCACAATAAAAGTAATTTGTGTTTCTATGTTCGTGCTCATGCGAAAATGTCATAATTTGATATTTTCAAATTACATTTAAACATTACATGTGTAGCCTATATAAAATGTACATTATGTATACAATATCTGTGTATAGTAAATAATTTAAAAAAAAAATGTTGTACAATATGACTACATTTTTGGTCATCAGATCAGATCAGATCACATGTTCTCTATGATAAAATTAGAGCAATTAATTATCATATGAATAAATAAATCGTACATAAATTTAATTTAGCTACATGGAAATATTCATGTATGTATTCATTTATATTCATATACTGTACTGTATATAGAAATAATAAAATATGAACGTAACGACCTTGACATCCAATAATTACAATTAGCAAAAGTTTTATAAATCTATTACTCGTATACCTATGTACATTACATATTATGTATAGAATGTATGTTTACGTGGATGTACATACATATGTACATAAATGTACTGCTGTGGAATAATAAAAACAAAACAATATCTATCGTTCACATATGGCTTATGCAATAGAAAATTTTCTAATTAAAATATTTTTTACCCTGAACATCTAATACACATGTATCTATCAACATGATATAATGTATCTTTATCTCTCTCGTAATTTTACTTTCGATATTATTTGTTCTTACCAGATTTATGTATAACATACACATTTATTTACACATATAAATGTCAACAGAAAATTATATTCATATACATGTAATTACACATATTTTTTTGTCGATTTAACTTTTTACGCATGCAACAATTTATTTTTTCCTTTTGAAACATTAAACCATGTCGAAAAATATAATTTTTTTCTTGGCAACAAACGTGCATATGTATGTATATAATTGAGTATAGAACATTTCGGTATATTAAAACAAATAAATATGCATAAAGTATACTATAACACATGCATAATATAATGTACGTATAGATATAATAATTGCAAATGTAGATCAGTAAAATTAAATGTTCCTGTACAAAATATTTTCTTTTTTTAAAAATTGTATTTTGCTATTTCTCACGTGATAAGAATACGAAATTGTTTTTTTTAAGAATTCGAATCGAACTCTTAAATTATTATTTCAAACTCTTTTTAACACGAATATTTTCTACGATATTTAAAACGAAATGAAAGCAAAAAAAACCGCTTCTCTTCTAACATTTTATAGTTTCTAGTTTTATGTTCTAGGTTCTAGGTTCTAGTGTCTAGAGATTATCTACTATTACAGACTATATAGTGGTATACATTATATAGAAATACGAGTATATTATACATTTGTAATTTTTTTATACTCTTCAATTTTACGAGAATACAAGTATGTATAATTTATGAATCAATTGAGTATTTTTATTGCTTTCATATACACAGTGAAAACATGACATGACTGGCATCACGTCAACCACTAATCCAATATACATTATACATTATATACATATTTAATTTCACAATACAAAGAAAAAAGAAAAAATAGTTGAAGCAAAAAATCAAGTAAAAAAGTAATAAGCGAAAAGAAATTCATTTCTAAAACTTTAAAAAAATGTTGCAAAGGTAATTTCAAAAAAAAAAAAATTCCTGCTAATTCTTGTATTGTTGTAAAAAGTAGGTAGATAAGTTATGTAGATAGGTGCTTTCAACAGTATTTTAATAAAGAATATTACTTCCATCCATTTCATACATGTTTCTAAATTGAATGAGAAAAAACAAAAAAGAAATACGTACCTACATACAAAAAAAAAAAAAAAAATATGCGTGGATAAAAATTTATTATATGCGGTGTAGGTGAATTCTATTTTTGTGCATTCTTTACATACAAACAAATTCAAACAATGTTAATGGAAAATATATAATATATATAGGTTGCCATTGCCACGAGTGTCATTTGCAAAAAAGTTTCGTTACTGGTTACAGCTGCATATGTATGTATGTACCTACATAATTATGATTTTGGTTTGAATTATATAAGTATGTGGCTAAACTTCATACACAAATATAAAACTACACGTTATAGCTATACCCAGTCGTGTAGGCAAGTAATTACTGAACCGATGCTGCAACTAGTTCGTTTAAACATCAACTATAGTTCTACTTTCGATTACTGTGTATGAAAATAACGCATCATTTTTACACGGCGATGTCATAGGAGGTAATCAATCGCCTCCTTTCTGCATTACCTAGAATTAGTTTCTTCATTTATTCCAGTTAAATTTATTATAGAACGCATTTTAGCAGTAAAAGGAACAATTCCGATATCGATTCTTGAAAAGTAATTATGGAAGGTATTCCTTTTAATTGGTAATAGAAATGATTTTTTTCATAAATAAAGTACAATTCAAATTCTGATTTATTTGTTGCACCAATACAACATATATTAATTAATTTTTTTTTTTTTTTTAAAACAATATAAGTAAATACTTTTAAGTATGCATCATAATATAAAAAAAATAATAATAAGGAATATAATAATAATATGTAAAATTATAACAGTTTAAAACAATCTTACTTTGAAGAACTTTATTGATGTTTTTGCATTCTTTAAATGGTTTTTTTCCATGGATTCCCTCATAGTTATGATTAAGTATTATTTCTGCATTCAATATATTTAGTAAATTTTTTTTATACCTCCTCCACGTATTATTTTTTTAATCTACCGTGTTAAAACAGAATTAATTTTTTATTAAATTTAATAAATTTTACCTATCTATTATGTATGCACAGTTAATTCAGTTTTTTATTAACTTATATTATTTACTGTATTAGCTTATATTTATTCACTATATTTATATCATTTCAAATCAAGTTCAGAACTTCTAATGACTATTTCCCATGTTTATACTTCACATCAAAACGATATGAGATAAAACGATCTAATAAAACTGGTTTTACAGATGTTTATACTTCTAGTTCGAATCGATATGAGATAAAACGGAATGAAATGAAATGCAGTGCTACCACAACATTTTTGCATTTTGAATAAAATATGTAAATAAAATTAAAATTTACAAATTACAACTCAAAGAACGATCACGAAATGAGAGGTTAATTATTTTAGTTTAATAATTTTTTTTTTTGAAAAGTAGTAAAAATGATTCTCAAAACGATATGAACGGTTTATACCGATTTTCATATCGTTTTGACAGCTCTCAAACCGCTTTAATTATGGTTTTTAGTTAATGCGATTTAAAAATGATAAAACGTTTTAAGGGACGTTTATACTAAACTTTCAAATCGTTTCATCTTGTATCGTTTTGATTTAGACCGTTTTGATGTGTAGTATAAACGTGGTAATTGTTCAGAGTACAATTGCATTACATTCCACATTACTTTTTTAATGAAGTAATGTATTATTGAACTACTTTATTCGAATTGGAAAATTGTGAACTAGTTACAGAATTGATTCTGCCAGTAATGTTATTACTAATTCGCGACTGGGACTTATAATAACTTAAATGTATGTGTACAATATTGTAGATGTTCAATAACATACATAACATAATATAACAAAATATACAGGTTTTCCTATGCAATATTATCTCTCCTTTCCTTACTACATACATACAACATAAAATATTATGATGCCTTTTGTATGTTTATTTTATGTGTACATTTTTTTCGTAAAATACAAATTATTATTATACATATCTACATACATTATATAAATATGAATTACGTACATAAGTGTATTTACTGTTGCCTTATATATATATTTTTTTTGTACTTTTGCTTTTTTTGTGTGTGTCATATACACGTAACAGAAAAGAATTTTAGGTTCAATGAACTTGTTGGTGAATATCGTATGAATTTTTTTTTTTTCACATTTTTCATTTATTGTTTTTCTTTTGTATTTTTAAATGCTATACAATCATTATAAACAGCTTCTGAAATTCTTTGTGGCAGTTGTCGGTTATTTATTTATTTATTTTTTGTTTCATATGCAACAAGAGTTCTAAAACTCCTCTATATATTCGTTTCAATATTACATTATATTGCAATTATTATTGGTATGTTGATAATTATGTCGAATACAAAACTATTCGTCAATGTATATTACATATTAGATAGTAGGTACCTATAAATTTATCTTATTTTTAAAAATAATAAAAGAAAGTTTTTATAACAAAACTTCTTAGTACCAACTATATACTAATATTTATCAGTCTAAAACAGACATAAATTTATATATACGATCAATGAACAGCAGCAACAACAACAACAACAACAACAACAACATCATTATTTGACAATAATATTATGCACGTACATATTCCATTACAATACAGTGGACGTCAAAAGTATTTGTACACCTCAAAATATTTGTAAAATGCTCTATCTTCCAAATAAATCCGTACAAGTGATGACAAGTTTTACATTAATATAGTAGAATAGTTTATTATTCTTTAAATAAAATTCTTACTACTTTTATGTTAACGTTATCAGTGGTGAAAAGAAGTTGGAATCAAAACTCATCTAATATTGTAGACACACAGAGGTTGAAATTAAGTATTTTGCTAATTTCAGCCTCGAAATCCGGAAAAAACGACGGATTTGGGCCGAAATCTAGTCAGCGAAATTACATAAAAAATACGTAATTTCGCTCGAAATCTACTCATGTTTCGCTCTTTACGTAGAACAGAGACATCTACTAACAAATTGTAAACAAAAAAAAATGTTTTTTTTTAAATTTTCATTAAGAAATAATAGAATATAATTGACAGTTAAATTTAATAGAAGAAGTAGGCTATGTTCCGATAAATTAAATTAAAATTAGATAAATTAAATAAATGAAACAAACTGTCAAAATCGCTGTATGTCACCTTCGTAAATTCAACTCGAAATTAAAATGAAATCTACTTAATTTCAACCTCTGTGTGTCGAAGACATAAGATTCATTATCATAAATTAAATTGCAAATGTTCTAAAAAAAAAAAAAATTGTTTTTACAGGAAAAATATTTCTGTAACATTTACGCAGAAAAACTGTATAAAAATTATACGGGATTATATGAATGTACAAGCAATTTTGACTTGTTTTAATTATTTTTCTCCAACTTGCCAATGAACAGAGATATGAAAATGAAATTCCGGAATGATATTAAGAACATATCAAATGTTTCATTTGTGCCAAAAATTGAAAGATATGTTCACTTCATTCTGACATGCAGGTATCTAAAGTTTAAATTTTAAGGTATACCAAGACTTTTGATGTGCGCTGTATATAATTATATCACATAATATATGTGTGTAGAAAAAAGTTATAACAATAATAATAAAAATAAAAAAAAAATATACATATATAAAGATTTTAATGTCTACTTTTAAAGTTATTATAAAATAGAACTGAGATATTATTCTTATTGACAGGTTTAATTCTTTTCTTTTTATTTATTTTAAAAGAATGAAAAGAAATACATACAAACATAATATATAAAAATATTAAATTTCTACATTTTTGTTTTAACATAGCATTCATATTGTATTCAACATTATATTTGAGAGTATAATATGTATATTTATACAAAGTATATGTACATATTCATTAATGTTTGTTTATGTTCATTTAATTTATTTATGTATAAAAGAAAATTCCCATTCGTTTTTGTTCAGATTTTTCTCTGTTGTTTCATGTACGCACGTATCAAAAATATGTTGTTCTTCTAGAGCATTTTATTTTTTTTTTTTTCAAAATTTTCATATTTATTTTTATTTTACATTTTGTTTTTTTTTTCATTTATTTTATTTTTTGCTGTTTTCTATATGTTTAAATAAAATGTTATGTAAGATAAATACATAATTCTTCCAAGCATTGATGAGTATGTATGTATTTATGTATGTTCATACACATAGCATAACGTCATAAACAATACGGAAATAAATAAATAATAAAATTAAAAGCAAACATAAAAAAAATATTATACAAATAATAATAACAACAACAATAATAATTATGATAATGATAATAAATTTAAAAAGAAAAAAACAAACAAAAATCAGAAAAAAAAATGAGAGATATTTTTTTAGTTTTTAAATAAGTACTTGAAATAATCTTGATTTGTTGAGATTTAAAACCCCTTTTTCTATATAGAAGTGGATTCTTTTTAAATTTAAGTGATTTTTACTTTTTTGATAAATATTTAGAAAAGTGACTGTTCAAAACTATGTGTATATGCATTTATAAATTTTTGAAAATAAAAAAAATATTATTTTACTTATATGCTCATAATTTTATTCAGTTAAATGGTTATATAAATTTATTTAAAACTAAACTATTGAACTGAAGCTATTTATCCATGATTATGATTTCTTTTGATTTTCTCCTCTGTCTGTTTTTTATATTAAAGAAATTTTCAAGATATCCATATACCATACAAGTAAAAAAAAAGTCTATTTGTTCATATATACCATTTCAAGTTCAATAACGACCATTTCAAAATCATGTACAACTTTTTCAAATCAATATATTAAACTATTTCAATTTCGACCACAACCAATTTAATTTTAAAAACATTTTTTTTAAATTTGAGAACTTCATTGAAAAAGTCGGTATTGTATTATATAATTGGGCAATTCACAGTTTGTTGTAAATTTAATCTATTGTATAAATACAACATTTTTACACTGTGAGAGACCTTTAGTAATCAGAATGTAAAAATCAGCTGACAACGCAATACAATACACAAAAAACATGGGTCAGAGCATTGCTAAAATACAAGAGTAGTTGTATTTTATTTTAAATAATTTTATTAAATATACAATGGTCAAATACAACTATTATAATATGCAGTTATATACACTATGTATATATATATAATTATATAAGATTTAAGTTTCAAAAAATAGTGGCAAACTCCACGTGTAATTTGGAAAAGTTTTGCAGCTTCTTACAAGGCTTAATTAACAGTATAGACACTGATAGCGATTTGGATGGAGCATGGTTAATAATGGACAACGCTAGAATTCATAAGACGCAACAAGTTCATGAATTGATAAATACGACCAATTTTGAAAAGAAATTTCTTACTTCATATTATATACTTAACCCGATTGAAAAAAAGGTTGTACATGATTTTGAAATGGTCGTTATTGAACTTGAAATGGTATATTGTTTCTTACGTTATTTTTTTCCTTTGAAATCTACCTTCTAAAGAAAATTAATAAAATGATAAGGGAAAAAAAATAATTATCCTATAGTAAAAAATTGTACAGTTTAAAATAGGACTTTTGTATAATACAAAAAATTTTTAGATAAAATTGTCGAGAAAGAAATCCCCCAAAAATCATAGAAAACCTATAAAATAATTATGAAATATTAAAAATTTCGTATTCAAAACAATTTATTTTCATGTTGGAAAAACACAGATACAGATACTAACGGTGCGATTCTGCATAAGAGATCTCTTATTCCTCTTATTTCTCTAAAGTTTTGGTGAAATATATTTTTTAAGAGGAATCGGTATTCTGGATAAGAGATTCACCTCATAAAATGACATAAGATTCACCATAGGTTTTAAACCCACCTTATTCAATTTACTACTTGTCATATACAATGATAATGTAGTTATACTGTTTTATCATCTTATTATTATTAATACAATTCGATTATTATTATCAAATTACTTACAATATGCACGACACGAATACAATATTTGAATATCAACATATAAATAAAATAAATAAGAGATATGAGAGGTTCTCATTGATGACCTCTAAAGTTTAGAGATTTTTGTCCGTTAAAACAGAATTTTTCGGTTATAAACGTTCAAAAGTAGAATGTCAAAATTCATTAAAAAATTCACCACTGAAGTTAAGAGATCAGCTGATCACATCTCTTATCTAATTTAATTTAACTCCTAAAAGTATGTATTTGTAATGTAATTTGCACTAAAACGATAAGAGGAATAAGAGAAATAAGAGATCTCTTATGCAGAATCGCACCGTAAACTAGAATGTCAATAGAAAAAGAGTTTGTTTAAATTTGCTACAAATAGCAAGAATATTGTTTTGTCTAAAATCTAACTGCATCAATATTAAAAAGTATTGATATTTTCCTGTACAAACAAACATATGGCTATTAAAATGACTGTCCGATCACTTTTGCTTTATAAATTAGATCAAGAATTTTTCTATTCTTTATGATAGAAAACTGATTTTTCCATATTTTGTTTCAGACAAATATTGTATAAAATACTTTTTATGTACCTAGGTAAAAATTAATTTAGTTAATTTTATTTGAGTTTACATACATTGAAGTTCAAAGTTTAAACTTTAATTTTTCAATGACTTTTGTTTTTGACTGTACATTAAATGTAAAATTTAAAAAACTATTAAATATATTTAATATTATTTATTTTGTAATTTTTCCTTACGTATTCACGAAAAATAATGTTACATGCATATGTACATAATTATGTCAAAAGATTGCGGATACTTAAAAGCCAGATTAAAAATAAAAAGGAATAAAAATATGATTTAAAATAAGTATTTTATATACACTTGTACGTTTTTTGATTTTAAAACAAAAGTTTTACAGAGAAAGAGAAAGAAAAAAAAAATTGAAGAATTAAAAAAATAAAATAAAATAAAATAAATTTTTATTAAATGAAATGGAAAATTATATTTTCAACTAAGAAATACTTACGTATATAAAAAGGAAAACCAGACAAGAATAATAAAAATGTTCATACATTTTTTTACATGCATACTCTTCCATACACATGTACATTCCATATGTAGTATGTAGTATAACAACGCTCATTATATATCGCGAAACATTTTACTTTTATTTACGTGCATTGTATTACACAAATATTATCCTACATATCATAATCACACATGGAATGTACACATATAAGTACATTACACATATATGTATATATTGCACATATTTAATACTTCATGCATGTGATGACATTTTCATTATGATGCACATAATAAGATTTTTCAAATTGTGTGTACGTTACATAGAGCACATATTGCACAAAATAATATCACTCGTATCTAAACATTTTGTTTATAGCAACACATGCAATATGAGCAAACTTTTTCACTATATATGGATGGATATCTATATCTAATGTAAAAATGTATATGTATAAGTAGTAAATGTGTTAGATATTAATATGTATAGGATACTATAGATATTTTACACAGCTATAATAAAGAGTTACACATAAACACAATATTATATTGTACAATACATACATATACATATGTATATATATCTTATATGTTTGAATGATTTTCTTGTATATACATACAGGATAAGAAGTTTAATGGAAATTAAGTTAAATATCTATTAAATTAAGTACATTAGCTCGTTTATGAAAT
This sequence comes from Villa cingulata, assembly GCA_951394055.1. Classification (NCBI taxonomy): domain Eukaryota; kingdom Metazoa; phylum Arthropoda; class Insecta; order Diptera; family Bombyliidae; genus Villa; species Villa cingulata. Next base: position 16,799,591 of record OX596020.1, on the reverse strand, counting down.
GATGGCAGTTAAGAATTTAAATTAATTTTTTTTTTTTTCGTTCAATTTATGTTTTTCTTATTATCTATTATTTCATATACTATCATATTATATTGTGTATATTTTATTTATTTGAATATAATGATCAAGTAATTCGATTTATTGTGAATTTTATAGTACTTAGCAATATGTTTTATTTGGTCGTTGATTAGAAGTTGTATTTTTGGATTCTATTCTAGTAAATTTTTTAATTTTAGATCTAATTTTCATGATAATTTCACATTATCTAATTTTAGATAGATATATCTGAATATTAACACCGGTATATACATGCGTATAGGCATATCAACGTAAAATCAGTTTAAAAATTCTATTTTTTTCATCATGCATATTTCAAAAATATTACAATATTATGTATTTTATTAATTTTGTATGTTATATCCAAAAATCATGCAATAATTACCCTTCTTTTATGATTATTTAAATTTTTTATTTTTCAGTGTTTGATGATGGATTTTATATGTATAAATTTGGTTGAATTGAAAATGTGAATTTATTTTTTTGAAGTCGTACTATACATATACATATATAGGTACGATAGGCATTTACATATAATATGCCATACATGTACATTATATGTACCTACGTATTTTAAAAATAAAAATTAAAAAGAAATTCAAAAATGAAAAATCGAAAGAAACAAATCACGTACATTTAAAGTAATTTTTATATCAAGAGGCTTTCAATTTATTATAAAAGTTGCATATATGTATATACATACTACATTTATGTATGTCTGGTACAATGTATATGTTACATAAATACTTACTTATATGATACGTTTAGTATATTATACATTGAAAAATATTTTATTTTTATTCAATCTGTATTTAATATATAGGATATCGTATGTATTATTATACGTAACGTTCATTTAAACTAATAAGTGTAGTAACAGTATAGCAATAAGCGAATATGATAATTTTCCAGATAGATGTACCTACTTTATCTCCTGTAAATAGATAATGAAAAGAAAAGAAAAAAAAAAAATAAAATAACATGAACAAAATTAAAATATTATTTTAATTATGTGATTTAGTTCTACTAGCATTATATTGATATAAGAAACAAAATGTAAAAAGTAAAAAAAAAAAAAGGAATATAAAACAATATTTTAGATTTTCGAATAAATTCATGATTATATTTGCTGCCAATGCTGTCCATTTTACCCCAGGCTTCAAGGCAACTTTTTTTTTCAAAATTCACCATAGACAGATATATGTATATTATCATTATGTATATTAGGTATATACATAGTATGTACATATATGCATTTTATATGAATACATACAGCTCCAAAATCTATATATCTATATTATCACTATTATGCTATATAACTATTTATAATTTGAAAAATCCACCACAATGACGTCAGTTCAGTTCAAAACTTGCGATTATAATTTTTTATCGGTTGAATGTTGAATCATGTCATGTTCACGATATTTTCATTTTTTTATTGTAATCATTCGTTCAAATTTAATCAAAGTAAAAAGTAACATGGATCATTATTTATTTGTGTTGTGCCTTGTGTTAATATCGAGTGTATGAGAATACATATATGTATGTATTTATTTATTGTGTAGAATACGTAATATGTATTATGTAATTTATAATTTTTATAGAATAAAAATGAATATAAAAAATTATTTAAAATTTTAAATACAGCTACATAATATTATTTATTTAATTTGTTAATATACCTACTTATGTACATATTTACGTATAATATAAATATACTGTTTTATTTTTATTATTTTTATTGGTGGATAGATAGATAATATTTTGTGTTCCTTCTGTAGTAGAAGAATATTTTGTATAAATACTCGTACATATATTCATATACTCGTACATATATTCACCACATACAAACATCATCATAATATTTATATTTGCATTTGTATATTTTTAATTTTCATATGCTCCCCAGTCCTGACTTCTTCAGGTCTTCTTCAATAATATATCTGCACGAATTCAATATCAGCACTCTTTTACATTACATGAGGAGACATGGGGAGCATAAGTTATTCGATGAGCAAAAAGAGATTTTCGTGCTTTTTCATATAAATAAAATGAGTGAGTTGAATTGAATATATAAAATACAAATTCAACAAATATTGCAATGCAACTTTAGCTCCCCTTTTATGCGTAAATATATACATACATAAATTTGTTTGGTATACATTCATTCATATACGATATAAAGATACTTTTCATTTTGATTATTTTTGTTAATAATATTTCTGTATATTTGTATACATTTTTATTTATATACATATATGTATTTTGCAAATTTTTTTGTCTCCACTATACAACATATACTGCATGTATTATTATGTACATACTATATTTTTGTCTATTAAATTTCTTATGTGTACAAAATTAGTGTGAAGTGAAAATGAAAAATTTTTTTATTGTAAAAAGTTTCTTTACATAATGTGATATGTATCACATACTGTATAGTGTATACAGTACGATAAATATAAGAAAAAATAGCAAACAAAATATTCATAAATTCACAGTCGCAATTAGTTAATAACACAGCATCAGAAGCAGACTCCCTTTTTGGCTTTGGGGCCTCTGCCTCTGCCTGTGTTCTGCATAGTGCATACGAGAGATAGAAGACGTACATACAAGACATAACATACATACATACTTATATATTCTCCACGCAGTGCATTCAAATTTCAAATTCATACATGTGTGTGAACATATTTATTAAGTATCTGCATATATACATACATACATATGTATAACTGGAAATAAAGTAAATTTTTCTATTTGTTTTATTTTCATTTTTAGTTTTTCTTTTTTTGTTTTCTACATATATAACAATTACACACTGTCGACTTTTAAATTAAATCTCTTGAAATTATATATATATTTTCTTGATCGCGTTCTCGTAGTTGTATGTATCGTAGCTGTCCGTACTCCGTCCGTAGTCGTCGCCGTATTCATATAATAATAATGTACATGTGCATATGTAATTTATGTACATACATTATTATTATACTGATATAGAATACTAGAGTAATAAGAGTACAGTACTAGATCTAGAGTGTATGATGGTGCTTTAGTGTTGTATTTGTATTGTGTCTTTCGTTGTGTGCTGTAACTTTATCATTTTGTTTTATAACAAGAACAACAGACACAGACATTTTCAATTTTAGAGTTGGTTGGCGGTCGGTCGACAGTCATATTTAGAAATTGATCAACAAAACATTCAATTAAATATAGAAAAAACAAAAAAAAAATTTTTTTTTTTTTAAATAAAACAGTTAGTTAATAATAATTAAAATAATAAAAAAATAATTTTGTCATCATTTTACTGTGTAGTTTTCTTATTTTTCTAGGTATTGTTTCTTTTTTTTTTTTTGAAATTGAATGAATTCATTGGATATTTTCATATGAAATTATTTATATTTTTTAAATTATTTTCATTTTTAAATTCTTTTGTTTTTCTTATTTTTGTATTTTTTGTTTTGGTTATTATAATTATATGTACCTATATAGTATAAAACGTACAGTATAATGAATTAAAATATCGTACCGGATAGTATAAATAAATAAAATTCTAGGTTAAAATTCTGTAGAAGAATTTGTTGAAGAGTTAAAAACTACATTATAGTTTGTACAAGAATTCCTTGTACATAATATATGATAATATTAAATAACAAAATACAATCGTATAAATTAATTATAAATACACATTTACGAGTATTTGAGTTTGTTTTTTTTTTTTTTTTATGATGGTGTGGTGATAATAAAAATAATAATAATGAGAAAATTGGGTACATTTTGATCTCTCACTCACATCTCATCATCAATAGTCAACAGCAAAAAAAAAAAATAAATAAATAAAAAAAAAAATAGACAGAACGTAACGTCATTTCAGTCACTCAGTTCGTCAATTACAGTAGATATTCACATTAAGTATATTATTTGAATATGTATATGTATGTATTTTCGTATTTTTAAAATAATGTAAAATAAACGTACGTATTCTCATATACATTTACATTATGTTAGATATAAAAATAAATTTATATTATGTACAGTATGTATTTACATTATATACTGAGTTGAGATATTCAGCTTTTTCATTCTTCATGCACTGTATTTGACTGTAGTAATGTACTGTGGTGCGGCTAGCATAGCATCTAGTTTACTCTATATAATTTTAAATATTTTCTTCAATTTCAATTTAATTTCAATTACCATAATCATCGCACTGTGTTTATATATGGGACAAGAATAGAAAATGTTAAATTGAATCAGAAAAAAAAAAATACAAAAAGTTCTTTCTGTTCTTCTGTTTTTCTTAAAAAAAAAAAAAAAAATAAAAAAATAAACTGCAAGATTATTATTTTTGAATTTTTTATTTTAAACATTTTTTTTTGTTTTTTGCTATAAAGGTATTAAAAAATGAACGAAAGTGATGAAGAAAATAATTGAAGAAAATCTGTTTTTAATTTTTTGAGTTTTTGAAGCTAACCAAACCATAAAAATATAAGAATAAAAATCAAATTATATAGAACTAAAAAAAAACTTAATGAAATTATTTATAAATGAAAAAGTGCATTGCAAAATTTTAAAAAATATTTGAGGTTATATAAAAATAATTAAATTTTCAAATTTTCAAATTTAATTTCAAAATATTTAATATGCAGTGTGTTTTTTTTTTTTTTTTTTTTTTTAATAATTGAAGAATTTCATTTAAAAAATTCATAAAAAAAAAAAAAAATAGAAACAATAATCGAAAATATGAATTACAGATTATAAATAAAAAATTATTTTCACAAAGAAAAAATAAAAAAAGGTTTTATGTAACTGATTTTAAATTTGTTGTGTGTTGCACAACAGATTTACAAAAAAAAAAAAAAAAAAAAATAATTTTCAAATACTCTTTAGATATGGCTATAAAGTACATAAATGTATGTATGTATGTATGTACATCTCTACTTCTCTGTATGTATTCATAGACAATGCATATATACGACGAGTATGTAGTATATACATATGTATATTTGATCATTCGATTCTGCAAATTTTTCAATGAGTAAAATATGTATGTATATTTACTACATTATCGTCATCATTGTATATTTAATATTAAATCAAAGAATAAAGCAATACATTAGTAAATGACAATCAAATAAAACTAGCTTGTGCTCTGTCTAAAAAAAAAAAAAATGTATATCCTAATTAAAAAAAACAAAAAAAAATAACCAAAAATAAAAATAAAATAAAAAAAAAATCAAAACAAAAAGGAGAAAAAATAAAAACAAACAGAAATTAAAATGCGAAATGCAAAAATGTGTTAATGGACTTGTTTTTAAAAATTAACATTCAAAAGGTTCTCTATTAAATAAAATAAGTTGTATATATATATTTTACATTGTATTCATATGTACATAATATATACAAATAAATTATCTAACGTAATACGGTAATACATATACTGTTATAGGTACATATATCCACCTATGTATATATTATACTTTTCTATATTATTTTAACTATGCATTGCTAATTGGTTCTCAGTGCTGCTTAATTATTTTATTTTTTCGTGTTGAAATTTAAAATTATTATATTTGCATCATACGATCACCAATTACACTACAATTACACTATTTATTCTAATGTTGCATAGAGTGTGTAATACTCCTCACAGTCACATCACAATAATCATTAATGTAAAAAAATTTTTCAGTTTCTACTTTCTACAGTGTGCTGTGCTGTTGGATATAAATGCAAATTTTTCGTTTCGTTTCAATTTATTTCTTTTTTTTCTCTTCATGCTATTATTTTTACACATTGTATATACCTATATTAATTATAATTGTCAATTTATTTACATTCGAGAAAAAAAAAATGCAATAAAAATTTTACTTATTATTTAAATAGAGAGAATTTATTATTATCACATATTTTTAAGTGATAAGCAGTACTATATATTCTTATTATTTTGTTTTTTGTGTTGTTTTATCAACATTTTTAGTACATATTTTATTTCAATTAATCACTTATTTATGGATATGTATACTTACAAATGTACTACAAATCAAAATATATTACATTATATTGACAAATTTTCTTGTTGATTTATAATGATCGTTAAATATTTAAAATGTGTACCATAAATGATGATTTTCGATGAATTCATTCAATTAAAAAATAAATTATTAAACAAAATATGTATTATTATCGTCACAATATTATAATTTCATTTACTTTTGCAAAACAAAACGTAAAAAAAAAAACAGTATAGCTATATTTTTTTTTTATCTGAATATTATTTGATCGTTATGAACCAGCAGAGATAAGACAAAACTATAAATAATAAAGCAATATGAAAATATTATACTATTGACTTTTTTTTTTTTTGAAATTATTTTTTAACAGTGTGAAATAGTGTATAGAAGATAATAATTTTCAAGGTTTTTTTTTTTTTTTTTAATATTATCATTCATCGATTTCTTCATGGTAACTGCAATAATTAAAGTTTTATGTTGTTTTTGAAGAAAAAAAAAAAAAAAAAAAAAAAAAAAATAAGTAGGTACGAAATAAAAATGGAAATTGATATTAAAATAATAAAATGTAACAATCGTTAATAAAAAGTTAAAAAATTAAACATCTGCCGAATTAAAATATAAATATTAATATTAACAATATAATAATAAGAGTAATATGTATAGTGTTACGTGTTACACTTAACGACAAAAACGAAATTTAAATTAAAAATAAAATAATTTTATGTATAACAAAACAAAACAAAAAAAAAACAGAAAAAAATTTTACAAATTGACAATTTATTGGAAATGCATGCTATTAGTGACAAAAAAATAATTTAAAAAGAAATTAATAAAAATTTTTCTTTTTTGAATATTACATTTATGAATTAAATAATATATACTGTATTAATTTATCGTTTATTTTATTATTCATATATTATGCATATACAACATTTTTATATATTCAGTTATATAAAATTTTTACACATTCATACATATTATTATCAATGATATTGATAATAATAAAAATTATAATAATGGCAAAAATATTTATATTATGTACCCCATACACGTATGACGTAAATAATAAATAATATGTTATGTCTTATATGTCGTTATATTTTCTGTGAAGTACTCGCACTAATACCGACGTATATACACGTATACCTATGTATTGTATAGTGTAATGTGTATATGGTAAAGAACAGAAAGAAAAAAAAAAAATTAGAAATTAACTCCGGATTGTTTTTCGTGGTCGTTTTTTTTTTTTTTTTTTTTTGAATTTTAAATTTATTTTGCCAATACTATACAAAAGTGATCGTTGTCATAAGTGCATTTTATATCAATTTTATATGCTCATCAAATCATATTTATTTTTACAAATACCTATACATATTTTTAAAATGTGTACCTAATTACTAAAGAATTTTATATTATTATTTTGTGATGATATTTTGTTGTTTTTATCATAGAAAATAATTTACATTAATGTATATAATGTAAAAATAAAAATAAATAAAGTAATAATATACATAATATATGTGCAGTTTTATGATTTGTAAGTTTTTATAATACATATAATGAGTTCTCATATGAATACGCGTTTTCCATTTTAATTTTTAAACTGTACGTGTTTATGTGCTAAAAAAAATTATCAACAACAAAAAGATAAAAACGATAGTGCATTAACATTAAAAAAAAAAAATAATGTATGTATACACAGTTTTTCTTGACCGAATATCGAATTTGGAATTTTTTGTTAAGTTATTATAAATTTTCTATACATATAAGAGTACGATTACATTACATACATTTATTTGAAAATACAACAAAAATATAAAAGTAAAACTGATTACTTTTCTAGTCTATATGTGTTTTTTTTTTTTTTTTTTAAATTATACTCACCAATATACATACATACTGCATATGTACATATACAGTGCTACTAATACTTAAACTTCTAAAATGTACATTTCATATGTATAACATATATCATATAAACATCAAAGAAATCTAAGAAAAAATAAAAAAATAAAAAAATAAATAAATAAATAGACAAAATAAATAAAAAAATAATAAAAAAAAGTAAAGTAATGGAATAATTACGATAATAACAAAAGATTTTGTTATTGTATAATCACGTGCTATATACCAAATGATTATCACACGATTTTACAACTTTATTTAAAATTTATATCTTGTTTTTTTTTTTATATTATTATTGATACAACGTTTCTTATGTGTATTATAAATATACATATACGATTTGAACTATATATGATGCATAGAAAAGAGATGATAAATAAATGAGAATTTTTTTTAAATAAATACACATATAGAATATACATACATATATACAGAATGTATTTTAGTACATAATATGCTTTTTCTAAATATGTACAATTAATTAAATAATATCAACAAGATTTAAATATAAAATATGTACATTGATAATAATTATTGAAAAAAAAAAATACATAAGTAAAATAAAATTGATAATACTCGCGATAATCGTGAATTGAATAATAATTGTTTCTCTTGAGAATTTTTGGTTTCTTAAATTTTCCATTTTATTTTTTTTTTTTTTGTTTTTTGTTTTGAAAAAAATTCAAAAGAGAAACATGAAAAAATTGGAAAGAAGAAAATAAAAAAAAAAAATATTTCTTATAGCAATCTTGAAAACGACAATGAGATATATTCATGTGAACAATTTGAAGCGTCAAATAATAAAAAGAAAACAGCAATTGAAACAGCAACAACAAAACTTATTCAACAACAACAGCAGCATCAGCAACAGAAAATATTGGAAGATAAGCAATTCGATCGTATATTGGTCGAACAGAAAAAATCTGTACCCTGTGAATTATTATCAAATGGAAAGTCAGCACAAAATAATTTCAAATTATCACCAGCAACAATAAAAACAAATGTAATAAAATCACCAATAAAATTAACATCTGATATTGTTAATTTAAATGAAAATAAAATATTAAATCAAACTGAATTGGAAAAGAATTGTTATCAACAACAACAGCAGCAGAAGCCACAGCAAACACAACAACAAATTTTTCTTCAACAACAACAACAACAACAACAACAACAAAAATATTTATTGGAATCTAATAAAACAAACATATTACAAACATTACAAAATATTGACAATAAAATTAAACCAGATTTGATTAAATGTGAAAAACATCAATCCTCTAATAATAATCAATTATATCGTGAAAGTTCATTATCACCAATACGTCATACATTTAATAAATGTTCAATAAATTCACCAACATCATTTTTACGAGCAGATAATATTCAAAATCACTTGCATCAACAAAAACCGATTGCACAAAGAGGTGGTCCAAAAACTGTGACAGCTACAGTTTTCAAGAAAGTCTCAATACCACCAACAAAATTGAATTTCTCATCAGCATCAATAATTGGTGGTGGGACAGGATCTGGAATTTTAAATAGACCACAATCAGTTACTGCATCAGTTTTAACACCAATTTCATCATTATCAAAAGTTAAACAAAATTCATCGAAATTTTCATTTAATAATTGCGATAAAATACAACAAAAGCGTCAACAACAACAACAAATAAATCATAATCAATTACAACAACAACAACAACAACTACGTACCGAAGATATGAATAAGGGATTCTCAATGTTTCTCGATGATCCACCAGAACTTACAAGTGAGTAAAAATGTTTAATACAAAAATGTGTGGAAATCGTTAAAAAGAAAATGTAAAAGTTCTGTAACTGTCAATGAAATTTACTTGAAATTATATTTTAATAAATTTAAAAGAAAATATGAAAAAGTATAAAAAATTTCGTATAGTCGGCAGATTTAAATTGAATTTATTTTATAAAAGTTTATTCCTTCGATTGATGTGTTTATTAGCAACAAATTGAATTGTCTTCAAAAATTTTTTAATTCTGTATGAAATTTAATAAGTAATATAAAAACAAAAATATTTCTCATTTTTAAATTTAAATTTAATTTTTTTTTATAAAATATATTGGAGACTAACCAAAAACATATTTGTTTCCAATCAGTATTACATACATACATATTATACTTATTGATTTATTTTTTAAAATATTTTTATATACATATCTGTGTACACTCATAATAATACGTAATATTATAATATATGATTTTGTTTCATAAAAATTCAATTTTCCAATGCGTTTATTACGTAATATGTACGTATATGTATGTACATACACCATGTAATAATTATTGTACATATATTTAGTCTGTAGACTAGTTTTGTAAACTGATACGAGAATTTAATTTACATACATGCATTCATACATTTTATGTATGCATTGAACACATGATAGAATATTATATGGAGATACATACATAATTTCATAATTATCACATTTATCACGAATTCATTTTTATGATTCACGCACATATATTAAATTCATAATTTTGATTCTGTGCAAATACATACAAATGTAATTTGAGTAATTACAAAAAAAAAAGAAGAAGAAGAAGTCGCCAAAGTAGGTATCTAAAACAAAAATTCTGTGGTCTTAAGGAAAAACTGCTTAAGTCGAAAAACGTGATTTTACAGGAGAACGTTTTAAAGATTTGAAGTTGATTATGAAAAATTTGGTTAAACCATTTTACAAGGTGTTGAGTTACTTTAATAAAATTGTAATTTACTTACTTTAATTAAATAATAAACTTATATATATTTAGGATCTTATTGTGAACATACAAGCAGAATATTTTATTTCTTATGTTAAAATAAGCCGATATTCCAAAATCAATCTCACCATCAAAATACATAAGCTATTATGGTTTCTGCATGTATCTTTGTCAATAAGTGTCGTACATTTACGAAATTTTGTGTGGTAACAGAACAAAGAACATAAAATATGAAAATGATAATAACTCACTTTTGTCATAACTTGACTTAAGCGGTTTTTCCTTGTGACCACAGAATTAATTCCAATTAAATAAATGCAGGTAACTATAACCTGAGCACATACGCATAGGTTTAGGTATGTAAGTATGTATGTATTTTATATTCGTTCATATGTACTTGTCTTTATTTTTAGTATATCATATATCAGTAATAATTTATCAGTATGTATGTATATTTTTCTTGAAATTTGAAACAATCATAAGTTATGTGCATTATATATTACGTATGCTTTTTTTTTTTTTTTGTATTGAATATTGCGAATTTAATTTAAACAAAAATAAAAGATAAATAATTTTTATCTTACTTTATCATGTAGTTAATATATGTACATATATGCGTCCACTGTATTTATATATTGAGTGGCATTGGTGGTATGAAGTAGCGAATAATTTTGTTTTATTTTTATTGTTATTATGATTTCTCCATCTCTTTTTTTTATTATTATTAAAATAACCTATTATAGCTATTGTATATAGGGTGATTTTCTATCGGATGAAAAACGTGAGACAGGTGATTGGTCGTGCCGAGAAACGAAAAAAATCGTATGGCAGTGGGGGGGGGGTCTAATATCAACCGATGAGGATCTAGAGGGCTAAGAAGTTTTTTTTTTGAGGTCAAGTGACTTGTTTCCTATTTGTGGTCATAGCTCCTGAATTCCTTGGTCGTGCCGAGAAACGAAAAAAATCGTATGGCAGTGGGGGGGGGTCTAATATCAACCGATGAGGATCTAGAGGGCTAAGAAGTTTTTTTTTTTTGAGGTCAAGTGACTTGTTTCCTATTTGTGGTCATAGCTCACGAAATCCTTGGTCTTTTCCAATTATTTTGCATTCATTAGAAGGATAATCAATCAGTCATTACTTTAATACTTGAATTGTACAGATCGGTCCAGTGATGCCAAAGATATGATACATCAAATCCAAAGCAAAAATTTGAGATATCTGACCTTGAAATTAAAATTTTCCGTTTTTTTCCATTAATTTTAGACTTTGATGAGCCGTATCTTCAGCAATGCTAGTCCAATTTAAATTATTTAGACATTAAAGTAAAGAACTATTAATTCTCTTTCTAATGAGTGCAGGATGACTCAAAAGTATTGAGTATTTAGTGAATTATGGCCAAAAATACGATACAAGTGACTTGACATAAAAAAAAAACTTTGTAGCCCCGTAAATCCTTACCCCTTGAGAATAGACCCCCTCTGCCATACAATTTTTTTCGTTTCTCGGCACGACCTGTATCACTTTTTTCATCCGATAGAGAATCACCCTGTATATTATAAATTATAGTTATGCTATAGAGTTTTTAGAAAATATGATAAAGCGAAAAGCGCAAAAAAAAATTAATATTAATGGAAAAAATGAAAAGAAAATTGTATTCATTCATTCAATTCATTCATTTATTTGGTTAATGCGATATGTAACTACATACATATATGTAGTTATATGTACATAACTAACATTTTTGTTCTATTAAAATAATTTTGTCTTTTTTCATTTATTTTTTGATATACATATGTATACGAACAATATTTTATACACATGCAAGAGTAAATGTTCACTTTTATAAGCATACAATGTACACATTTATTAAATATATAATGTATGCATATGTAATACATGTGTCCACAAATACAATTAATAACAATATAATGACAAAGAAAAAAAAATTTGAACAAATAAGTATAAAATATATATTATTTACAATTATTAATGAGCTATGTATTTGTGTCTTACTTTATACAAAGTATATTTGATGATTTTTGTTTGTCTCATATTTACGAATATTTATATGAATGTAGAAACTTTACAAATAATAAAACTTGTAATGAAATCATTTAAAAAGATAATAAAGAATAAAAAGAAATAAAATATAAATTATTATTATCATAAATGATATACATATTCAGTTTTTAGCAAACAAAATATATGTGCTCGTATAATTTGATAATTTTAGAGCACAGCTATACCATATAAATGAGTATATATTGAGTATAACAAGCATCATATGGATATATTGAATGTTATCAGATTAATGAAAATTTTCTTCTCATTATATTTTCTTTATCTTTTTTGTTTTTTAATCTAAAAACTCTTCGGTAATTTGTTCATTCGAATATCTTCGCCCGCATATGCTGAATTTTTTAAATTGAGTTTAGACTGCTTGATATGTCATATATGATTTGGTTTGATTTGTGTCAAAAATGTTGTCAGATGGTGTGAAGCCATGTGAACATATCATATTTGACATATCAAATCATGTCGAGTTCGACATTTTGGAATTAGAACATGCTCTAATTCAATTTGACTTGGGTTTGACTTTTTATTTTGTTATTTCCAGATTTTCAAAGGATACAGGTAAAATTAAAATTTTAACTTTTTGTGAATAATTAATTTTTTTTTTGTTTGCAAATGACAGTTCAATGTTATGTTTGACAAATCAAATGGTGTGAAAACATATAAACAAATGGAAATGACTCTTGTCGTAGCAAATCATAAGCTACGTCATTTTCATGTCGAATCACAAATCATGTTTGACATATCAAGCAGTCTAAACTCACTTTTAATAAACTGCAGTATAATTGTGACAAGTTTTTCATTAGTGTCCACTCACTTTGATTCATTTGCTATATTATACATAATTACATTTATTTATTTAGATCGTGTGTGTGTGTGTGTGTGTAAATGCATATTGTCATTATATACCTACATATGTATACCTACTTTGTTTATTTTGCTTTAAATCCTAAAAATTTCTAAAATAAAACATTTATTTACATACATATCAGTAAATTGATTTATTAAATGTTTGTTTACTTGTACAATATTTAATTTTTCTTTTCTTTCCTTTTTTTTGTTTTTGTATTATTTGTTTTTTTTTTTTTTTAAATTTTCTGAATTAACGAAAAACATCTTCTACAAGTAGTTATTTCCGGATTGATTAAATATAATTTGCATCGTACTGTAGCTTCATATTCTACATAATTTATACAAAAATGTATACAAAACATTCATGAAAGTCATAATTATTTACACATAAGCATACACACATACATAATGTACATATTATGTATTAGTGTACTTGTACACTATATGCGACGGATTTGTTGCAGTTTTAACCATATCCATATGAAATATATAAGAATAAGTGAATATAGGTTTTTCTGGATTTTATACTTTTTATTTTTAATTTTTATATCATTTAGTTTTTAAATAATATGTGTGACACTTAGGCTGGTATTCACCAACATAGATTATCTTTTATGTGAGATAAAGTGTATTCATCAACTTGGATAAAACACTACTCCGATATTTTTAAGACAACCTCGGAGTGGTATTATAAATATCGTCCGAACATAACCTTATTATTAACACCAACAGCACAAACAAAGATAATGTAGTTCAACCCTAAGGGTGATATTCACCAACATAGATATATCCGTCGGATATATTTTAGCCGGATACAGTATCAGCTTATTCATCAAATTAAATAAAATTTGTTTTTGAACTTCGTTTTCGGGTCGAACATGTGTGTCAAACACATCAGCTGATTATATTTTTATATTACAAAATGAAAAAGAGGTTCTGTGATGTGATAATTATATGCAAAGATGATAATACAGTACAACTACATTATCTTTATTTGTGCTGTTGCTGTTAATAACAAGGTTATGTTCAAACGATATTTATAATACCACTCTGAGGTTGTCTTAAAAATATCTGAATTGTGTTTTATCCAGGTTGGTGAATACACTTTATATCTCAAATAAAAGATAATCTATGTTGGTGAATACCAGCCTTAATAAAGAAACACGAGTAATGAACATGACTAATGAACAATCATTATCGTATCATAACCATTAACCATAAATATATGTATCATATGGTTATACAAATAAAAATCACTTCAGTGAAGTTCTTGGCTTATCGATTTCAGGCTGTATGTTTAAATTCAAACCATTTGGTCATAGCTCACTATATAATATGCCTGATGAGTGATTCTCAAATTTCCAAACATAACTTGAACCTTGCTCTTCAAGCATTTTGTGTGAAATTTGAATCAGTTTATTGATAAATTATTATTGCATATACATATATATTTTATAATGATTTTGATATTTAACAATTTTATCGATCGGTTAAAGTTTTCTAAAATTATTTTTTATGTTAGCATGAATTTTAAATAAATAATAAAAATGAATCGTACATATTAAGTATTTTCATATACTAAATTCATTCAGTTTTTATGCATTATTTTCATATGAGTAATATAACACACATGCATAATAATCTATGAAATCCTGAATACAGAAATGGATAGATAATAATAATTTTTTTTTTTTTTTATAGAATATAAATCAAATATCTATAAGATAAGAAATAATTTTTGGTAATTCTTACATATAAATTTTGAAATTCTTCTTCCATGTGAAAATTTACCATATACAGAATTCTAAAAAACAAAAAAACAAAAAAATATTATTTGTAAATAACACTCGTATTAGTTGTATAATTCATTTTGTATATAGATACACATATTTTAGATTATACACGTATGTATGTATGATTAAAATGATAATAAATATGTGTAGTGTAAATATAAAATTTACCGAGAATGTAGAATCACTAAATAAAACCACATCAACTATATAGCTAAAAAAAAAAAATAAAAAACAAGTAGGAAGATACAAACAGAAAATAAATATACGTATACATACATTTAAAATAATCTAAAAAATCTTTTACTAAATATTACCATTATTATTCGTATAACACATTGCAATGATATAAAAATATACACATGTAGGAGTATACTTATGTATAAATAATTTTATTTTAAACTTTAATTTTTCTTTTTGCAATAATATAAATGCAACTATTACACCGCATTGTATAACTGTGTATAACTAACACTAGCTATACCTTAAGCTACATAACTACATATGTACATATATGCATTTGAAAACATACGTGCAAAAAAAATGTATGTATATTATATACATATATACGTAGGTCACACTGAAAGTTTTTACAATCTTGTTTAAGAAAATATAATTTAATAAAAATACTTTTTTTATTGTTTTTCAAAATAGTCTCCAATTACATTAATGCACTTTTCCATCCTTTGAAACAATTCGTTAAAACAGTGCTGTCATTGAATGTTAGTTACCTCATATACAGGTATGCTGATACTGCTGCTTCATCCGTTGAAAACTTTAAACCAGCCATTTTATTCTTTATTTGAGGAAATAGGGAGAAGTCACAAGGTGCAAGGTCTGAACTATATGGTAGATGACCCAATAATTTTATCTAATTTCAATTTTATTTTAATTTTGTTGCAAATAGGATTTAGTTTTTTCAGCTGCGTGAGGAAGCGCGTTATCATTATACAAAGTTATGGCTCCTATTGGTCGTCTATCTCTTATTATTTTGCAACACTTTTGGTAGGCAAACTGTTAAATACCATTCTGCTGTTAACGTTTTTTCATTCTCTATAGTTATTGTGCACATGTGACCAGTTTTAGAATAAAATGTTACAATCATCTGTTTTCCAACACTATACGGGCCTGTTTCACTTTTTTCGGTTTTGGATTATCCGGAAACACCCACTGAACAGATTGACGTTTTCTTTCTGGCTCAAATGAATAAATTCAGCTTTCATCAGCCGTAACGATATTATAAACCAAATTTGAATGTCCTTTTTTTATAAAAATTTGAGGTTTTTTTACTCCATTCCACACGTGCTTGTTTTTGTTCAGATGTTAAAGAATGTGGTATCCATCTGCAACAAAATTTTTTTACCCCTAAGTGTTTACGGAGAACAACTTTTATTTGATTCATGCCAATGCCAATTAAAGCACGAATTGCGTTGTTGTCACCCGACCATCTTCTTGTATCATTGCCCGAATGTCATCGATGTTTTCTTCGACGACCTTCACGTGTTCAGTCCCATAATTAATTTCTATCACGTTTAAATTCAATAAACCAATTGTAAACAATCTTCATGGATGGAGCGTCATCACCAAATGCCAAACGAAGTCGTTGAATACATTGTTTTTTATTTAAACCCGCTTGAAAATCACAAATATCAATGTTCGAAAATGTTCACGTGTTATTTCCATTTTTTGTCAAATATGATAATGTTCAATTAACACTACGAAATTCATGAACTTAATAAATGCTAATTTAATAACAAATCATTAATCAGAACGGTTGAAATGTTCATTCAGCATAATTCATTGAGATTATACCTGACTGCAAATACCGTTTTGTAAAAACTTTCAGTGTGACCTACGTACATATGTGCATCTACTAAGAAGCAAAAGCCAGAACATTTATCTTTTTTAAGGAATAAAATACATTCCGTGTATTACATCATGAATTTATAGCAGTCGTTACTACTATATTTTTCTTTTCTTTTTTTTTGTTTTTTCATTTTTATTTTTAGTTTTTGAATTTTCTCGTATTTTATTTTATTTTTTTATATAAATGTATATGTACCTGTATTTTTAATGCAAAAAAAAAAAAAGTAGTATTGAAAAAAAAAATAGTATTTTAAACTAAAATCCCAAACTATAAGCAAAAATGTAGCTTAACGTAAACACCATAATTTTCTATTAGGTTTCTTCATCTAAAAATGATCCATTAATCTTTTCCTTTTGCTGCGTATATATATGCGAGTTCGAGTATATTTTATATACTATCATTATACACCGAAATAATACTTTGTACACTTCACTTTGCTATTAGATGATAACATAAATATAGTAGATAGATGGTTTAGAATGTATATATGTATAGCTATATATAAATTTATACTTGTATGTATAGTATATGTAAGTAATATTTTATTTGAGGTTATCATTTTTTGATGAAAAATAATACTACATTCATATATTATATTAAAGTCCTTTTTTTCCACATTAAAGAATAATAATATCTATATAAGAGGATAAATATAGCTAATTTGTCTTTATGGATTATTATTATTATCGATAAAATTCACAAATTGTTCGATTCAAAACAAAAAAAAAAAAAAAAAATATTTAGTTTCATTTCTATAATTACAAATACAAAAATTCAAATTATCGTGCGAGTATGCGTATTCGAATACGTACGGATGAAATTCATATAAAGTTTTCATTATAAATTATCAAAAAATTGTTAAAATTCTTTTACATCAATATCAAAACTTTAAAGTCTGGAAATAATATAAAGATAAAGTGATGGTTTTTATCTTTACATTAACTATGATCAAAATGCTAATTTGCGCAAAGATAAAGTACAAAACATAGCGGATAAAATGAATAGAAATATTTCTGTGGTCATAAGGAAAAACCGCTTAAGTCGAAAAACGTGATTTTACAGGAGAACGTTTTAAAGATTTGAAGTTGATTATGAAAAATTTGGTTACACCATTTAACAAGGTGTTGAGTTACTTTAATAAAATTGTAATTTACTTACTTTAATTAAATAATAAACTTATATATATTTAGGATCTTATTGTGAACATACAAGCAGAATATTTTATTTCTTA
This sequence comes from Villa cingulata, assembly GCA_951394055.1. Taxonomy (NCBI): domain Eukaryota; kingdom Metazoa; phylum Arthropoda; class Insecta; order Diptera; family Bombyliidae; genus Villa; species Villa cingulata. The sequence goes on along the minus strand of OX596020.1, from coordinate 16,781,059 downwards.
TGTTAAAATAAGCCGATATTCCAAAATCAATCTCACCATCAAAATACATAAGCTATTATGGTTTCTGCATATATCTTTGTCAATAAGTGTCGTACATTTACAAAATTTTGTGTGGTAACAGAACAAAGAACATAAAATATGAAAATGATAATAACTCACTTTTGTCATAACTCGACTTAAGCGGTTTTTCCTTGTGACCACAGATTTATGTTTTTTTTTTCTAGTAGGTATTTCATCAATTTAATATGTACATATATGATTTTTTATGCTCAAGTTTAAATTATGTAAATAAGATATCGAATAAAAAAATAAAAAAATAAAAATTGTCAAACTAAAAAAAATTAAAAAAAAAAAACTTAAAAAAAAAAATTTACTTAGTGATAATCGAAATTATTCAACGTAGTATACGAGTATATTTTGAATTCATCAAAAGGTTTATCATCATTTAGGTTTTGAATTCATCAAAATAATTTTTAAATCACATAAAAATGTTCCTTTCAACACTCGTCTTTATCAATGACTGAATAACAAAATGAAATTATATTTACCTTTTTCACACTTCATCTTTGGTACCTAAATCTTTTGTAAAACGATAATGTCAAAATTTTATCTTTTTGAAAAATTGTAAAGGTACCCTTACAAATATGTATTTTTTATGCCCAATTTCACAGTCGAAGCTTAAGTTTTGGCTTAGTTAAGCCTGCAGAAGAGCTTAAGATGTGGCTTAATTTCTTTGGATTTCACAATATAGAATTTTATCTATAGCTCAATTAAATCAAGCTTAACGAAAAAGAATCTTTTTTGTAAGCTACTGTAGCTTGTCACAAATATCAAAAATGTCAAATTTGTATTAGCATTTATTAATTTGTGATTTTTGTAAACTACCTAGCTTTTCAAAAATTATCAAATTTATATTATAATTTATTACATATTTGGTGATTGTAATTTTGGTGATGTTTTTATATTATGATTATAATTTATATTTATATAAACAATTTTATATCTTATGATTTCAGATATTCACAAATTAATTCTATATACATAATTGCAAAACACGATAATTTCATTTATATATAGGTTTGACATTTGATTTTTACTTATTTTTACCAGTTAACTTTACTTAAGCGCTGGATTTTGACGGCTTTAGACTTAAGCCACCACTGTGAAATTGAAAAATCTATTAAACGGAATTTTAAGTCATATCTTGAGCTTAAGCTTCCACTATGAAATTGGGCATTAAAATTATAACGAGTTCAATTAAATAATGTAATACATATATTGTTTTGTTTACAATTTATTTATTAATTTATTTTTCTATATATTAATTTGCATTTTAACAAGTACATACATTCAATATATTATCTATACATGTAAATAATTAGTAAATATTCATATTTATTCTGTATATCAATATAGCAGCATAGTCGAAATTCGTATTTATTACATCATTGTAAGACGTGAATTCATCTGTTAAATAAAATATGTACATATGTATACATTTTACGTACATTTACATTATGCACCACATTTTGTTTTTGAAATTTTTGTTTTCAAATAATTAAATTTTAACTAGATTATTTAGATACTTTATGTGTGTCACGATGAATATCAATGTACAAACATACATAAATATATCTATAAAAAATTACAATAAAAATTCACTTGTACACACGTACTATTTAAATGTGGTTATATACACAAATATTTATTTAACCACATAATTTTACTATACATCTGTAAATCATATATAATTCTCAGTTAAATATGTATGTTATATAAAATGCGTATATTTACAGTAGTGTAAAAAACTGCATTAATGCACATGTATGCATCCCTACATAATACAGTAGACAGACTAAAGCGAATCAATGATCATTCTTTATGTGAATGATAATCTAAAAACCCCCTGACCCACAACAGTTTTTCAATAATGACCATTTTGACTGAAATATATTTTTAATTTTTATTGAAAATTTGAGTTTTTACTTTCAATTTTAAATTATTATAATCATAGGTTTTCAATTCAATTTTCAATTCACCATTCACTTTTGTCGTTGAATGAAATTATTGAAATTTCATTCGATCTTACTTCAATAAACTTCTTAGAGTGAACTTTAATTTGGGTGACAGACGGTTAAAAAAATTACTGTTCATAGTTAATTATCATTTTTTCGTTTTCGTCTGTCTACCGCACATAATGTGTATATGTGTTTAATAAAATTTTTTTATTTTTCTATTACAATATCAATTTATAGATTTACATATGTATAATACGAGTATACGAGGTTTGTTCAAAAAAAAAGGTGACTTTTCAAATTTTACGAGCTATGTGCATTCGATTCTCGAATTTTTTCTTTTGTTATACTGATACATGTTTCTCCTATATATGTTGACATTATCAGCCATCTTGCATTTCTATTTTGATTTTGACAGATATAATAGTTAGACGTGTTTTCGTGTACTTGGCGATTTTTTTCGTTAAAAAAAAATGGATCAAAGAATTTGTATCAAATTTTGTGTTAAAAATAAAATTAAGTGCTCCGAAACACTTAAAATGTTGACTGCAGCATTTAGCGTGTCTACCTTGAGCAAAAAAAGTGTTTATAAGTGGTACAAGCTCTTCGAAGAAGGTCGAGAAGATGTTAATGACGATGCTCGTTCTGGACGCCCTAGCACGTCAACAACTGATGAAAATTTTTTTTTTTTAAAAAATTTTCTTCGATTACAATGGAGTAGTGCATTATGAATTCTTGCCAGGAGGTTGTACGGTAAATAAGGAATATTACCTTGAGGTTATGCGTCGTTTGCGTGAAGCAATACGAAGAAAACGCCCGCATTTGTGGCAA